>CM070638.1:1190501-1790501 GCA_036346255.1 Ampelocalamus luodianensis
CGGAGCATTGCGGTTTAAGGGTCACCTTTGTGTACCACAAAAGGCGGAGGTCAAAGATGATATCTTGAGGGAGGCACATCGCACCCCGTATACTGTTCATCTAGGTGAGACGAAGATGTATCGTGATCTGAAATGAAACATCTGGTAGAAAAGGAAGAAGGTAGACATTGCTAATTATGTAGCCTCTTGTGGTGTTTGTTAAGAAGTGAAGGCAGAACATAAGTGCCCTGCAAGGTTATTGCAGCCATTGGAGGTCCGTCAGTGGCCTTGGGATGATATCTCCATGGACTTTGTGGTTGCGTTACCTCGATCGCCGCGAGGGCAGGATACAGTTTGGGTGATAGTGGCCTTGGGATGATATCTCCATGGACTTTGTGGTTGCGTTACCTCGATCGCCGCGAGGGCAGGATACAGTTTGGGAATTGATTGTGCTAAGGAGACTGTAAGTACACATAAAACGAGTACTCGAACAGTTCATTACTGATATTTCAAGCAAATACTCTTGTGTCATACAAATTTAAAATGATCAAATGCCAATTGATGGGGGAAATAACACGCTAGTGCTTACCAAATGTGTAGATCAAGAAGGTAAGCAAATGCATGTTAGAAGAGGTGATATGGAGAGAAGAGGGACAAGTGCCACCTGTAGATGACCATCTCAAGATTGTTACGGTATCCGCGTGTTGTTACTGGGCATTGGCATGCATATCCTTTGTAGGAATGGGCGCAAGCGATGATGTTTTTACCTAGGCACTCTCGTTCCCTAAGATTATAGAGAATGCATCAATAATATACGCCTAATGAATGATATTTCTAGACATGAGGTATGTGACATATTTAACTGTACTATATATACACATTTATTGTGTACATTGCATGAAGTGCATATCCAATACTATAATTAATTAACTAGCTAGTTTGGTTTCCTTAATTATTCTTTTGGTAGTGTGAGAAAGAGAGAAGTAACGTCCCTACTGCCAATGATTGCTACATGAAAGAGCATGGCGTGACGGTCGAACAAACAAAGGAAGCGCTATCCTTCCTTGTAGAGGAGCAGTGGAAGAGCATCAACGAGGAGTTTCTCAGCAACATCATCATACCCGTGCCACTGCTCACTCGTGTAATCAACCTTGCACGGATCATGGAAAGCCTTTTCAAGAAGATTGATGGTTACACACACTGCTCAGCAATACCTAACTGCATAGACAATGTGCTGGATAAATGCGTGTACCATTAAGCCTGGGCGTTGGGACAACACACTGCTCTCCTATATATTGTACATATGTGTGTGTGTATATATATATTTGTATTTTCACCCGCCCCTATATATTGTACGTAGTATCATCATGTGTTGAAAGAGCGTGCTATATATATATACATATGTGTGTGTATATATAAATGTGTGTACCACACATGTGTAATAATCCTATTGTAATCAGTTTTAAGCAAGCAATAGAAGACAGAAAACAGAAAACGCTGCAGCAGTCGTGCGGCACAAAAATTTGTTCTGTCTTTCTTGTGTCCGTGAGTTCTTGCTTCCAGCGTATGCATGTGTTTCATCCAGTGTGATCGCGTGTGTGTGCTTCAACTTCGGACATGCTTCCAGCGTGTGCCGTGTGTTCATCCATTGTGCATCATGTGTATACATCTTCAGGTTCTGCCGAGCGTGTGTTTCTTCTTTGGATCGGCTGACATATATGTGTGTGTACCACACACGTGTAATAAACCTTTTGTTTGTTGTTGCATTCTGGAGAATAACCTTCAACTTTTCAAAATAAGTTGTTGCAATTTATGTAATTACAAAATGGATTAAGTACCTTGTTCGTCCCTAAACTATTGATCTAGTTTAAATTACGATGCCATTGGATTCAAAATTTTCTTTGGAAAATGACATTATGACAAGTTCAATGTTCGTTGACTGCTTTTCGATGACAAGTGCAGCTACTAGTAGCTGCTGAAGTAGCAGTAGCTGTCGTTGTAGCCTTTGTAAGGTATCATTGTCCGCAGCGAACTTCTTATTACTGTTAGGTTGTGTCAGTCACATATGAGAAAAAAAATATTAGAAAACTACACAGCCTGAGGAAGTAAAGAAGAAAACAAAGCTGCGTCTATTACAGGTCTTTTTTTCATTTAGCATATTTAATAATTGAAACATCGCGAAATTGCAAATCTAATTTAGCACTAGCTGCACCAAAATCAGGAAGAAAAGGACAAGGAAATATTTTCTATTTTCTACAATTTCCTGAACTTTTTTCTTCTTCCATCTTGGATAATCACACATTTCCACATTCCTTCAAAATAGCATAGAACAGCAATTAATACTACCCAGTTTTTGTAATCCTGATTGAGTTCAGGAAATCTGGTGATTATTTCATAATCGCAATCCACGGGAATTTGGAATCACGTGTGCCACTCAAAGCAACTTCATTAATAGTGTGTTACGAAAACTTTGAAGAACAAAGTTGAAAGGGTGCGATGCAGTGTTTGTTACAAAATTAACATGGCCTACGATTAATTTTATTCCAAAGTAACGTAATAAAAAGATCAAAAAGATTACCGCATCTACAAATAATGTACTGGCATGTAACAAGATTAAAGCTAGTACCGCAGATATCATCATTGTCGAAACCTGGGCGTGGAATACCGGAAGACCCTATATGCGTATTGTACAAATCTATGATCAGCGGCTAGTACATATATTCACAATATTTGGTATTTACATACATACATTCACATACGAAAGTAAAGAAAAGGGGGTACTTAACTTAAGCGGTAAAGTTATGATAACAATATGGCCGACCGGCCAAATAAAAGCAGTCATCAGAGTAAAAGTATAGCAGCGGAAGAAATGATAGAGGTAGCAAAATTCTAGCGACATGCCCATCCAATCCCTCAGGCAACCAACAAGAAACAAGACCTAGATAGACCCGTCACCAAACCCTCTGGTTTCGGATGCAAAGAACGTGTCATCTGGTGTTGGCTTATCTTTGAACTATGAATAACAATATGAATAACAATATAAGCAAGATTGTGTATAATGCATACTCAGCAAGACTTATAGTGTATCATAAAATTTGTAGATATCATGGTGATATGTGCATGATCTTAGGATGATGTTACAGTTGGCAATGATATTTTTGGTTTGACGTTTCATGCGTTTTCGGAGAAGTTTCAAGGCTGTCAGGTCATAGGCGATCAGACCGGCCAGGGCGACGGTCAGACCGGCCTGTGTGGCGGTCAGACCGGCCGTGGGGGCGATCTGACCGATTTTGCGCTGATTGTGGTTTATATTAGCTATTTGATTCTGGGATAGGTCATATCCATGTTTATCTTTGCATATGTGTTGCATATTGCATGTTTTCACTGACGTGGGTCAAGTTGTGAAGAACTTGTTCCCGGAAACGATTTCTTGGCCTATTGCTGTGCAGGTGGCTTGCAGGTCAATGACGGTCAACGGCGAGGAAGATTGGGACTAAGCTTAGAGAGCTGAGGTCCAGAGCGATAGTGGATGCCGAGTGAAGTCAAGTGACTCAAGCGTGGCGCAGAATGGACAAGGAGGATCGAACGGGCAGTTCGATACGACGGGTTAGATCAAGCGGTGCGGGGCTCGGTGCAAGTGCCTTGGTGGTTCCAGTGGGATTTGGACGGGAGAGACTTGTCGACATGATAAGAGCCGTTAATCAACCTACACGTGGCGAAGCAGGTGATTGCTTCAATAGGATTGGACTCGGTCTTCGGAGAAGGATTGAGAAGGGGTATTTTTGGTAATCTCACCAAATACCATCTTAGTAACCTTTGGCTAAATCGCGGCGTGGGACGACGCATGGTGAAGCGGTTTAGGTCAAGTGGAGATGAAGACGTCGCTTTAAAGTGTGTGCGTATATGTCCCATTTGTGTTGGGCCTTAACGGGAGCCCATTAGAGAAACTCTTCTAGAAGCTAAGCCTCACTATAAATACGAGGGGATGCTGTCAAACTGCCCCCAAGCACTTCATTTGGAAAACCCTAGTTTTGGTTTTAGGGACTTAGAGAGGAAAGGAGAGGCTTAGGGTTCTAGAGAGATGAGTTGATACTATGCTCTTGGTTGAGATCTTGTCCTCCTCGAGCGAGTGGCTGTAACCAGCAACAATCGTGAATCAATCTATGGATGATTATTCAAAGATGAGTTCTCTTGTGTTCTTCTTTCTCATTTGGTGATTTTGGTGTTTCTTTGATCCAATGGGTTTCTAGTGGTTTCTTTCCCTCATCTACCTTGCTGTGACATGTGGGAATACATCTAGAATCATCTTGATCATCAATCTCCCACGAGCAAGTTTTGGATCAAGTTTTTCATTTTTTGCTCGGTTTTGAACCCTCCTTCGGTAAAATGGAAAAAAGGTCATAACTTTGGCATGGATCTCTGCGATCTTTGATTGTAATAGGTTCCTAATATCTTTAAGAAGGTATGGTTCAAATTTCGTGGAGTTTGGCCTTATGGATCAAAAGTTAGACCGATTTTCGTTTTGGAACCCGAGCTAATTTTCCTGTTCATCGTGCCTGAGGTTAGTCCGCACTTTTGCCTGAGGTCAGTCCGCACTTTTGCCTGATGAATCTTTAGATGAGTTGTGGGGGAGGTTCTCAAAGATCCTTCATGATCTTCGTGCTGTGCATCTTGTTTTTAGTGAGTCTGAGAATGCACGCCAGCTCTTGGGTGCTCTTGATGTGAAGGTCTGGGGAATGAAGATCACCTTCATCAATGACAACACTGTCATGAGTGAGCTTACCATGGATAAGCTCTACTCGAGGTTGAAGACGCATGAGATTGACTTTATCTCGCGTCTCCCTAAGACAGAGTCGACGGCTTTAGTGGTCGACCCATCTAATGGTAGCTCGTCTGATTCTTTGGATTTTGGCTCATCTGGTTTTTCTTTGTCCGCTTTGCATTCTTTGAGTGATGAGTAGCTAGAGAAGCTATCTAAGGATGATTTAGCTCTCCTATCCACAAAATTCTCGAGAGTTTACAACAAAGTGAGGAACAGAAGGAGAGGTGGCCCTGTCACTTGCTTTGAGTGTGGTGAGACAAACCACATTCGCTCCAAATATCCCAAGCTGAAGGGCAAGGTGAAGGACTCTCGGAGGTGTCCTCAAGCTAAGGATGCAAAAGCCAAGAAGCCCAACTATCGCAAGTTCGTCAACCGGGTCCTTGCCGCTCTTGAGAATGTTGACATGAGCGATGTGGACTCGGGGACGGAGGACGACAAGGATGACTCCCATGGCAAGAAGAAGACCCAGGAATTCACCGACATGTGCTTCATGGCCAGGGACAGTCACGACGTCGACTCCTCCAACGATGACGATCTTTTCAGCGATCCTGACGAGGTATGTCCCTTACCAAATGAAATGAAACGATCTTTGGTTGTTACTGAACGAGAGCTGAAGAAGCAAGCTAGAATGATTAAGAAACAGGATAACATGGTTGACAACTTGAACCTAGAAGTGGTTAGGCTCAAATCCATTAATCCTACTGATGATTGTGATTTTTGCTCTAGCTTGCTTGATGATTTGACAAATTTGAAATCTGCTCATTCCTCTGTTGTAAATCAACTAAAAGATGCTCTAAATGAACTAGAATCTCTCAAATCTAGTCTTGTGTGCATGGATGCTATTGCTCTAGATGTGACTCCTGTAGATGCTATTCCTTCACCATGCTCTAATTGTGCTTTGCTTGAATTGAAATTGGATAGTGCTACTAAGGAATTGCAAAAATTTGATCCTAGTTACACTTGCTCTGATTGTGAGAAAAATAAGATTAAAATGAAGGAAATGACTGAAATGGTTCTTTATTCTAGGATTGCTTCATGTGAAAATTGCCATAAACTCACAATTGAGAATGATGCTCTCAACAAGACTCTAGAGGAGAAAGCTAAAATTTAAAAATCCATGTTCATGACTGCATCCAAGAAAGTAGTTGATTCTAATGTTTGTGCTATTTGTACCAAAGTTGGGCATAATGTAGATGAGATACAAGAGGCATTTAGAGTCAAATTCAAATAGCAGTTAAATAGGATTGAGAATTCTTCCTGTGTGTCTTGTGAGGCGTTGAAGGTTGAGGTAGCTCTTCATAAGAAAAAGTATGATAAGGCAATCAAGTTGAATCAATATGCTACATGTAAGGATCTAGCCAAAGAAAATGACTACCTCAAAAAGACGCTTGAGAGATTTTCTAGTGAGAAGAAGAATCTTAACATGATCCTCGATCAATCTAAGGTGAGTGTGAAGAAGAGTGGCCTAGGATTTAACTCCCTAGAGCATTCCAAGGACCACCCACCTAAGATTATGAGGGCTGTTGAGAGTGGCTTGTTTGAGGTAGAACCCCTGAACTATCTTAAATTGCCTTTAGGTCTGTAGGTTTTGCCCAAACTCCTTCTAGCAAGACAAGTGCTTCTACTTCAGCAGGTTAGACTCCTTAAAAGGTCAAGTACCATTGCACTTTCTGCAAGAAGGATGGCCACATTGTTGAGTTCTACTTCCGTAGAGCCAAGATTGAGAGGAAGGAGAGGATGAGTGCTTTGAGGTCCATTAGAGGAGTTCCTTCACCTGCTACAGTCTCTAGAGTCAGGCAGCCTGTTTTTCCTGCTAGACATAGGGCTAGGTTTGTAGATGACTCTTTTAACTCTGTTGGTCACTCTAGGCAGCATTTTGGGTTAGGGTATCATGAGGAGAGACTACTGATAGCATCTAGACAGGGGAGTACCGACCTTTTGGTAGGTCGATTCTAAGAGGTCTAGGTGTTTCGCGTGTGCATTCTTATGATGTTTTTCCTAACCATTTTATTGCTGCTTCTGTTGGTATTCCCAAGCATTCCGTGGCTTAGTACTGGATTCCCAAGTATTTCATCACTAACTCCATTATTGAGGCACAGATGTTTCCTGCTTATGCCCTGTAGGTCCGTCGTGCGAGGAAGGACATATGGATTGTTGACTCTGGATGTTCTCGACACATGACTAGAGATTCTAGATGGTTCTCCTCCCTCACACGTGCATCCGGCAATGAGTTGATCACATTTGGGGATGCTTCTACCGGGTCCATGACAGCCAAGGGCGCAGTGCGCGTCAACAACAAGTTCATGCTTAAGGACGTCGCTTTGGTAAGTAAACTGAGGTATAATCTGCTATCTGTTTCTGAGCTGCTTGATGACGGTCTAGAGGTAAGGTTCAAGAGTGGTGAGTGTAGAGTTCTAGACTCCTCGGGTGAACATGTCTTTGGGATCTCTAGGTTTGAGAGCAACTTTTGTGCTGACTTCAGTGCCTCTTCTGCTTCCAACCCTAGATGTCTTGTGGCTTCTTATTCTCATGATCTAGTGTTGTGGCATCGTAGGCTTGGACACATAGGCTTCGACCACTTGACTAGAGTCAGTAGCAAGGATTTGATTAGAGGTTTGCCTAGGCTAAAGGCTATTAGAGACCTAGTGTGCACTTCCTGTAGACATGGTAAGATGGTTTTTGCTTCTCATCCACCTCTTACTTTAGTGATGACTGATGGACCTGGTTAGCTCTTGCACTTAGACACAGTTGGCCCTTCTAGAGTCCAGTCTGCAGGAGGGAAGTGGTATGTGCTTGTCATTGTGGATGACTTCTCCAGGTATTCATGGGTTTATTTTTTAGTTTCTAAGGATGAGGCTTTTGGTTTCTTTAGAGAGTTGGTCCTTAGACTTGCTGTTGACCTTCCCATAGCCTTTAGAACCATTAGGAGTGACAATGGGACAGAATTCAAGAACTCTTCCTTTGCCACTTTCTGCACTGATAGGGGAATTGAGCACCAGTTCTCTTCTCCTAGAGTTCTCCAGCAAAATGGTGTTGTAGAGAGGAAGAACATGACCCTTGTAGAGATGGCCATTACCATGCTAGATGAGCATTCCACACCTAGGAGGTTTTGGGCTGAGGCGATCTCTACTGCTTGCTATGTGTCTAATAGGGTGTTCTTGAGATCTGTCATAGGCAAAACTTCTTATGAGCTTAGATTTGGTCAGAGGCCTAATGTGGGGACCCCGGAGTTATCTCCATAAGACCGAGACTAATCAAAGCCTTAGGGACATAACTCTAGGTCTCCCGTGAATGGATTCCAACTTAACTCCATCTAAATGAGAGGCTTAACTCAAACTAGAGCCCGGACGATCATGCACATCTACCCTAACAAAATTGGGATCAAATATGATGCAAAAAGAAAGTTCAAAGGATGCTTGCCTTGTTGGTAGGCTAATTTCTCTCCCTCAGTAGCGTAAGAGTCAATATCAATGAGCTCGGAATCTATATAAATACAATACCGAATAAACATCGAGAAATACTCCAAAAATCAAAATGCTCAAAAATGCATGATTTTTCTACAGTAGCTAAGTCATAATTTTAAATGACTTTTGGTGAAATAATTATTTCATTTTGATTTAGTATATGAAAGTCATAATGGTTTGAATTTCAGATTTCAATATGCCTTCATTTATGTAATTTAATTATGAAGTGAAATTTTGTAGAACAGTGGTGAGGACATGAATTACATGGATAAATAGGTAATATTATTACAAGTTCAAAACAGTTGAGTTTGCTCCAATTGGAGTTCTCATGATTTAGTTATTGATTTCTAAAGTTATCAGTATTAATAATGTAAAAATAATGCCCTTTAGGATCATTTTCCTCAAATTATAGTTTCTGTGATATAGGTAAGTTTGAAACCATTTTTATAATTAAGTTCATTTTAAATAGAAATTATCAAAACTGATTTCACTGTTTTTGGAGTTTCCAAGAATTACTTATGAATTTTTGAAGTGATCAGCCCTTTTCTATTGTAACAATAATAGTGTTAAAGGCTCATTTCCCAAAATAATGCTCTCTGTTATAGAGACATGTTTGAAACCAATTTTATTGTTAAGTTCATTAAATATGAAAATTATCAGAAGTGGTTTCACTCATTTTGGAGTTGAGATGAATTAGTTATGTATTTTCAAAGTTATACATGTTTTACAGTGCAGAGATAATTCGTTTTCGGATTTTATAAAGTATTTACTCCTTTTCTCACCGAGTGCAGCGCTAGCCAAAGTGGCTGACATACGGGCCTCGAGGTCGGAGTTGACTCGGTCAGCCTAGACCCAGCCCAGCCGAGCACAAGCTGAAAGCGTATTTCTTAAAAACATCTTCTAGTTAGGAAAACATATTTTCGATCTTTCTACTGAGAAACTACGTTTTCTCTGAACCGAAAGTGTAAACTTTAACTTACGCAACCAACTAACATGGCACAAGGGCCCACGTGTAAGTGACTCCTTTATTCGCTAATTCAATACTTAACATCTAATCATGTCATCAGATCTAAACTAAATGCCGCGCTACAATGTCGTGCCGGACGAACCCGACAACAGCAGCGCCGGCCGCGCTCGCCTGATGGCCCGCCGGTGATTCCGGCCACGGAGGCGCCAACCAAGGCTCAGAACGGAATCACAACAGCCTTGCGCACCTTAAGGTGGTGGCGGCGATGGCTGAGCTGGCCTAGAACGGCGGCGAGCCGACGGTGAGTGGTGGTGCATCCGCGGTGTACGTGCATGTGCAAGTTAAGCTCCGCGGTGTGCATACAAGCGTGCGCCAAGGTCCTAGGGACTATGAGTAAACTACCTGAGCGAAGAAAGATGTTCGGAAGACTTGAGAAGATCGGAGCTTGACCGACGTCGAAGGAGATGACGGCGACGGCACGGTTTCACGTGGAGAAGACGACTGGAGTACATTGAAGAGAAATGAACGATAGGGATGGCTCAAAGACCAAATGAAAATGCTTCATGAGCAAGGAATCGGTCAAGGGCTTACCAGCCGGAGCTGGAGACGAAGGACAATGTCCACGGACGATCAAAAGGGGAACTTCAAAATCTGCAACCTCCTGTGAAGCATTAATGAAATTGATTGAGGGGAACTCTCTAAGATATCCCAATGCACAATATGACGCGCAAAAGTGAAGATAAAACTCACTGTAAGTGAAGAGTGACAAGGTGGCACTCACGGGAGCGTGCTCTAGAGCTCCAGAGAGCACGATGATGTATAGGGAGCTACAAGCAACGAGAGAAGCTTACATAAGCTAAAATGGATTAGGCATCAAACAAGAAAGAGAAAGGCATCACCCGGTGGAAGCTCACCTGTGAAGAGAGCAAGAACAAGCCCCTATTTCCTCAGACCCGAGAGGAAAGATGAGGAAGAAGGAGGCGTTCGGCGACAAAGTAAGGAAAGGGACGGAGTAGGCGGCGTGAAGTGGGGCGCTCCGGAGTGGAGGATGGAGGCGGTGGATTGACGGCGTCCACCGTGCGTGAAGAGATTCGCGGCGCGTGGAGCTCGGCTCTGCGCGCTGCCGAGGAAGAAGACGACTCGCCGTGTGGGCCCGACTTCGTCGATCCACAGGAGCCGTGGCTTGTGCGTAAAGGGCTTCAATCGGGACCGTTAGATGGAGAATGGACGGACGAGATTAGAGGGGGTTGGACAGTCGATTGACGACGAGATCGGACCGTTGATCCTGATCCTGCGATCGCATGCGAAAGTGCATCTAGGTGGTGGTGAGTCGGCTCGCGAGTCGGACTCGAGCCCGAGAACAATGAGTGGTTGATCCGAGTTTGAGTGAGAATTAAAATAGTTTCTCCACTTTGACCAAGGGCTTAAAAATAGAAATAAATTTCCTAAAATCATGAAATAATTTGTGGAGGTTCCTGGGATAACCTAATGTCCATAAAAATTATTGAACCCTACTATTCATGATGTATTTTGTGATATATAAATTCAAACTTAGACTAGGTATTTTAATAGTGTTTGAATTTTCTTAAGGTTCAAACCAGTCCCAAAAATTTGGGAAAATTATATTCATTCGTGATAATTAATATAGTATTTGAATAAATTATTTCCACAGATACTTTAGCAGCATTTATTTCAGTTTTAAGATTGGAGTTCGATTTAAAGTGGATGTTTCATGAGTATTTTGAGATTTTCCAAGTACAATATGTAATTAAAAAGTTTCAGAACATGATGCATGCTAATGAGATGCATAATAAACCTCTTTATTAATTTGGGGATGTGACACCTAAAGTCTCTCGTTTCAAGATTTTTGGTTGCAAATGCTTCATTCTTAAACATGGCAACCTTAATAAATTTGAATCAAGATGTTCTGATGGCATATTTCTTGGATATCCTGCTCATTCTCGTGGCTATCGTGTATTTAATTTGGATACTAACAAAATTGTTGAGACTTGCGAAGTCACTTTTGATGAGGCTAGTCCTGGTACTAGACCCGATGTTGCAGGTACACAGGTTTCTGATATTCGAGAAAGCATCTTCGTCAACGATGACTTTGAGGATGAGAACCCAATCCATCCTCAAGTCTCTTCTGAGATGGTTGGAGAGCCTGCTTCTACTTCTCCAGTTTTAGCTGACCAGCCTCCTCCTACCTTCACCAACGATGTGAGTGGCTCTGCTCCTACCTCCACAGCCCATGAGGTAGAGGCCACTTCTGCACCAGGACCTCCTCTTCATATCCAGCGACGACACCCACCTCAGCAGATGATTGGGGATCTTCATGAGCGAGTCACTTGCTCCAGGTTTATTTCTCCAGATTCTCATGCACATTCTGCTTTTTGTCGCATCTTTTGAACCCCGAGATGTCACCCATGCTTTATCTGATTCTTCTTGGGTCAATGCCATGCATGAAGAGCTTGAAAATTTTGAAAGCAACAAAGTCTGGACCTTAGTTGAACCTCCACCTAATCATAATGTAATTGGCACAAAATGGGTTTTCAAAAATAAGCAAAGTGAAGATGGGTTGGTAGTTCGCAACAAGGCTAGGTTTGTAGCTCAAGGTTATTCTCAGGTAGAAGGCTTAGACTTTGAAGAGATCTTTGCTCCTGTAGCTAAATTAGAAGCCATTCACATTCTGTTAGCGTTTGCGGCATCTAAGGGCTTTAAGCTTTTTCAAATGGATGTCAAAAGTGCATTTCTGAATGGTTTCATAGAAGAAGAGGTCTATGTCAAGCAACCTCCTGGATTTGAACATCACAAGTTTCCAAACTATGTTTTTAAACTCTCCAAAGCCTTGTATGGATTGAAGCAAGCTCCTAGAGCTTGGTATGATAGACTTAAGAGTTTCTTGCTTAAAAATGATTTCAAAATGGGGATAGTAGATAAAACCTTGTTCACTCTCAAGCATGACGGTAAGATATTACTGGTTCAGATTTATGTGGATGATATCATATTCAGTGGTTCTTCTGATGCTTTGGTGTCCAGATTTTCAGATTCTATGAGCAGGGAGTTCGAAATGAGCATGATGGGTGAATTGACCTTCTTCCTTGGTCTTCAAGTCAAGCAACTGAAAGAAGGTACTTTCATTCATCAAAGTAAGTAAACAAAGGACCTTCTTCGACGCTTCGTTATGGGAAGCAGTAGGCCAATGTCTATTCCCATTGCCACATCCACCGTGTTAGACCCTGATGAGGATGGAGAGCCCGTGGACCAGAAGGAGTATCGCAGCATGATTGGCTCTCTCCTCTATCTCGCGGCTTTGAGGCCGGACATACAATTTGCTATGTGTCTATGCGCTTGATTTCAGGCTTCCTCTCGTGCCTCTCATCGTCAAGCAGTGCGTCGTATTTTCAGGTACCTTCAGGACACTCTTGACTTTGGACTCTGGTATTCTTCTGATTCTGCTCTCTCCATTCAGGCTTTTTCTAATGCTGATTTTGCGGAGTGTAAAGTGGATAGGAAGAGTACTTCTGGCACTTGTCATTTCTTAGGCACATCTCTTATCTCTTGGTCATCTAGGAAACAGTCTTCTGTTGCACAGTCCACTACCGAGGCTGAGTATGTAGCTGCAGCCAGTAGTTGCTCTCAGGTTCTCTGGATCTTGTCTACTTTGCGGGACTATGGGTTATCTTTGGGTAGTGTTCCTTTTTTTGTGATAACTTTAGCGCCATTAACATTGCCAAAAACCCAGTGCAACACTCTAGGACTAAATATTGACATTCGATACCATTTTCTTAGAGACCATGTTGAGAAAGGTGATATTGTGCTTCACTTTGTAGAGTCTGAGCAGCAGGTTGCAAATATTTTCACTAAAGCACTTGATTCTTCTCGTTTTGCTACTTTGCGGGGGAGTTAGGGGTTATTAGTCCTCTTGGCCTATTTTGAGAGGGAGTTTGCTCTTTTGCATTCATTGTATCATAATGCATTTTAAAATCAACAACTTGCATTGTAATATAAATTCATGGAGTTTTGATTATTATCCTTGTATGACATGATTTCATACTTTATACCCAGCCATGTCTTGTGCTAGTTTGCTAGACTTCTTTTATGGCTTTTCTTGTATTGCTTAGCTTTTGCCATGCTAGCTTTATTATCTGTGAGAAAATTAAATCAAAACATGACTTCTTGGATCTTGTGACTAGTTTTGCTATAGTGATCCTCTTATGATTCACGCCATGTCATGTAGGCTAAATTGAGTCTTGAACTGTCTTTGAGTTTTAAATTGAGCTATGATAATTCTTAAGTCAAGCAAATAAAAAATAAGCTTTTCTGTGCGAAAAAACTAATCTCATCAATTCTTTCTCATGAGACGGCTTGCCATTGCACTAGGCTTGAACTCAGGGGGAGTTTTGGATGACCTAGATCACTCTCTTAAGCTTCTTGCTTGGGATGGTCGCGGCAAGCCTTGAGATCTAGCACAATGCTAAGAAAACAATTTGTCAATATTGGTTGAAGCTTAGGAGGCAGTTGTGGATGGCTCCTAGTCGAAGACTTGCTTTGCTAAGATAAAACCAAAAATTTTCAGCAAGGTGCTCAATATATTCAATTTCGAATGCTTGAACTATTTGATTCATAATTGAACTCATAACGCTCACAATTGACTCATTGTTTAGTTTCTGGGTTCCATTTTGCTTATAGACATGGCTTGACTCATTTTTGGATACCTGTAGCTAAACTATGATCTTGAACAACATGTCATACTTACAATTCATTTAATATCAGATTCTTGCTATTTTGGCTTTAGCTTTAATGTACATGTTTTGCCATGATAGAAAATAGCTTCTTCATATAATACAGCTTGGTGTAATACTTGTACAATCTTCTTGGATAATTTTCATGGTTCCTGTTGCTCAAAATGAAAAACAAAAAATTGCAGCCATTCCATTTCATTCATGCTCTGTCTTCTTCCATGTATCTTGATGAATCCATTATCAAAGGGGGAGAAAGATTAGTAAAAAATGTTGGTTTAGGGCTTTTTGGAGTCTTAGGGAGAAAGTGAAATTTTCATGAAAATTGGTGATCATGGTGAGTGGGAGCATCTCAATTGCATTCTTTTGGTTTTATTGTCTTTTCTGAAGTTGAATTGCAATTCTTGTAGACTCACAATGATCAAAGGTCAAATAGAATAATTGTTCTTTCATATGGATCTTAAGTGAGATTTTTGGCTATTCTCTGAAAATTGAAGCTTTTGTGCATTCTTTTGACTTATCTCACTTGCCTATGCTATTCTGAAGCCAGCTTGGTCATTTCCATGGCTTTCTATTGCTTATGGACCAAGTTGTATCTTTGCGCAAAAACGACGAGTACTTTACTTTTCAAACCACAAACTTACACTTTCTGAGAGATTGCTAATGTGTTCATCAAGGGGAGATTGTAGATATCATGGTGATATGTGCATGGTCTTAGGATGATGTTACAATTGGCAGTGGTGTTTTTGGTTTGACGTTTCATGCGTTTTCGGAGAAGTTTCAAGGCTATTAGGTCATAGGCGGTCAGACCGGCCTATGTGGCGGTCAGACCGGCCGTGGGGGCAGTCTAACCGGTTTTGTGCTAATTGTGGTTTATATTAGCTATTTGATTCTGGGATAGGTCATATCTATGTTTATCTTTGCATATGTGTTGCATATTGCATGTTTTCACTAACGTGGGTCAAGTTGTGAAGAACTTGTTCTGGGAAACGATTTCTTGGTCTATTGCTGTGCAGGTGGCTTGCAGGTCAATGACGGTCAACGGCGAGGAAGATCGGGACTAAGCTTGGAGAGCTGAGGTCCAGAGAGATAGTGGATACCGGGTGAAGTCAAGTGACTCAAGCGTGGCACAGAATGGACAAGGAGGATCGAACGAGCAGTTCGCTACGACGGGTTATATCAAGCGGCACGGGGGTCGGTGCAAGTGCCTTGGTGGTTCCGGTGGGATCTGGACGGGAGAGACTTGCCGACATGATGAGAGCCGTTGATCAACCTACACGTGGCGAAGCAGGCGATTGTTTCAACAGGATTGGACTTGGTCTTCGGATAAGGATCGAGAAGGGGTATTTTGGTAATCTCACCAAATACCATCTTGTGACCTTTGGCTAAACCGCGGCGTGGGACGGCGCATGGTGAAGCGGTTTAGGTCAAGTAGAGATGAAGACGACGCTTTAAAGTGTGTGCGTATGTGTCCTGTTTGTGTTGGGCCTTAACGGGAGCCTATTAGAGAAAATTTTCTAGAAGCTAAACCTCACTATAAATAGGAGGGGATGCTGTCAAACACCCCCCAAGCACTTCATTTGGAAAACCCTAGTTTTGATTTTAGGGACTTAGGGAGGAAAGGAGAGGCTTAGGGTTCTAGAGAGGTGAGTTTATGGTGCTCTTGGATTGAGCTCTTGTTCTCTTTGAGGGAGTGGCTATAACCAGCAACAATCGTGAATCAATCTATGGATGATTATTCAAAGATGAGTTCTCTTGTGTTCTTCTTTCTCATTTGGTGATTTTGGTGTTTCTTTGATCCAATGGGTTTCTAGTGGTTTCTTGCCCTCATCTACTTTGCTGTGACATGTGGGAATACATCTATAATCATCTTAATCATCAATCTCCCACAAGCAAGTTTTGGATCAAGTTTTTTATTTTTGCTCGGTTTTGAACCCTTCTTCGGTAAAATAGAAAAAGATCATAACTTTGGTATGGATCTCTGCGATCTTTAATTGGAATAGGTTCATAATATCTTTCAGAAGGTGTGGTTCAAATTTCGTGGAGTTTGGCCTTATGGATAAAAAGTTAGACCGATTTTCATTTTGGAACTCGAGCTGATTTTCCTGTTCATCGTGCCTGAGGTTAGTCTGCAGTTTTGCCTGAGGTCAGTCCGGCCTGAGGTTGGTCCGCACTTTTGCCTGAGGTCAGTCCGCACTTTTTACTGAGGTCAGTCCGGCCTGAGGTGAGTCCGCACTTTTGCCTGAGGTCAGTTCGGACCTCTAAGTTTTTGATCTCTAGTTTTGGTCTTTTGTTTGGGGTTTTGATTTGGGTTCAACACAAGTTCTCTGCAGTACTTGTATGTTGATCTTCATAGCTTCTATAGCTATTGGAGTGATATTTGTGTTGAACCCAATCAAGGTGAAAAATTGAACGTGCTTCTATTCACCCCCTCTAGTCGCCTTCCCGGTCGTACAAAATTATATGAAATACAAGGCTATCAATGAATAAGGCTCTACTCCCAGCACGATCCAAACAAGAAACAGACTTGTGCAACAAGTGAACACGGCTTCGTCTTGCATCGCACGTACACACTCATCGACCTTAGCAACACAGGCACACAAGACAAGACCGAGAACGCACAGGCCATGGCTTTCTTCGTCAGCGCTTATGCTCATCATCCGAGGACGCCGTCAGCCCGCTGTTCTGGAGTTCGCCGTCGCACTATCTGGGGCCATGTTGTGGAGGCCGCCTACACTATACCCTCAACAGCGACGTCCCCGACATTGAAGCCTTCGTGTTCGCACGCCGCCAGAGATGCCACCGCGTCGCTCGCCGCCGAGTTCGCCGTCAACTAGCCGAAGCCGAACATGAGCAGCCAGGCCCGCCTACAAGTTTATTTCCAATCTAGTACAGGGCGTGAAGTTTCCAGAATGTGCAATAGCGAACTACCTAGGCCTACCAGCCTGATTCGACAAGGAAATAAATAAACAGCCCAACAACTCGATCAGCTAGTACCGAACCTATCGAATAGTATTTGGACAAAAATCATCTTGGGCCCCGTAATTAAGTAGAGTGAAGTGATCCGTGCCACGTAGTAGATGCTATATATCACTTCACTACACGTGGAGTTCAAAAGGTCAACACCACTATCACTCGAACAACAAGTTGACCACATAGCTAACAACAACAGGAGGGACTAGTCCAGGACCAACAATCTAAATCAAATTGCCGAGATTTCCATCCCAAACAAGGCTGCAACGGTTTGGATGAGTTTCTTGGGCATCCCTCGATTTCCATCCAAACAAGGCTGCAACGGTTTGGATGAGTTTCTTGGGCATCCCTCTTCAAGAACTCCAAACATATATATGTCCATGGTGTTATCTCTAACACATGACAGCTTCATCTGCCTCATCATCCTTTCCAGTGATGCCTAGCTTCTTCATGAGCACATATATAGGGTTCACTCTGCATTGCATGCATGGAGTCACCTCTCTTTGGCTTTTGAAGCTAGGCGGGTGTTAGATCGTATGCATGTACCGGTCTACAGTACCGTGCACAAGTTCGTGCTTATCCTGTACGGTCTAACCCTAACAATCTCCTGAATCTGCCCACCTCCTCCCCGTGAGCTTCTTTGTCCGGCAGTACGCGCCACCTCCTACCTTTCCTTTGCCGTGGCCCCTGGGTGATGCAAAGATATTTGGATTTTATTGCTGTTAAAATTATTTTTTTATTTGTGATTTGTTATCGATTTTTTTGAATAGACGTTGATACCTTGAACGAATTATACGACGACCCTCCATCCTCATATTCAGAGATACTAGAGCAAGACAAGCACCTCTTTTGACCATGTTGATCCCGTTGTTTCAATTATTGTATTTTTTTTTTTTGCAAAATCTATTATGCATACGTGTATGTTTGCTTAAAAATTGCTATATTCGTGGGTAATGGTAGTTATATTCCTATTCATTGCATGATCCTCCTTGAAATATTGGTATCCTTTCAGTTGTATCCATTAGGGTATGGTATAGGCAACAGATAATGTCAATTTGGGTATTTCGAGGGCGAATATCGCATAAATGCTTAGTCGGGCTCTAGATATACTAAAATAAAAAAATGTATGGAATGTTGAATATGAATTTAGGCGATTTTGAAATAATGGTCCAAAGGGGTTTACCTCTGTTATTTTGAAAAAAATGAAAACGAAAAACTTAGTTTGTGATGCGGACGAATTATATTATAATCTGAGAACTGTGAGAGGTGTATCTCACAAGTAGATAGGTTGAGAATAAAATGTTGATCGCAGCCGAGGAGGGCTATGATTTTGCTATTATTTGAGTTACGTACTTGTTATTTTAATATCGATCAACTGCTTTTACAAATTCCATTACAAACTATTACATATCGGTCACCTTCCTCGAAGAAATTACTCCACCCAATAACCAACTGCCGACAAACTTGGACAGCTAGCATGAATTGTAGAACGTAGGTCTTGAAGCTTAGCTCTGCTCTGCATTGCTTTATCCGATCCGTTGTTGCATGCAGCCAGCAGCCACCAATTTCCTTCTCTCTCTGTCGGCATCACATCCTCATCCTGGATTTGTTGCTGGTTGTAACATTTTTTTCATTCCCGTTTTTCCCATCCATCTCTTTAGTGTCAACTTTGTTTTCATTCCCATTTTCCGTCAGGCCAGGCAGACGATCCAAGATACAATCAGCGCATGCCTCAGCCATGCTTATCTTCCTTCCTTGGAGATGGCCTCTCCTGCTAGTCTGGCCTGCTTATCGGTTTCTTTTTATTTTTATATAAAAAATTTATTCATAATTTGCTAATAATACGACAAGACGACTAATGAGACTTAACGGTTCAAGACTCAATATAGAGACTCAATATAAGACTCATTCGATCAATTCTATAACACTCCCATTGTATTCTTATACATTCATTATGTTCTATCGAGCTCTCATATCATATCATTGTCCCCTATTGAGCTTATCCGGGAAGAGCACAATCATCAACAATCTCCTTTATATTTTTTTGATTAAACGGGGTATTGTACCTAACATGCATGCATGATACAGTACAAATAGAGTTTGAATGGAACTCTAGATCTGCTGACACATAATTAAGGAATGCATGTATAAGGCTGACGAGGAGTCAGCAAAGAGAAGAAGAAAACTTGCGCCCAAGATTCCTGACAACTTGTATAGGTACAAAGTCCACGGTAGCATCATAGCCTTAAATACATGCATGCATGCTTATCTGTAAGTAGGACCCATATTTCAAGCAAATAATCTTGTGTCATACAAATTTAAGATGATCAAATGCCAATAGATGGGGAAATAACACGCTAATGCTTACCAAATGTGTAGATCAAGAAGGTAAGCAAATGCATGTTACAAGAGGTGATATGGAGAGAAGAGGGACAAGTGCCACCTGTAGATGACCATCTCAAGGTTGTTACTATATCCGCGTGTTGTTACTGGGCATTGGCATGCATATCCTTTGTAGGAATGGGCGCAAGCGATGATGTTTTTACCTAGGCACTCTCGTTCCCTAAGATTATAGAGAATGCATCAATGATATTACGCCTAATGAATGATATTTCTGGACATGAGGTACGTGACATATTTAATTGTACTATATATACACATTTATTGTGTACATTCCATGCAGTGCATATCCAATACTATAATTAATGAACTAGCTAGTATGGTTTCCTTAATTATTCTTTTGGTTGTGTGAGAAAGAGATAAGTAATGTCCCTACTGCCACTGATTGCTACGTGAAAGAGCATGGCGTGACAGTTGAACAAGCAAAGGAAGTGCTATGCTTCCTTGTAGAGGAGCAGTGGAAGAGCATCAACCAAGAGTTTCTCAGCAACATCATCATACCCGTGCCACTGCTCACTCGTGTAATCAACCTTGCTCGGGTTGTGGAAAGCCTTTACAAGAAGATTGATGGTTACACACACTACTCAGCAATAGCTGATGCATAGACAAAGTGCTAGATAAATGTGTGTACCATTAAGCCTGGGTGTTGGGACAACACACATGCTCTCCTATATATTGTACATGTGTGTGTATTTATATATTTGTATTTTCACCCGCCCCTATATATTGTACGTAGTATCATCATGTGTTGAAAGAGCGTGCTATATATATATATATATATATATATATATATATATATTCATATGTGTGTATATATATAAATGTGTGTGTACCACACATGTGTAATAATCCTAGTGTAATCAGTTTTAAGCAAGCAATAGAAGAGAGAAAACAGAAAACGCTGCAGTAGTCATGCGGCACAAAAATTCATTCTGTCTTTCTTGTGTCCGTGAGTTCTTGCTTCCAGCGTATGCATGTGTTTCATCCAGTGTGATCGTATGTGCTTCAACTTCGGACCAGCTTCCAGCGTGTGCGTGTGTTCATCTGTTGTGCATCATGTGCATACATCTGCAGGTTCTGCAGAGTGTGTATTTCTTCTTTGGATCGGCTGACATATATATGTGTGTGTACCACACACGTGTAATAAACCTTTTGTTTGTTGTTGCATTCAGGAGAATAACCTTCAACTTTTCAAACACTACCATAGAGAGGGTCATCATAAACGGTTCGGAACCGTCATTATAGACAGTTTTTGAACCATCTACATAAGTTGGTCTCTGATAACAGGCGGTTATCATAGGCAGTTTTTGTATTAAAGTCGTCGATGAAGGCGAAGATCACGAGCATAGCTACACGAACGTTTATGAAGGCATAGTATCACAGATGGTTCTATGGACAAACCGTCTGTGATACTATGCCTTCATAGACGGTTCGTGTATAGAACCGTCTGTGATACTCTGCGTATCATAGACGGTTTGTCTATAGAACCGTCTATGATACTGGCCTTCACAAACAGGTTCAATACATAAAACCGTCTGTGATAGTTCATTACACTAACTATATTTTTACTGATTTTTGGCTAGCCTCAGGAATTGCTAGCCATGCCCTCTGAAAACAAGCATACAGAAAAACATATACATTTACAGATGCATCACATATAATCAATTGTTGACAAACTCAATCTGATCATTACTCAAAATAAATTACAAAAGATCGCATTTGCTCAAGTATTGTTACAAAATAAATTGGATTACAATTGAGTCAATTATTTGTAGGTGGTTGAGAAGTGTCGGCGGGGTGATGCTGTGGGTCGGCGACGGAGTGAAATTCTCTGGTGTCCTTAATTATGGAGTGAAATTCTCTGGTGTCCTTAATTATCTCTGATATGATAAAGCTGTAGAGCTTCCCTCGAATGTCCTTGATCTCATTCGCAAATAGTCCATGTAAATCTATAATCAAGGCCTGTCGCTAGCAAGTGTAAAATGGTAAGCATATATATTTAAATTTATAATTAGGAAATAATTATTTCGAGATTCACAAACCTCGGGATCCTTCTTCCTAGCTCTAATGATTTGCTCCATATGATAGCAAACGTAGATTGCACATAACTCATCAATTTTTGCTGGCAGCACTGCAAAAATATAATTACATATCAGTTCGAGACGCATTATTATGAAGTATGATATAGGATTATCGTGTTGTAGCGCATACCAGAAATTTTGTCCTGTGTGTTAGTTCGGCGCTCTTTCCATCGTATATTCCTTTGTTGGCAACATAGTTGATGATTGACCAACATGATTTCAAAAAATTATCCTCGGCCATTTCAAACTAATGAAGACTACAATAGTGTTATGTATGGAGGAAATGAGCATAACTGTCGAGTATTCCTCTGAGAATGCTGAAGTTGTGGTCGCTGCGGATTAGGGAATCAAGGTATATCACATGGTTCCTGCTTAGTGTAATGACTAAAAGGATCTAGTGGTACCTACTCATGTATGTCGTTATAGTCATTAAACCTAAGTTCGTGCTGCGTATAAAGTACAAATGAAATTTGTAGAGCAAGTAGTGACACTTACCCCTCGTTGTAGGGCACCACTATGTACTTCATGTTCTGCTGACGAAGCAATGTCCCCGACGTTGAAGCCTTCGTGTTCGCACGCCGCCAGAGATGCCACCGCGTCGCTCGCCGCCGAGTTCGCCGTCAACTAGCCGAAGCCGAACATGAGCAGCCAGGCCCGCCTACAAGTTTATTTCCAATCTAGTACAGGGCGTGAAGTTTCCAGAATGTGCAACAGCGAACTACCTAGGCCTACCAGCCTGATTCGACAAGGAAATAAATAAACAGCCCAACAACTCGATCAGCTAGTACCGAACCTATCGAATAGTATTTGGACAAAAATCATCTTGGGCCCTGTAATTAAGTAGAGTGAAGTGATCCGTGCCACGTAGTAGATGCTATATATGATCACTTCACTATACGTGGAGTTCAAAAGGTCAACACCACTATCACTCGAACAACAAGTTGACCACATAGCTAACAACAACAGGAGGGACTAGTCCAGGACCAACAATCTAAATCAAATTGCCGAGATTTCCATCCCAAACAAGGCTGCAACGGTTTGGATGAGTTTCTTGGGCATCCCTCTTCAAGAACTCCAAACATATATATGTCCATGGTGTTAGAGATATGTCAGAAATAGAATAGGGAGCCTTTTACATATCTCTAACACATGGCAGCTTCATCTGCCTCATCATCCTTTCCAGTGATGCCTAGCTTCTTCATGAGCACATATATAGGGTTCACTCTGCATTGCATGCATGGAGTCACCTCTCTTTGGCTTTTGAAGCTAGGCGGGTGTTAGATCGTATGCATGTACCGGTCTACAGTACCGTGCACAAGTTCGTGCTTATCCTGTACGGTCTAACCCTAACAATCTCCTGAATCTGCCCACCTCCTCCCCGTGAGCTTCTTTGTCCGGCAGTACGCGCCACCTCATATCTTTCCTTTGCCATGGGTGATGCAAAGATATTTGGATTTTGTTGCTGTTAAAATTATTTTTTTATTTGTGATTTGTTATCGATTTTTTTGAATAGATGTTGATACCTCGAACGAATTATACGACGACCCTCCATCCTCATATTCAGAGATACTAGAGCAAGACAAGCACCTCTTTTGACCATGTTGATCCCATTGTTTCAATTATTGTATTTTTTTTTTGCAAAATCTATTATGCATACGTGTATGTTTGCTTAAAAATTGCTATATTCGTGGGTAATGGTAGTTATATTCCTATTCATTGCATGATCCTCCTTGAAATATTGGTATCCTTTCAGTTGTATCCATTAGGGTATGGTATAGGCAACAGATAATGTCAATTTGGGTATTTCGAGGGCGAATATCGCATAAATGCTTAGTCGGGCTCTAGATATACTAAAATAAAAAAAAAATGTATGGAATGTTGAATATGAATTTAGGCGATTTTGAAATAATGGTCCAAAGGGGTTTACCTCTGTTATTTTGAAAAAAATGAAAACGAAAAACTTAGTTTGTGATGCGGACGAATTATATTATAATCTGAGAACTGTGAGAGGTGTATCTCACAAGTAGATAGGCTGAGAATAAAATGTTGATCGCAGCCGAGGAGGGCTATGATTTTGCTATTATTTGAGTTACGTACTTGTTATTTTTAATATCGGTCCACTGCTTTTACAAATTCCATTACAAACTATTACATATCGGTCACCTTCCTAGAAGAAATTACTCCACCCAATAACCAACTGCCGACAAACTTGGACAGCTAGCATGAATTGTAGAACGTAGGTCTTGAAGCTTAGCTCTGCTCTGCATTGCTTTATCCGATCCGTTGTAGAACGTAGGTCTTGAAGCTTAGCTCTGCTCTGCATTGCTTTATCCGATCCGTTGTTGCATGCAGCCAGCAGCCACCAATTTCCTTCTCTCTCTGTCGGCATCACATCCTCATCCTGGATTTGTTGCTGGTTGTAGCATTTTTTTCATTCCCGTTTTTCCCATCCATCTCTTTAGTGTCAACTTTGTTTTCATTCCCATTTTCCGTCAGGCCAGGCAGACGATCCAAGATACAATCAGCGCATGCCTCAGCCATGCTTATCTTCCTTCCTTGGAGATGGCCTCTCCTGCTAGTCTGGTCTGCTTATCGGTTTCTTTTTATTTTTATATAAAAAATTTATTCATAATTTGCTAATAATACGACAAGACGACTAATGAGACTTAACGGTTCAAGACTCAATATAGGGACTCAATATAAGACTCATTCGATCAATTCTATAACACCCCCATTGTATTCTTATACATTCATTATGTTCTATCGAGCTCTCATATCATATCATTGTCCCCTATTGAGCTTATCCGGGAAGAGCACAATCATCAACAATCTCCTTTATATTTTTTTGATTAAACGGGGTATTGTACCTAACATGCATGCATGATACAGTACAAATAGAGTTTGAATGGAACTCTAGATCTGCTGACACATAATTAAGGAATGCATGTATAAGGCTGACGAGGAGTCAGCAAAGAGAAGAAGAAAACTTGCGCCCAAGATTCCTGACAACTTGTATAGGTACAAAGTCCACGGTAGCATCATAGCCTTAAATGCATGCATGCATGCTTATCTGTAAGTAGGACCCATATTTCAAACAAATCATCTTGTGTCCTACAAATTTAAAATGATCAAATGCCAATTGATGGGGAAATAACACGCTAGTGCTTACCAAATGTGTAGATCAAGAAGGTAAGCAAATGCATGTTACAAGAGGTGATATGGAGAGAAGAGGGACAAGTGCCACCTGTAGATGACCATCTCAAGGTTGTTACTGTATCCGCGTGTTGTTACTGGGCATTGGCATGCATATCCTTTGTAGGAATGGGCGCAAGCGATGATGTTTTTACCTGGGCACTCTAGTTCCCTAAGATTATAGAGAATGCATCAATGATATTACGCCTAATGAATGATATTTCTGGACATGAGGTACGCGACATATTTAATTGTACTATATATACACATTTATTGTGTACATTCCTTGCAGTGCATATCCAATACTATAATTAATTAACTAGCTAGTATGGTTTCCTTAATTATTCCATTGGTGGTGTGAGAAAGAGAGAAGTAATGTCCCTCGCCACCGATTGCACGTGAAAGAGCATGGCGTGATGTTGAACAAGCAAAGGAAGTGCTATGCTTCCTTGTAGAGGAGCAAGGAAGAGCATCAACCAAGAGTTTCTCAAGAACATCATCATACCTGCAAGCACTGCTCACTGTGTAATCAACCTTGCTCGGGTTGTGGAAAGCCTTTACAAGAAGATTGATGGTTACACACACTACTCAAAGAATAGTCGACCGCATAGACAAAGTGCTAGATAAATGTGTGTACCATTAAGCCTGGTGTTGGGACAACACACATGCTCTCCTATATATTGTACATGTGTGTGTATTTATATATTTGTATTTTCACCCTTCTATATATTGTAATGTAGTATCATCATGTGTTGAAAGAGCTGCTATATATATATATATATATATATATATATATATATATATATATATATATATATATTCATATGTATGTATATATATAAATGTGTGTGTACCACACATGTGTAATAATCCTAGTGTAATCGGTTTTAAGCAAGCAATAGAAGAGAGAAAAGAAAACGCCGCAGCAGTCGTATGCGGCACAAAAATTGCTCTGCTCTTTCTTGTGTCCGTGAGTTCTTGCTTCCAGTGTATGCATGTGTTTCATCCAGTGTGATCGTGTGTGTGCTTTAACTGGACCAGCTTCAGCGTGGTGCGTGTGTTCATCTCACAGTATCATGTGCATACATCCGCAGAGTTCTGCAGAGTGTATTTCTTCTTAGAATCGGCTGACATATATATATGTGTGTGTACCACACACGTGTAATAAACCTTTTGTTTGTTGTTGCATTCAGGAGAATAACCTTCAACTTTTCAAACACTACCACAGAGAGGGTCATCATGGACGGTTCGGAACCGTCATCATAGACAGTTTTTGAACCATCTACATAAGTTGGTCTCTGATAACAGGCGGTTATCATATACAGTTTTTGTATTAAAGCTGTCAATGAAGGCCAGTATCACAGACAGTTCTATACACGAACCGTCTATGAAGGCATAGTATCACAGATGGTTCTATGGACAAACCGTCTGTGATACTATGCCTTCATAGACGGTTCGTGTATAGAACCGTCTATGATACTGGCCTTCACAAACGGGTTCAATACATAAACCGTCTGTGATAGTTCATTACACTAACTATATTTTTACTGATTTTTGGCTAGCCTCAGGAATTGCTAGCCATGCCCTCTGAAAACAAGCATGCAGAAAAACATATACATTTACAGATGCATCACATATAATCAATTGTTGACAAACTCAATCTGATCATTACTCAAAATAAATTACAAAAGATCGCATTTGCTCAAGTATTGTTACAAAACAAATTGGATTACAATTGAGTCAATTATTTGTAGGTGGTTGAGAAGTGTCGGCGGGGTGATGCTGTGGGTCGGCGACGGAGTGAAATTCTCTGGTGTCCTTAATTATGGAGTGAAATTCTCTGGTGTCCTTAATTATCTCTGATATGATAAAGCTGTAGAGCTTCCTTCGAATGTCCTTGATCTGATTCGCAAAGAGTCCATCTAAATCTATAATCAAGGCCTGTCGCTAGCAATAGTAAAGTGGTAAGCATATATATTTAAATTTATAATTATGAAATAATTATTTCAAGATTCACAAACCTCGGGATCCTTCTTCCTAGCTCTAATGATTTGCTCCATATGATAGCAAACGTAGATTGAACATAACTCATCATTTTTTTGCTGGCAGCATTGCAAAAATAAAATTACATATCAGTTCGAGACGCATTATTATGAAGTATGATATAGGATTATCGTGTTGTAGCGCATACCAGAAATTTTGTCCTGTGTGTTAGTTCGGCGCTCTTTCCATCGTATATTCCTTTGTTGGCAACATAGTTGATGATTGACCAACATGATTCCAAAAAATTATCCTTGGCCATTTCAAACTAATGAAGACTACAATAGTGTTATGTATGCAGGAAATGAGCATAACTATCGAGTATTCCTCTGAGAATGCTGAAGTTGTGGTCGCTGCGGATTAGGGAATCAAGGTATATCACATGGTTCCTCCTTGGTGTAATGACTAAAAGGATCTAGTGGTACCTACTCATGTATGTCGCTATAGTCATTAAACCTAAGTTCGTGCTGCGTATAAAGTACAAATGAAATTTGTAGAGCAAGTAGTGACACTTACCCCTCGTTGTAGGGCACCACTATGTACTTCATGTTCTGCTGACGAAGCAATGCCTCCGTTATGTATTTCTCGACGAAGGACGAGTCTCCTTGGATGGTTTGCAATGATACCACATGTGGGTCGAGAAAACCCACCAGTTCTTCCTATTCCTGGATATTTTTCATCATGTATCTATACATAAGCAATGAGTTGTGATATTTATCGGTATTAACTGAATGTAGAACTTGATTGTACGCACTTACAGTGTCCAACATCATAGAAGCGAGGCGTCGAGGCCAACGAGGTTGAATAGGTTAAATAAGTCGTTGAAGCCCACGACGAAGTGGTTCGTCCCGTTGAAAATGCTTATGCTCGTATCTGACGGTGATTCCAGTATCGTACCCCTCCTTTTGGCTCTTCTCCAAGTACCAAGCATGCAAAGCGTGATAAGCATATCCAGCGCACCCTAATACTGCATCAGAGCACAACGGTTTTTCGATGATGTACTTCCCGGATATCCCAGACTTCCCGGACTTGGGAGGCGCCTTAACGTTCGTCGATTTCGATTTGGCCTTAATGATTGATAGTGTCTTCCTGCGAGACGACTCGAGACCCGATACGGTGGCACGCTTTTCTTGTTCCTTCGGCGTCTTCTCCACGGGAACCGATAAGGTGGCCTTTTGAGGTGAAATATGAGGTGGAGTCATCGAGGGTCCCGTTGAAGAGGAATGGTCGTGTTGAGATCGCGACACTGTTGGGTCCAGGACGATATCCTTCTTGGGCCACTGGATAAAACTGTGCACGGCATCCCCTAGTGTTGTGATCTCTTCGTTTGGGTGAATCTCCTGCGGGACGGCCATGAAATGTTCATGTACCATGTCCACCTCCACCCTAGTGTAACCCTGCGCCACCTGCACACCGTGCTGCACTACCCCTTCCTAGTATGGATGCACTATCCCCTGCCCAGCCTCAATAGAAATAGACCCAACTAACCTCACTTGGAGCTTGTAGGCCGTCGGCTCCTACAAAACGATACGCAATTAGCTAAGACGTCCTATAAGTCTATCTTTGGTGCATTCCATAAATGTACATTACCTTGATGTCGTCTATCGGTAATTGGATGTGGTCATGTTCAGAATTATGCGTGGACGCGACGCCATCTCGATGTCGAGCGGATCTGCTCCCAAATTAACAAAGGCGCTTTGCCACCGTGGATCGTTCGTGTTGATTCATTTAATCCTCGCAATGCTGCTAGCTTTCCTTCAAATTTTCAAGAATCATCTGTACCAACCGGCCTCGCGCCGCCTTGGATCTCTTCCTACTCCTATATGTGTAGTAGTCGTCTGCGAATCCATGACTCCAAGGTACGTTAACCCCAAGGCCTCGCGTGCAACCCGGGTGCTCCTTATTTCCCAAGGTCGTAGATAGTATATCCTTCTCTCTGTCTGCTTGGAAGGAGCTTTGGGAAGTTTGGGTAGACAATTCACGCTACAAGAAGTCATCATGTTATTATAGACACTATGAATTTATGGACTTATTAACAACTAGGTAGTTCGACATATTTACCACACGTTGGGACACTTTCTGGTCTGCCGGGTTTGTGAAAGAGATGCTGCCCGAAGACGAGACTTTTGCCCTCGCTTTTAACCAGGCTAGGGAACGTGGGTTTGTGACATTAGGAAACGCGTTCTCCTCCTCCGCCGCCCATTCGTCGTATTTACCCATGTACCCAGCGATGTTGAGTCTGTGAGGGTGAGTGTTTTGTGTCTGAAGAGCTTTGTGCGTTGCACTTTCCTCGTTAAATTTGGGTGTCGTCTTTATAGCCACAAAGGCATCCCATGTTTCCCGCGTCAAGAATCCATACTTCGCGAAGGGCGTCTGACCCGTGTTCACGTACTTTCTGACAAGAATGCTCTTGAAGGTCCTCCACGATTTATCGATCGTGAGCATCGCCGTCCGTTCCACACGTGCCATGTCTGCTTCTGGGATAGTAAACTTTTGTAAAAGTTCTGTCCACAGCGTGCCTCTCGCTTCTTTCGTCAGATCCTTCCACCTTGGTGTGGTGATGGGAACCCGTTTCCTTGCAAGTATCCCACACATGGTCTAGAATCTCACCGCGAGCTCTTGGGATGCGTATGACCCAAACTCACCGACTCCGTGATGACCGGCGCCCACAGCATCTTCGATTCTCCTCTGCCATCTCACTTCCGTATCATTATCGTCGATGGATTAGGTGGCGAAGACGGCGCCTCTGTCATCTGCGGCGTCGGCGACGGTGGCATAGACGGTTCCTCTGCCATCTGCGGCGTCGAAGACGGCGGCGAAGACGGTGCCTCTGCCATCTCGCTTACTTGCTATCTATATAATTTACATATGCATAAATATGAAACAATAATTAATTCCAACATAGATAGTCATAAGACTAATAAAATCAATTAACTCATTTAAAAGGAACAATATGCACATCACATATATATATATATGTATATGCAAAGGGACGGTGTACGATATGTTGAAATACTCACAACAGCGATGGTACTCAAAACCACCGAGAACATCAACAGACAAGGCACGAGGGAGGACAAGGCAATGTATATGAATGAAATTAGCATAGAGCACAAAAATTAGTTATCACAGACGGTTTTGGATGTTGTATTTTTGTGTTCTAGATACACAAAAATTTATATGCTAATTTATTGTATGTAAAGTTAATTTCTTAACATGACAACACTTGACATTCAAGAGATATATAATTAAGCATGATAATTGGCGTAAACCTACAAATGAGAATTCCAATGTAGAAGCATCAGGGTATATGGTATATCGAACATTTTGAACAATGCTCATACACATGACAGGTAAACAATGTTCTTTTATACTTCTGTTACTTCTGTACAATGTATATGTTCTGGTTGCTGTACTGTGTTGTATAAAGTAAGAAATGTGGGCTAAGTAATCCAAGAAGACACAAATACAAGGGTTAACATCAAGTTGCAATCACACCCTAAGAGAGTTTCAGAACAAAATCTGTATTGTGATGGCTTCCTTCATCCTTGCTACTTTGTAGTATAAGCCATGATGCCAACCTACATCCTCTCTAGTCAATAGAAAGTGGGTTTAAGATTTCACGCACTGCGAACTTGTATTGGTCAAAACACTAAGCAGTCTAGAGTGCTAACTGCCATAACATAGTTTCTGAGCATTCATCAAAGGCAAGCTTTAGTTGCAAGGGAGTACCAAGGGAGGCGTTGGAGATGGCGCGAGGAGGGAGTACTGGGGGCGGCGGCACTGAGGTCAGAGGCGGCGGTGTCGAAGGTGCCGAGGTCGGGGGCGCCAAGGTTGGGGGCGGCGGTGTCGAGGTCGGGGGGTGCCAAGGTCGGGTGTGGCGGTGCCGAGGTTGGAGGCGCTGAGGTCAGGGCCGGTGGTGTCGAGGTCGAAGGCGTCGAGGTCGTAGGCTGTGGTGAACAGGCGAGCCCTAGAGGAGGTGAAAGAGTGTGCGAGAGCCTAAGGGGCGCAGGAGAGGAAGTGACGAGTAAGAGCAAAACCCTAGCGGTTCCCGCCTTATAACAAAGGCTATCATAGATGTTTCTTTAATACTACCGTCTGTGATAAGGAATCATAGACGGTTCCCTAAAAGAACCATCTGTAATACGTTCCATATCATAGACGATTTTATTAGAAAATCGTATGTGATAAAAAAAATCACAGACAGTTCCCTAAAAGAACCGTCTGTAATACGTTCCATATCACAGACGATTTTATTAGGAAACCTATCATAGACAGTTTTCTAATAAAACCGTATGTGATATGGAATGTATTACAGACGGTTCTTTAATAGAACCGTCTGTGATTTCTTATTACAGACGGTTCTATAATAGAATCGTCTGTGATATCCTGACAATACCTATTGACAATCTGTGATATCTTGACATAACCTGGTGAAAAGTATGATGACAAGCTCATAACACATTTGGCTTCAAAAATTCATATCTAATTCAACTCAATTCCAAATCAAGTGAAACCAATTTTGATACTCCACATTACAATGAATGTCCACATTGTCATCAATATCAAAGATGAAAGGTTCATAACACATTAACACATGACAATTCCACATTGACATCAAAATATATGAGAGATTACAAGTCCATAATACATGATGTTATGGAATAAATTAATTACAATAGAGTAAATTTTTAATTAAAATATAGCTCTTTATGATGATCAGCACGCATATAGCTAGCTTCCTCACTGGGTTCTTCCTCGAGCCTGATGCCATCTCCGAAAGGAGGCAACTCATCAAATTGATTGTATTCTTCCTCATCCACTATATTCTCAACTCCGACAATCCTCCTTTTTCCATGAAGAACTACGTGGCACTTCTTATTTGCCGGGTCGGTTACATAGAAGACTTGAACAACTTGGTTAGCCAGTACGAATGGTTCGTCTTTGTATCCGACATGTTCGAGGTCCACAGTAGTGACGCTGTACTTGTCGACCTTCACCTGTGGGAGACACTACTACAAAACAGGCAATAGCAGACATTTCATCACTGCATTTGTTCCAAAGGAGCCGTCAGTGTTGAATCTTATACTGCGGTTCCTTTGGAACAGTCGAATCGTCAGGATATACCTCATCGACGCAGTTTTATTACCAACCGCTTGTGATACTTCACGACGGTTGGTAAAGAACCGTCTCGTGATGAGGACATATCAAAGACGGTGCAGATATAAGAACCGCTCGTGAAGTATCACGACGGTTCCAAGGAGGAAGGTTGTACATACATAGGTTCACGCCATGTGCTATGTCGGCCGCTCATGTTACCGAAAGGATTCATTCCATCCGTACTCAACCCTAACCTTATGTTCCTCGGTTCGCACCGAACTCTTTGAAGGTCCGATCGAAGTTTCTCCACCGCGTAATCAGCAGGTGTCTTAGTTTTCCATCTTTCTTACGCTCCGAGTGCCAACGCAGCAATCTTGCCTCCTTTCGGTTCGCAATAAACGCTTCAAACGTGGGATCACAGCGAGATACCACAACACCTTAGCAGAGGTCCTTGCTTCACCTTAGCAGATTCTTACGCTTGTATCGGGATGCTTTGCACACGGACATACATGCAAGTTCGCATACTCTTTACGATACAGATACAATCGTTCGGACATGCATGTATTCTTTCTACCGCCATTCCCAATGGACAAAGAACCTTCTTGGCTTGGTAGGTGGTGCGGGCAACACGCTTCTCCTAAGAATGTCCGCTAGAGACCTAACAACACCGTGAAACTCTTGTCGGACCAACCATTACTCGCCTTCAATTTCAGCAGCTTCAAGTACGGTTGACAACCTTGTGTATTCCGACTTGCGCCAGGAACAAAGGTTTCCCAGTCCTCCATTAAGCGCCGAATTTACAAAACTCTCTCTCACCGTAGTTTCCTTCGCATCGTAGCATCCGATCCAGATTGTCATCAGCACGACCTATCGTCATCAAAACACACCACATCCGCATATCGCTGACTTCGCCGATGTCATCATTATTAACTTCAGATAATCGCTCTTCACCGTGATCGTCCAACATGCATACCCTTTTTGAAACCCCTTCAATCAAGTGCCCTACGATCTGCGCGCGGTTGTTAAAAATCTTCGATTATCGCAATCAATGCATGGACAAGATATAAATTCTATCCCCTTATTCAGCATATCCTCGCCCGCGCTCTTTTAAAAGCAATCACGCCATTAATGTACTCTTCACTCACACGGTTCGCACTGCATATCCAGCGGTCCATCTACGCTACACATATAACAATTAGTAGTGTTAAATTATATTAATAAACTGCAAATACGTTATTCTCCTATTAATCGCAAATACGTTACTCCTCCTATTAAGCAAATATAAAGAGTTAAAGATCGTTACCCTGGAGCTCACGACTAAAATTCCTAATATCCCGCGAGATTCTCACCGCCCTTCTCCTTCAAAGCAATGAATGTGGCAAGAGAAGAGCCACAATGAAATGCACCACTTATCCCACTCACAAAAACACTCATTCACAACACCCAAACCGAGCTACCACCAAAGCCAAGCCTCACAAAGCAAGCATGCATGCAAGCCAATGACCATAAGTTGCTAGGGCAACCCACAACCAAGAACAAGGCAAGCCAAATAAACAAGCCTCCTACACCAACACAGAGCAAAGCTTCAAGCCCTCTATTCCAAAGAAGAGATCGAGGCGCTAGGCAAGGGGCCTCTGCTGGTCTTTATATTTATAGGTGAAATATCACAGACGGTTCTTATTTCCAACCGCTCGTGATACGAGTATAACACGCATGCTTCTCCACAAACCGTCTCAGTGTTGAACTTCAGACAGATGGCTCCACGTGGAACCGCTCAGATATACTCAATATCACAGACGGTTAATAAGTATAACTGCTCGTGATATACTCACATCACGCACGGTTCTATTAACAAACCGTCGTGATATGGAGTATATCACGCACGCTTCTCCTTATTAACCGCTCGTGATATGGAGGATATCGCGCATTTTCCACATGGAGCCGCTCAGTGATGTTCAACACGCATTGCTAGTAAGAGGAACCGCTCTGTGATAGCGCATTTGAGCATGTATATGCGCAAATATTTAACAAAATGATTTGCATGCAGTAATAAATAGATGATAAAAAGACCATATCATCACGCATTTATAAAAAGACCATATCATCACGCATAAAAAGACCATATTTACATCACAAACGATAAACAAGATCATATCATCACGCATAAAAAGACCATATTTACATCACGCATGCATAATAGATCGCCTTATCGCTTTTACATCACGCATTTATAAAAAGGATGAGCGATCCTATCTTAGTCTTCAAATCTTCGCACGCATTCTCGCCGGCTTTCAAAGTGGGAGCGGATCACCGATCGCCTCACCAAACGCCTCCACTCGTGACCTTGCACGCTCAATTTCCTCTTGTAGATGTTCGGACTCCGTAATCAAGTCCCATATAGCCTGAGGCCATCAACCCCGGTCTCCACAGCTCTCGCTAGGCGGACCCGCCTCTCCGCAATGTCGATGTCGCCCTGACTATCCGGGCTGCATCCTCGGTGCGACCAAAGAGTTCCATAGGACAATCTCCACGACGAGGTTTACTCGCCGGATGCCGGAGAGCCTCGCACCGGTCTGTTGGAGGAGGAGCTCCAATCACCAATGATCGCCGTTATGGTCTTCGGTAGATGGGAGGGTCTACAACGGATTGCATTGCGAACGGACGCCTTGTTCGCAGCTTGGGCCAAAGTTATCAGAGAGGTGCAGTACACAACCAAAATGTAGGCCAAGACAACGGACGAGAGAGGAAGCCATTTGGAATTTGTGGAGAGAGAGGATGATCAAGGAGGTTGTGAGAAATCCTTTGATAAGGGTTGTCTATTTATATAAAAGCCGAGCAGAGACGAAGAGACACTCGCGGGGAGATGAAGGGAATGAGATCCATAGCACGCATTTACTCTATGATGGATCCGTCATGATATATTATCACAGACGGCTTATTAAAGAACCGCTTGAGATATCCACAATATCACTGACGCTCTATTTAAGCACCGTCGTGATATTGAGGATATCTCGCACGGTTCTTAAGCAAATCGTCAGGATATTATCACGCACGTGCTTAAATAGAGCCGTCAGTGATATTGCGATATCTCGACGGTTCTTTAATAGAGCCGTCTGTGATATTCTTTTTATCAAAAGGCGCACCCTAGGTTTTGCTCTTTACTCGCCACTGCCTCCGCGCCTTTAGGCTCGCGCGCTCGCCTCCTCTAGGGTTCGCCTGCTCACCTCCCGGCCGTAAGACCCGACGCCGCCACCCTTCATCGACGACGCTACTCTCCGCTCGATGCGCGGCCTCCTCCCGTGTCGGCCTCCTCCCTCGCACCGCCTCCTCCCGTGTCGGCCTCCTCTCTCTCGCACCGGCCTCCTCCCGCGCCTCTCCTCCTCCCGCGCCGGCCTCCTCCCCGCACCGGCCTCCTCCTTGCACCGTGAGTTGTTGTGCGCATCCTCTCGTGAGTATTCCTAAAGATAATATGTGAACCGAATCTAGTACTAAAGATCCGCAAATTGATCAGTGGGCTTTGTTGACATGCTCGTGATGAACTTTGTCTTATAATGAGATTGAATGTGATAGTTAGTTGATTCTTGAGCTCTATTGTACAAATTACTTGCTAATGTCAATTTCATATACTCGTTAATTTGTTACTTTCGCTGAATGCTAGTTATCGAGACGGTTGAATGCATCCGCAATTTGATATATCGTTAGTTCATTCATGAGCTCTATTGTATTGATTTAACCTCTATGATGTGACTTTGATAGTCTTTGATAATGTGAACTAAAATTGATCGCTGGGCTTTATTCTCGTTCGCTCTGTGATGAATTTTTCTCTTATAACGAGATTGAATGTGATAGTTAAGATCATTTTCTAATGCTTGAGATCATTTGACGCTTAAGCAAAGTATTGTTTAGAGCTCATAGTTTGAATTTATACTATCATATTCATTTAATGAAGAGTATAGACAATAGGATTGAGATGGCAAAGACTTGTTCTTTGCAACTCTCTTCGAGAGCACAAACTACCATCAATCCTTCTTATATATTATACGCTTGTGCATCATTTTCGGTTAAGTTGAGTAACCGCTTGAATCGGGTCGCTTAGAGCTTACGATATTGCTTCGCATATATAGATAGCAAGTAGCGACATGGCGTCCGCACCATCTTCGCCGCCGCCCGATCTCTCGAGGAAAGTGGTACGTGACGCGAGATGGCAGAGGAACATCGAGAATTCCTCCAGCCTAATGACCGCCACGGAGGTCAATGCCAATGGGATCCCCGTGAGTCCCCCAAAGCGCAGCGAGATTCAACCTTGTGCGGGATACTTGAAGGGAACGGTCCCCATCACCACACCGAGCCGACACCGTGTCTGATGTTCGAGAAGTTAGCCGTGGGACGAAGTTTTAAAATCGCTCACTTTCCCACCGCAGATCCGCGCGCGTGGAATGACAGCGTTGTTTCGATCGGAAAGGCATGGAGGACCTTCAAGAGCGTGCTTGTCACAAAGCACGTGAACACGGGTTGAACGCCTTCACGGCGATAAATTCTTGTCGCGGGATATATGGGACGCCTTTGTGCAAATGAAGACGACGCCTCAATTTCTTGAGGAAAGTGCGACGCACAAGGCTCTCCAGACACTTAACACTCACCCCTACAAACTCGGCACCTGGTACGCGTAAAACCGCGCAATGGGCGCGGAGGACGCGAACGAAACAAGGCCATTTGTCGAGATCACGCATCAGCGCTCTTCTCCGGTTAAGAGCGAGGCATCGCTTACGCTTCGGCGAAATCTCTTTCACAAACCCGGCAGATCGATGTGGCCAACCGTGGTAAATGTCTTCAACTACCTAGTTGTTAATAAGTCTATAACTTCATAACGATATAATAACATGATGACCTCTTGCAGCAAGAATTGAGTTTCCGCATGTTCAAGGCTCCTTCCAAGCGCACAGGAGAAGGATATACTAACTACACCGGAAACAAGGAGCACCCGTCGCACGCGAGGCAAAGGGTTAACGATCATGGAGGGATGGATTCCGCATGACTATTGCACGATAGGAGCAGGTTGAGATCCAAGGCCGAGTACGACACGTTGTTGGAACATGTGCTTACTTCAAAATTTGAAGGAAGAGAACGGGTGCCATCGCAAAATTTGAAGAAAAGATAGCAAGATTGCAGGACCAAGTGAATCAACTACTACCTCAACAACCGCCGCAGCGCCCGTTGTTTTGGTAGGCGCCCTCCTCAACATCGAGTAGCGCCGCGCCCATGCAAAATTGTGAACACGATGATGTCCAATTACCTATCGACGACATCAAGGTAATGTACATCTCTCGAATGCTCCAAAGATAGACCTATAGGACGCCTTAGCTAATTGCGATCGCTTTGTAGGAGCCGACGACCGCACACTCCAAGTGAGGATGGTTGGGATGTCTATTGAGGTCAAGCGGGGTGGTGTATCCATGCAATGAAGGGATAGTGCAAAGACGGTGCCCGTGTGGCGCAGGGTTACGCCAGGTCCAGTGGACATGGTACATGATAATTTTAGGGCCGCCCTACCGAGATTCGCCCGCACGACGAAATCATAACACTAGGGGATGCCTGCACATGCTTTATTCAAGGCCAAAGAAGGACATCGCCTCGACCCCAGCAGCGCCTCAACCTTCGATGACTCCACCCAAACCATCTCCACACGACCATGCCTCTCCAATTCAACTTTGAAGGACATCGCCCGACCGCAGCCGCTCAACTTTTGATGACTCTACCCAACCATCTCCACACGACCATGCCCTCCAATTCAACTTTTGAAGGACATCGCCCGACCTCGCAGCGTCCTCCAACTTTTGATGACTCTACCCCAACCATCTCGACACGACCATGTCTCTCCAACAGACCTCCATGATCGCACCTCAACCTTCGCCGAAGCCCGCCTCATCGGTTCGTGGAGAAGACACCGAACGAACAAAAGCGTGCGCCGTGACGGTTCCCCGAGTCGTCCTGACAGAGGAAGACGCGAGCGGCAAGTCGTTCGTGACAAATCGAAATCGAAGAACATTTAGGCGCTCCGCCTCCTAACCCTAAGAAATACTCTTTCGGAAGTCCGCTGGCGACGAGCACGATTAGCCTCACGCCGGATTAGGTTGTCGAGTTTGCATAGCCGGTACTTGCGTAAGACCAAAGAGAAAGGGTGCGCTGATGGAATCACCGCCGATACACGAGGACTATTTCTCCACGAGCCGCCCCTTCATCGTGGGCTTCGACGACTTATTCGACCTATTCAACCTCAAAGCCCTCGATGCCTCACTTCTACGATGCCGACATCGTAAGTGTGTACAATCAAGTTCTACATTCACGCACATTCACGTAATATAACAACTCATTGCTTATGTATAGATACATGATTAAAACTGCCAAACATTGAAAGAACCATTGGGTTTCCTCGACCCACACGTGGTCTCCGAGCAAACCATCTTGGCGACGCGATCCCACGCCGAGAAATACATAACGGCAAGATTGCTTGCTCAAAACTACGTGGACTACATAATGGTGCCCTACAACCGTAGTAAGTGCTTCACTACTTGCTATACAAATTTCATTTGTACTTTATACGCAGATGAACTTAGGTTTAATGACTATAGCGACATACATGAGTAGGCATCATCGATCCTTCTAGTCATTATACCAAAGAGGAATCGTGTACTATACCTTGATTCCCTAATGAAAAAGGCCACGACTTCACCCTTGTGCAAGAAGTACTCGACAGTGTGCTCATTTCCTCCATACATAACTCTATTGTAGTCTTCCTTCGCTTGAAATGGCCGAGGTTAACTTTTTGGAAACATGTAGGTCGCTCATCTCCTATATTGCCGAGGAGGGCTATACAAGGAACGAACGCCACACTTAATCACAGACGCGATTTCCTGCGTGCTACAACACAATAATCCTATATCATACTTTGTAATAATGCGCTCGAACCGACTATACCTATATATGTAATTCTATTTTTTCAGTGCCGCCAAGAAAAGCGTAAGAATGTGCATTCTATGTTTGCCATCATATGCATTCTCATGAGTGCTAGGTTGTTTGATCCCGAGGTTGGTCAATCTCGCAATAATTGCTAATTATAAATTTAAATATATATGTGTAACACTTTACTCTTGTTTGTAGGTTTTGAATATAGATTTAGATTCACTCGCTCGTAAAGAGATCTCTGATGTTCGAGGGAGGCTTTGCACCTTCATCATGACGGATATCATTGCGCCCAACGGAGAGTTTCACTACTGAACGACCTCGAAACAATTAATATATATTTGATATAGTTGTAATTCACTTTGAATAGTTGTAATTCAATGGTACACTAGCGACAATATTTGATATATGTTGGTTTGTAATTGACAATGATCACTTTGGGTTGTCCGTTGATTTATCTCGTGATGTATCTATTTTCGCTCGCTTATTTTCAGAGGGCATGGCTAGCAATTCCCGAGGCTAGCCAAATTTTTAAAAAGTAGTTAGGCTGAAGTAACTATCACGCATTTGTTTAACAATCAAACTGTCAGAATATGCATATCCTGCATCGTTCTATTTAATAACCGTCATGATATACACATATCTCGCATTTGTTCGTAAATAGAACCGCTCGATATCCTTTATCACGAGCACGGTTCTATTTACGAACCGTGTGAGATATGTATATATCACGCACGGTTAAATAATTAGAACCGCTCGATATGTGCATATCACATACGGTTTGTAAATAGAACCATCGTGATAATTAGATAGCATGCATTTGTTCTTTAATAGAGCCGTCGTGATAATTAGATATCACGCACGGTTATACAATTAGAACCGTCGTGTTAGACTTATCACGACGGATTTTTAACCGTCGTGATAACCCGCTTATCACAGCACGTGCAAAAACACGACGGTTCGAACCGCCTCGTGATGACTGCTCCGAACCGTCCGTGATGAGGCTGTGTGTAGTAGTGAGATGGACCCAACGGCACTGAAATAGGGGGATCTTGAAAAGCACGTAGTCGAGCTCCCATATCTCCTCTATTTGCCCATAGTAGGAGCTCCTCAGCCCATCTGTACTTCATGCATCTATGAGCTGCCGTATAAAATGTGTACCCATTTATGTCGTATCCTTGCCATGTGACAATTGTAAATTATGGCCCTTGTGCCAAACATAGCAGTCTATCATCACTTGATGACCTCCCAGTGATTCGCACCTTTAACCATTCGTTGAACTAACGGTTGTGCTCTCTCATGATCCAAACCTCCGACAGGTTTGGATTCTGTTGGCGTACCATGTCTTTGTGCTCGTCGATGTACGGGGACACTTCGGTCATGTATTGCAAGACCATTAAATGGGCTTGAGCGTACATATCCAGATCGGGATTGATTTATTTCCTTCCGATGGTCCTGATACCATCCAGTCTCCCCTCATGACGAGATAGAGGTACACCTATCGGATCCACCTGAGCAATGTAGTTGATGCAGAACTAAATGACCTCTTCCGTTGCATAACCTTCGATGATGCTTCCCGCTGGTCGAGATCGATTCCGTACGTAGGACTTGAGAATTCCCATGTACCTCTCGAACGGGTACATATGACGTAGGAACACAGGGCCGCATATCTTTATCTCTTTCACAAGGTGAGCAATGAGATGGACCATGATATCAAAAAATGACGGAGGGAAATACATCTCAAGATGACATAGAGTCGTCACCACCTCGGTCTGCAGAGCATCTAGTCCTTGGGGATCGATGACCTTCTGAGCAATTGAGTTGAAGAAATAACACAGCCTCAAGATTGCCACTCAGACCTTGTTCAGCAAGATACTCCTAATTGCAACAAGAAGCATTTGTGTCATTAGCACATGACAATCATGTGACTTCATACCAATTAATTTCAAATCTTGCATAGAAACAAGTTTCTTAATATTAGCGGAGTAACTAGACGGGACTTTCACACCATCCAAGCTCTGGCACAGTTCATTTCTCTCAGCCTTGGATAGAGTGTAGCAAGCTGGGAGAAGGTATGTTTGTCCTGTATCGGTCTCTTTCGGTGCTAACTCGGTCCTTATGTTCATATCGACCAAGTCGCGCTGTGCGTTAACACTGTCCTTTGTTTTGCCACTAATGTTTAGTAAGAGACCAATCAAGCTATCACATACATACTTCTCCACGTGCATGACGTCGATGCAGTGGTGAACTTCTAAGTGCTCCCAATAAGGCAAGCTCCAAAAAATTGATCGCTTCTTCTAGATGTTCTTCTGACGGGTTCTTAATTGACATCCCTTCCCAAGCACAACATCGATATCCTTAACTATATCATAGACCTCTTTCCCTCTAAAAGCCCTTGGAGCTGAACTGTCCTCCTTATTTTTGTCGAATTGTTTCTTCGTCTTGTGGTATGGGTGACTCTTGGGAAGGAACCTACGGTGATGCATATACACAGTTTTGCATGATTTGTTCAGCCATACACTCTCTGTATCAACTAAGCAGTGCAGACAGGCTTTAGCTCCTTGGCAAATCACCAAATAGAGAGAAGGAAAGCAAATAGACTCATCTTGGAGGAATCAAGCCTTGGATTGATTTGAGATTGTAGAGAGTTTACAGCCACTCCAATCAGGAGGACAAGAGCTCAATCCATGAGCACACCATCAACTCATCTCTCTAGAACCCTAAGCCTCTCCTTTCCTCTCTAAGTCTTAAAATCAAACTAGGGTTTACAAAAAATGAAGTTCTTAAGGTGGCTGTCCAACACACCCTCTATTTATAGACAGGCCTAGCTTCTAGAAGAGTTAACCGTAATGGGCTCTCGTTAAGGCCCAACAACAAACGGGACACATACACACGTATTTTAAAGCGTCGTCTTCATCTTCGATTGACCTAAACCACTTCTCCAAGCGCCGACCCACGCCTCGGTTTAGCCAAGAAATCACAAAGGCGGTATTTGGTGAAATTACCAAAATACCCCTTCTCGATCGTTCTCCATGGACCGAGTCCAATCCTGTCGAAGCAATCGCCTGCTCCGCCACGTGTAGGTTGATCAGTGGCTCTCATCATGTTGGCAAGTCTCTCCCATCCGAATCCCACCGGAACCACCAAGGCACTTGCACCGACCGTCGCGCCGCTTGATCCAACCAGCTGCATCGAACTGCCCGTTCGATCATCCTCGTCCATTCTGCGCCACGCTTGAGTCACTTGTCCTCACCCGGCATCCATGATCGTTCTGGACCTCAGCTCTCCAAGCTTAGTCCCGATCCTCCTCGCCGTTGACCATCGTTGACCTGCAAGCCACCTGGACAGCAATAGACAAAGAAATTGTCTCCGGGAACAAGTTCTTCACAACTTGACCCACGTTAGCTCAAGACATGCAATATACAACACATATGCAAAGACAAACATGAATATGGCCTATCCCAAAATCAATTAGCCAATAAGATCACAAATCAGCACAAAGTCGGTCAGACCGAAAATCCTAAACTTTGCCGAAAACGAGTGTTTCCGCAAACCCTCAATACCATTGGCAATTGTAACATCATCCTAAGATCATAAGCGTATCCCCATGATATCCACAGAACTGTTATGCTTAAGCCTAACTCCCCTTTTCCATGATCACTTAAGAAGTTTGGTTGATTGCAAATAGTAAATATAAATGTGCGTGTACGATGCGCACCTGTTTGCTCCGAAACCATGAATCAGAACCAATGCAGGGCTAGATGTTCCGGCGTGTACTGATAGCGAATCTTGTAACCCCTCCATTTCCAAGTGCTGCACAAGAACAAAAGGAAATCGAAGATATCAGTAAGAAACAACAAGAAGCAATTGGAAGCTATAAAAATCGCAAGTAAAACAACTCAGTAATTGGAGTCAAGACGAGACTGGAGACGTGTGCCCACCTGGTGCGTACTTGGGGCTACGGCTCGACAACCAGATCCGGCGCGGCGGCGAGGACTCAGCAAAAGAGAAGAAGAAAACTTGCGCCCAAGATTCCTGAATGGTATTAGAAAGATGACAAATACACTCACGCATAGCTGACTGATTGGGACATTGGTCATATATACACATTCTACAACGATCATCACAACTTCCATGGAAACACAAACAGGGAAAGCGAATACACATTCTACAACGTAACACAAAGAGGGAAACGCGAGAGCATAAGGGCATGTACAATGGTATAGATAGGTGCTGTCTATAGTAACTCTCCATGTCATCTGTAAACAGCACTAAAAACAGCTCATACAATGATTATGGTGATACAGTCGGCTACATGATTGTACATAACACATAATCTTTTAATGCTTTTATTGTTTCTGGTGCTACAGTCGACTACAGGATTATAAACAACATCTTTCTCTCTCTTTATTATCTTTCATCCACATTAGCAAAAATCCTACGTGGCAGAGGTTATAGACAACTGACATAAGCCCATTGTACATGCTCTAACTCCATGACAACTGGCAGCAGCGTACATGCTTATCTCCCCATGGTGTCGTAATTAAAGGGCCAAGGGGCTTGCAGAACTGCATGTCCGTCCTCTTTTTGATCTCCTCCTCCTCTAGGCAGCCTCTAGGACTCAGCAAAGTACGTACTACTGCTTGCTAACTTTTCATTTTGTTAGTACTAGCAACTCTCCATAATTCTATTATAGTATAGTATACTATAGCATGTATATATATAAACAATATGACAAGAGTTAACAAGGGAAGTTAATTAACAGATGATGTACTACCCGTTTGTTTGTAATGCGTTGTTTCAAGAAAAACAAAAAACTGGAAAGTTCGGTAAAAAAAAACAAAAAACTGGAAAGGAAATTGCCGTGGAACAGCAGAACCCTAAGCGACCGTCTGTGAAGCTCGACGACAGCAAGTGGACTGCATACTTCATTGACCCACGCCCTTTGCCTTGCTCTCACCAGGTAACACAAAAAATACATATAGTTTATCTTCTTTAATTTATAGTAATTAACTAGCTGCCTCGTTCATAAAGCTGCACCTTGCATGTATAATATCTTGAGAGTCGCATTGAAGTATCTTATAATTAGTATACGAGTATACCCAAAGTGATAAAGGAGTATGTTAAGTTATTTTAGGTGGTATATCAGAGGTGGGAGTAACTACACCCGGGAGTAGAAAGTATTTTTCCTATATATATATGCTACACTCATGTTTCCTTGAGAGAAAAATATCCATAGGAAAATTTCATTCCCTATTGGATTTCATGAATCCCCCTTCCATCATCCAATCCAACTGACAATTAAATCCAAACCAAACAGAGAGGGGGAGGAGCCCAACCAACTCTGAACATTTGGGCGAAAGGATGATGGCCAAGGATCCAAACAAATCTGGACGCACCGATGAATTATGTTGGTTATAGTGCTTTGATTTTGGAATACTACCCATCAATGTCACGAAAGGAATCTTGCCACAAAAGGAATATCTTAATGGGATTAATTGCAATAAGAGACAATTAAGGCACCTAATTAATGGTACCGGTGTAAACATATTTAATTATGGTATTTCCGGATCTACATACATAAAATGATAAATGAATTCAAATTGAATCCAAATATTGCTTGGATTCAACTATAAATCGAAATCCCACACATATGAATTTCAATAATACTTTTATCCAATTTAGATAGAATGTGGGGACCCCCGGGTTATTTCTGTAAGACCAAGGCATTCCCGGTCTTATGGAGATAACTCTGGGTCTCCCGTGAATGGATTCCAACTCAACTCCATCTAAGCGAGAGGCTTTACTGAAAACTAGAGCCCCGACGATCATGCGTGTTGCTCCTCTGCGAGCACTACAAGATATTCGGTTCTCCAACAGTCCAAGCACTATACTAAGTGAGTTAAATTGCAACCATGAACAGAGAGCATGAGACCACGTTGGCTCCCAAGATCAGCGACCAACATGCCCCCAAACTCACATTTAACATTGGTCACATCCATAAAACAATTATATATTAATAGTTCAAAAGAAATACATCAAAATAGTTCAAGTCTTCAACTATTACAAAAGGGCCGACTGGCCAAATTCAATAAAACACTTACAGTGGCAGTAGAAGCAAGGTAAATAAACAAAAAGTTTAGCATGGTATGCCCATAACCCATCGGCAATCGACTGGGAGTTAGATAATAGCTCTACTCGTTAGCGCCGCCTAAATCGGCGCTAACGAGCTCAACGGGCTCGAAGTCTTCCTCGCCTAAAAGCCAGTAGACAAACTGATTGAGTAAAAAGGTACTCGCAAGTCTTATACAAAGGTAAAATTAGTTATGCATAGGGTCATTCAAAGGATGGTTTAAATTGGCTTAGTTTTGCGAAAAGACACAACAATTTACAACCTACACATACTAGTTTTTCATTTGCCATTTTGAAATCAGATTTGAAGTAGAAGTAAAGCATGTGATCAAGTAATAAATTGAATGACAAACGAATCAAACAAACAACAAAGTGGCAGCCCACTTTGATACAACAAAATGCATGAACATCCCATTCATGCCGGATACCGAGTTTACCCATAATTAAATTCAAAGTCTAACAATAGTAACTCCCGAACTCAAGCGATCATCCATAACCGCGGACATGGCTATTCGAATAGATTTATCTCTGTAGAGGTGTACTACTTTAACCACACGACTCGATTAGCCTGTAAGCCTCCGGAATAATGACACACTTGCTTAGATATGCCGGCCGGGGAGAATCAAGATACGATCGTTTTTAGCAAGAAAATCCTATTAAGATAAGTCTCCCTTGCAAGATGTTCCCTTTCTTAGTACAAGCGACTGATAGCACTTGCTAAGCAGCTCACAAGTTGTATTGGAAATACTGATGTAATGTAAATGATAAAAATCGATGCTCCCATGCACACTATAGAAAATTACATCAGCTCCTACGAACAAATGATCAACATAAGTGCCCTTACATCACCTTGGGACTTAACACAACAAAACCATCCCCCTACTTAACCGTACAGTACCCATATCCCGTGTGTAGTAGCACAAGTTTTACTTGAATCAACGATGTTACCAAAGTTCGGTCCTTGTTGGCCCAGACAAGTCAACCACTTACCCAAATCTCGTGCACGAAGGCACCATCACTAACAACCTCTTGTCTAGAACAAAACTCATTTTAAAATGACAAAATTTAACTTAAGAAACAGATACACAGATCTAGAATAAAAATAAGATAATAAAATTTGTGTATCCCATAATTGTCAGGTTATTCCCGACAATCAAATTACTTTTTCTTGACTTGCATGGCTAAGCAAACCCGAACAATAAATTTCACACATCCTATCTTAAGCATGTAGGTACTGGAATAATTCAATGATAACCTCAATGAATAGGAGATAACTAATGTACACATCACAAAAATAGCGACGTTATCAAAATAGCATGCAAGTAATTATTATTGCACTAACTTAATAAAACTGAGATAAAATATGATGCAAAAGAAAGTTCAAATGATGCGTGCCTTGCTGGTAGTCTAATTGTTTGCTCTCAGTGGCGTATGAGTCAATATCAATTGCTTCGGGATCTATAGAATAAAGATACCGATAAACACCGAAAAGTACCACAAAAATCAAAGTGCTAAAAAATGCATGATTTTTCTACAGTGGCTAAGTTATGATTTTAGATGAATTTTGGTGAAATAATTATTCTATTTGGATTTAGTATGTATAAGTTATAGTAGTTTGAAATTCAGTCTGTTGGAAAATCCAATTTAAATACAATCGGTTACTGTTCATTTAATTTAATTTAATTATTTAGGCAAAATTTGTACAGCGATAGTGGGACAAAGGATTATATAGATAAATAGGGAACAATAATATAAGCTCAAAATAATTTGGTTCATCCCATGTGGAGTTTATATGAATTAGTTATGAATTTCTAAAGTTAATAGCATTTTCTAGTTCAAAACTAATTCAGTTTTGGCTCATTTTCCATAAAATATATTTTCTGAGATAGGAACATAGTTGAAACCTATTTTAGAATAAAGTTCAGTTGAAATGAAAATTAGAAAAATTTGCTTCACTAGATTTGGAGTTGAAATGAATTAGTTATGTATTTTGAAGTTAAATGTAATTTTCAGTGTGCAATTAAATCATCTCAGGATTTTCTAAAGTTTTCCTGGCCTGAAACGTTCAGATCGTTTAGATCTAATTGGAAGGTCCAAGCGAGGGGTTGCGTTCGGACGGTCCGAACGTCCTAACCAATCCAGGCGACTGAAACGAAATCGGACGGTCTAGGTGAGGGGTTACGTTCGGAGTGGTATGAACGTTGCCAAGACTCAAAGCTGAAAGGTAAGGAAATTTTCAAGCCATGGTAAAATCACAGTTTTTAATCTGAACCGTCCATGATAATAGCTTCTCACAGATGGTTTTTAATATGAACCATCTGTGATACTAGCTTATCACAGACGATTTTTATTTGAAACCGTATGTGATCTGCAAAAAATTTTGAATGCTTGCGTGGGAGGCGGAATGTTTTGGTGATGTCCTTATATATTATACCCATTCCTGCTTTGTCTTCCATTATTCTCTCCTTCTCCCATCCCCACGCCGAGCTCCGACGACTGCCCTCGATTCCCCAGCGCGGTTTGGCGAGGAGACGCATCCGACGAGGAGGAGGAGGGACGCGTAAGTGTTCCATGTCTGTCGCAGGAGGTAGATTGCTAGAAGGTCCGTGTATATCCCTAAAACATACACAATTTGTTGGTTGTTTGATGATTCTTATTTTATTTGTACCTAATGTCGGAGCGTCGTCGGAGGTTTTCGGTTGTAGCTTGAGTCTAACTCGGACGACATGCAAGAACAGCTTGTGCTATGTTGGTGAGGTACAGAGAGAAGCAGTGTTGAACCAATCCAAGAAGTCGATGAGTTCTTCAGGAGCTTGGAGGCACAGATGGTTTCTAGCTAGCTAGTTTAACTTTGTAACTTTATTCTTTTTTCCCATTCGGAGGGGACGTTGTGAAACCTTTTGGTTTCCCTTTCCTATAATGTGTTTGCCATCAGAATTTTAATTGGATTTTAGTTGTCTTGCTAGAAGTTGCATATGGAAACTACTGTCCAGCAATTGATTGGTTTGGCTCAAAATCCGTCTTTTTTTTGCAATAGAAAAAACTATCACAGACGGTTCTTGTTCAGAACCGTCTGTGATAGCTTTTTACACACACGATTCAAAAATCGTCTGTGATGACTCATATCATCACTGACCCATAAAGTCAGACGATTCAGAAAAACCGTCTGTGATGACGATTTTGATTCGTCTGTGATGACCTTTTCTATAGTAGTGAGTACACACTAAGTGTTTATATCACTTTCTCTAACATGAAAAGTTGAAACAACCATATCATTCATTCAATGGTCCACGTTGACCTATTACCACTTAGGGTCACTACATTAAATCTTAGCCACTATATCACGATAAACGGACGGTCTGCATAAAATTGGTGTACCTAAAAAATCTTCTTCATGGAAGCTAGCATATGTGGCTAGATGGCAAAGCGTGCAGGTGTGTACCCCAACTCACCAGGGTTCAAGTCATACCCTTGATGCCGGTGTCCACCGAATTTAGGTGTACACACACATGCACGTTTAGTGGGAAAACGCGTGCCTGCGCTCCTTAAGGCCTTAGGTGCATCCAACAAATTCCAATCATGTGTAGGGGATGTGCATGTGTGTGTGTCCGTCTTGTACTCTTATTTTTTTCCTTCATATATAGTCTGTCTTAGAAAAACAAGATAAAGCCATCAAGACCGAGCTAACTAAATCTGAAACAAAATGTATTTCTTCAGTTTTCCAATTGATTTCTTTAGGGCTCCAAGTCTACTGTTGATGTATGATAAAATTCTTTTGTTTCTTTGATCTTTCCTGCCAATCAAAAGCCCGAGACCACAATCAAGGAGAGGAGGGATGAGCTTACTCGGAAGGTTCGCCGCATGATCAAAGAGTACATTAGCAACAAGAAAGACTTGTTTGAGGGGATGAAGACTGTTGATGTTGTAGAACGTTTGGGTGTTGGCTACCATTTTGAGCAAGAGATTGCAATGTTTATGCAGCTTCTCAATAGCACGCTGGTTGGGGACGATGACTTGTCTGCAGTTGCCCTCCGATTCAGGCTGTTGAGGTAGAACCACTACAACATTCCGTGTGGTAGCTATATATCATCAACAAGACTTCAAACGTTCTATGTTTCTTTTAGAAGCTAGGAAATATTCTCTTATAGCACGTAGATGCTAGCTTTAACTAATGAACCATTATTTCTTCTGCAAAAAAAAGAGTAAACTCAAGAAGTGTTGTGCTAAAAAAGATGATTTGTGCTATATATTAGTATTAATTAGCATAATATATACCGGATGCATGCAGATGTGTTGGAGAGTTTCAAGGATGAGAATGGGGACTTCAAAGACGCCCTGCGATCTGATGTTGATGCACTACTCAGCCTGTATGAGGTAGCTCACCTTGGCAAATGTGATGAGGACTTGCTCAGCATAGTAGTAGTCTTCACCACGAATTGGCTGTCATCCCTAGCAAAAGGTGGCCAACTGTCCGATCCCGTCTTAGAGAAGAAAGTATAGCATGCACTGACTTCACCGTCGTAACAGAGAATGAATAGGCTCAAGGCCAGGCTCTACATCTCCATCTATGAGAAGGATGAGGAAAGCAACCAGGATATACTTGAGCTTGCCAAGCTAGACTTTCACATGCTACTGCTGATGCACCATGTGGATGTCATGAGGACATTGTGGATGCCATGGGGACATGCTCATGATCTTAGGATGATGAAACAATTGGCAATTGCATTGAGAGTTTGTTGAATTCTGTGGAAATCAGCAAGGGTCATGTTTTGCGATAGTACCAGTAGTGTGGCCGCGGTACTACCACCGGGCGGTATAACCGCAAGAGTGGAGCAGAACTACCGCATGTCACTTTGACTGTAGGATTCCTTGAGACGTCCGATTGAAATCGGACGGCCCAGATTGCGGTGAATGTTCGGACCATCCGAACGTGAAGAGCTTTGTGAGGTGTCCGATTGAAATCGAACGGTGCAGAACATGTGAGACGTTCGGACCGCCAAATAGTGCCCAAATCCAACGGCTATAACACAAGGTCCGATCGGCCGAGTTGATCTAGAGCGTCCACGTGACAGGGCGTGTGCTTCTGAGGGCTTTGCGTGTTTTTTTGTGGAGCACTAGTACCGCATGTGTGAAGTGATAGTACCGTACCTCGGGTGAACCGCTTGAAGGTTGGCGGTTGCGATCGCATGATGGTATTACCGCTTGTGAGCGGTATGGAATTTCCAGAGGAGTTTTTTTGGGAGATTTTTGGATTTCTCCGAAGAGCGGTAGTACCGCTGTTGTTGGAATGGTATGACCGCATTGCGGTAATACCAGTGGATATATGGCGGTAGTATCGCTTGTGGAATGAACTGAGCTGAATGTTGTTTCTTTTGGAGAATTGGCTTTGGGTTTGGTAAAGTCCATGTTGATCATTGCTTAGATGTTGCATGATACATGTTTTGATTGACATGGATCAAGTTGTGAAGAACTTGTGTCGTGACCCCGACCTAAGGTCACCCGAGAGGACCTCCTAGTACTCCTGAAAAGTCCACCAGAACCTCCCAAGAGATCTAGTAGGACCTCTCGGAAATACATCCAGGACCACCCAGGAGGTCCAGTAGGACCACCTAGAGGTCCTGAGGGTTGACCCGAGGAGGTCTTGAGATCTAGGACCTCCCCAAGTGCCACGACCACTCTAGGGAGAGGTTGTGAGACTTGGAAAAGTCCTACATCTCCTGCGTTTCGAACTAGTCCCAAGGATCAACAGCTAGTTCACACAGCCACATAAGTGAAAATCATACATCCATGAAAACATATTTACCAACAAAAGAGTTGATTACAAAGTTGGCTTACAAGCCGACAAGAGAGTAATTTTACACAGCGGAAAACAAAAGATAGTCCATCCAATACACCACAGGCAATTGGCTAGAGGGCACATCCTAGTTGTCCATGACCTCTTGATCATCAACAAAAACTTCATCCCCTACTCAAAAGATTAATTCAAGCAAGAATGAGCACAACCACCGTGCTCGCAAGCTACACCCGTCAATTAACAGAATGACATGCATAAGGATACCACAAAGGAGAGCTTATAGGGTCAGTTTGCATAAAGCTAAGTTCCATTCAAATATAAGTAGATAAGTTGCAAGGCAGATTATGCTATACATAAATTGCATTTTCCAACACCGGTTTTGATTGAGTGATGACAAAATTAAGGGTGTAGTATAACCTCCTAACACCGAGCTAACCACCAAGGGGCTCCCTGCCCAGGGCTCCCCGCCCAAAACATACTGGATAGAAATCCATAACCAGTTTTCAAAACCTTTTGAAAACCAAAACCAAAGACTAACTTAGAGAAAGCTTTGCCAGCATGTCCATGACCGTAGACACGGCTATTCGAATAGATTTTCACTCTGCAGAGGTGTACAGCTTTCGCCACAAGAGATAACCAAAATATATTGTCCGACAACACACTTTTGAAGGTGTGCGACTATCTGGTTATCACAAAGCCTTTACATTGCTCCTTCTCACCACAGTCCCTCTCGTTGAGGTTTCACCCCCTTTGGGCTAACCACCCGTAGGGTTTAGGCCCCCTCTTGCGCTAGGTGGGAATAAGACAGTCATAAAAGACAGGCCACGAAGGGCCACCCACACATCCAAAAAGGATAACCATGGTAAGAGATCGCAAATTATTTGGCCAGGTCCTGCCCATACAAGGCTTGTGGTTACACGATTTGGCACAGCCCATTATAGGCATAGCAAAGTAACGCTCAAAGATCGGTCCTTAATTGACACGGGCGACAACCTCAACCCTGGGGCATCGGATCACACGATCCCCGTGCACTCTCTGTGCACCAACCAAACAACCAGGTTTGCCCACCATTTTTCAACATTTAGATTTGAAACAAGAACAAGTTTCCATGACAACCCAATGCCATGGTTAAAACATTTGAGGTAAAACAGTTGGCATTTAGTTGAAAAACTTCCCAAACAAGATTTTTGGTCTAAGCATAACTAAGCATTATTTTCTAAAAGGTCCTGGTCGTGCTAAAGTGTCAACCAAATTTTCATCTAGGTGACAACGGATTAGTGGTAATATCAACATTGGCCATACAAAAGGAGTTAGGTCTAACTATGAGAGCAAAAACAGGTATTCAAATATTAAGTAAAATGTGCATGCATTACTTAGCTTGAAACATAAATACATAGATTGAAATAATGGGAACAAAATGATCGAGGGTGTAAATTGCCTTGCTCAAAGGCTTGGGGATCTTCCTCTTCAAAGAACTCGGGTTCCTCAGTGCCTTTGCAATCTACACGAGAACAAAAAGCCAACTAAAACCAAGCTCAAATAAAAGCGAAAAGAACCTCAAAGAAAACAACACAAGAACCAACAAGGAGCTCTGAAGGTTTGGGGCAGGTCCAGAGAGTTGCTCGGAGGAGGTTCAGAGCATGGGAAGAAGGTCCCAAAGAGCTTGTTGCGAAAGCAAATGAGCTGGAATGAGGAAGAAGGCAAAGGTGGAGTGTTGTTCAAGCCTATAAAGCCTGAACTACAAGGACTCAAGGACACACGTGTTCAAAGATAGGTGAAAAAGAGGACAAGAGCAGGTAAAGGAGGGGACAAGAGCGAAAGAGAGGTACTACAGAGGTGACAACATTAAATGTGCTGCAGTAGCATTTAATGTTCAGAGACTTTCCGCTGCCAACGTGCAGAAAGGGGAAAGTAGAGAGAGCTGGTTCAAACAAAGAGGATGGTCAAAGCAATGGTAGAAAGTCTTGACCGATGGGATGGTCCAAGGAGGAGGTCCTGCGGGAGGAGGTCCTACCCCACCAGGGTGGTCTTTGGAAAAAGGCCACGGAAGGTGGTCTTTGCAAAAAGACTAGAGGTCATGACCACAGGGTGGTCATGACGAAAAGAGAGTGGTCTTTGCCAAAAGACCAGAGGTCATGACCACAGATTGGTCGTGACAAAAGGAGGGTGGTCTTTGCAAAAATACCAGTGGTCAGAGGAGGTCCAAAGGACAAGGAAAAGGCGCAACGAACCAAGGCCATACGATCTTGATCGGGTGGTCCAAGGAGATGGGGACGTTCGGACCGAGCAAATGCGCACTTACATCAGGGCTGTCCAAACTCAATCGGACGCACCACCATGTAAGGGAACGTTCAGACCATCTGAACACCTCTTCTCAATCGGGCCCTTCAAGCAAGATCCGACGGTCCTAAAGAAAGGAGGGGGCCTCCTAGATCTGGACTTAAAGGGAGTTCAGCGCAAAGGGGTTTCAAAGGGTGAGATTCAAAGCGAAGGATCTGATGGCGGAGATCCAGGGAAGAGGTCCAAGGCTAAGAAACTCAAGGGTGGAAAAGTACAAGGGAGGTCCTAATGGTCAAGATCTCGCAAGGGGAGGTCTTGATGGTCAGGATCAGAATAAGGGGAGGTTTAGACAATGAGGAGGTCCAAACCTGAGAGGAACTAAGCAAAGAAGTCGTCCAAAGAAGGAAGAAAGAACTGGACAGAGGAGAGCACAATTGAACAAATAAAAAGGATAACTCTCACAATCTTCCAAGAGAAATCGAACCAAATTTAGTTGGAGTTTGATTTAATCATTTCAATTTCTTGTAAAATCTCAAGTTAAGCTTCGAATTCTCATCAAAACCAAATGATATTTTTTATTTTAAATTTTTTGAAAAGCTCCAAGAACTAGGATGTTACAACTAGTGCCTTGAAATGCTTGCTTGGTCTATTGTTGTGCAGGTGGCTTGGAGTCAACTATAGTCAACGACGAGGAGGACCGGGACTTGGTTAGGAGAACCAAGGTCCAGAATGGTCGTGGATGTCAGGTGAGATGGTTGGACTCAAGCAAGGTGCAAGATGGACAAGAACCATAGAAGGCGAAGTTTGAGCAAAGGCCTTTGTGAAAGACACCGGAGCTAGGTAATGGTGAGGCAAACTAGATCGGGACTAGGTTAGGAGAACCGAGGTCCAGAACGATCGAGGTTGTGATGGAAGATGACTAAGGCTAGCGGAGTGCTTACAAGCCTAGAGGACAAGGAACCGGAGCGGAAGCTACCAGTGGTGAGACATGTGGTGCGCCAAGTGACTTGGTCCCAATTGCAAGCGAGGATGGTTCGGTGGCATCTGGACGCGTGAGAGGCTTGGAGGGAAGTCATTGGGATCACATGGATGAAGACGGGGCATGGGAGATGCTTCGATGTGAAGGAATAGCCAAAGATCAGTAGAGGAGCATTTTGGTAAATTACCCTATACCGGAAAAGTGGAAAGTGGTGGTATGCGAAACCACCTTCTTGGCCTTGGAGAGACCGCGGCGCAAGATGGCGCAAGGAGAGGTGATCTAGGTGAAGAGAAGATGAAGATGACACTTTGAGATGCATGCGTGTGTTAACCTATTGTGTGTTAGGGTTTAATGGGTGTCCTAATGGAATATTCCCTAGATGCTAGCCTCCACTATAAATAGGGCTAAGTGCTGGTTGCACTGTGAACCCTTTGGCCATTTGATAACCCTATTTTGTGTTTTAGGGTTTTGGGGAGAAAGGTGGAGAGCTAGGGTTTCTAGGGTTTGGCTTGAGTGTGTGCTCATGTGTTGAGCTTTGTCCTCCATGATGGAGTGGCTGTAAAAGATCCATCTATCTCAAATCAATCCAAGCATCACTTCTTGATATGAGTCTCTTTGTGTTCGTCCTCTCTATTTGATGATTTTGAGTCTTTTTTTGATCCGCGAGTTTTTGCTTAGTTTCTTCTCTTGATTTAGCTTGCTGTGACACGTGGGAACTCATCTAGGATCATCTTGATCATTAATCACCCACGAGCAAGTCTTTAGATCATATTTTGATTTTGAGTCAGTTTTGGAGCACCCTTCGTTCAAACTGAAAAAGATAGGAACTTTGGCAAGGATCTTCACAATCGTCACATGGAATAGGTTCCTGACATCCTTAGAAAGGTGTGTTTCAAGTTTCGTGACGTTTGGAGTTGCAGATCAAAAGTTACGTCAAATTTTTTATTGGTTTTTCACGTTGTTTACTATTCATTCACCTATTTTTACTGTTCACTACGGTTTGACCAAAGACTTCATCCCATTGTTCCAGTGCGAGATGGTAGCAATCGTTCACCGACCCGATGTTTTGTGTTTGTTTTTTGGTCGTTTCTCCTTGGGATTTGAAGGGGTTTCAGTACAAGTCTTCCGCTACGCTTATATATATTGATCTTTATAGTTCTCATAGCTATTGGAGTCAATATCATATTTGAATCCGATCAAAGTGAAAAATAGATAGTACTCCTATTCACCCCCCCCTCTATTTGCCGTTTTTGGTCCTACAAGTGGTATCAGAGCCTCGTTTGCTTTTTTGTAATCTTTACCGATTTTTGAGCATGGCGACTAATATGAGGACTTGTGAGCGCTTCTTTGCATCTTATTGTGGTTCTTTTGACGTTGATGATGTCCGTCGTGACAAGAGGCTTGAACATACGATTTTTATGTTGTCAATTGAGGAGCAATTCACATGCGACATTTGTGGCGATCCCTTTTGTTTTGATTGTCCTAGTTTCAGGGATGAGTTACATTTAGAGCCCGAGGAGAATGAGCCAATTAGCATATGCGCAGTAGCTTTTGAGGATGAGCATGATGAAGAGTTTTTTGAGGATGATAGTGATGACTCTCCCGAGGATGATCTCCTACTCAAGCTAAGCAAGGTGAGCAAAGAAAAACTCATTGATGGCTTGATTTCATATGAGTACAAATTGCATGCTCTTAGAAAGAAAATGAAATTGCTAGAAAGAGAAAAGGGTGATATGTCTCATGAGCTCTCCAAATTGAAAACCTCCATGAATGCTTATGATTCATTGCTTGTAGACATGGAGAACTTGAATAATTCTTTTGCATGCCTAAAATCTGAAAATGAATTATTGAAATCAAATGCTTCTATGCCATGTGATTCTTGTATTGCCTTACATCATGAGCTTGATAATGCTAAATTAGAAATAGGCAATCTTAGATCTATGGCTAGAAATGATTGTGATTCTTGTGTAGGCATGCTTGCTGAATTTGATAGGTTGAAATTGACTAATTCCATTTACCTTGAGCAATTAGAAAATGCTAGGGCTGAAATTATTGAAATTGAAGCTAGGCCTTGTAGCATGTGCTTAGAATATGAAAAATTGCTTAAGGATGGTTTAGTCTTTTGCAAGAATTGTGCTCGTTTACAAATTGAAATTGATGACTTGAATTGCATGCTTAATACAAAAGCATCATTAAATTCTTGCACATCTTGCACTGATTTGAAGAGCGAGATTGAGTCATTGAAGAAATTGTGCGATGATATGAGCGCCAAGTCATGTGACTCATGTATTTGCCTTCACTTCGAGATTGATGTTCTCAAGATCTCTCTTGCCTCTTTGCATTCGGAGTTGGAGTCTTTTTTTTTTCTAAATGTGAGTCATTTGATGTTGGTTTTTGTGCCATCACTTTGGATAGCTCTTCTTTGGGAAGTGTGACTCTTTCGGACTCTTCTTGTGTTGTCCAAGGGATTTCAAAAGACAAAAGTGCTTCTTACTCAAATGGTACTACAAAGAAGAATCATTGCACTTTTTGTAAGAAGAATGGACACACTTTTGAGTTTTTCTTTCGCCGTCTGAAACATGAGCGTCGAGTGTGTCGTCGTATCTCTAGGAACACACATAGTCTCTCTCATGGCATGTGTGAGCCTAGTGCCGACACGAGGGCGAGTCATGATGTTGGTTCTTCCAGGACTTTTTCTTTGAGCGATAATGGTGCTTCATCCTCTCGGACCGTGTCTCCTAGTAGACCTTTACACCATTGTTCATTTTGTGGGAAAGATGGACATCTTGTAGATTTTTGTTTTCGATGTGCAAAATATTTGCATCGAGCTCATGCTTCTATGTCTCCTAGTGAGCATAGTTTTTCTCATGACATGCACACTAAAGAGCCTAGCACGAAGACTCACATTGATGATGGCTTATTTGACACCTTTTCTAGTGGTGTTGGACAGCATCGTGGACTTGGCTTCCATGGTTTTGGTTTTGTCCCACGAGCTGCCCTGAGGCAGGATTTCTGCCACTTTTCAAGAGGTGGACCTTGGTTTGTTCATCGAGGTACACACCCACGGCGAGGTTGTGTGAGTTATTTTGATGCTTCTGTTGGTTCTCATCATGGTGCTTTCAAGCAAGGCCATTGTAGCTTTTCTAGAGATGGACCTCGTTTTTCCTCATCGAGCTGTCCACTCGTGGCATGCCTTCAAGGATGATGTTGGATCTTCTTGCATCGACCATCATTCGCATCATGCTAACTCACATAATGGTTCGACTGCTTCTAGTGGCGGTGTGTCCAAGGTTTGGGTTCCCAAGTATTTGCTCTCTAACCCTTCAGGATCCAAGACTTGGACACCTTGCCTTTCTCATGTGTAGGTACCGGGAACGCGGGTTGGAGAACATGGACTTAAGAGGTTCTGGTCTTTTGCTTCATCACGTGATCGGGACACTTGATGGTTCTCCACCCCAATTATGGCCTTTAAGAGGCATGTGCTTTCATGATCGGTGTCTTCACATGTTTTGTGAGCAATCTTATACCTTCATGCATTTACCTTCATGATTATTCAATCTTGGCATGTTGTGCTTGTTTTGTGCTCACTTGTACCATATTGGCATGTATTACTCTTGATATCTTTCATCATGCCTTTACCTTGCTTATATATCCATGTATCATATTGTTGTTCTTTGTTTCCATGGGTGTATGAGCGTGGTTTTGTCATCAAGAGCTTGTACTGTTATGATACTTTTATTATCTTGCTCTTGTTGATTTTTGCTTTATGTATCCACATGCTTCATATCCATGTTAGCATACTTTAGCCCTGATTTGTTCTGTAACATGCTTTATGCTTACATGGTTATTGTGCCTTATTGTTAATTGTGGATACATGAGCCTTGCCATAGCTTCACTAGCATTCTTTACTCTTGATTAGATGTATGTTGTGTGATATGCTATGTGCTTGCTTGTTTGCTCCTATGCCTTATTGTGGATTAAGGATAGTTTGAACTTTAACATATCTTGGATAGCATGTGCTGCGATTGATTTGCCTATCTCCATGCTTATATTCTGAATTATTGATTATATGCTTTTATGAGCTTTAGATCATTTGCTTCTATCCTTGTTAGTCATGTGTCTTGGTACTGTTTCCCTAGATAATGTCTCACTAACCTAGTACCAAAGCATAGACTTCTTCTGTCTCTTTGGTGTAGTCTTTTCAGCTAAGAAGAAGAACATGTGGTCCATGACTTCAGCTGTTGGTTTTTCTTCATATGTGCGTTCGAGGTTGACTATCACTTCTTGGAGACGAAGGAATTTAAGATTATGATGATGGGTGAGTGCAACTACTTTCTGAAGCTTCAAACCAAGCAATGGATCTTCATCCATCATGACTACATCTCGCTGCCAAGCAGTGCGACTCAGGTTCGAGCTTCTATACCTTACATTTGTGTATGGTATCTCTAGTCTACCTTGCATAGTATCTGGTTCGTGTCAGGTGTCGGGCTTGTTAAGTTCAGGGTAGATAGGAGGCTCTGTTTTAGCATGTGTCCTTTCTAGGCACTCTTCTTATCCCATGGTTTGCTAGCATGCACTCTTCTCACTGCCTAGGCCGAGCTTGTCTACCAATCACTAGTCTTAGCAGGTTTTGAGTTGCCCGTAAGATTTTTAGTGTTGGTGTTTCACTCTCTAGCTTTTCAAGTTGCTTTTCCTAGAGATCCTGTGGAGTTTGAAGTCTTTGTGCTAGTTTTTGTGGAGTCTAAGACATAATTGGCAGATATCCTCACCAAGCCTTTAGGCCCAACAAGGTTTGCCACCTTGATATGTGAGTTAGGGGTAATTTACCCCTATGAGTTGGTTTGAGGGGGAGTTAGTTCTTTTTGAACCTTCTTTGTTCATTTGAACTTTCCTTATTCATTTGAGCTTTCCTTGTTCATTGGATCTTTTATGGATCTTTTCTGATACCTTTTTTAGGTGATATCTTCTTCGGATCTTTTTGATCTTGTTAGACTTTTAAGTCTTTTGTGCATCTCATTGTATCATATTGCATACATATGAAAATCACAAAAAGATGCATTGTAATATAAGCTTTACTGCTTCTGTCTTTTAATTAATGAAGCTTTTCTTATTACCTTGTTGAGTTTTAGTATTTCAATTCTTGCTCAATATTGTGTCTAGTTTTTTTTTGTTTTGCTAGAATTATCATGCTCTCACATGTGCAGCAATGTCTTTGCTAATTGAGCTAGCACTTTAAGACAACTTGAATTGAAAATTGTAATTTATGGATCTTTTAGCTAGTTGCACAATTAGTGATCCTTTTGTGACATTGGCCTTGTCAAAATTGCTTTGTTAGCTCTTGGATCTAGAATTGAACATTTATAGAGCTTCTTGTTCTTTTAAGAATCTAAAATTGCTCTGTTAATCAATGAAAAATGATCTCTTTTGTGCGAAAAAACTGATCTCACCAATTATTTCTCATGAGACAGCTTGCCATTGCACTAGGCATGAACTCAGGGGGAGTTTGAGATGACCTAGACCACTCATTTAAGCTTTTTGTGCTTGAGATGGTCGCGGCAAGGCTTGAGATCTAGCACATGGTTAAGAAAACAAATTCTCAAATTGGTTGAAGCTTAGGAAGAGATTGTGGATGGATCCTAGTCCAGGATCTTCTTCACTAAGATAGACCTTTTGTCAAGTTGAATTGAAATATTCTTGTGCAAATTAGGCTTTTGAGATAATTTGAGCAAAATGATTCAATTTAGATCTTTTTGTCTCTAAAATGGTCTTTGCTAGCTTCTTGATCTCACGTTGACATTCTGACTTGGCCATTATCACTTTAGGATACCTGTTGTTGAACTTGGTAATTTTAAAACGTTGCTTAATTTAATCTAACAACATGTGTTATATTGAGCTCTTTAGCCTAGCTTTGCTATATATGTCTTATCATGATCTTGCTAGCGCTGTCAGGATTGATCTGTTTTGAGCAATAGTTGAATTGCTAGTTTGCTCTTGTAGGTAATCTCCAAAGCTTCTTTTACCTAAAAATTGAAAAAAAAATGAAGCCACTCTAGTGCATTTTGTGCATGCTCTTTGTTATGCTTCTTTCTTACTTGTGCATTTGTCATCTCTAGATGAGAGGAAGGAATGATTCCTTGACGAATCCATTATCAAAGGGGGAGAAGTTTTAGGCAAAAATGTGAAAAAGAGCTTTTTGGATGTTAAGGGGGAGAAGTTTTGTAAAAGGGAGAAGTTAGGAGCTTTTTGGAGAAAATAAAAATTTTGAAAATTTCTCTTGTAAAATGGTGATCATAGTGAGGGGGAGCATTTAAATTGCATTCTTTTAAACTTATTGTCATTTCTGAATCTGAATTGTAATTCTTGGAGACTCACAATGATCAAAGGTCAAATATAACAATTGCTCTTTCATATGGACCTTAAGTTAGATTTTTATCACTTCTATGGAAATTGAAGCTTTTCTTGCTTCTTCTTGCCGTATCTCACTTGCTAACGCTATTTTGAAGCCAACTTAGTCTTTCTCATTTCATTCTCTTGCTTTTGAGCCAAGTTCTTGTAAAAATCTCAAGTTAAGCTTCGCATTCTCATCAAAACCAAATGATTTTTTTATTTTAATTTTTTTGAAAAGCTCCAAGAACTAGGATGTTACAACTTGTTCCTGGAAATGCTTGATTTGTCTATTGTTGTGCAGGTGGCTTGGAGTCAACTATGGTCAACGACGAGGAGGACCGGGACTTGGGTAGGGGAACTAAGGTCCATAACGGTCGTGGCTGTTGGGTGAGATGGTTGGACTCAAGCAAGGTGCAAGATGGACATGTAACACCCTGGCTATCCAGAAGCCAAAATGTTACCTAAAGACTCTAACATACAACCATAATCATGAGAATTGAAGCAATACTCCAAGTTATAACGACAGAAAGATGAATCTCACACAAAGCATAATCGTACAAATATAATATGAACTTAAGCAGAACACGTTCCACAGCGGAAAATAAACATCCATAACCAAATAGGAGGCATCATCTACATAACACCTCAATTAATACAGTTTAACTCTAATCAAATAGAGGATTTCAACCAAGTTCTTTTATTGAAACGGAAATAAGGTGATGAGTGTTTAGTGCATGCCTTTAGCGTAGCGGTGCGTTGGAAGGCAACGAAGAAGCCGCTAACCTTGGTGCCTCACCCCCTACACCAAAGTTACTCAATAAGAACCAAGTCATCAAGAAACTACCCGCATCGCACTAACTTATAACCCCAAACCCACCATCCACCTTAACCCGTCACTTGAATTAAACCACATTCTACCAGAAAGTTTATTCGGACAGCAGCGGTAAAAAATAGCATAACTTTTAATCTAAAACTCGAAAAAGGGTGTTCTCAGGTTTGATTGAAAGGTAATACAATTATCTACAACAACCTAGTTGATGGAAATCTCGAATTCTATATATATCAACCTCCCCAAGACCAACAACCCTGACTGTCAGAACTTCTGCAATTTCTGGACAGCAGCACGGAAAGAGCCATAACTTTTAATTGGCTACACCAAACTTTGCGTTCTTTATCAATATCAAAAGCTACGACCGAGGCCTACAATAACCTAATTGGGTGGAATCCCTGAATTTTCCATTAACACATCCAAAATTAAAAGACAAAACTGACAGTTTATTCTCGTCAGGATTCTGGACAACAGAGACGAAACTACCATAACTTTTGATCCATGCGTCGAATTCAGTGTTCTTGGCGGCCACGAAAGCTATGAACAAAACCTAAATATCTCTAGGAGATGGACAACTCGAATTCGGCCTCTAACATCACGAAACAGACCCCGCAACAATCTGGACAGAATCGATTTTCTACTCGCATGAAATACGATCTAATGAAATAAGAACCAAATCGCATCTACCACTAATCAAGCGACGAGGATCGGTATTCGTTACCCTTGCAGCAACCAGGAAGTGGGTGGAAGAACCTTGAGACGACGATCTCCTCCTCCTCTCCTCTCTTGGCGAGCAGCAGCTTGCTGCCCCCTCCTCTCGCGTTGGCGGCATCGGGAAACTCCGTGGCGAGCTCGGGAGGCACCACCGCAGGAGCAGCCACCAGGGATGAAGGAGAGGCGGCTCCAAGGGAGGACATGGGGAGGAAAGAGGATGGGGCGGCCAAAGGGTGGGGTGGGGGTTTCGGCCAAGGGGGAAAAAAGGGGCCGGCCAGCTAGGGTTAGGAGGGGGGCGCATGGGCCTAGGCCCAAGGGGGTAAACCTGGCCGGCCACAAGGCACGGATGGCTGTGCCGAGGCTAACCCACAAAGCGTGCCAAAAGCGGAGAAAGAACTAGCAGCCTTTTCCCGGTTAAATAAACTCTACCGATTAAATTAATGACTTCTCACACTTCCGGAGTATTACATTCTACCCCCCTTAACAGGATTCGACCCCAAATCTAAACACACTTAAGCGAAAGAACAACCACGACTGAGAACGAACAACGGTAACCACGTACCCGTTGTGAACAACACCGGCTAAAGCTCACGCACGCGAAACTCGAAGGCAAGATCTCACTCGATGGTCAACGGCGCAAACGAAACCTCAAACTCTGGATCTCCCAAGTACTCACTCAACACGAGAACGCGTACAAGGCGTTACGTGCCGCGCCGCGGACTCGAGGCGATCCCGCGTCGCCAACTAGCGAAAACAACCCAATGCAACTTGGGTTAACCTTACCAATGATACCGAACCCCACGATACGAACATAGAATACGGAACTCGTGTACCACCTCTCAACTAAACTCTTCACTAAAGGAAGGATCACCTCCTTTAACCAGAAACATACGATAAAACTCTCTTTAAGCAAACTCTTTTACCAGCAAAACACATCTGAATAAGAAAGATTCACATCAGAACTATACGTTACCAACTGGGTACTAAAGAGTAAAATTCAGAAATCAAAATTTCATCAAGAAAACCTTTCCACTTTCCAAGTGGTAATTTGCGAATAAACGTCACGAAAACCAAAGGGGAAAAACACTTGAATGCTCAAATCAAAACTTCCTTTATTCTTCCTGAACCGATAAGAACCACACCTACCAAAATCGAGTCAACTCAACTTACGAAAGACATTGGTCAACATCACAAAGCTCATGCGTGAATAAAGAAAACGCTTCACTAAACAAGAAGACATCTTTTTCCTTAGTTTTACTTTTTGGAATAAAATATCTCTCAAACCTTGGAATTCGAATTCATCGCATATCATACGGTCTCAAACCTCTTAATTTAACATCATCAAATTTAGGTTTAAACCGAAATACATCATCCACACCTTTGTGGAGAGACTCTATTGATTCCACTGAACACTCTAGACAACTCCTTCAACTGATGACATTAATTTGATAGGAGGCACTAAATCACCTCAAAACCCATGCAATCTCATCACCTCCAACTTTCAAGATTAACACATCAGAATCCTCAACACACCCGCTCATGAACTACATTAGAAGGGTTCTATCGACAATCATTTCACTGCTCAGAGTACTCCAGTTTTCTATCTCCTCTACACACAAATCTTTGGGCGACCAAAAGTTTAGCATGAAAATGGAAAGCCCAAATTTAACCTCCGAGACCTCTACAACGAACTTTTCTTATAACAGATAGAGAAATCGTCAGATTAAATCTCGAACATGCCCACAATTCTAACATACTCACTCATTGACATCATCAGAAATCACCCACACAAACTCGCAATACTTTCCAATTGCGTTACTCTATAAAATTAATCAAGGTTTACATACCTTCGATAATCCCCAATCTTTCAACATGAACTGAAGTTTTGGAATTTTACTATACCATAGGTTCTACTCAGTTGTAACACAATTCAGATTTACTTCGAAGCCAAACATTCCATGTGAATCAAATTTCCTCTAAGAGGTACAGATCAAAACCAATTCAACTTCTACTACTCCTCCAATAGCTTGGTAGCAAAATCTCACCATTACAATTTCTTACCCACCACCAATAGTTGCCAAAATTACACTTTGTCAAACTTTGCAACACCAAACTGTTGATCCTTTCTCAAAAGAAAGAGACAAATAAGGTCAAGTTTCCTCACAGAAACGTTGCTCCTCACAATGAGCACAAAACCAAAAGAATTACTCGAGAATGGTGATCTTGAAAACGAAAGTTGAGTTCGCAGTTGAGGGCACACATCCCTCAAAAGAGAATAGCAAAAACAGCCAATAAGAAAAAAAATGTGATTGAAACTCGACATCTCTTGAGCAGGAAGAGTAGAAAGTTTAGGAACGATTCAAATAACCACAAGTTTCAAAACTGGACTCAAATACTCCTACTGCACCCTCTCCTTTAACACTGAAATCAATCATTTGACTAGCAACACTTTGTCGCAACGAATCAAGATAAGGTCTTTAGTCCAAACCACAATAACTAATTAACATCCAAATACAATTCTTCAATATGTCATATTTGCTCAGAACAGTTCAAGTACACAAGAAACATGAGATCCAAATAATCTCAGCCACCAAACTCGAAACATTTCCAATTACGGGATTTCATGAAAAGCAAGCAGATTATTCTCCTCTTAAAGGAAACCAACATAATTTTTCTTTCATTCCAGCTTCACGTTGCCAACTCAAACCAAAAAATCCTTTAAGATTAAATCACATGAATCTCTTAAGAAGCAACAAGACAATTCAATACCTCAATTTATTTAAAATAATTTCAGCTATCAAATGATTCATGGGCTCCAAAATATCAAGAAAGCTAAACTTGAAATATTCTCATTTGAACGGTATTAACTTCAATTCTCTCAACAACAATTAGAAAACACTTCTAAAGACTCACGTGAAAGAATGGGTTGAATCTTTCTCAAAAGAAGAGGCAATTGGGAACGATTTTTCACCAACTAGAAAACTCATCTACCACTCGCACTGAACACGGGACCAAGGGAAAAACAAATTAAGCAATGAACTCATACGACATAAGTGGAGTCCACAGTTGAAAGCATAAGCCTCACAAGAAGGGAATATCGAACCTTAACAGATAAGAACAATTAAGTATTCAAAATCAAAGCACTTGCATCACTGAAGAACCATTGTAACTTTGCAACATATCGTTACTCGATAAACTTCATTTACCACATAAAGCCTGAACCCCCAAAAGATTGAGAACACAAAACTTGAATTTTGATCATTTAGGAAATATCACCATGGGTGATCAAATTACTACGAGAATTAACCTCATTCTCACATTTTAACGATTTAATAACATTGACAACATACACTAGTACCAAGAATCATCAAACTTTATTACTCCATCCTAAAACTTCCCAAAGGGAACACAAACCACAAGGTTGAAACAAATTTATTATAACAAGATTATGCTAAGCAATAACAATATCACAAGGCACGATATCAAAGACTACTTACGAAATTCATCTACTCAACTATTGGTGTTGCTCAACACCTTCCTCAGCGCTCATTAACAATTGATGATTGTATTAATCATGTATGTACATACAGTACTAATTCCATTTGCAATCACATAACCATTTATAAACATAGATTCAACATTTCACCTCTGTTCAGAAATCAGTTCAAAAGATGATTAAAGATTCACTAACATAATTTTCTATAAACAAGGTTTCACGAATTGATACACCAGCACCCATCTGGTACTTTATACAGATTTTAACAATTTCAGCATATCAGGATCCATAGGTTCGAGCAGATATGGATGAGTCTTTATTTAACATACACCATGTATCAAATATAAGGACCTTTCAAATTAATCAGTTTCACTTTCATGGATGGTAGTTAAGAATAATTGATTTGCACCATGCTAACAACCCAACTTGGTAACTCACATCATAGCAATTTATTCGTTTAGTTATAACTTCTCATTTTAAGCATGATAAGACATCACAAAAGGATTCTAACACCTTCATTCAACAAAAAGAGAGACACTAAACCTCAACGCTCGAAGTAATCCAAAAGAAATACATAAAACCAAAGCTTTCACATGTTAAAGCACATGCGTGAAAAACTTGCGATTTGAATTACCAATCGAATAAAGGAGTCATATTTTCCAACAAGAAGTACACAACTCCCATGAAAAGTTTAATCTTGCTAATAACCGATGTTCACACACAAACAACAAAAGACCAGCAGTCAGGAGAACAAGTATTCATGTTATGAAGCCAAGAATTACTAATGAAAACTCAACGGTTGAAATGTAAGCAAAAACTCAAGAAAAGTTCATCAACCTCTACAGGACAAGAATTGCCAAATTCAGAAATGAAGGAAGAGAACAACTTTCTAAAGCAACTCACGCTTAACACCTGAAACTATGGTACTCGGGGTAACTACTCCTCTAACCACATACTGCGAACAGTGGTGTAACCTGGTAAATCCCAGAGTAACAACCACGACCTCCACTTCTTATCATCCGTTAACAACACGCTTCACCAAAATACTCAATTATGAATATACAGGATCATCTCATTACAATCATAGTATTAGTTCATATTAACAACAAGAACGATAGTACAAAAGCAATTCAAGAACAGTTCAATACGATGAAACACACCACTAGAAATACGAATACGATGGATTACCCAACCCCACCTACTGTGCATAGTGTGTCATTTTAATAAATTAATTACCACGGACCTAAAGCCCGCTCTGATACCAACTGTAACACCCTGGCTATCCAGAAGCCAAAATGTTACCTAAAGACTCTAACATACAACCATAATCATGAGAATTGAAGCAATACTCCAAGTTATAACGACAGAAAGATGAATCTCACATAAAGCATAATCGCACAAATATAATATGAACTTAAGCAGGACACGTTCCACAGCGGAAAATAAACATCCATAACCAAATAGGAGGCATCATCTACATAACACCTCAATTAATACAGTTTAACTCTAATCAAATAGAGGATTTCAACCAAGTTCTTTTATTGAAACGGAAATAAGGTGATGAGTGTTTAGTGCATGTCTACTCCCTCCCACTAGAATCATCATCAATGGCCACCTAAAACAAAACAGCAAACAAGTGTGAGTCCGGGACTCAGCAAGTACAACGATTACAAGGACATAATTCAAGTAGAGACATAGCACATAAGAAATAACTGAAAGATAGAACTGTAATGCATGAATGCCATGAACTGAATGGACTGCACTCAAGCTTATACCGGTATAGCAAGTGACACACCCGTCGGTGTTCACCTAAGCCCGTATTTATCGAAATACGGGGATCCAAATACCGTATGAAGAACGCTTTTATCACGGTGTCCAAAACGCCCACATTGGAATGGTGGGACTGCACTTGCCCATACTGGAATTGATGGGACTTTAGACTCCACTCCCGTGGAGCTCCACTCCCGTGGACGGAACATGAGCATGATTGCAAGAATGAATTTATGAATAACGAATAATAACATCTCTACCCATATGAAATATCTTACATAAAGAACATAGACATCACAACATTCCACTCCCGTGGACGGCACATGAATATTTAAGCATCTCACACATCAACATAACACTATACCAAACAACGAGCATCCGGGGTTCACAAACCACACATAAGTCACTGTACTTGCCTTTAGCGTAGCGGTGCGTTGGAAGGCAACGAAGAAGCCGCTAACCTTGATGCCTCACCCCCTACACCAAAGTTACTCAATAAGAACCAAGTCATCAAGAAACTACCCGCATCGCACTAACTTATAACCCCAAACCCACCATCCACCTTAACCCGTCACTTGAATTAAACCACATTCTACCAGAAAGTTTATTCGGACAGCAGCGGTAAAAAAATAGCATAACTTTTAATCTAAAACTCGAAAAGGGGTGTTCTCAGGTTTGATTGAAAGGTAATACAATTATATACAACAACCTAGTTGATGGAAATCTTGAATTCTATATATATCAACCTCCCCAAGACCAACAACCCTGACTGTCAGAACTTCTGCAATTTCTGGACAGCAGCACGGAAAGAGCCATAACTTTTAATTGGCTACACCAAACTTTGCGTTCTTTATCAATATCAAAATCTACGACCGAGGCCTACAATAACCTAGTTGGGTGGAAGCCCTGAATTTTCCATTAACACATCCAAAATTAAAAGACAAAACTGACAGTTTATTCTCGTCAGGATTCTGGACAGCAGAGACGAAAACTACCATAACTTTTGATCCGCACGTCGGAATTCAGTGTTCTTGGCGGCCACCGAAAGCTAAGAACAAAACCTAAATATCTCTAGGAGATGGACAACTCGAATTCGGCCTCTAACATCACGAAACAGACCCCGCAACAATCTGGACAGAATCGATTTTCTACTCGCAGAAATACGATCTAATGAAATAAGAACCAAATCGCATCTACCACTAATCAAACGACGAGGATCGGTATTCGTTACCCTTGCAGCAACCAGGAAGTGGGTGGAAGAACCTTGGAGACGACGATCTCCCTCCTCCTCTCCTCTCTTGGCCGAACAGCAGCTTGCTGCCCCCTCCTCTTCTCGCGTTGGCCGGCAGCGGGGAAACTCCGTAGGCGAGCTCGGGAGGCACCACCGCAGGGAGCAGCCACCAGGGATGAAGGAGAGGCGGCTCCAAGGGCAGGGACATGGGGGAGGAAAGAGGGGATGGGGGGGCGGCGGCCAAAGGGTGGTGTGGGGTTCGCCAAGGGGGAAAAAAAGGGGCGGCCACTAGGGTTAGGAGGGGCGCATGGGCCTAGGCCCAAGGGGGTAAACCTGGCCGGCCACAAGGCTGGATGGCTTTGGCCGAGGCCCAACCCACTAAATCTGCAAAAAATCGGAGAAAGAACTAGCAGCCTTTTCCCGATTAAATAAACTCTACCGATTAAATTAATTTATCCCGATTAATGACTTCTCACACTTCCGGAGTATTACAGGACAAGAACCATAGAAGGCGAAGTTTGAGCAAAGGCCTTTGTGAAGGACACCAGAGCTAGGTAATGGTGAGGCAAACTAGATCGATACTAGGTTAGGAGAACCGAGGTCCAGAACGATCGAGGTTGTGATGGAAGATGACTAAGGCTAGTGGAGTGCTTACAAGCGGAGAAGACAAGGAACCGAAGCGGAAGCTACTAGTGGTGAGACATGTGGTGCGCCAAGTGACTTGATCCCAGTTGCAAGCGAGGACGGTTCGATGGCATCCGGACGCGTGAGAGGCTTGGCGGGAAGTCATTGGGATCACATGGATGAAGACGGGGCATGAGAGATGCTTCGATGTGAAGGAATAGCCAAAGATCAGTAGAGGAGTATTTTCGTAAATTGCCCTATACCGGAAAAGTGGAAAGTGGTGGTATGGGAAACCACCTTCTTGGCCTTGGAGAGACCGCGGTGCAAGATGGCGCATGGAGAGGTGATCTAGGTCAAGAGAAGATGAAGACGACGCTTTGAGATACGTGCGTGTGTTAACCCATTGTGTGTTAGGGTTTAATGGGTGCCCTAATGGAATATTCCCTACATGCTAGCCTCCACTATAAATTGGGCTAAGTGCTGGTTGCACTGTGAACCCTTTGGCCATTTGATAACCCTATTTTGTGTTTTAGGGTTTTGGGGAGAAAGGTGGAGAGCTAGGGTTTCTAGGGTTTGGATTGAGTGTGTGCTCATGTGTTGAGCTTTGTCCTCCATGACGGAGTGACTGTAAAACATCCATCTATCTCAAATCAATCTAAACATCACTTCTTGAGATGAGTCGCTTTATGTTCATCCTCTCCATTTGATGATTTTGAGTCTTTCTTTGATCCGCGAGTTTTTACTTGGTTTCTTCACTTGATCTAGCTTGTTGTGACATGTGGGAACTCATCTAGGATCATCTTGAGCAGGTCTTTAGATCATATTTCGATTTGACTCGGTTTTGGAGCACCCTTCGTTCAAATTGAAAAAGATAGGAACTTTGGCAAGTATCTTCACGATTGTCACATGGAATAGGTTCCTGACATCTGTAGGAAGGTGTGTTTCAAATTTCGTGAAGTTTGGAGTTGCAGATCAAAAGTTTTGTCAAATTTTTTATTCGTTTTCAGACTGTTTACCATTCATTCGCCTTTTTTCTGTTCACTGCGGTTCGACCGGCATTGTTCATCCGGTTGTTCTGAATTGCGGTGCGACTAACACTGTTCATCCGATACAACTAGTACTATTCATCAACCAGTGTTCCTCTTGGTCGTTTCTCTTGGGGAATTAAAGGGGTTTCAGTACAAGTCTTCCACTACGCTTATATATATTGATCTTCATAGTTCTAATAGCTATTAGAGTCAATATCATATTTGAATCGATCAAAGCGAAAAATAGATAGTGCTCTTATTCACCCCATGTACTCGCCGTTTCCGATCCTACACACCATGATGAGGTCAAGAGTATCTCATTGTGAGTAAAACTAATTTTATTGTGATTAATCATACATGTGCAATTAACACACTTGGTGACACCACAACAAAAGAATTAACAGGTGCATTTGCTTGGTTTAATTACTAAAGGTGGTATAAGGACCTTAATCCTCGGAGCACACTGGGTGAATACATACGGGAACGACCAGTGGAGTGCTACTTTTGGGCTCTTGGTGTTTTTTACGAGCCACAGTATGCCAAGGCAAGGATAATGTTTGCAAAACTTTTCAAGTTATTTTCATTGTTCGATGATACATATGATTCGTATGGCACCTTGGAAGAGCTTCATCTGTTTAACCAAGCAGTCTAGACGTAAGTTCTTAGAATATCTTCTACATTTTATTGTGAAACTTTTGGTTTTGATGTTTATATATACAATAGTCTATAAACTAAATTAGCGAACCACGCATTTGGATAAAAAAAAAATTGGATACCCACAAATTTTTTTGTGTGTCAATAACTAGTTTTAAGTAATTTTTACAAATAAATGGTGGCAATTTATGTAATTTTTGTTTTATTCTCAATAATAGTTGGGATGAAGAAGGTGCGAAACACATAGGTAAATGGTTTGGGTATGTGATGTCCATTCTTTCCAAGACACTAGAAGAATTTGTGGCCGACGGTGCTTCACCCTTGGGAATTGATTATACTAAGGAGACTGTAAGTACACATACAACAAATACTCGAACAGTTCACTACTAATATTTCAAGCAAGTACTCCTATGTCATATAAATTTAAAAGGATACCATAATACCATAATTAATTAGATGTTCCTAATTAACGTGTTCGGTTCAAAAAGCAAATCATAGCACGGTGACGAGGCTTGGAATCACTCGATGGGCTTGTTTGAATACTTTGTGATTCGACTCAATCCTTTCGAATTGACTCATAATTTGAACTAAAATCTTTTCCAATCCGAAGGGATTGGTTCTAATCCCTCCTTATCCATACATTCCAGTCAAATAATATATTTAACAAAAGTGCAAAGTCTGTCTGTGATCCGCATCACGTGCGGCCACAATGGATGTAAGCATTGAAGGTAGTGGCTTGTAGTCAGATGACAAGTGAGGTAAGGTTGTATAGTATTATTTTAAGAGATTCGTTTAATTCATATTTAGATTGGTCTGAGCTCTTATTAGATTAGTTTGATTCCTTGAGAAATTATATTTACTAGTGTAGTTTCCTTGGTTCCTTGAGAAATTATACTTACTAGTGCAGTTTCCTTTTATATTATTACAATTTAGAATTCATGGTGCGGTAAAATTTAGAATTGTTTGATTCATTGGATTTGTATAAGTTGGTTACAAGTTCCATAAATATATCTAGTTTGGTGAAAATGTACTTATTGTTTAGTTTTAGAATATACTTTAATTGATTAGTTTAGTCATATGCTCATTTCATATTTATGTATTGAATTTGAATTTGTTTATTCATTATGATTTGTGTAAAGCATGGTTGCCATGTGTATTTCTCGTTTACCTTTCAATATTCTACATGCCCACAACTCAATTTTATATGCACATCTATCTTGATATGTACTATCTTAGCTCATCATGTGTTTGTACTAGTTACTCCAATTTCGTCTATGTGAGGACCCCAGTTTATTTGGCTTGTAATGCTTAACCATCCACCTGGCCCTAGCATCACAAATCAAATAAACCCAGCCTCGAGATATGTATACTTCCCAGAACTGCAGTATACACACCTCTTCACAAAATCATGCATCAATTCCATTCTAAATATAGAGTCCAAAGCATCGCGATACTAAACAGTAGACAACAAAGTAGAGTTATTACAACAGAGGGCCGACCGGCCAAAAGACAAACAGATAACAAAGTAAACAGCGTAAGCAAAAGTGCCATAAGATGGCTATAAACAAAAGCCAATTAGTGTGCCTCAACCCACAAGGCAACCAACCGGACCGCCAAGCTAGTCGTCCCAAAACCCGCACAGCTCACAAAAGTAAGGCCCTTGGGGCTCACCTGCCTCCTCTGCAACAAAAACATTAAGCAAAGCAAATGAGTACAAAAAATGTACTCGCAAGACTGACGTGTGGACTAGTAGACCTATGCATATACTACATGCAAGCTTATTTGAGTGGAGGCTGTATGGCTCATTTTAGCACAAAGCAATCTTTATTTGCAATAATGTAATACATTTAAAAACAAGTTGGCAACTCATTTTTAATGTTGAAATAACAGTAAGAGCAAGAATAATAACAGTAAATAGATGACAACATCCTGGAAGTGACTAACCCATTAGTCACCACGACCTTAGCATGAATTACCCATTCATGCCACCCATGTCAGGTTTTAATTAAAATGTTGTAGTCTAGTTCTCACGGGGCGTATCCGAGCGTGTCTATAACCTAGGACGAGGCTATTCGAATAGATCAAAACCCTGCAGGGGTGTACCAATGTACCCACACTTCAGACCGCCTTTTTGCCACAAAAGCACACTTCCGAAGGTATGCCGGCACAACTAAGTTCTACGAGATATTTCCAATATTGTGTATTAACTAAGAGTCGCTCGTATGGATAAAATCCATACGCTTACATGGTAAAGCGAAAAAGACAACTACCCACAAAGGGTAAAGCTTTTCGAACAACTACCATGCTCCCAACACCATTCCTCCTGCGACCCCCTACGACTCGGAGCCAATACACGCCAAAGTACTAAGTCAAGAGAGGTCCCATACCGTGTAGTGTGGTTAGCACGCAAAAATGCTCAGTACGGTGGCGCAAGTAACTCGGTCCTTGTTGACTCGGGCACCATTCCAATCACACCCAAAAGTACACCAACATACCATTGTGCCCAAGTCCAAATCATTTTTGTTTTCATTTTTAGTTTTCACAATTAAACATAGCATAAATACTGAAACACAAAGTTATAAAATTTTTGTGTGATCAAGGTTACTGACTAAGTCGATAACCGCCCAATTCTACCGATAACTAAGCATGTCTAAGAAGTTTAGTTCATATCTACTAAGTGACAAGAGATCATCCAACGATCTCTAATCACAGCAAATAACCTAGGCTCAGGTAGTAGAGGAATATCATTTATCTGCAGATTATGCTACTAAAAGGCCCACTAACCATATTTTAACAACAAAATAGCAATGCATACGTACAAGTTGCAAACAAAATATTAGTTTTGAATATAAAGGGATTAACATGATCAAACTGCTTGCCTGGTTGCTGCTGCTCAAAATGTTGCTGAGGCTCACTCTCGATAATACCAGAATTGTCGCAATCTATCGATCGAGCAAAAAGGACAAATAAGAACGAATAATACCGATAATAACCAAAATTCAATTTCATCTAATATGCACAAAAATCATACAGCAGGTAGAGAATGATTTTATAAAATTTTAGAAACAGAGAACATTTTATTTGGAGATATGAAAAAATTTCTAAGAATTTTCTAAGTTAAAAATACATAAAAACACCATTTAAATTATTTAAAAAAAATATGAACAGAACCATACTTAAAACCTATTCTGGTAAAAAGTACATTAAAATAAAAATTTACAAAATTGGTTTCATTCGATTTGGATCAAAATTGATTTAGTTATGGATTTTCTAAGTTAATTTAATTAATAGTGCAAAAGAAATTAAATTCGGAAATCCTAAAAGCATTAATTTCTTTTTCTACCGGCGCTCAGCTGACCCACGGTCACTGACCAGTGGGACCGAGCGAGGGTGCTGACTGGGTCAACTTTGACCCAGCCGGTGCCAACGGCGACATCAAAGGCGTATTTTATGAATACGTCTTCGGCTTACTAAAAACGTAACCCTAACTTAAACGTACAGAGAAATACGTTTCCTTTAAGAGAAAGCGTATTTTGAAACTTTACACAAACACTTAATCGGTAACATGGGCCCACATGTCATGGACTCAAAGGATTATAAACGGCTAGATTAAAATTTCTAAACACACTTAAATCAGGAGGGGTCCACATGTCATGGACTCAGATAAAAATGGGTTAAAACTAATGACAGGGTTTATAACCTAATGTCGCCAGCGGCTCGCTGGAGTTCCCGAGCGCAGCACGACGGTGAGGTAGGCGAATTGGAGAACGGCTGAAGTTCTGGGCTCGTAGACGACACGAACGGGTACACAACAGCTCCACGAACACGATGGTGACGACGAGGAGTCCACAGAAAGTCGACGGCGAGCTCGCGATGGTCGGAGGCGGAGACGAAGAAGGGGCTCCCGATGCGGAGGTGCTACGGGCGACGAGAAGCTTCGGGAAGGAGCGCCACGAGATCGCCTCGGCCCCAGGAGCGATACGCCCAAGACAAAGTCGCCAAAGAAGGTCCGAGGCGGCCGGAATCGATGCGGCGGCGAATCACCGAGATCGGAGAAGAAACGGCCGCACGCCCTCAACGATGCACCAAAAGCGAAAACGAACCCACCGTTAGACTCAGTTGAGCAATGCGATCATAAAGGACCAAACGCAGAGGCAAGATACTCACTGGAACGCTAATAAGCTAGCGGGACCGAGATCGCCGGAGGCGGAGACGACGAAGTCGCTCCTGGCGATTCACTGGATGCCAAGGACCCGGGCTGAGCAAAATGGAAACGGCGTCGAGCGTAGATCACGATGGTGCGGTCGTGGGCTGGAGGGCGGCACCAACACGGTGGTGCTGCTCTCGGCTTCAGCTCCGGCCGGAACAAAGAATCGGGCGGAGAAAGCACGAGAATGGGAGAAAGGAGAAATGGGTGAGCTCAGTGGGTAGATGAATCCCCAGCGATACTTCGGAGACGGACACGCGTCCACATGTTGGCAGCGACGAGCTGCGTGGCATGCATGCGCGAACGCCAGCGAGCTCCGGTAGGCAGCGGAGACGACGAGGACGAATCTGACAGGAGAGGCCCACTCGTCAGCGGTAGTGAGAACAGCGACGCGGTGAGGTGGCTGAGTCGGAGTCTGACTCGGCTCGGGCGCGGCTGCTAGTTGGTTTGACTCAACCAAGAAGATGTCGACCGCTAGATCTAAAATGGACGGTCGAGATTTGGTGGTACGTGTTGGACAGTCCGATTAGATCGGGCGCGGGTGGACCGAGCGATCTGCATCGGACGGTGGCGAGTGATCGGGCTCGGGCAGTGCAGCTAGGCGGTGCGGTCGAGCCGAGCGACGCGGTCGGACTCGAGTCGGAGTTTGAGTCCGAGCCCGATGAACAGTGAAAATGTTGACTGGGATTTAAAATCTATTTCCCCACTTTGACTAAGGCCTTAAAAATAGAGATAAATTTCCTAAAATTCTGAAATTATTTAGAGGTGTTCCTGGGATGCCCTAGTGCTCATAAAAATTATCAAATTCACTTTTAATACTACAATTTGTATAATAGAAATTCAAACTTAGTCTAGGTCATTAAATGGTGTTTGAATTTTCTAAGGATTGTAACTTGTTCCAAAAATTTTGGAAAAAATATATTTATTCATCATAAATATTATAAGAATTGAATAAATTGTTTCCAGAGGATGATCACAAGTTTTTGCCTATGCTTTCTCTTTGGAGTTGTGATTTAAGTTGTATGTTCCAATTGATTTCAAAAATTTCAAAAACAAATAATCAAGCAAAAACTCCAGGAAATCAAAACATGCTCAAAAGTTTTTAATTCTTCTCATTTTCACACATTTGAAATACAAACTTGTGCTTCGGATGTTACAGTCTACAACTATCTTTTTCCAACCATAACCTCTACCACTATATTACTTTGAAAAATAAAATAAAAATAGAAACTAAATAATGACACAAATCATGACATTGAAATTTATTAGCCAAGGATACAACATAACTAGATGATGGCATCACAACCACCCTTATTGCAAGAAAGAATGAAAAAGACACATAAGATGGCACACTGGTTTGGATGTGATATCCAATTATTGAAGTCAAAACAACATCATGGCCATGGCTTCCATGTGAAGTCCCCATGCATGCATATTCTTAAGCAACAACCGTGGGAATGTCAACATCCTTGGAGCAGAAACGGTAGCATGCTGTAATATCCCATTTAAACATACAACAAATAAATGATTAATGCTAAAATTAAATATAATTAGAAAGAAAAATTCAGAATTTGGGAGGAGTATTACAACTTGGGCCTTCGGCCCATAGCTCTTTGGCCCAAGTGGGGAAGGGGCTTAAGAGGTACAAACCCTAGGAGCTTTTATAGTAGTGCGCACTACAGCACCGATGGCACTGTAGCACCGCGCGGCACTGTAGCATGCCGAGGCACTGTAGCACTGCCTCTCCACTGCTGCCGGTCAGGAAGAGGAAGATCAGCCAGAGGAAGGAAGAAGGAAAGAAGAGAAGAGGAGGATAAGAGGAGAGATGGTCTTCGTGGGGTTTCTTCATCGTCTTCCTGGGTGCTTGAAGGTTAATGGGTGTCGATCTTCGTTGTTTGATTAGTAGTAGGTGTGAATTCGCTTAGAATTGATTGGTTCAATTTGCTGCGGTTAGAGATTCAATTCTGTCCAGAAGGTTGTGCGACTATTTTCGGGTTCTTAGATGCCAAATTAGAGGTTTCCATCTCCTAGAGATATTTATATAATGTTCTTAGCTTTTAGTGTGGACCAAGATCACTTAATTCCGACGTATGGATCAAAAGTTATGATAGTTTTCATCCCTGATGTCCAGAATCCTGACGAGAATGAACTGTCAAGTTGTCTTTTAAAATATAATTGTGTTAATGGAAGATTCAAGGTTTTCACCCAACTAGGTTATTGTAGGTCTTGGTCTTAGCTTTCGATATTGATAAAGAACGCTAAGTTTGGTTTAGCCAATTAGAACTTATGGCTGTTTTCGTGCTGCTGCCCAGTTTTGTCGAGTAGTTCTGACAGACGGTGTTCGTCTGTCTTTTGGAGTTAGATGTATACAGAATTCGGGATTTCCACCAACTAGATTGTTGTAGATAATTCCATTAACTTTTAAACAAGCCTGAGTTTGAATTTTTATGAATTTCAGCGCAAAAGTTATGTTACTTTTACTACTGCTGTTATTACGGCTTCCTACTAGATTGTAGTTCAATTCGAGTAAAGAATGTAATTTAAACGTTGGGATTTTAGGGTATGTGCTACGAGTAGTGTCTTGATGTTGTGGTTCTTATTGAGTAATCTAATGGTGTAGGAGGTGAGGCTTCGAGGTTAGCGACATCGTCTTTGCCTCCTAACGCATCGCAACACTAAAGGCAAGTACATGGTAGAGTGGTGAACAATAGATTGTTCGCCATTGTCATTGATATTACTTATCATGCTATTTATTATGCTTTTGTTAAGCTTATTCTTATACATGGTATTGAGGACATGGATTGAATGAGATTATGATATTGCGTTAATGAGAATGAGATATTGAGTTAATGAGATGTATTATGTTGATGAATAATTAAAGATGTTGCATCATTTACATTCATCATGACAAGAATTGCACGAGCCAGGTCAGCGAGAAAGTCATGTAACTAGTCCGGTGAGGTCAGTGAGAAAGATACATGACTAGTCCGGAGTGCTCTAAATAAAATCCTACTTCGGTGGGGACTTCACGGGAGTGAAGGATAGAGTGGTTCATCGACAGGTGAACACTCCGCTATACCAGTATGAGCTGATGAGATGCATATGGGCATGAGCATGATGGTTCATTCGCATATATGAGTAAAATGTTAAATTGTGCAACTTTACCTATACGAAATATGGTTTGTTCATTTGAATATGAGAATGGCATTCAATAGATAGATGATGATGATGATGATAGCCTTGATTATGGTTGACAAACTGTTGTTTATGGCTTTATTATGTATTTGCTGAGTCCTGGAGTCATTCTTGCTCTATTGTTGTTTTTAGGTGACCATTGGTGACGTTCCACTCGGGAAGGGCTAGCACACTTGGAATCACAAACTATACCCAATTACTTGATTCATTGGACATGAGACATTTTTGTTTTAGCATGATGACTTATATTTAGGACATGATGGTGTTGAATAATCTTAGATGATAAGTTAGAGTTGATTATTCATCCAATAGACTAATCGATTGGTTTGCGTTAATCTTGGTTTATTACCTTACTATGCGCCTAGGAGTAAATTATCTTTGGTTGTCATATCATTATGCTTATATTATTGTGACCCGTGGACAGGTTTTATTATGATACGCTTGTTGTAATTTATTATAAAATGATGTTAAAATTGATAGTTAGTGTAGTTAGTGGCATTCCGAGCTTAGGATTGGGCAGGGGTGTTACAGTTGGTATCAGAGCGGGCTTTAGGTCCGTGGGTAATAGATTAACAATTTAGGTAAAATAAAATTGCTAAAATTTGTTTTAGGACTAGTAAAATTAACTAAAATTTGCTAATGGTTAATTAACTTAAAATTTTGACACACTAGTGCACAGTAGGATGGGAATGGGACGAGTATTGCTCTACGCTTTCGATATGTTGTTATACTGATGTATGAGTTGATATTGGTTCTTTGAACCTATTGTGTGTTGTTGATTGGTTGATAGCTATGACGAGAGGTAGAGATTGTGGTTATTATGATTCACCACTTGCAGTTGTTGAACTTTCTTTGGATAGTGGTTACAATACAGTTGATGGGTTTCAATGGGTCTCTATTGGTTTTATAGAGCAATTATTGTCTTCTCCAATTGTTGAGCTATTCTTGCTACTTGTAAATGTTGTTATTGGCAATATTGTTCATGAGAGTTCTACTTTCTTGTTGGCAAACGTGACCCGTTTATTCGGTTGGTGTTTTAGATAATGGAAATTATCTTTTACAAAATTCGTTGAAGAATGTTTTGACTCTACGCATTTGTGTTAAGTGGTTTTAAGTATAGAGGAAATTGATAATGTATGAGTTATCAAGTTGGGTATGTAGCGTGGTGCATAATCGATCTTAACCAAGATCTTTGGAAGTGAAGTTGATAAATTTGATATTGTTTTGGGGCAGTTACATGATGAATTATGATTAAGGGTATGTCCATACCTACTAAAAATCTGGGAGTTATTAAGAAATATGGGATATTAATGAACTGGTCTGATCATTAAGATTGTTGAATTCGGTAAACTTCTTGGATAAATTGGATTAATGGGTCTCAATGGATTAATCTAACCGTTTGGGATGGTCAAGTTAAGAGGGTGTTATATTATTGCCTTAGTAGATATTAATTTTGGAGTTATCTTTTCTGTGGATACTTAGTGATCATATATAATTGCTAGATTTACATAATCCTTAGTATGGTTAATTGTTGGGATTGTGTACAAAAGATTGGAGGGGTTGAATATCGGTGGATCTAGAATTTATGGGAGAAATTTCTGGATAGTTAATCTAGCAAAAATGGTTGGATGAATTTGGTTGTAGTGTTGTTGAGACTTTTGATCGATGGAAGATTTCGATTCTTAAAGTTTTAGCGTGATTTTGCCCAAATCTAAACATGAGGAGGAACAATTGAATATGTATTTGTAAATATTCATGTGATTTGCAAAGAGAAGTAGGTAGCAACTAGATTTCATGATGAAGCCAGTTGATAACAACAATCGTTGGAGTGTAATTATCGTGTGTTGAAGTTTAGTGTTGAGCATCACTAAGAGTTGAACTGATGGGATTTAATAGGTGGCTTATGTTTACTTGATTGTGGAATTGTCGGATGATTGCATGTTCTTGATGAAAAGGTTTTGGTAGAACCGTTTAATTTGTATAGTAGATCATCTTTAGAATAAAGTGGTTATTGTAGTCGTGTTGTAAAGTTTATGTGGGCTCTCAATTTGATGATGAGATGATAAAGTAGTATGGAACAATTTGGTAAATTTCTAGAGAGCTTTATAGTGGAAGAGTAGACTATGATGATTCTTGTTAAGAGTGTGTTATTCTTGATGTTAATAAGATTGTCTGCAAGGGATTGTGACTAGTGAGGGTGTTGTTGATTCTTATAGAAAGTGAGTAAACTGGATCGTCTTTCGGGGTATCACCCAAATGAAATATTTCGAGCTTTGCATTCGTGATCTTTTGGAGTTCACGATTTATGTGGTATCTGAAATTTGTGGAAGAAAGCGATGTGTTAGAAAGTTCTATTGGTTCTTAAGTGATTAAGGTGATTTGGTCTTAAAAGCTCTTCTTGTTTGAGGTGGCAAAGTGATGTTGTAATCAAAGAAAATTGTTTTCTTTGTTAAAGGAAAGAGTGTAGTAGAAATATTTGAGGTTGGAGTTAAGCTTTGTAACTTGCAACTTATTGAAGTTCGTTTAACTTTTATGTCGTTGTCGCTTAAGAGTTTCTCGAGTTTCCAAAGTAATACTTTATTCTTATTGGTTGAGGTTTGATATTCTTTTCTTGTGGGACTTATGTTCTCAACTGTGGTCTCTGTTGGAGATATGCCCTAGAGGCAATCATATTGATGATGATATTTCATTGTATCCATGATTTAATAAATGTTCCTTGAATATTGCCTTTGTGTTGATTAACAAGTATGTGACTTGTTTGTGAAACTCTTTACTTGTATGGTTATTCTAAAGTTGTCCCTAGTCGGAGTTCATGTGAGGACACACGTGAATGATGGATTAGCACATGTATCGGTTGATGACCATGTTTCACGTGTCATAGACATGGAGATGTCAAACCAATAATGTGGACACATGTTTAGAACATGGGGTTGGACCGACCCAACATGAGACATAGTAATTATTCTTATGGTTCTCTCTACACAATGTGTACGCCTTGTCCTTAGACTCAGATTGTCGTATGTACTTGAGATGTGAATCGACCTACTTAGGGGCTATCAAACGCTACTCCGTGAATCGGTAGTTATAAAGGTAGCTTCGGGTTTGTCATGAAGCATGTCATGAGGCATGGTCATCGAGATGGATTTGCCCTCTCTACCGAGAGATATCTCTGGGCCCTCGAGTGATCGGATCCAAATGCATGGCCATGCTACTTAAGGTTAAGAGTTAACCTAGTAAGGATTCCGGATCACAGATCGAGAAAGAGTGGTCGACTTGGAGCTCGATCGAATATCGTGAGGCAAAGGGATTGGCATGTACATAACGTTGTGATGGTTCGTCCGATATGATCTTTACGTATGTTTAGGAGTTGGCACGTCTTGCTAGAGGCGCTACCAACTATTGACCAAGTATGTGTACTCGCGTCATGTCTAAACATATGTGAACCATAGGGTCACACACTTAAGGGTGAAGCCTAATTCGGATTGGATCTAAATTAGATCGGGCATTGAGTCCTAATGGGCCTCTATTCGTAGAAGCCCATTATAAGGACGTCTATAAAAGGAGGCGGGGCGCGCCGGTTGAGTTTTTCGTGACATCCTCAAACCCCGCCGCCACCCTCCCACGCCCTAGTCGCCGCGCGATCTAGTAGTCCGCGTCGTCGCTTCCTCCCGCACGTGTGGATACCTTTGAGGCGCCTGCATCGTGGCGTTGGGACGAACCGCAAGAAAGGAGCTGTGACGTGGGACGCCGCGACGAGGACGAGGAAGTAGTACGACTACTCGCCCGACGCATCGCATCAATCGAGTACGACTACACCGCCCGACGTCTCGCATCAACTTCGCACTGCTGTCTAGTGGTAAGACCGTGATCTATAACTGCAGTGATCTTGGTTTACGGGTAGAATTTTTTAATTTGCGCTAGTGTAGCCTACCTGTTTCCCAACAGTCTCCTGTTTTGCTTTCCCGAGATCTTTGTTATTTGACTATTTCTCTTGGTCTTCTGTTTACTACGAAAGGTAAAATATTTTTCTATGTATTGAAAAATTGTTTTTATTTGTCTCTTCTCTTGAAAAAGGAATAATCGATTTGTTTTACAAAACCTTATAGAGTATATTGTTGTAACTGGTTAGTGGTGGTCAACTATAGGATGTTGTGAGACCTTGGATTGCAAGTTATTTGAGGAGCATTGGAGGATGAATTGATTGCGTGATATAATTCTTGGAGGGAACTTGATTTAAATGGAATGGTTGTCGTTGAAATAAAACTGATTTTTGTTACAACTAGTAGAAACTATAGTGAATGGTGATCCAAGAACATTTGTTTATGTTGGTGGAATATTAGAATTATCAAAAGTTTGAATCTTGGTCAATTAGTAAAGGTATTGTGATTGTGTAATTTGCAAGGTGGTGTAGGTGAAATTTAATGATGTGGTTTAGTGAGTATCCGAGATTAGCGAAATTAATTGTTTTAGGTGGTCAATTGATTAGTTATGATTGTTGATTTTAATGATTGAGGATATTGTTTTGATTGTGGGGTTGTTATCAAATCTGAGGATTTTCCTATCAACTATGCCAGAATTTTATTGTAGGAGTATTGGATGTTGAAATTGAGCTTGTGTTTTATGCTAGAATCTTGGTTGCCCACGGATTATATGTAGAAATGGTAGAATAAAAGTGGATTTTGAATAGTATGATGGTCATTGATAGCATCCTTTGGGTGTAGTATACGAGTGTGTGTGATGTGAATCTCAAGTTGATTCTCCTCAAATGATTGAGTTGATGTGATTGTGAGTGAAATATATATTGAGGTGCATTGGAAATTATTTGTCAAAGTAATTCCTTTGATAGAGGAGTGGACTAGCGTATCTTTTTGGTGGATTAGTAAAGCCCTCTAGATGAGTGCGGTTGTTGTTTTTAGGTTGAGTATTGTTTTGAGGTTGCTGGTTAAGAGGAAAGAGTTAGTGTGATGATTTGGAATCCCATGATTTGAGAGAAGGTTTATTTCCTAAAATAAAAGTTGAGAAAAGAACCCTTTTTGGGTAGTGAAATGCTCTCTTAATTTTTATTTGAGTTGTGTGTTTATGATGGAGGTCAGTACCATTTGATTGGCTTTATGTTGGCATGGTGGTTCTTTCCAGTTCAGAAAAATAAAAGTGTTTGATTTGGGCATTTGAGTGACTCCTCCTTTGGCTTACGTGGTGTTTATTTGCAAACTGCCTAATTAGAAACTGAAAAGGTTTTCCTGATGAATCTTTGATTTTGGATTTGACTGTTTTGGCGGGGAGTTGGTAATATGTTGTTGCGATGAGAAACCTTTATTTTTTTAGTTGGGCTCTATTTGTAAAAAAGTTTATTTAAAATGAGTCTTGTTGTGTATGCCTGGTTAAAGGAGGTGCTCCTTGTGAAGGTGAGGAGATTGATCGAGAGATGGAACAAGAGTTTCGTGTGTTATGCACAAGTTGTGTGGTTTGATACCAAATGAGAATGCTGGCTCAAGGTCCATTGATTTGTTTCTGAAAGTTACGGGGATTTTGGAAGATAGTGTATCGCTAGAACCGTCTCGAGTCTAAGCGCAGAGTTCACAACGTTTTGTATGATCCAGTGTCAAGAGAGTACTTAAGAGATCTGGAGTGTGAGGTTTCGTTAGAGCTATTGACCTATGAGTACGGTCGTACCTTCAAGTCATATCCGTTGAGTGTACCTGAAAAGGTAGAGACGAGTGTGCAGGTGTAAGATGTTGGTATCCATCAAGGTGATGTGGTCCCATAAGTCCGAGAGGGTAGTGACTTGGGAGTTGGAATCTCGCATGCACAAGCAGAATCCAAAGTTGTTCACGTCGGGTACGTATTAATTGTGATTAATTTTAGTTGTGGTCTTCTTGCGTATAGAACGACAAGTAGAATTCGGGGTCGAATTCTGTTCAAGGTGGGTAGAATATAATATCCCGTTTAAACATACAACAAATAAATGATTAATACTGAAATTAAATATAATTAGAAAGGAAAATTCAGAATTTGGGAGGAGTATTACAACTTGGGCCTTCGACCCATAGCTCTTTGGCCCAAGTGGGGAAGGGGCTTAAGAGGTACAAACCCTAGCAGTTTTACTATAGCACGCACTGTAGCGTTGTAGGCACTGTAGCAATGCACAGCACTGTAGCACGCAGAGGTACTATAGCACTGCCGGCCAGGAAGAGGAAGATCAACCAGAGGAAGGAAGAAGGAAAGAAGAGAAGAGGAGGATAAGAGGAGAGATGGTCTTCGTGGGGTTTCTTCATCGTCTTCCTGGGTGCTTGAAGGGTAATGGGTGTCGATCTTCGTTGTTTGATTAGTAGTAGATGTGAATTCGCTTAGAATTGACTGGTTCGATTTGCTGTGGTTAGAGATTCAATTCTGTCCAAAAGGTTGTGCGACTTTTTTCGGGTTCTTAGAGGCCGAATTAGAGGTTTCCATCTCCTAGAGATATTTAGATAATGTTCTTGTCTTTCAGTGGCCACCAAGATCACTTAATTCCGACGTACGAATCAAAAGTTATGATAGTTTTCATCCCTGCTATCCAGAATCCTGACGAGAATGAACTGTCAAGTTGTCTTTTAAAATATGATTGTGTTAATGGAAGATTCAGGGTTTTCACCCAACTAGTTTATTGTAGGCCTTGGTCTTAGCTTTTGATATTGATAAACAACGCTAAGTTTGGTTTAGCCAATTAGAAGTTAAAGCTATTTTCGTGCTGCTGCCCAGTTTTGTCGAGTAGTTCTGACAGACGGTGTTCGTCTGTCTTTTGGAGTTAGGTGTATACAGAATTCGGGATTTCCACCAACTAGATTGTTGTAGATAATTTCATTGCCTTTTAAACAAGCCTGAGGTTGCATTTTTATGAATTTCAGCGCAAAAGTTATGTTACTTTTACTACTGCTGTCATTTACGGCTTCCTGCTAGATTGTAGTTCAATTCGAGTAAAGAATGTAATTTAAACGTTGGTATTTTGGGGTATGCGCTGCGAGTAGTGTCTCGATGTCGTCGTTCTTATTGAGTAATCTAATGGTGTAGGAGGTGAGGCTTCGAGGTTAGCGGCATCGTCTTTGCATCCTAACGCATCACAACGCTAAAGGCAAGTACATGGTAGAGTGGTGAACAATAGATTGTTCGCCATTGTCATTGATATTACTTATCATGCTATTTATTATGCTTTTTTTAAGCTTATTCTTATACATGGTATTGACGACATGGATTGAATGAGATTATGATATTGCGTTAATGAGAATGAGATATTTAGTTAATGAGATGGATTATGTTGATGAATAATTAAAGATGTTGCATCATTTACATTCATCATCACAAGAATTGGACGAGCCAGGTCGGTGAGAAAGTCATGTAACTAGTCTGGTGACGTCGGTGAGAAAGATACATGACTAATCCTGAGTGCTCTAGATAAAATCCTACTTCGGTGGGGACTTCACGGGAGTGAAGGATAGAGTGGTTCATCGACGGGTGAACACTCCGCTATACCGATATCAGCTGATGAGATGCATATGGGCATGAGCATGATGGTTCATTCGCATATATGAGTAAAATGTTAAATTGTGCAACTTTAGCTATACGAAATATGGCTTGTTCATTTGAATATGAGAATGACATTCAATAGATAGATGATGATGATGATAGCCTTGATTATGGTTGACAAACTGTTGTTTATTGCTTTATTATGTATTTGCTGAGTCCTAGACTCATTCTTGCTCTATTGTTGTTTTTAGGTGACCGTTGGTGACGTTCCACTCGGGAAGGGCTAGCACACTTGGAATCACAAACTACACCCAATTACTTGATTCATTGGACATGAGACATTTTTGTTTTAGCATGATGACTTATATTTAGGACATGATGGTGTTGAATAACCTTAGATGATAAGTTAGAGTTGATTATTCATCCAATAGACTTAATCGATTGGTTTACGTTAATCTTTGTTAAGGAGCAAGTTGTAAGAAGCTAGCAAACGGTAAAATTTTTGTCTTACAAGCGTTTATGTTGTTGCACATGGAGGACATACATCCCAACTTGCAAAAGTCGATGACATCTGCTTCCTCTGCCAAAACATCTTCTATTAAAATGAAATTTCTTTATTGTGCCAAAATAATAAAAAGAAAAGGGTTCATTTTACCGGAGTGCGGGAAAAGGCAAAGCTTATCATAAGGAGGCTTGCATTTCCCGTCGACAATTTTGCAACCAGAGGTTTTTGCACAGAGTGCCCTACTGCCACCTGCAAAACGACAAGTGTTATATATATTTCTTGCTGTTGTGGATGGGCAGCAGCTCTTAGCATCCACTTGGATATTGGTAAGAACTAGACCCAGTATGAATACACTGAGAAGCACACTCTTAAAACCTTTGCCTTCCATACTCTTCCTAGCTATGTGATTTTTCCCACGGAACAAGCACTACCAGAAAACAGTTCTTTCCTTACGGTTCAAAACCGTTAGTAAAATAGGAAAAACCTTCAGGTTTTAATTTCCTGACGGTTACCTATCAGGCAAAACCCCTCAGCCCTGGCTGGAAAGGAAAATACTTACTTAAATTCTTTGACCGAAGAGGTTTAAGTAGAGAGCAAAGATTTTTCTTATGGGGTTCCCCTTTTCAAACTATAAGTTTGATTTAAATTTGAAATGCTCGATTGCAAAAATTGTGCAAGTGACCTAAAATGCCATGTATGCTCATGAAATGCATATAAATACCCTTTATTTAAGATGGGGCTGTTACAATCCCCTCAGGTATAGTTTTCTTGACGGTAATTACTCGTCAACCAAATGCGTTTTATGGACGGTTCGCAAAACCGTTAGCAAAATAGGGAAAACCGTTAGCAAAAAATTTCTTGACGGTGAACCGTCAAAAAAATTGAATTTTCTCGACCACCTAGACCTGAGGGTATTTTCCTGATGGTTACCCGCTAGGAAAATGAAACTTGACGGTTTTCCCTATTTTCTTGACGGTTTTCGACTGTGGGAAAATATCCATTTTCTAGTAGTGCCTGGCCTGCTTATCGGTTTCTTTTCATTTTTATATAAAAAAGCTATTCGTAATTTGCTAATAATACGACAGAGGACTAAGGGATGTGACGGTTCAAGACACAATAGACGAGCATCATAACACTACGATCATTAATTCGATCAATTCTGTAACATCCCCATTATATGCTTATACATATTCATTGTGTCCTATCCTATTGTCGGGACCGGATTTCTGAATCCGAACCCTTTGTGTATTTTCGCACCAGTCCCATGATCAGTAGCTAGTGCACACAGTGGAAACATTGTTGATAACAAATTCGAATCACGAATAACAATAATAAATAACTGAGTACCGGCCTTATGGCCACTTATTACAAAAGAGGTCAGAAGACCTTGAGTCTTACAGCAGCAGAAACATAAATAAATAAACTCCGAGTGGTGGCCCATCAAAGTGCCCACCGGCATTCGACTAGGGAGCGCAACCTAGTACTCCGGGTATCCTTCATCAAAGCCACAGGCGAAGTAGTCGTAGTCCTCCTCCGTGTCGTTGAAGGCTTCTGAGATTTAATTATGATAGTAGCATGTGAGTACATAAAGTACTCCGCGAGTCTTGGGAAACATGCATATGCATAGCTTTGACAAATGTGGCTTATATGGTTCTTTTGCACAAAGCAAATTTTTAAGTTCAAAACAATTTTCATAAAGCACATTTGACAAACGCAGTTTCAATAAATAAATTAATTGTATTACTAGTGGAGGTTCTAGCTACCAACCACTAGCATCAAGGCTCTAGCTGCCAAGGTTTTCAGAATAGGGCTCTAGCTGCCCAACTGGTTCTAGCTGCCAGAAACTACCCGAGAGTCCCAACTGCTCCGGTTCCCAAAATTACTCTTTAAAATCAAAACCAAAATCTACCATGTGAAAACGCACCTTACTCGCCTCTTGACCGTGGGCACGGCTATTCGAATAGTTTTTAACACTCGCAGAGGTTGTACAGCTTGACCCACAAGAGATGATCGCTTTGATATACCACACGCTTCCTTTGACGTGTGAATCAAGGAGAGACCATCACAAGGCTTTTACAAAGCTTCCTTTGACTTGGTTCGCCGCTAAGGTTTCGCCTTCCGGCCCCTCTTGCGCCATGTGAATCAGCACACACAACCATGACAGAACCGACTCAAAATTTTGCTAATTAGTTGGCCAGGTCCGTTCCCATTTTGGACATGTGGTTGTACGGTAGTGCTCAGTTTGAATAGTCACAAGCGTCGGTCCTTAATATGACTTGGGCGGGACTAACACAATACATGATCTCGTGCTCTAGCTGCACCCGCCTGATCTTACCATCCACCCAAGTCTAAAACATACTTTCATCATTATATTTTATTTTCCAAACACTGACATTACCTAATGTCATACATTTTCCAAAGAAAGCATAAAGGGTAAATAATGGTTTTTCTTCCCCAAAGGTTAAATAAAGCCGTAAAGCATGTCTAAGCAATTCTACCGTAATAAACTATTCTGCAAAATTGTATTCAATAATACAGAATTTCTACACTAGGGTTACAAAGGTGCAGGACATCAAATATCAAGGATGATAGTAGCAAACTTTAGGTTTTTAACTAACAACCTACATTTTAACTTATCATTTAAATAGCAATGCATAACTTTTAAAACTGAAAACATAATTTACAAATCATAGGTTCAATGTGGTCAAAGGAGACTCGCCTTCGGTGACGTTGGAGGTAAAAGCTTCCTGTTGGTCCAAACTTGCGTCGGCGACGTCGGACTCTACACATGCGCAAAGGACCAAAATAAATAGCAGAAAATAAATAAAATTCAAAAATTACAAAATAAATACTGGAAGTAGAGAATGAATTTAGATGAATTTAGGAGAAAGAATCGATGGATTCGAGTTCGCATGAGAACGAACGAAAATCTAGAAAATCAATTCTCCAAAAATAAAACCATGTATGTACATACACCGTGCACGATACTACATCGCATGGCAATCGTTCATGAACAAGAAACAAAATAAAATGGCGATATTTGGGGAGCGAAATCCGTGGATGTGAAGAGGAAGCCGAGGGGCACGCGCGCACGTAGTCGTTCGGGAAAAGACCGCCGAGGAGAGAGAACAGAGGAGAGATGTACAAAGCATCTAACAAGACTAACTAGTAGCAGACGTTCAACTTCTTTCTATACACAAACTAACAGAGAGCACTAGCTAGATGAAGCTGAAAGAAACATCAAGCAACCAAACAAGATCAGCTCATGGCTAAGGCAATACAAGGTAGCAAAGGACTAGCCGGCGGTGGAGCTCGAAGGTGGCGAAGGTGGGGACCGAACTGGTGGTGATCGGCCAAGCAAAAATCAAACTGGAAGAGAACAAAAATGATATGGTGGTTGTGCTAAGGTGCTTCTACAACTTGGAGAGAGCGCAAAGAAGACGATGATGGGATAGCATGCCGATTTATAGCTTCAACCGTGAGTCGAAACGTCGGGAATGCGAAGAACTACGGATGACAGTTTCGGTTTTGGGTTAAATGACAAAAGAAACGGCAAAGGGTGCACTGATGGGCTGCGCAATGAAGATACTGACAGCACGGGTTATTGGCGTAGTGATTATGGGATTGCAACGGTTCAAACGGAATTGAATTTGGTGAAACGGACGAGGAGAACGGGAAGATGTAAAATATTTTCGGCTGAAGAACTAGAAACTGAACCAGCGTTCAGAGGTGGAAGATGAAGTGGAGATAGAAAGAAAGAGATAAAAGAATGGAAGTGAGAATATATTCAATTGAAGGCCAAAGGCACAACGGCAGCGCATGTATGTTTGGCTTTGAAGTTAAGCTAGCCATGCATGGGAGCAAACTGGGATGGGTGACCTGACGGGAACTTCATTTTTTTTTAAATTTAATTTTTTTTATAGAAAAAGAGAGAAGTGCAACAAATAAATAAATTGGACCAAAAAATAGGAGCGAATAATTTTCTGGAGATTTGAATTTTAGATTGGAAATGGAGTTTTCGAATTTGAGATTTTGATCCAGTATTACACATGAAATACAAATAAGATCCAAATAAAATCTAGACAATTTTAGTTAATTAATTTGAAATTAAATTTTAGAGAAAGCGAATTTTGGGATGTTACACCTATGGAGCTCTGATATCATATCATTGTCCCCTGTCGAGTTTATCCGGGGAAAGGGAAATGATACGAGAGCACAATCAAATCATCGACAATCTCCCTTATATTTCTTTGATTAAACGGGGTATTATACCTAATATGATACAGTACAAATAGAGTTTGAATGGAACTCTAGAGTTGACACATAATTAAGGCATGTATAAGGCTGAGGAGGGAGGACTCAGCGAAGAAGAAGAAGACGAAAACTTGCGCCAAGATTCCTGAATGATATTAGAAAGACCGCGCGTGTCATGACAAATACACTCACGCATAGGCACAACTGACTGGGACTGTGCGTGAGTGCTACAAGTAAATAGGCTGAGAATAAAATATTGATTTGAGAACTGTGAGAGGTGTATCTCATAAGTAGATAGGCTGAGAATAAAATATTGATCGCAGCCGAAGAGTACTTGAGTTACGCACTTGTTATTTTAATATTGGTCAACTGCTTTTACAAATTCTGTTGCAAACTATTATATATCGATATTACAAATAAAACTTGCTTTATATTGCAAACTATTCTTTGATTGATTAATTCGTTGATCATGATGGAGGGAGGCCTTCCTCAGAAGTTACACCACCCAATGCAACCAACAGCCGACAAACTTGGACAGCTAGCATGGGTAAGAGTTGTACAACGTAGGTCTTGAACACTCATTCTGCTCTGCATGGCTTTATCCGATCCGTTGTTGCATGCAACCAGCAGCCATCAATTTCCTTCTCTCTCTGTCGGCATCACATCCTCATCCTGGATATAGGTTGCTGGCTGTATCTTTTTTTTTTCATATCATTGTACCCTATCGAGCTCTCATAACATATCATTGTCCTCTTTGGACCTTATCCGGGATGAGCACGATCATCGACAATCTCCTTTATATTTTTCTTGATTAAACGGGGTATTGTACCTAACATGCATGCATGATACAGTACAAATAGAGTTTGAATGGAGCTCTAGAGCTGACACATGATTAAGGCATGTATAAGGCTGAGGAGGGAGGACTCAGCGAAGAAGAAGAAGAAAATGTTGCGCCCAAGATTCCTGAATGGTATTAGAAAGACCGCGCGTGTCATGACAAATACACTCACGCACAGCCACAGCTGACTGGGACATTAATTGGTCATACGCATTCTACAACATTGTACGTGATCTACTAACTTGTCTATAAATAGGTAGGACCCGTCGCCTCCCTTTAAATACATGCTTATCTATAAGTAGGACCCATGGCCAGTACTCCAAGCGCAGCGGATTGATGGTATTTAAAGGGGCCAAGGGACTTGCATGCAGCGAGATCATAACCCCATGACATGCAACTTAATTGTGTGTACATAGGCGATCAAAGACAGCTTGTGTAGCGGATTGATGGCACTTATACATACATGCTTATCTTTTTTATCTCCTCCTCCTCTAGGCAGCCTCATTCCCAGGAGTATACGTTGTTTCAAGAAAAACAGTATATATACTAGTGATTTCTCCCATGCAGTTGGAACGGAAATTGCTATGGAGCGGCAGAACCCTAAGCGACCGTCTGTGAAGCTCGACGACAGCAAGTGGACTGCATACTTCATCGACCCACGCCCTTTGTCTTGCTCTCACCAGGTAACACAAAAAAATATACCAATAGTTGATCTTCTTTAATTTATAGTAATTAACTAGCTGCCTCTTCATAAAGCTCCGAACGGACGGTCTGCATAAAATTGGTGTGCCTAAAAAAACTTCTTCATGGAAGCTGGCATGTTGCTAGATGGCAAAGCGTGTAGGTGTGCATCCAGCTCGCCAGGGTTCAAGTCGTAGTCTTGATGCTGGTGTCCACTGAATTTACGAGTACACACATGTGTGCGTTCAGTGGGAAAGCACGTGCCTACATAAGGCCTTAGGTGCATCCGACAAATTCCAATCATGTGTATGGGACACGCATGTGTGTGTGTCCGTCTTGTACTCTAATTTTTTTCCTTCATATATAGTTTGTCTTAGAAAAACAAGATAGCCATCAAGACCGAGCTAACTAAATCTGAAACAAAATGTACTTCTTTAGTTTTTCAATGGAATTCTTTAGGGCTCCAAGTCTACTGTTAATATATGAAAAAATTCTTTTGTTTCTTTGATCTTTCCTGTCAATCAAAAGCCTGAGACCGCGATCAAGGAGAGGAGGGATGAGCTTACTCTGAAGGTTTGCCGCATGATCAAAGAGTACATTAGCAACAAGAAAGACTTGTTGGAGGGGATGAAGACTGTTGATGCTGTAGAACGCCTGGGTATTGGCTACCATTTTGAGCAAGAGATTGCAATGTTTATGCAGCTTCTCAACAACACGCCAGTTGGGGATGATGACTTGTCTGCAGTCGCCCTTCGGTTCAGGCTACTAAGGCAGAACCACTACCACATTCCGTGTGGTAGCTATATATTCATCATCAAGACTTCAAATGTTCTCTGTTTCTTTTAGAAGATAGGAAATATTCTCTTATAGCATGTAGATGCCAGCTTTAACTAATGAGCCATTATTTATTCTGCAAAAAAAAAAAGAGTAAACTCAAGAAGTATTGTGCTAAAAAAGATGATTTGTGCTATGCAGTAGTATTAATTAGCACAATATATACCGGATGCATGCAGATGTGTTGGAGTGTTTCAAGGATGAGAATGGGGACTTCAAAGACACCCTGCGATCTGATGTTGATGCACTACTCAGCCTGTATGAGGCAGCTCACCTAGGCAAATGTGATGAGGACTTGCTCATCAGAGCAGTAGTCTTCACCACGGATTGCCTGTCATCCCTAGCAAAAGGTGGCCAGTTGTCTGAGCCCGTCTTAGAGAAGAAAGTACAGCATGCACTGACTTCACCAACGCAACGGATAATGAAGAGACTCGAGGCCAGGCTCTACATCTCCATCTATGAGAAGGATGAGGAAAGCAACACAGATATACTTGAGCTTGCCCAGCTAGACTTTCACATGCTACAGCTGATGTATCGTGATGAGGTCAAGAGTATCTTATTGTGAGTAAAACTAATTTTATTGCGATTAATCATACATATGCAATTAACACACTTGGCGATACCACAACAAAAGAATTAACAGGTGCATTGGCTTGTTTTAATTACTAAAGGTGGTATAAGGATCTTAATCCTGGGAGCATGCTGGGTGAATACATACGGGAACGGCCAGTGGAGATGTACTTTTGGGCTCTTGGTGTTTTCTACGAGCCACAGTATGCCAAGGCACGGATAATGTTTGCAAAACTTGGTATGTTATTTTCATTGTTCGATGATACATATGATTCGTATGGCACCTTGGAAGAGCTTCATCCTGCTTAACCAAGCAAATCAGAGGTAAGTTCTTGGAATATCTTCTACATTTTATTGTGAAAATTTTGGTTTTGATGTTTATATATACATTAGTCTCTAAACTAAATTAGCAAACCATGCATTTGGATAAAAAATTGGATACCCACAATTTTTTTGTATATCAATAACTAGTTTTAAGTAATTTTTATAAATAAATGGTGGCAATTTATGTAATTTTTTCTTCTCAATAATAGTTGGGATGAAGAAGGTGCGAAATGCATAGGTAAATGCTTTGGGTATGTGATGTCCATTCTTTCCAAGACACTGGAAGAATTTGTGGCCGACAGTGCTTCACCCTTGGGAATTGATTGCACTAAGGAGACTGTAAGTACACATACAACAAATACTCGAACAGTTCGTTATTGATATTTCAAGCAAGTACTCTTGTGTCATACAAATTTAAAATGATCAAGTGCCAATTGATGGGGGAAATAACATGCTAATCCTTACCAAATGTGTAGATCAAGAAGGTAAGCAAATGCATGTTACAAGAGGTGATATGGAGAGAAGAGGGGCAAGTGCCACCTGTAGATGACCATCTCAAGGTCACAACAATATCAGTATTTTACTGGTCGTTAGCATGCGTATCCTTTGTTGGAATGGGTGCAAGCAACAACGCTACCGGGCACGCTGCTTCCCTAAGATTATAGAGAATGCCGCAATGATATTACGCCTAATGGATGATATTTCGGACATGAGGTACGTGACACATTTAATCGCATATATATACACATTTACTATGTATATTCCATGTAGCGCATATCCAATAATATAATTAATTAACTAGCTAGTTTGGTTTCCTTAATTATTCTTTTGGTAGTGTGAGAAAGAGAGAAGTAACATCCCTATGCCATTGATTGCTACATGAAAGAGCATGATGTGACGGTTGAACAAGCAAAGGAAGCGCTATCCTTCCTTTTAGAGGAGCAGGAAGAGCATCAACCAGAGTTTCTCAAAGAACATCATCATACCCGTACATCACGACTCATGTAATCAACCTTGCACGGTAGCGAAAGCCTTTACAAGAAGATTGATGGTTACACACACCGCCAAAGAATAGCCGACTACATAGACAAAGTGTTTGGATAAATGCGTGTACCGTTACATGGGCGTTGGGACAACACACGCCTCTCCATATAACGGTGACATATTTGGTAAAATGTGAATATGGCAAAATTTTGATTTTCATCATATTTGTATTTTCACCCGCCTATATATTGTAATGTAGGAAATGTATGTACATATATACACATATGTGTGTGTACCACACACGTGTAATAAACCTTTGTTTGTTATGAATACTAGAGTTGGTTTGGTATTCCTTCCGGATATGTAGAGTCTTTTTCGAATACAAATAGTGGCTTGTACTAAATAAAAGGGTGCCTATTGTAATCAGTTTTAAGCAAGCAATAGAAGAGTGAAAATAGAAAACAAGTAGAAGCGGTTGTGTGGCACAAAAAATCTTTTTGTCTTTCTTGTGTTCGTGAGTTCTCGCATGTGTAATAACCTTTTGTTTGTGGTTGCAAGCTGGAGAATAACCTTAAACTTTTCAAAGTAAGTGGTGTCAATTTATGTAATTAAAAAATTACACAAACGTTTTGTGTGCCAGTAACTAGTTTTAAGTATATACTAATCGACTAACCTTCAACTTTTCAAAATAAGTGGTGGCAATTTATTTGATTTTTGTTTTTTCCTCAATAATAGTTGGAACGGAGAAGGTGCGCAACGCATTGGTAAATGCTTTGGGTATGTGATATCCATTCTCTCTAAGACACCGGAAGAATTTGTTGTCAACGGTGCATCACCCTTAGGAATCGATATTACTAAGGAGACTGTAAGTTCACGTACAACGAATACTCGAACAATTCATTACTGGTATTTCAAGCAAGTACTCTAAATTGATCAAATGCCAATTGATGGGGGAAATAACACGCTCTCGCGCTTACCAAATGTATAGATCAAGAAGGTGAGCAAATGCCGTGACCATCTCAATGTCGCTACAATATCACGTTCTACTGGGCATTGTGCCATGCATATCCTCATTATGCTCGCCATGTAGTAGTATCATCGAATAACTGTAGGTCATCTAGCACATCCTTTGCATTCATATTTGCTAAGCACATGCAAAAGCAAGGTGCTCACCATCCTATTTTCACTGAAACAACAACTTATCGGGCTACAATTCATGGATTCGTTAAGATGCTAATACATAGATGCAAGAGAAGAGAGAGAGAGAGAGAGCTCGAGTTGGGAGGAAGGTTAGTAGCTCCATTGGCTGCTAGCTGAAGAAGGGATTATATATCCAAATGGACAATAACAGGGCAAAGGCATAACTAACTCAGACCACACATGATATACGAGGTACGACAGCCAATAATGCACACATAAACAACTTTGCAAAGGAGATGCATGGCAAGAAAGAAGGAACAAAAGGAGAAAGAAAGAAGCTGTTAGCAAAGGAACAAGAAGGTTTAGCAAGAACATATGCACGCACAGGAGTTATTGGCTAAAATAGCACTATTTTGCGATGAAATACCAAAAATAGCGATGTTCTGGCAATCGGTGTGAAATCTACACCGATCACAAAATCTTGAATTATTTCTTTACACTGCCAGATCTGAACCTAAGTCAATGAAAATGGCTTGAGTTAATCAAGGACTATGACCTTGGCATTCATTTCCACCCCCGGTAATGCCAATGTCATAGCTGGCGCTCTCAGCCGGGAGCTTCATTGCATAAATGCGTCAGTTGAATCGAATCGATCGACATTGCATGAAGAGTTCCAAAAGCTCAACTTATAATTGGTCGAGGAAGGTTATGCTGCTACTTTGGTGCTACAACCTACTCTCAACTCGTAGATCCAAGCTTCTCAACTCAAAGATCCAATAATTGCTGAAATTAAGCATGACTTGCAGAATGGCAGAAAATCAGAATTCACTAAGAATTTAAGTGGAGTGGTTATGCGTGGACAGCATCTATACGTCCTGGATAATCACGATATCAAGGATTTAATCTTCAGAGAAGCTCATGATTCACCACTCTCCATCCACCCTGGGAGCACCAAGGTTTATCGAGACCTCTCGAACACTAGCGCCCGGGGATTACTCCAACCCCAAGTATTCCCAAATCGAAATGGGATGAAATTGGCATGGACTTCAGAACATCCTAAATTTTCTGAGCTTTTGAAATTTTCAAAATAAAAATAACCATTTGGTTTTGTTGAATTGCTAAAGCTTAACTTGGAAATTTTCAAACTAAAAGCAATTTAATATGAATTAATCCAAGTTCAACTAATTCAAAATTTGGTTTATTTTGAGTTTATTGGAGTTCTCTCGTATTTAAGATTCCTTTCTCTGCTTGTTCGAATCTCGCTGGCCCATTCCTTTTCCTCGCACACCGACCCACACCACCCTCTTGGTTTTGACCAGCCTTTCGGTCTCAACTAGCCTCTTGGTTTCGACCAGCCTTACGGTCTTGACCACCCCCTCGGTGTCGACAGCCCCTGGTTTCAATCAGCCTTTCAGTTTTGACTAGCCTTTCGGTCTAGACCGCCTCCTCGGTGTCGACCGCCCCATGGTTTCGACCACCCTTCGGTGTCGACAGCCCTTGGTTTCGACCGCCCCTCGGTGTTGACCACCCTCTCGGTGTCGACCGCCCCTCTGTTTCGACCAACCTCTTTGTTTCGACCACCCACTCAGTGTCGACAGCCCTTGGTTTCGACCGCCTCTTGGTCTCGACCACCCTCTTGGTGTCGACCACCTCTTGGTTTCGACCACCCTCTCAGTTTTAGATGGAAGAAGCAAAGCAGAGGTCAGCAGAGGTTTCCAGATAGCTATATTTTGTTCATTTAATTTGTTTCTTTTTTGAGAAATTCTGTTCGTTTAATTAGTAGTACTCTCGAGTTGATTGATTAATTCTTTGATGATGGACGAAGGCCTTCCTCAGAAGATGTTATTTCTCCAAATGCAACCAAGCGCCAACAAACTTTGACAGCTGGAAATAGGACCTGCTTTACAGAGCATATCTAACGCCAGGTGACGGGGTACTACAAAACTAATGTAAATTGTGTAAATATTCTTACCGGCTAACAATAACTACTAGAAGTTGTGTAGCTTCCATTTATCCTTATCTGCTATTAGAGATCACGATAACTAAAACCACATGTTTGATGTGAATCCCTTTATTTCATTAAAGGCTACTAGGGTCTTGATTAGACTCTAGAATATGGGATGTAGAAAACCCATTTTAGCCTACTAGTTTGTTACATAATGACACAGGTGTGTTTGGATGAGTGAATGGAGTGGTTTTGTACCGGATGCTTCAGAAATGAGCATGTCAACGTGTTTGGTTCACGAATGGAACCGATCGGTCTAGGACCAAAGCGCCCATCAAGGGAATATTCGATGGAGATGTGGTACCATTTCGTTCAATGAAAATGAGTGAACCACACTTGGTCAAAGACCGCCTTGTCCAAGGGTAGCGTGTGCTCACTCACGGCAGGCTCTGTCCTCTCCCGCACTCGCCCCCTCCATTTCCTCCATTCCTGCCCCAATGCCCTCTACTCCTCCCCGAAGCTGCCCGAGCCCGCGATGCTGCGCCGTCCACGTCGGCCGCCGCCATCACGTCACCATCCTGTCCTCGCTAGTGATTGCGCCACGCCGCCGCTCTGATCCCGGCAACATCACCTCGCTCCCAGCCTCCTTCCCCTCCCTCTCGCTCTCCCCTCCATCCCCTTCCTCCCCATCTTCTTTCTTTCTCCTTGAGCTCGCCTCAAATCGCATCATCGCTTAAGCTCTCGCCCAGGCTGCCACATCACTGTCCCCGTTCTGGCCGCCCCAGTGCACTCCTCCCCAAGCTACCTGTGTCATGACGTGTTCCAGCACTCAAGGACACTTTCTCCTCCTTCAATTCCAAGATTCCCCCACCAGAATCTTACATAAATTAAAAAGTATTTATGCATAGAGGGTATCAAAAGAATGGTATTAGTGGCTTAGTTTTGCAGAAAACACGACAGTTTTCATTCCTAGACTATCTAGTTTGAAATTACCAATTTGCAAACATTTATTTAGTAAAAGAAGTACAAAAGACACAGATAATTATATAGATCAATCAATACCAAAGTGGCTACCCACTTTGATAAATTAAAATGCATGAATATCCCATTCATGCTGAAATCGAGTTGTAACCATATCATATTTTAATTACAAGTCTAACGATGACATCTCCCAAACCAAGTGGTGTCCATAACTGTGGACACGGCTATTCGAATAGATTAAACTCTGCAGAGGTGTACTACTTTACAAATACAACACAGTTAGCCCGTAAGCCTTCGGATGCCTCCGGTAATGACACACTTTCTAAGGTATGCCGGCTGGGGAAAACGAGATTCGGTGTTGTTTAGCAAGAAAGCCGTATTGAGATAAGTCCCCCTTGCGAGATGAACCCATACTTAGTACAAGCTATAGATAGTGTTTGATAAGTAGGCTCACAAGTTGTGTTAGAAATATCGATGCAATGTAAATAAAGAAAAGCAGTGCTCCTATACACATTATTGAAAATTGCATCGGGTTCTACGAACAATGATCGAACACAAGTGTCCTCACACCACCTAGGACTTAACTCAATAAAACTCACCCCTTACTTAACCGAACGGTACCCATATCCCACGTGTGATAGCACGATAGTTACTTGGAATGACAGCCCATGGCTCGGTCCTTAATGGTTTGGACAAGACAACCACGATACCCGAGTCTCGTGCATAATAGCACCCACACTACCAACCACTTATCCAGACCCAAAAACCATTTAAAATTACCAAAGTTTGACTCAAGAATCAGATATGAAGATCTGGACAAAAATGTATATAAGAAAATGTTATGTGTCTCCAACAGTTGACGAGCTAATCCTATCAATTGATCTAATGCGTCTACTAGACTTGCAATGGCTAAGCCTTCAATACACAATATAAATATATCATCACAAACATCTAACTTAAGCAATGAATAGTGGAATTATCAAGGATAACCAACAAGTATAGGATATAACAAACTAACTCATAACATATCGATGTATCAAATTAGCATGCAAGCAATATCATTGCCTTTTAAAACACTAACTTAACAAAACTAGGAGCAATATGATGCAAAAATAAAGTTCAAATGATGCTTGCTTTGCTGGAATTCGAGTTGTTCACTCTCGGTGGAGTAAGAGTCTACGTCGAGCACTTCGGGCTCTATAGAATTAAAGACATCGATAAACATCGAGAAATACCATAAAATTCAAATTGCTCAAAAATGCATGAATTTTATACAGTGGTCAGTTCATGATTTTAGATGAATTTAGGTGAAATATTCATTCTATTTGGATTTAGCATGTTAGAGTTATAGCAATTTGAAAATCGGTTTGTAAGAAAATGGTGAAAATTCACTTCACTAACCGTTCATTCAAATTAAATCTTTACTGAAATTTTCATAGTAGTTGAGGAGAAAAGAATTACATAGATAAATAGAGAATAAAATTATAATACCAAAATAATTTGGTTCATCCCATTTGGAGTTCATATGAATTAGTTACAAATTTTTAAAGTTAATAGCATTTTCTAGTGTGAAAATAATTCGGTTAAGGATCAATTTCCAAAAATTATATTTTCTGTGACAGTGACATGTTTGAAACCAATATCATATTAAAGTTCACTTAAAATGAAAATTATCAAACTAGATTTGGAGTTAAAATGAATTAGTTATGCATTTTTGAAGTTATTCTAATTTTTAGTGTCCAAATAATTGATTTTCAGATTTTCTTAAGTATTAATTACCTTTTCTACCAAAGCCTACCCTAGCCGCAGACGCTGAGCAGTGGGGTCCAGCGCACAATGTGTTTTTCAATTACACTCCAGAATTCTAACCGAACTAACATGTGGGACCCGCCCGTTAGTGACTCAGTCCACGTAATAGCACGTGGACCGAAGGTCAACACCGCGTTCAGCAGACATCAAGACAAGCACCCGCACTTAAGTGATGTGGCCCACATGTCATACTCTGAGCTAACTATCATTTAAAACCTCGTTTTTTGTTCACGACCCCACATAATGTAAGTGACTCATCAACTACCTTAAGACAGCCATTAACTACTAAACAATGATTAGCAGTGAATTGAACGGGATTTTCCATAACGGCTTTGCTACAGTACTGGGCGGAGTACGACAACGGGAGTTCTCCTGTCCGCACGATTGTCTAGCAGCTCGTTGGCGCTACGCGCCATGGCGGCGCCAGCCAAGAGCATGAACAAGTCCACAATAGTACTGCGCGTATATTGAGGGTGGTTACAGCGGCTGAGGTGGTCTACATCGACGGCTAGTCAAAGTTGGGCGGCGGTGCAAACTACGGCAAACGCGCAAACACAAGCATAGCTCCGCATTGTCCAAATAAGCAGGTGCCCGAGCATCTACGAGATTCAAGGAGGTTACCTGAGAATCAAAGAGAGGCTGGGGATAGCCGGAGCTGTGTCGACATTGACGATGCCCATGGCGGTGCTACGGCTTCATGAGGAGAGAAGATCATGAGGAGAACTAAGATAAATGAATGCATGGGAAAGTACATGGGAACCACGGAGATACTAGGGGAGTAATGAATCGGAAAATGCTTTACCCAAATGGAGTGGAAGATGAAACGATGAACGTTGGCTGAAAAATGGAACAGCTTCAAATCCGCGAACTCCTGTCGTGTATTTCCCAAATTAGTTAAGGGGTTTTCAATCTCATACCTAAAGACAATATGACGCACAAGAACGAGGACCATACCTGTAATACCCCAAATATTTATTTAAGTGAGAAGAAAGATTGTAAGGAGGAGAATTGAATAGAGGGAGTGGTTTTAATAGAAGTTTAGGGGGATTTTTGGTAATTGAAAACTTGGGCTGTGGTGAAAGCCCACAACACCTTGGCCCATTAGGGCAACCATCCAAGGAGAGGGGCAGCCATGCTACTATAGCATGCACTGTAGCGCCGCCACTGTAGCAGCCCTCCTCCCCATTGCGTCTCCACCTCCTTTCCTCCTCATGCCTCCATCTCCTCCCTTCGTGGCGGCCAAGAAGAAGGAAGAAGAAGAAGAGAGAAGGGAGAGGAAGAGGGGTCACGTGGTGTTCATCACGTTCGGCAACAGTTCTTCAAGGGTAAGACCCGATACCCATTCAATTGGTGGGTTCATTGATCTTTAGTAATGTCGGTATTTAGGTCTGACTAGAGCAGATCGGGTTGGGCGACGTTTTTGAGTTATTTAAAGGAAGCATCTGATCAGGACGCCTCCTAGAGAATTGTAGGCGACGTCTATACCTTTCTTTAGAGTACAAGATCACATCGTTTGGATGAGCGGTTCAAACGTTATGAATTTCGTAGCGCTGCTGTTCTACAAATCTGTCGGTATTCTGACAGGTTTTAGTAATCTGACTTGACAGATCAGTTAAATGGAAAATTAGAGGATCTCAGTATAACAAAAGATGTAGATAATTGTCGTAGCTTTCAGGGAATCACAAGAATACAAAATTTGGACAAACGAGCTGAAAGTTATGATAGTTTTAGTGTACTATCCAGAGAAGTTAACGTGAAATCGATGTTCTGTTAATTCGGATGATATGGGTATTAGATGGATGAATCAGGAAGTCCCACCAACTAGGTTTAGTTGGAGAAATTGATATCCTTTAAATGAAGTCCAAGAACACCTCATTTGGACTCCTGTACAAAAAGATATAAATTTTAGATTATGGCTGTCCACAGAGGGGACAGATCGAACTTTAGGAGTTGGAATTGGGAATGCGCTTCAGAGTGTAGCGAGTGCGGTTGTGCTTTTGGCTAAGTTTTGGTTCAGTATGGTTGTCTTAGCATGCTTTATATTTATATTCAAGTGAGGGATTGGTTCCAGGGGCAGTGCCCTCTCCGCGTCTTTCGTCCTTGCACGGTTAAGGCAAGTACTTGTTTGCTAGTATTGTGAATAAATGTGATATCTATGGATGTTAGAGTGTTATAGATGTTGTTGACCATGATTATTAATGTTATTGAAAATATGTATTATGCATGGTTGCTTGACTGTATGAATGTCTATGAACATGAATGATAGAAGTATGAATGTGTTAAATTCATAAGTGATGTTGCTGAGGAGGTATGATTATGATGATTCAAGATTTGTGCATATGCATCATGTTGACATAATGAAGACTTGGTCACATGGTGACTAAACATTTGTTGAGATCCCCATCATGTATATAACGGGCTTGAGGTCCCCACACTTGTGGAGTGTAGGCTTGAGGTCCCCTTTACTTGTGGAGTATTGGGCAATTGGTCCTCGTGCTTGCGAGCACAGCATGGTATGCGGCGATTTGGTCGTGATATCTCGTGACACGGTGAAATGCGAAAAGTTGAAGAGAAAGAAAAGATGCATTGCATATTTGCATTCATACATCATGTGATATGTTTCTCGAGTAAAGCTTTGGAATGGAGTGTTTCTCGCATTACCGGTGATATGTTTCATTATTGGTACTTGCTGAGTCTTTGGGCTCACCCTTGCTTTTGTTGTGTTTTAGGTACCTTTTGCAAGAACGGCATGCATGGGGGAAGTAGACTTGAGTTGAAGTCACACGCTATCACGCTTCTTTAAAAGTTCATTAATCTTCTTAGAGTGTCTATTAATAATTAAGCGAGCTGCTTAAGAAATGATCATGGTTAGGCCTTATGCATCAAGGTTATTTGTAATAATGATAAGTAACGTACTTTGGTTAACTTTGAATATGTTCTAGCTGAGTAGCGTGTTTTTAATGCTTAGTGATGATATTGGATGTTGGAAATATTTAGTTATGATCTACTTTCTATCTTTTGGGAACCTCCGTATAGTAACTATACGAAAGAGGTTCTGTCGAAATTTAGTAGACTGTCCTAGTTTAGCTTTGTTAATGTTTCCTTCAGTAGCATTCCAGGCTCATGTTGGGCTGGGGTGTTACAGTTGGTATCAGAGCGGGCTGTAGGTCCGTGGTGACTAGATTAATTAAAAATTTGCGAATGGCTAATCAACTTAAAAGTTTGACACAGTGGTGCATAGTAGGTGCGGTTAGGTTATTGCATTGCATCTATGGTTCTGTTATATCGCATTGATGGTTGTTGATATGAATATAGTAAGATTGCTTATTAACTGATTATATGATTGTTATGTGTGAGGATAATAGATGTTGAGAGGTTGAGGTTGTAGTTGTGGCCCTGGGCTTTACCAGGTTACACCACTGTTCGTATTAAGAGATTAGTGAAGTGGTTACCTCGGATATCTTAGTACTGGCATGATAGTGAGTATATTTAGAGAAGTTGTTCTCTTCCTTGAATTTGAATTCGGTTAACTCTTGTCTTGTTGGGCTTGATGAATTTCTCTTAGGGTTAGTAGTTCTTATTCCAGTCGATGTGTTTCCATTTATTTAATTTGACCCTTACAGCGAACATTGTTTTTTCCAACTGTTGAGCTACTTGCGGTTGATGAAAGCTACTTGCGGTTGATGAACCTTCTTTGGATAGTGGTTGCAATGCAGTCGATGGGTTTCAATTGGTTTGTATTTGTTTTACAGAGCAAATATTATCTTTTCTGACTGTTGAGCTATTCTTGCTACTTGTAAACGTTGTCATTGGCAATATTGTTCCTCTTTAGGAGAGTTCTACCTTCTTGTTGGCAAACTTGATCCATTTATTCGCTTGGTGTTTTTATGACGGAAGATATCATTTACCAACTCCATTGAAGTACGTTTCGACTTTATGCACTTCTTTTGGAGTAGTTGGAACGTTAAAATTTCGTGCATCCTCTTTGAGAAAGAAAATATCAAAAACTATTTTGAAATGTTTTGTTGTGTTATGTGAGAGGTTCCACGCATAAAATATAAATTGATAATGTATGAGTTATCAAGTTGGGTCTGTAGTTTGATGTGTAATCGATCTTAACCAAGATCCTTGGAAGTGAAGTGAAAGATTTGATGTTGTCATGGAGTAGTTACATGATGAACTTGTTTAATGGTATGACTATACATACTAGGAATCCACGATTATATTAAGAAGTGTGAGATATTGATGATTTGGTCTGATCATTAGGATTATGGAATTTGGTAAATTTATTGGATAATTTGGAGTAATGTGTTCCAATGGATTAATCTACCTATTAGTGATGGTTATGTTTAAGGATGTGATTGAACAATGACTTACATGATATCAATCCAGTAATTTTCATAAGCTCACAACTTGATGATTATACTTAATTGCTAGATTGAAACATATATATCGGATTAGATGAATGTTGAGGTAGTACCTCATAAACCCAGTGTTTAAAGGAGATGATGTTATTAAATCCTTAATTAAACTCTGAGCATAAAGTGGAATGTTGACTCTGTGTTTATAAATGGATATATGACTATAAATAGCAGTAGGACCCTATTTGTATACGTGATAGAGACAATTGTCAATTGTCAATGATAGTTGAAGGGTGTTTCTTTTGGAGAGATTTATGATGAGATAAGAGGTTATGATGATTCACGCTAGGAGTGTATTATTTCATTGTTAGTGAGATTGTCAGCAAGGGATTATGATGATACTATTGAATGTTTGGTATAAGGGAATTGGATTGCTCTCCTGACATTGATTAGATGAAAATGCTTCTGTAACACCCCAGCCCGACATGAGCCTGGAATACTACTAAACAAACTCTAATAATTCTAATCTATACAATCTTAATAAATTTGTGTGAACCTCCCTTGTAAAGTTAATTACACGAAGGTTCCATCACACGATTAACCAAATATTAACTAAAACTTTCATCCAAAGACATCAAAAGATAATCCAAGACATGCTAAGTATTTAACATAACTAAAGAGTTATGAAGTTCCACTACACATCATTATTACATTTAATCCATTGCATGAGACAAAACATAATAATCTTTGCATTTATTAAAATCAATCACGCTCAAGATCATTCATCTTTATTTAGTTCAGTGGCATGTGTGTGACTAGCATTCTACTTCCCCCCACGCATGACGTTCTTGGTTCGGGTACCTAAAACAACAATAAAAGCAAGGGTGAGTCCATAGACTCAGCAAGTACATAAAGAAACCATAACATCAGCAACCATGTAAAGGAGATCAACAATAGAACATCTCATATGCAAATGCAATGCTCAAGGATCCTTTAACTTTAACTTTCTGTGTGCATTACATCGGTAATGCAGAGTAAGCAACCGTCGCCGCATACCCATGCTCTGCGGCGCGACGACAGGACCAATTGCCCGCACTCCGCGAAGTAACGGGACCTCAAGCCCACACTCCACGAGTGAGGATCTCGGGCCGCCATATTCATGACGGGAATCTCAAAGGGAAACACACTTGGTCACCATGTGACCAAGCCTCAATATGATTTCAATATGCACATGCTCATCATTTAATCATCATCAAATTACCAAAAGACAACAACACTTAACCATAGTAAAACATGAGCATCATTTGAGAAATAACCATACTTAAGCATTCATCAAGTATACCATCTTGCTATGCAACCATATAACAAATAACACACAATATAGCCAATCATTCAAACAACAATGCACTTGCCTTAACCGCGTACGAATGGAGGACGTGAAGACGGTGCTGCCTCCGGTACCAATCCCACATCTGGACATGAAGAAAACCCCATTCTAAGTCCAACATTCTGGACCAAAATCATAAGTAGCATCGTAATTGAACTCGCTAACATCTTAGCATTTTCTAATTCTCATAATTTCTAGCGATCAGTCACTGCAGACAGCTAGCTTCTAAAATACGTAACTTTCTGCTCGGGTGTCCAAATAAGATGATCTCAGACATTCTGGAAAGGTAATTAAAATTTCTAAATAAACTTACTTGGGGAGACCCTCTGATTCGGCAATCTACTAGTCCTACAAATCCATTTAATCAGAGCAAACATTTCACGGCGGGTTTCTGAACAGCGACAAAGAAACTATCATAACTTTCTCTACGTTCGTCCGAATTTAGTGATCTTTAGTTTTCCTGAAAGCTAAGAGGATTAGCCTCGTTTTTCGTTATGGTGAGACCCTCTGGAAACCCCTCTAAATATGCGCTTCTATCAGGTTAACCAACACTAGTAATTCTGCTTCTCTCCAGAAACACAGAAATACTAAGAAATTCATAACTTTGGCTACCGAAGTCCGAATGACTTGATTCTTCTCGGCAATGAAAGGTAACTACGATATCTACAACTTTCTAGGAGAGGCCCAGACCCAATTCTACCATCAACCTACGCAAAAATGACAATCTTTAACACTGCAGAACACCGACTTACTGACAGAAAACCGTCTCTGGACAGCAGTCCAACAGCAATATTCAGATGACCATAACTTTTGAGATATAACTCCGAATTGATCGTTCTTTAACAATCTGAAAAGGTTATCGAATTATCTACAATAACCTAGTTGGGTGAACTTTCATATTCTTCCAATTTCCCTATCATATTTTAGGAAATATCCAGACAGTTTATTCTCGTCAGATTTCTGGCAGCAGAAACTAAATCGACCATAACTTTTGACTCAGACCTCGGAATCGAGTGAACTCGGTGGCCAATGAAAGCTAAGAACAAGACCTACAAAACTCTAGGAGATGGGATCCTCTGATTCTGCCTCTAAGGTCGCGAAAACCGTCGCACAACTTCCTGGACAGAACTGAACGTTTACCGGCAGCAAGACGATCTAACGCAACTAATCGGATTCGCAACTAAAACTCATCAAACAGCGGGGGGAAACACTTCGTTACCCTTGAAGACCCGCTGGGACGACGATGATCTAGCCTCGAAGACGATCCTCTCCTTGTCCCTCCTCCTTCTCCTTCTTGAACAACAGCCCGCGAAGAGCCTCGCCTTCCTCCTCCAACAGCAGGGCAGCAGGGTGGACGATCTCGCCGGCAGCAGGGGCATGGTGGGGCGCAAGGGAGCAAGGAGGCAGCCAAGGGAGATGGGGAGGCGCGCCAATGGGGGAAGTGGGGCGGCCAAAGGGGAGGAGGGGGCATCCTAGGGTTTGGCCCCCAAAGCCGGCCTCCTCCCACCAATGGGCCAAAGGCCCATGGGCTCGAGGCCTTGGCCCACGCTGTCCAAAATTTGCTGCTAAGCCCTCCAATAACTGTTTAAGTAACGGTTTCCCAATAGATCCTTCTCCCAGATCAAATTCTAATTAATACTTTTTATTTAAAATATTTGGTTTTCTCCCGATTTCTACTCTGGAGTATTACAGCTTCTAGTCACGCGTTTGTAATCTTTCAGACCTCATGTTGATGTGGTAGCTAAAATTGTTTTGAGCAAAGTGATGTGCTGAGAGGTTTTATTGGTTCCTAATTAGTTTATGTGTTGTGGTCTTGAAATCTCTTCTTGTTGGTGTTGGCATGGTGATGCTGTAACTAACGAAAGTCGTTTTCTTTGTTAAAGGAAAGAGTGAAGTAGGAGTATTTTAGTTTGAAGTCAAGCTTTGTAACTTGTAGCTTATCGATTTTTGCCTAAGCTTTTGTTTGCCCAACAGAGTTTCCTGAATCCCAAAATCAATGTTTTATTCTCGTTTGAGGTTTGATACACTCTGCTTGTAGAGCGTGTGCCCTCGACTATGATTAGCTCTTTCGTTTTTCTGAGATCTTTGCTATTTGATTGTTTCTCTTGAACTTGTAACTATTGTAAGTGGTAACATTTTTTCCTATGTGCTGAAAATGATTTCTGTTTGCCTCTTTTTCTAAGAAAGGGTTAATCAAACTATATTGCAAAGTCCCTTCGGTTGTGAATTGGAAACTAGATAGTGGTGGTCTAGTAGATGATTTTGTGAGCCTTTATGTGTCAAGTTGTTTGAGAAGCATTGAGTAAATTGATTTATTAGATTAATCCTTGGAGAGGGTTCGATTTAAATAGAATGTTTGTCTTTGGAGCAAACTGATTACGTGTCGCAAATAGTAGAACCTATAAAGAGATGTGGTCCAAGATCTTTTGTTCATTTTGATAGAACATTAGAATTAGAAAGTATGAAAGTCTTGACCAAATTTATTAGAGTATTGCAATTGAGTACTCGGTAAGATTGTGTAGAAGAATTATGATGGTGTAGCTTAATGAGAGTAGCAGTGTGGAAAAAAATATATAAACATCGTGTTAATTAATGGGATAGCAGAGATTGTTGAGCTATTGTCAAGCATGACTCGGCCTCAGTGAGTAACCCTATGGGAGTTACATTATCTCTAAGGATATCTTGGTCAAAGAATATATTATTTATTGACGTTAGTGATTGAGTACGTTTGAATCTTGGTCAATTAGTGAGGGTATTGCGAATGGGTATATTGTGTTCATGTAGCTGAAAATTGATTGGTGTGGTTTAGTGAAGGTCCAAGATTGGTGAAATGAAACGCCTTGAGCGGTTACTTGATTAGTGAGGATCATTGATATTAACGACTGAGGTTATTGTTGAGCTGTGTGAAAAGTTTGTAAAAGAATTTGAGGATTTCCTATCAATCATACCAGAAATTCATTATAGGAGACTTGGAGGTTAAATTTGGGCTTTGCCTTTCTATGCTAGGACCTCGGTGGCCCAATATAATGTGTAGAAGAAGAAGAACAAAAGTGGATTCCGAATAGTGTTGATCATTGATAGAATCCTTCGGGTGTAGTAAATGAGTATGTGCGTTGAGAATTTCAAGTTGATTATCTTTAACAAAATGAGGTGATGTGGTTGCGGGTGAAAAATCTTTATTGAGGTGTTGGGAACCAGTTGTCAAAAAAAAATTCTTTGGTATAGGAGTGGACTAGATAATTCTTGTGTGGATTAATAGAGTCCCTCTAGATAAGTGTGGTTGTTCTTTCGGTTTGAGGATCGTTTTGGGGTTGTCGGTTAAGAGGAAGGAGTAAGTTTGATTATTTAGAAATCCAAGATTTTGGAGAATGTTTATTTCTTAAAAGGACATATGAGAAAAGAATGTTTTCTCGAGTAGAGAAGTGTTCTATTGATTCTTGTTGGAGTTGGGTTTTTATGACGGAGAACACTTACAATTTGAGTTGACTCTATGTCGGCAAGGCGGTTCCTTCTGGTTCAGGAAAATAAATGAAGTATTTGATTTGGGCATTCGAATGATTTCTCTTTTGACTTATGTGGTGTTTATTTGCAAACTGCCTAGTTGGAATGTGAAAAAAATTTCATGATGAATCTTCAATTTTGGATTTGAGTGTTTTTAGAGGAAAGTTGGTTAAGAGTGGGTGGCATTGTGAATCTTTTGTTTCTCGAGCTCGATTATTAAAGTTTGTTTAAAATAAGTTGTGTTGTGCGTCCCTGCTTAACAAAGGTTCTCCTTATTAGGATGAAGAGGTCGACTGAGAGATGAAACAAGAGTTACATATGTTTATGTTGAAGTTCTGTGGTTTGGTCCCCAAAGGGAATGATAGCCTAGAGTATATTTGGTTTGTTCTGGAAGTTGCGGGGATTTTGGAAGATAGCAATTCGCTAGAATTGTCTTGAGTCCGGGAGCGCGGTATATAACATTTTGTATGACACGGTGTTGATATAATGCTTGAGGTATTTAGAGTGTGAGGTTTCATAAGAGCCGTTGACCAGCGAGTAATACCGCATCTTCGAGTCATGTCTGTTGAGTGGTTCTGGTTAGGTCGGTACGAGTGATGAGGTATAATACATTAGTTGCATCAAGGTGCGGTTGTCCCATAAGTCCGAGAGGAAAACGACTTTGGAATTGAAGTCTCGCATATGCGAGCAATATCCAGAATTGTTCACAGCAGGTGTGTGGTATTGTTGGTAAATTCTAGTTTTGATTGTTCTTTGGTGTAGAGCGCGGTTAGAATTCGGGGTCGAATTCCATTTAAGGGGGGTAGAATGTAATACCCCAAATATTTTTTTAAGTGAGAAGAAAGATTGTGAGGAGAATTGAATAGATCAGGGAGTGGTTTTAACAGAAGTTTAGGGGGATTTTTGGGAAATTCGGAAAACTTGGGCTGTGGGCTGAAAGCCCACAACACCTTGGCCCATTAGGGCAACAATCCAAGTAGAGGGGGGCAACCATGCTATTGTAGCATGCACTGTAACGCCACCACTGTAGCAGCCCCTCCCGTCCCCACTGCGTCTCCACCTCCTTTCCCCGCCCCTTGCGTCTCCATCTCCCTTCGTGGCGGCCAAGAAGAAGGAAGAAGAAGAAGAGAGAGGGAGAGGAAGAGGGGTCACGTGGTATTCATCACGTTCGGTAGCAGTTCTTCAAGGGTAAGACCCGATCCCCTTTCAATTGGTGGGTTAATTGATCTTTAGCAATGTCGGTATTTAGGTTTGACTAGAGCAGATCGGGTTGGGCGACGTTTTTGAGTTATTTAACGGCAGTATCTGATCAGGATGCCTCCTAGAGAATTATAGGCGACGTCGGTACCTTTCTTTAGAGTACAAGATCGCATTCTTTGGATGAGCGGTTCAAAAGTTATGAATTTTGTAGCGCTGCTGTTCTGCAAATCTGTGGGTATTCTGACAGGTTTTAGTAATCTGACTTGAAAGATCAGTTAAAGGGCAAATTAGAGGATCTCGGTATAATGCAAGTTGTAGATAATTTTCGTAGCTTTCAGGGAAGCCCAAGAACGTGAACTTTGGATAAACGAGCAGAAAGTTATGATAGTTTTAGTGTACTATCCAGAGAACTTGACGTGAAATCGATGTTTTGTTAATTAGCATGATAGGGGTATTAGATGGCTGAATCAGGAAGTCCCACCAACTAGGTTTAGATGGAGAAATTGATAAAATTTAAATGAAGTCCAAGAACATCTCATTTGGACTCCTGTACAAAAAGATATGAATTTTAGATTATGGCTGTCCACAGAGGGGACAGATCGAACTTTAGGAGTTGGAATTGGGAATGCGCTTGAGAGTGTAGCGAGTGCGGTTTTGCTTTTGGCTAAGTTTTGGTGCAGTATGGTTGTCTTAGCATGCTTTATATTTATATTCACGTGAGGGATTGGTTCCAGGGGTAGCGTCCTCTCCGCATCTTTCGTTCCTGCACGGTTAAAGCAAGTACTTGTTTGCTAGTATTGTGAATAAATGTGATATCTATGGATGCTACAGTGTTATAGATGTTGTTGACCATGATTATTAATGTTGTGAAAATATGTATTATGCATGGTTGCTTGACTGTATGAATGTCTATGAACATGGATGATAGAAGTATGAATGAGTTAAATTCATAAGTGATGTTGCTGAGGAGGTATGATTATGATGATTCAAGATTTGTGCATATGCATCATGTTGACATAATGAAGACTTGGTCACGTGGTGACTAAGCATTTGTTGAGATCCCCGTCATGTATATGACGGGCTTGAGGTCCCCACACTTGTGGAGTGTGGGCTTGAGGTCCTCTTTACTTGCGGAGTATTGGGCAATTGGTCCCTGTGCTTGCGAGCACAGGCATGGTATGCGGCGACGGTCGCATATCTCGCATTACCGGTGAATTGCGAAAAAGTGGAAGAGAAAGAAAAGATGCATTGCATATTTGCATTCATACATCATGTGATATGTTTCTCGAGTAAAGCTTTGGAACATATCCAAATGCTTGCACTATCCCACTCAAAGTCCTCCAGCGAGATGACTTTCAGGATCCAATAAATTTATTAAGCCAAGTTATACTTTACAGACTTGTGGTTTACTCATTTTACAATAGGAGATTATCACAGGATTAAGTCCTTATTGTCATCTAGGCGGTTCATGCCACATTCCAACCAATCTCGTGCTCGTCGGCACCACCATCAAACCATGCGCCTGATGTGATAATAGTAGTTTGGTAGGGTTTTGGGAAGCAAAAATATGTTAACTCAACAATCCATTAGATGCCCACAATGACTACCCAAAACCACTTTCATGATTAAAAGATGATGATTAGGTAATTAATACCCCAAAGATTTAACAAGACTAGCATTTCGCTTAAGTACAACATATAACTAGTAATTTAGCACTTTAATTACTAGGGTGACAAAGATTAAGTATTTCAATTATCAAGGAATGGCATAAAAATATTTAAAGCATCAAGTGGGAATTTAACTACCTTACAGATTTAATATACATTTGCATAGTGAATTAAGCATGCAGTTTGCTAATTAAAAGAATATAATTTGTATAAAATGTAGGCTCAAAATGATCGAAGTATTGACTCGCCTGGGTTAAAGGCAAGAGAGTCTTGGATGTCTTGTGCTTGATCGAAATATAGATCTTCCGCTTCTTTGAACTCACGGACGAAAGTGCCAGAAAATGGAACAAACAAGCAAAGAGAACAAATAAATATCTAAGAAATAATAAATGAACTCCAAATTAAATGAGACCACTGCCATAAGCAAGATCTCAAATTTAGACAAATTTAGAAACAAATTTCACTTGAACCAGAGTTATAACAGAGGAGAATGGAGCTCCTGAAGTTTGACTTTGAATTAAATCAAGAAAAAGAAAAGGGAGAGAGAAAATGTCTCTCTGACATGGGGGCCCATTGAACAGTGGCATGGTCCTTGTGAATAGTGCATGGACCAGACGTCAACATGCACTGTGCATGGTCCACGGGTGCACATTGTACACCGGGCCCACTTGTCATTGGGTCGCAAAGAATTAGCTAAAAAATGGACTTCATTACTATTTAATGGGGCCCACGAGGCAATGACTCAGTGAAGCATTAAACCAGATAATGATTAACATTTAATCCTTAAGGCATTGATTTGAGAATTTAATGATGTGTGAATAGTGCTATCCAAAACCAATAGCACAGGGGGCCTCTCAGGCGTTTGCGAATCCTACTTGCCGCCGGCGGAGGAAGGAATGGCGACGCTGGGCAAAGGCAGGGTAGGCACTGGGGAGGTGAGGTGGTCCCAGGGGTGGTGGCAACACGGGCGATGGGGCACCAGAGAGGCAGCGCAGCGAAGGCATGCGGCGGCGGTGCCACAGGCATGTGGCGAACCGGAGGTGGGGCAACGCAAAGAAAAAGAGGGAGGGAGCACCAGCTAGACCACGGCAAGGCGAACTCAACGAGACAAGAGAGAGCCGGAGGTGGACTGAGGGCGAAGAATGGTGGTGAGGAAGAATGCGGTCGGAGCTAAGGAAGAAGGGCGATTCCAGGCGCTTCGGTGGACCAAACTCAAATCAACTCTGGGGATGTCTTCCTTGGCTCAAGGGGCGTGGGATGACGGTGGTGGGGCGCGGGGCTCGTCGGAATGGCAATTCAACAGCGGAGCAGCACGGTCGAAGGTAGGAACTCAGGATTTCTTCGGGTGCTTTCTTCGGTGGACTTACCAATGGCGAGGAACCAAAGTGGGGGAGTCAAGAGGGTGCTCAGGGCCATTTTATAGCCGAAGGAGAGGGGATGGATTCGTTGGATCTTGAGGCACCAGGTGCGGTCCCGAGGTAGTGGTAGGGTGGGCGAAGTGATGGTGTCATGGCGGAGACTCTGGAGGGCCAAGGCAGGTGAGGCGCAGAGGGCAGCTCGGCGACGGGACAGGGCGGTGGCAGGTGGTGCTGCAAGTGTGGTGATGTGGGCGCGCGTGCACAAGCGTAGCGTGCTGGATCAGGGTGCGTGCAGGTGCGGCAATGATGCGCTGGTGACGGGACCGTGCGAGACGAGGGCACACACGGCGCGGCAAGTGTCGGAACCCAAAAATGCAATTCTGGACCCTCTATTTATAATGCACTAGTCCAAAATCACTCTAGTGCATACAGTGTCAACATAGATGAATATCGATCCACACAAGATGATTAATAGAATAAACGACTAATTTGAATAACAAATAATGGTTTTGAGCTTGTGGTCGAGTTTACACTTATTTAGCCACGCAGAGTTGACAGGAAATAAATAGCAAGAATAAACAAATAAACTTCAGCGGGGATCCCATCAATTTACCACAAGCAACCGACTGGGATCAAGACCCTAACGATCAGCACCTTCGTAGAACTCCTCTTCAAAAGTAGGCGATGACTCCTCCACTTCTGTTGAATGTTTGCAGCAAGCATGAGTACACAACCATACTCGCAAGTCATACCATAGAATGTAATGCATAGATGATGGATTTTTCCAAAGGAAATGGCTTCTGTGGTTCTTTTGCATAAAAGCAATACTTGCAATTGAATACAAATAATAGATTGAAATGTAACTTAAAACAAATAAGATTAGCTGTCTCAAGCCATCAAAATCTGGTACATAGATACGGCTATTGATCCAAAGTATATCTTGATCATCCTTGGTGAAATCCTTAAATTTTCCTTCTGCCATGTTTTTCTTGATGTCTGAAATTCCTGGGTCATTTGGTTGGGCTTCACGAATCTATTTCTCTAGGGTACATTGTACTTCTAGGCTGGCCACAAATTCTTCGGGCACAACTTCCAACTTCAGCTTCTGAAACTCTTCATGAAGTTTGGGACAATTATCTTTTACTTCCAAAGTATTATAGTAGCTCTTATGACTTAAAGTATCTGCAACGATATTGGCTTTTTTGGGATGGTAGTGGCTTCCAAGATTATAATCCTTGATTAACTTCAACCATCTTCTCTGCCTCATGTTCAAATCTGATTGAGTAAAGATATACTTCAAACTCTTATAATCTGTGTATACCTCATAGCGATTACCAATGAGGTAATGGTGCCAAATTTTCAAAGCATGTACTACGGCAGCTAATTCCAGATCATGGGTAGGGTAATTCTCCTCATGAGGTCTTTATTGCCTTGACGCATAAGTGACAGCTCTTCCTTCTTGCATCAGGACGCATCCTAATTCTTGCCGCGAGGCATCACAATAGATATCGAAATCTTTCAATGTCCGCGACTAGCACCGGGTGAAGTCAAACGTTTCTTCAACTCTTGAAAACTTTCTTCACAAGTGGGGTCCAAGTAAACTGGAGTTATAACGCAATCTGCAATATTCAAGATCAACTATAAATACTCAAGATCTTACTAATCATTGAACAAATCCTCAAACTTCCAACTAGACTACTCTTCATTATTACAAATAATCCGTCTGGTAACATAAACAAGTCAAATCTTTGATCGGTAGCTTATTTAATAAGGCATGATCCGAATTTAGGTTCATGGCGGTGTGCGTGCAAAGCATAACGCTTCTCCTCCCATGCATCTTGCGCTTCATTAGGGTACCTAAAAACAACAAGAAAGCAAGAGTAAGTCCACGGACTCGTAAAGTACATAAATAAAAGCGCATAATTCAATCGAACATCAACATCCATATATAGGAGATCAACAATAACACAACTCACATGCAAATGCAATGCTCGGGTTCCTTTCTCTTTAACTTTCTTTGTGCATTACATCGGTAATGCAAAGTATGCAACAAATGCGCATACCCATGCACGTGGCGCTGCATACGGAGACCAATTGCCCAATACTCATAGTATTGGGGACCTCATCCCCACACTCCACGAGTGTGGGGATCTCAAGCTGTCACATTCATGTGGGACCTCAAAGATGTGCATGCTTGGTCATCACAAGACCGAGCCTCAACATGATATAAAATGCATATGCACCATCTCTTTTCAACATCAAGCACCAATGGCGGTAACAACATTCATGAATAAAGGCAATAACGACATTCATGAATTAAAGCGATAACAACATTCATGAATAAAGGCAATAACAACATTCATGAATAAAGCATATCCATACTTTGAACATTCACCACTCACGATTATGCACACTTATCAATAGCCATACGACATTAACAAGCATCAAACCCGCATTCATGTCAAGCAATCACAAACAAGGATCAAAGCGATGCACTTGCCTCAACCATGCGGGAGCGAAGGGCCTTGAAGGGTGCCACCTTGAACAAGTCCCCACCCTGTGATGCATGCGCGATGGCCGGGGATGCGCCCAGACCTTCACTTTCCTCTCCTCTTCCCTTCTCCCTTCTTCCTTCTTCTTCTTTTTTTTTTCTTGGCAGCCACCACAATGAAGAGGCATCGGAGGAGGGGCACCACCATGGAGAGATGGATTGCTACTGATGCAGTACTACTGGTGGCCAATGGTGTGTGCTTGTGCTGCAGGTCTTGTAGCAAACCTAGGGTTTCCCTCCTCCTTTTGTTGGTGGTTGATTTTCTCATGGGCCACTATGGCTAATTTCCCCCTTATGGCCAGCCACCACCTCCCACCTTTGGGCCCAAATACCAATGGGCTGAGGCCTCGGCCTAGGTTGTCCAAATTTATTGTAATCCCCCTCTTTACTTCTTAAATAACTATTTTCTATTTGATCCTTCCTCAATTCGATTTCTAAATAGTCCTTCTCTTTAAATAACTTAATTCTCTCTCGATAATCCTTTCAAATACTTTTGGGGTATTACATTGTACCCCCTTAAAAACTAGATCGACCTCGAATTACGACCATCACTACACCAAAGTATAATCATGACTAAAACTTACTAACATTGCTCATTACTGCTTTGTGAATAATTACGACATCGCTCGCGCATGCGAACTCCAATTCCCAAGTCGTTTTCCCACTTGGACTTATGGGACCACCGCACCTTGATGCAAGCGATGTGTTCGCCTCATCACTTATACCATCCTATCGAGAACCACTCAGCGGATAAGACTCGAAGATGCGGTGTGCTCATGGTCAGCGGTACATTCACGAAACCTCACACTCCGGATACCTTAAGCATTCTCTCAACACGGTTCATCCAAAACATTAAATACCCCTCTCCAAGACTCGAGCGGTTCTAGCGAATTGCTATCTTCCGGAATCCCAGCAACTTCGAACAACCAAATATACTCGGACTATCTATCTCTTGACACCAAACCATAACTTGCACATAAACATTTGGGACTCCTCTCGGTCGATTCCTTCACCGAACAAGGAGATCCTCCATTAAGCGAGGGCCCGCAACACAACTTATTTTATCAAACTTTAATAATCGATTCAGCGAAAACAAAGGATTCACAAAGCAATTCCAACTTTCCTCAAAACACTCAAATCCAAAATCGAGAGATTCTTCACGAAAACCTTCCATCCTTCCAACTCGGCGGTTTGCAACTAAACACCACATAAGCCAAAGAGAATTAGCTCGAATGTCCAAATCAATTACTTAATTTATTTTCTGGCTGGACAAAACCACCTTATCAACATAAGTCAACTCAAATTGTACATGATCTCCATTATAAAATTAAAAAAACCAATTCAAGCAGAACCAATGGAGCACTTCTCTACTCGAGGATCATTCTTTTCTCGAGATGTTCATTTAAGAAATAATCCCTTTCCTTTTCATGGGTGTGCAGAATTATCACACTAACTCCTCCTCTCTTAGCAGAAACAATCTCAAAATGATCCTCAAATATGAAAGAACAACCATACTTATTTAGAGAGACTCTTCTATTCCACAAAAGTATTCTCGAGTCCACTCCTATCCCAAAGGAATTATTTGACAAATGGTTTCCAACGCCTCAATAGAGATTTTCACACAACCACATTAACTCATTACATTAAAGATAATCAACTTCGAGTTCTCACACACATACTCATTTACTTTACCCAAAGTATTCTATCAAAGATCAACATACTATTCAAAATTCGCCATTCATCTACCTCTACACATACTATTAGGTCTCCAAGATCCTATCATAAAAATACAAAGCCCAAATTCAACCTCCAAGTTTTCTACCATGAGTTTACGGTATAATTGATAAGAAATCCTTAAATTCGTTTACTAAAATTTCACAGCTCACAATAACCTCGAGTTATTATTATCAACATTCCTCACTAATCAGTGTAACGCCCCAAGGCGATTTATTTCACCAATCTTAGGCCTCTAATCACACAATCCAATTCGAGTTACACAACTACAATATACCCATGCATAATACTCTAATTGATTGACCACGATTCAAACATACTCAATTACCAACGTCAATAAATAAATAAATTCTTGACCAAGTTATACTTAGAGATAATCTAACTCCCAAAGGGTTACTCATTGAGTGAATCATGCGACAATAACTCAACAATTCCTGCTATCTCATTAATTAGCACAATACTTAGCTTTCTCACACTACTCTCATTAACCTTCAATATTAAAACTCTTCTACACAATCTTACTAAGTATCCAAATACACAATCTTACTAAGTATCCAATTGCGATACTCTAATAAATTTATCAAGAGTCCATACTTTCGATAATCCCAACATCCCAACATGGACAAATGTTACTCGATCATAATCGTCATAGGTTCCACTAGTTGTAACACTAATCAATTTTATTTCATCGACAAACCTTCCATTTAAATATAACTCCTCCAGCTATTATAGGTCAAAACCAATTCACTATCTCATTGCTCTTCAAATAGCTTGGTTCCTAAAATTTCACCACTATCATATACTTGTCTACCACCAACCAATCGCCATAATACACTTTATAAGACTTTTGCAACACAAGTTGGTTAATTCCTTTCTCAAAAGGAAGAAACAACCAAATACAAGTTTTCAACACAAGAAAAATGTTGCTCCTCGGGTGAGCGAGACCATGAGAAATAGTCAAATATTAATGATCCCGAGAAAACAAAATACGATTACGTAAATAAGGGCACATGTCCCACAATAAAGAACTTTCAAACCTCCATAAATCATAATAAAACAACTCCTATGGAAACCCAAGAAACTCTTAAGCTTTAACAACGAGAAAAATTACTGAGATCACAATTCTTAACTCCAACCTCAAATACTTATGGTACACATTTTTAGTTAATAAAGAAAGAAATTTTCTTTTATTACAACACTACTTAGGAACCAAACCACATTAATCTCTTAGGAACCAAACAGAACCTTCCCACAGTCACATTGCTCAACTAATTTCATCTACTACATAATTCTGAACTCTAAAGATCACGAATGCAAAACTCCAAACATTTCATTTAATCCATATTATGAAAAGCAATCAACACTTTCTCTCTAGAAGAATTATCACCACTCACAATCTCTTGTATTTGTATTTCTAACATCAAGAGTAATTCCTCTTAACAAGATTCGTTATTGTCAACCCTTCCTTTAAAAAGTCCTCAAAAGCTTTCCAAATTGTTATATACTAGATTATCATCTCATCCTTAATTGAGGGTATACCAAATTCTTACAACCTCACTACAACAACCACTTTATTTTAGAGGAACCGACTACACAATTTAAAGGTTATTCCAAAACCCTTCCATCAAAGACATACTATTATCCGATAGTTCTACCATCACGTAAACATTGTTCATCCATTAAATCCCATCGGTTTTATCTTTTAGTGATGCTCAACACCAAACTTTAATAGACAATAATTGCACCTAGCGATTACATACAATCACTAAGTATCCACCAAAGGTTACTCCAAGATTAATATTCACTAAGACAATAATCTAACTCCTTTTGAACTTAACCATCTCAAATGGTTAGATTAATCCATTGAGATTAGTTAATCTAATTTACCAAAGAAGTTTACCAAATGTATCACTCTTAATGATCAACTCAATTCATCAATGCTCCACACTTCTTATCAACTCTATTGATTACAATTAGATATAGCCATACTCTTAATCACAGCTCATCAAGAATTACTACAAGAAACTTTCAAATTTATCAACTTTCCTTTCAAGGATCTTAGTTTGATCGATCATGCACACCTGCGGACCTAACACGATAATCCATATCATATCCATTAATTGCTTTGATTATAACTTGTCACTAACCAAGACAAAACATCGCTAAAGGGTTTAACATCTTCTTTCACAAAGAGAACTATTAATCTTCAACACTCAAAATACCCAAGAGAGATACATTAAGTCAAAGTCTCCACGTACTAAAGGACCTCTAAAGAAAACTTTCATTAACCAAAAACATTAGCGAATAAATAGGTCAAGTTTTCCAATAAAAAGACAAAACTCCAATACAAAGGTCAATCTTGACAATTAACAAGTTCACCAACGTGAGAATAACTCAACGATTGGGAAAATAATAATTGATTCACAGAGGACAAATTAAGCCAAAGGAAACACACAACTTTTTCAAAGCAACCCATCAACGCAATGACTGATGCAGAGAAACTCATCAACCACAACCGGATAAGAGTTGATCAAATCCAAATTCAAGGAAGAAACAACTCTTCTAAAGATACTCACTATCAACACTTGTACTAAGATATCCGAGGTAACCACTTCCCTATTCTCACCACTGCGAGCGGTGGTGTAACTCAGTAAAACCGGGTCACAACCACGACCTCAACCTCTCAAGATGGGTTATCCCTCATAATAATTATATAATCAATTAATGAGCAATCACACTCAATTCATACCAGCAATCATCAATGCGATATAACGGAAGCGAAAATACAATGCAATGTCCATTCCCATTCTCTTGTGCACGGTGTGTCAAATTTTAAGTTCATTAACCATTACAAAATTTTAGCAACTTAAGTTGCCTAAGTTGTAAATCAATCACCACGGACCTCTGACCCGCTCACATACAAGCTGTAACACCCGACTCCACAAGAGCCAAGAATGCTACTACGGTATCCTTACACAAAACTAAACTAAGATAATTTACTAAATTTACATGAGTTTCCTTTGTATTTCTACATCACATGGGTTTCAGCGATTAAAGGAGTTATAACGAAGTCTTGCAATATTCAAGATCAACTATAAATACTCAAGATCTTACTAATCGTTGAACAAATCCTCAAACTTCCAACTAGACTACTCTTCATTATTACAAATAATCCGATCTGTAACATAAACAAGTCAAATCTTTGATCGGTAGCTTATTTAATAAGGCATGATCCGAGAATTTAGGTTCATGGCGATTATGCGTGCAAAGCATAGCGCTACTCCCTCCCATGCATCTGCGCTTCATGCAGGTACCTAAAAACAACAAGAAAGCAAGAGTAAGTCCACGGACTCGACAAGTACATAAATAAAAGGCGCATAATTCAATCCAGACATCAACATCCATATATAGAGATCAACAATAACACAACTCACATGCAAATGCAATGCTCGAGGGTTCCTTTCTCTTTAACTTTCTTTGTGCATTACATCGGTAATGCAAAGTATGCAACAGTCGCCGCATACCCATGCATGGCGCATGCATACACGAGGACCAATTGCCCATACTCCGCAAGTATTGGGGACCTCATGCCTACACACTACGAGTGTGGGGATCTCAACTGTCACATTCATGACGGGGACCTCAAAGATATGCATGCTTGGTCATCACAAGACCAGCCTCAACATGATATAAAAATGCATATGCACCATCTCTTTTCAACATCAAGCACCAATGGCGGTAACAACATTCATGAATAAAGGCAATAACGACATTCATGAATTAAGGCGATAACAACATTCATGAATAAAGGCAATAACAACATTCATGAATAAAGCATATCCATACTTTGAACATTCACCACTCGATTATGCACACTTATCAATAGCCATACGACATTAACAAGCATCAAACCGCATTCATGTCCAAGCAATCACAAACAAGGATCAAGCGATGCACTTGCCTCAACCATGCGAGAACGAAGGGCCTTGAAGAGAGTGCCACCTTGAACAAGTCCCCACGCCAATGACCTTGGATGACCGGGATCCGCCCACGAACCTTCACCTTTCCTCTCCTCTTCCCTTCTCCCTTCTTCCTTCTTCTTTTTTTTCTTGGCCGCCACCACAATGAAGAGGCATCGGAGAGAGGGCACCACCATGGAGGAGATGGATTGCTCTGATGCAGTGCTCTGATGTGGCGGTGGTATTGTAGCCGAGTGCTGTAGCAAACCTAGAGTTTCCCTCCTCCTTTTGTTGGTGGTTGATTTTCTCATGGGCCACTTTTCTCCTTCTTCAACAATTGCGTAAGAGGCTTAGCAATCGTTGAGAATCGTTCAATGAAACGACGATAATATCCCGCCATTCCCAAGAATCTACGAATCTGAGTTACGGTCTTGGGTTGCTCCCAATGTAACACTGCTTTAACTTTACCGGGGTCAACTGCTACTACCTCAGCTGTCGTCACGTGACCAAGGAAATCAACTTCCTTCTTCCAAAAATCACACTTGCTAAACTTAGCATACAACTGATGCTCTCTGAGTTTCTCCAGTATTATTCTCAAATGTTCGGCATGTTCTTCTTCTGTCTTAGAATAAACCAAAATATCATCAATGAACACGACTACAAATTTGCTCAAAAATTCCATGAATACTTTATTTATCATGTTTATGAAGTATATAGGGGCGTTAGTCAGACCAAAGGACATGACTAGGAACTCATAATGTCCATACTGCGTAGAGAAAGCAGTCTTCGATATATCCTTAGGACAAATCTTCAACTGATGGTACCCTGATCGCAGGTCAATCTTTGAGAATACTCCGACTCCTTTTGTCCGATCAAACAAATCATCAATTCGAGGTAGTGGATACTTGTTCTTGATGGTGACCTCATTGAGAGCACGGTAATAAATGCACATTCTCATGCTTCCATCCTTCTTCTTGACAAACAAGACCGGCGCTCCTATGGCGATTTAACTAGGTCTCACATAACCTTTCTCAAAAAGTTTTTCAATTTGCATCTTCACTTCGGCTAACTCATCGATTGGCATCCGATAGAGTCTCTTTGAAATTGGTGCCATTCTCAGCACTAGATCGATGACAAACTCGATGTCACGGTCTGGTGCCATTCCTATTAATTCTTCTGGAAACACATCTCGGTATTCTCTGACAATCAGTACATCTTCCAACAAAACGGTCTTCAGGCTGTTGTCTAACAGATGTCCATCGCGTACTGAGGTGGCTAGAAATTCCACTTTCTTTCCCTGGGTATCTTCAATGTCTACGTCTCTTCGGCCACAATCTAGCACGGCGTTGTGCTTTGATAACCAATCCATACCAAGTATAAAAAGATTTGGGTGTCTAGAACAATAAGGTTGGCTAGAAACTGAACTCCCACTATGAGTAACTTCACTCCTAAACATCCCAATTTAGAGCTTAGCTCTGCTCCAAGTGACTGGACTAACAGAGTGTGCTTAAGATGCATAACTTCTAATTTATTCTTGGTTACAAAAACTCCAGAAACAAACGAATGCGAGGCTCTAGAATCAAACAAAGCTGATGTAGGTATTGAGTTAACCAGAAACTTACCAGATCACGACGTCGGATGCTTCCTAGGCTCCTTCTAGAGTGGCGTGGTTGACACGACCTCGACTACGATCGTGGCACTCCTCTGGATTAATCGGCAACTTGAGATGTTCCTGGTTGATGCTTGGCGCCGCGCACTCCAAGGTGGAGCGTACTAGAATCACTGTTCCTTCGAGGGCAATTGTTGGTGAAGTGCCCCGGTGATGGCAAGTATAGCAAACTCTTGGTCCACTTTGTTGATTACCTCTGGGGTTGGGGTTGACTAGCGTAGGGTTATGAAAGTTCCGAGCAATTGGACGAGGTGCTGATGTTGGTGCAGGCGTCCTGAAAGAGTTCTGCGGTGGGAAATGATTGAATTGTTGCTGAACTATTCTCGCTCTGTGAGATTGATGACTCCATTGTCAAGCCATTTTGCGCTTGGTTGACCTCCAACTCTTTGCGCTTATCTTCAAGAATTAAAGCTTTATTGACTAGCTCTTAGAAATCGAAATGTATGGGCAACGGTGACTTGCGATCACGGTACTCGATCCTTCAGAAATGACTCTAATGAACCTTATTAGTGGCGACATCCCCTGCAGCATGACGAGCAAGTTGGGAAAATTTATTGAGGTAATTAGTCACTGACATGCCTCCTTGCTTAAGGACACGAAATTCATCCTTCTTTAGATCGATGATTCCTTCTGGCATATGATATTGGCCGAAAGTTGTGGAAAACTTTTTCCAAGTAATATTCTGTGTTGTCTCATGAGTGGCACATAAGTTTTCCCACCACTTGGCAGCAATGCCTTCCATCTAATGGGTGGCGAAGAGGACTTTCTCCTGATCATTGCATTGAGTGATCAATAGCTTTCTCTCGATGATACGGAGCCAATCATCGGCTTCCATCGGTGAAACATGCCCAGAAAAGTTAGTGGGTGAGTCCTCATGAACTCTGCAAGCTTGGATGGTCCATGGTGACCATGAGCGGTTGGTGCTCCATTGTGATGATTGTTGTTGCTATTATGATTGTTCATATTTTGCATTTGGTTCATCATGGTGTACATCATCTGTGTTTGGGCTGCCATGAAAGCTCCAAAATTTTGCAAGTCGATTGGGGGTGCTTGCGGCAGAACTGCTCCTACGGGTGTCTACTCATTGTCTTCTCACACAGGGGTGCCGCAACCACTTGCAGTAGCATGACGAGTCTAAACCATCTGGCGAAAGCTCCATGGGTTAGATAAGGTAGCAAGCACAAGATGAGTTAGGAACTAGGCAGGGGTAGGTTAAACCCAACAAACATCGCTAAAGAAACTCAACTGAAATACTTATATTAATCAAGGGTCTTAGTATGACTACAACAAATGCCTAAGAGCCTTTGGAGCTCATACTCACACACAAGAATTAAGAGCAAACCTAACACATAAACTACTGCCTAAAGGGCGACATTCCTAACCTTAAACTGGCTAAGCCTGACTAGACTTAAATCTTAGCGATCTACTCGGTGAGATAACCTCCACAACCACGGCGGTGCTCCCGCCTGCTCTTGACTTGAAACTAAGCTAGCATCCTTGCGAACTGGCCTTGGTGCCCCGGGACTGGTGCAGCAGGAACATGCGTCCCTGGTGCAAGCACAACAGGCTCCTCCGGTGCTTCGGGCTCTACTAGCTCCTCGACCACTTGTGGGTCTTCCTCTTCAGGGTCTTCTTCGTGCTCATACAAAAGCTTCCATAGTTCTGCAGCAAGTCCTCCCTTGCGCTCACTATAATTTTGGAAATTAGGCATCTGCTGAGACAGACAAGAGGCTAAGAACCAACTTAAAATAGTGCGAAGAGGAAAATTTTTAGCAATAGTTTAGTCAAGAGAGATATGAAAGGAGTTAAGCAATTCATTAATCTTGCTAGTTAATTTTGCTTTAGAAAATAATTTGGACACTCTAACAATGGCCGATCAAACAAAGGTCAAGGCCTATAGTCAGTATGGCTCTGATACCACCCCTGTCGGGACTCAAAAATGCAATTCTGGACCCTCTTTGTATAATGTACTAGTCCAGGATCATGCTAGTGCATATAGTGTCAACATAGATGAATTTTGATCCACACAAGACGATTAATAGAATAAACGATTAATTTGAATAACAAATAATGGTTTTGATCTTATGGTCGAGTTTACACTTATTAAGCCACGCAGAGCTGACAGGAAATAAATAGCAGCAACGGAACAAATAAACTTCAGCGGGGATCCCATCAATTCACTACAGAACCGATCGATCAAGACCCTAACGATCGCACCTTCGTAGAACTCCTCCTAAAAGCGACGATGACTCCACTTTTGTTGAATGCTTGCAGCAAGTATGAGTACACAACCGTACTCGCAAGTGATACCACAAAATGAAATGTATAGATGATGGCTTTTTTCAAAGAAAATGGCTTTTGTGGTTCTTTTACATAAAAGCAACATTTGCAATTGAATACAAATAATAGATTGAAATGTAACTTAAGACAAATAAACAATAATAATTTGTCAATTGTTTTCACAAAGGACACAAAGCCTAAATAGTTTATTTCACACAGCCACATGATTAATTCACACAGTTGTCCCTTCGCAATTGTTTTATGAAAACTACCCCTCATGTGAAATCTCCGAGCATTTCCATGACCGCACACGGGGCTATTCGAATAGATTGTTTAACACTCTGAAGAGGTTCTACACTTTACCCACAAGATGCAATCAACTGGATCAGAGCTTATCACAATAAAACCTTCCGAAACTTCATCTCAGCAATTGACACTCCCGATGTGTTTTATCGTCATCCAACCCATACACAGTGCTTTGGTACGACACACACTATTGGATAGGGAAATGGTAAACCGTCTCACGATGTGACCACCTAGTAGTTCACACCTCCACCCATCACTGAGTTCCTAAACTACAACCTGAGTAATCAATGTAGAGACTCCGTAACTTACTAAGTTAGGACCGTCCCATACCAGGAATGTGGTCATAGAGTAAGGTTCAGTTCAATGGCGCACAAAGTTAAGTTCGTAATTGACCAAGGAAAGACTTCCAATTTCTAACTATGCCACAAAGACTATCATTCGTAATCACAAAGCTCTACCATATCACACAGTATCCACCACTTGCCCTAGTCTAAATCTTTTACCACCCAGTTAGTTAAGTGCAACACATGCCATCAACAAGTAATAGCACACAGTACAGACAGTTTTATCACAAAGTTTCATAATCACTTAGTCAAATTTATAATTGCAACTTCACATGAAATGAGTTACATGGCTAAGTAGGCTACTCGTATCTAACCAACCCACGTTGGTGCTACGATGATACCAACTAAATAATAAACCAATCTAGGGTGACAAAGGACTTGCTAAACTTAACGCCCGTGTTATTTCTAACCTACAGTCAGTATGACTCTGATACCAACACGGTGAGGACCCGTGTTATTTCCGTAAGGCCGAGGCCTTCCGGTCTTATGGAAACAACTCTGGGCCTCAAGTAAATGAATTCCAAATTAATATCATCTCAGTGAGAAGGCCCAATCGAAACTAGAGCCCCGATGATCATGCGTACTGCTCCTCTACAAGCACTACATGATGACCGGTTCTCCAAACAGTCCAAGTCCACACTTAAAGAGTTAAAAGGGAATTCAAAAACTATGAGTATGAGGCCGTGTTGGCTCCCAAGATCAGTGACCAACACGCTCATACTCTCATTCAACGTCAATGACATCCATACAACATTCATACATTAATAATCCAAAAGATATACAACATAATAGTTAAGTCTACAACTATTACAAAGTGACAGACCGGAAAAATTCAAATAAGAACATTAAGTACCAACGAAAGCAATATAAATAAACCAAAAGGTCTAGCAAGTGTGCCCCATAACCCATGCCAACCGACTGGGGGTTAAATAACAGCACTACTCATCAGCGTCACCTAAATTAGCGCTCACGAGCTCATCGGGCGTAGCATCATCTTCACTTGAATTTGCAGCACTCGGGTTATGTACAAAATGTACTCACAAGTCTTGCACAAATTAAAAAGTATTTATGCATAGAGGATATCAAAAGAATGGCATTAGTGGCTTAGTTTTGCGAAAAACATGACAGATTTTCATTCCTAGACCATCTAGATTGAAATTGCCAATTTGCAAATATTTGTTTAGTAAAAGAAGTACAAAGACATAGATAATTATATAGATCATTCAAGACCAAAGTGGCTGCCCACTTTGATAAACTAAATGCATGAATATCCCATTCATGCCAAACCGAAGTTGTAACCATATCATATTTTAATTACAAGTCTAACGATGATGTCTCCCAAACCAAGTGGTGTCCATAACTGTGGACACAACAATTTGAATAGATTAAACTCTGCAGAGGTGTGCTACTTTACCCACATGACTCGATTAGCCCATAAGCCTCCAAACAATAACACACTTCCTAAGGTATGCCAGCCGGGGAAATCGAGATTCGATATTGTTTAGCAAGAAAGCCATATTGAGATGAGTCCCCCGTGCGACATGAACCACATACTTAGTACAAGCTACGGAAAGCACTTGCTAAGCGGGCTCGCAAGTTGTGTTGGAAATACCTATGCAATGTAAATAAAGAAAAACAGTGCTCCCATGCACATTATAGAAAATTGCATCTGGTCCTACTAACAAATGATGGAACACAAGTGTCCTGACACCACCTGGGACTTAACTCAATAAAACTCTACCCTTACTTAACTGAACGGTACCCATATCCCGCATGTGATAGCATGATAGTTACTTGGAATGACAGCCCATGGTCTGAATCTCAAAATCATCCATAAGTAATTCTTAAGGTTGAGTGGTATCGTGCATCCAAACATCTACTCCCTCCCATGCATGCCGATCTTGCCGTGTACCTAAAACATATCAAAGCAAGGGTGAGCCCAAAGACTCTGCAAGTATCAACAAGGCCATAAGCAGAACTCAATCATAGCATTCTAGCATTTTGAACTTTATCTCTTTTAGCATTTTACGGTAATGCGGGTATACATCCGTCGATGTGTACCCTTGCACGTGTCTCCCTCGCACGAGGACCAAACCTATACACCACATGTAGGGACCTTTGCCATCATCTTAATGATGGGGACCTCTTCTCATTGCCCACATTCCACGAATGTAGGGACCTCAACCAAATCATCTACGTGGCGGGGACCTCAAAAATGCATAGTCACCACTTGACCAAGTCTCCAATATGATAGCACGATGCACATGAACAAATCTTTAAGCTATCATACCAATGTATTCATAACAACGACATGCATGAATAAACTTATTCATACTTCTAGCATTCATCACCATTCACATTCGTAGCATTCTAGCATCCATGAATAGCACATATATTCATTATACTAGCAAACATGAACAATCCTTCATGAATAACATTTAATCATTTCACAAGTACTCACCATTCTTAATTCATACATTTCACACTATCAACGTTGTATGGTTATTACACATCAAGTACTAGCATCCTCTATCAAACATTCATAAATATCCACTCAAATAGAGTACTTGCATTCACCAAGATAAATTGAAACTCATCACAATAACACCCATGCATAGCTATTATGAGCCAAACACATACAGTCACAGCATACGAGCATAAATATACAATAACCCGAATACTTGCCTTAACACGTGCGAGAGCGGTGGGCCAAGAGCGCTGCCCTGGGATCACGCTCTCACCTGACCATAAAGATAACACAATCTAAGACCAACATACTGGACCAAAAACATAAATAACAACACAAGCGAACTCGTTAAACTCCCAAGCGTTTTCCAATCTTCAATTCCTAGCGATCGCTTTGGTACTCACTGCGGACAGTCAACTTCTAAAATACATAACTTTCCGCTCAGGAGTCCAAATGAGGTGTTCTCAGACTTTCTGGAAAGGTAACTCAATTACCTAAATAAACCTATTTGGGGAGCCCTTTTGATTAAGCCATCTACTGCCCCTACCAAGCCAACTACAGAACAACAATTTTCGTCGGTCTCTCTGGACAGCACACTAAAACCTCCATAACTTTTGCTACGAATGTCCGAATGTTGTGTTCTTTATCTCCCTAAAAGGTATGACAATTACCCACGTTTTTCGTTATACTGAGATCCTGATTCTCCTTTAAATATCAGTTTTAACCAGATTCCTACAGACTGCCAGAAACTGACAGATTTGCCGGGCAGCGATACTAAAAAATTCATATCTCCCAGACCGTTAATCGGATTTGGGCGATCTTGGCAACCAACGAGGCTAAGAACATAACCTACAACTCTCTAGGAGAGTCCAAACTCCTAATTCTGCCTCTAACCATATGAAATTGGCCGCGCAAGCTACTGTTCAAAATTGAACAGAGAACAGAATTAAAACGATGCAATCGATCTAATAGCAATCGCTTCTAATGACTATCACACAACCCAAGAAACCCGTCGTTACCCTTGGCGACGTGCTGGTTTGACAGAACAGGCCCGAAGAGGTTCCTCCTTCTCCTCTCTTCCTTCTCTTCTCCCTCTTCTTCTCCTTCTCTTCTTTTCCCTTCTTCTTCCTCCATGGCCGGCTGCAATGGGCTTCTTCTTCTTTGGCCAGCAGCAATGGAGGTGGAGGAGAGTAGGAGTGCGCAAGGAGGGTGGAGGAGGTGGGGAGAAAGTGGCGACCACAAGGGGAGAGGTGGGGGCGTGAGGGAGGGGGTGAGGAGAGCGGCTAGGGTTTGGGGATGAGGCACCCCCTCCCTTGGCCGGCCACCCACATGGGCCTTGGCCGGGCCCAAGTTAGGTTAAATCAGCGATTTCCCCCTCTCTAGCTGTTAATTTAAGCAATTGCTTCTTGGTCTTTCCCAGTAAATCCATTTAAGTCCCACCCGATTAGTTAGTCTCTCCGACTATGCGCTTATCTCACTTTAGGGCATTACATTCTACCCCATAACGAGATTAGACCACGAATCTAAATGCGCAAGCGAAAGAACAACTACGTGGAACGAACAACGGTGACTACATACCGTTGTGAACAACACCGATTAAAGCTCACGCATGCAAAACTCCAACTTCCTAAGTGGCCTCTCTCTTGGAGAGGACCACAACACAATGATGTGGCTTGGCGTCGATCTAACACTCGACCCAACATTCCGGTACACTCGCCGGACAAGACTCGAAGGTGAGATCTCACTCGGCGGTCCAACGAGCGCCAGCGAAACCTTAAACTCGGATCTCGGATACGGTCAACATCGAGAACATACAAGGCGTTACGTACTCCGCGCGGACTCGAGACGATCTGGCGTCGCCAATTAGCGAGAACAACCCAATGTATCTTGGGTTAAACTTCCCAAAGATACATAACCACCGTCATGCACAAAGAACACGAGAACTCGTGTTCCACCTCTCAAATAAACTCCTCTCTAAAGCCGGGATCACCTCCTTTAACTAGGAAACACACATGAACTCGCTTTAAACACACTCTTTTACCGACATAGCCCAATTAAAAAAGACTCTCATCGCAACAAAGCGTTACCAACTTCAGTCTGAAAAGTCAAATCGAAATAGGAATTCATCACATAAACCATTTCCATTTTCCAAGTGGCGGTTTGCGAATAAGCGTCAAGAAATCAAATGAGAGTCACTCGAATGATCAAATCAAATATTTCTTTTATTCCATCAGGCTGGAAGAGAATCACACACGCTAAATGCCGAGCTCAACTTACGAAAGACAATGGTCGATAGCTCATAACTCAAGCGAGAATCGGAAAATTGATTCCTTCTTGAGGAAGCATCAATTTATCAGTTTCTCTTTTAAGACCAAAATTTCCCTCAACTATGGAATCCTAATCATCACACGAAACACTAACTTCTTACTCTTAACTTGGCAATCTCAGCACCACACCCAAATCGAAACACCTTGGCTACACCTTTGAAGAGGGACTCTAATGATCTCATAAAATATTCTCTAACCGATTTCCTTTCTTGTGAGAATTCATATGACGGATGGCACTCGAGAGTATCCCCAAATTAGATCTCTCACACATCATATCACTTCAACCCTTTTGAGAACAATCAACTCGAATTCATATCACACAATCTCATGTACTACCTCGAGGAAGGGTGTTATCAATGGTCATCCCACACTTATTAATCCACCCTCCTTCTAATTCTTCTACACTAATCATTAGCGACTCAAAGTCCTAGCATAACAATGCAAAGCCCAAATTTAACCTCCAAGACTCTTGCAACAAAATTCTCATATAATAGATAAGAAAATCCTCAGATTAAATCCCTAAAATTCCACAATTCCATCATACTCGCTTATTAACATCATCATGAAAATATTTCCTTGACCCGTTTAACTCTACAAAGATTATAACTCTCGAAGGTTACTCATTAAAGCCAAATCACTCTTGACATTATTTAACATTTTCTATTATCCCATTAATTGACATGACGATTCGATTACTTTGTAATCCCACTCTCATTAAACCACATTATCAAGAATAACCATTCACAACCTCTTAATACTACCAAATTGCGATACTCTATAAAATTGATCAAGATTTCCATACTTTCGGTAACTCTAATGTTCCGAAGTGAACAAAAGATCTTAGATCACAATCACTATAGGTTCTACTAGTTGTAACAATGCAATCAGTTTAACCTCATAAGATAAACTTCTATTGAGATAGACTTCTCTCAATGAACTATATTCTGAAATTATTTCATCCTCAATGTTCATCGAATAACTTGCAACCCAAAGTTTCACAACTACAATCATTAAACACCTCAAAAGACTAGGGTGAAACAAATAGGTTGATTCTTTCTTAGGAGAAAATGACGAAATCAATCAAATTTTTTTTTCAACAACTAGGAAAACATGTGCCACACATGATGAACACCGAGACCAAGGAAAATAGTCACTTAGGCAAGGCACTCGGAAAATATAAGGAAAGTCAACGATTTAGGGCTCAAGCCCTCTTGAAAGCGAATACCAAACCACAAATGAGAAGAAGGTGCGCCCTTAGAAAATTGATAAACTCTTTGGAACAAGCTGCAAGATCACGGCGTGACTCAAATCTCAATTACGTATACTTCACTCCTTCCTTTAACAAGGAAGGTTATTTTCTATGATCACTACATCACTTTGCGGCTTAAAGCAGAATAAGCTCTTAAGACCAAATCATAGGAACAACTTAAGAACCAATAAAATCTTTCAACATGTCACTTTGCTCAAAAAACTCGGTCACCACATAACTCAAGAGGTCCAAATGATCACCATCGCAAGGCTCGAGACACTCTTACCAACTCCAAATTACGAAAGACGATCAAATTACTTTATTTCTAGAAGAATCATCACCACACACACAAGTCACAATCTCTTGCAGATAATTTTACTAACATCAAGAATAATATACTCACGAACACGAATATTTATCATCAACTATTCCATTAGAAAGCCCCAAAGTTTCACCAAATCGTTCCATACTACCTTTTCATCCCATCTTCAAGCGAGTACACTCAAAACCATTCAACCTCACTACATCAACCTCTTTAGTTTAAAGGGGGTCTACTACCCAATTGAAAAACTCCTACCAAAACCCTTTCATCAAGGACACAATTTCATCAGATTATTTCACAATCATGTAGGCACAAGCCACCTATTGTATCATATCAGTTCAACTTTTAGCGATGCTCATCATCAAACTTCAACGCTATATGATTATCGACAACTATTGTTGTTATCAAGCGGCTTCATTATGAAATCTAGTTGCTACCTACTTTTATTCCCAAATCATATGAATATTAACAAACATATATTCCGATAATTAATCATACTAAGGAATACGTAAATCTGTATTCCCTCTAAATTTTTTTCTTTCCACACAATTAAATTAATCCATGGGAACCAAAGAACCAAGAAGCAACAACCTAAGCAGTTTTAATGATCGGACTAGTTCATCTAGGTTCCATACTTCTTAATATCTCTTTTGACTCCAAAAGGTATGGACATACTCTCGGTCACTACTCATATATCTGATTCATCAAGAACTAGTAGAAGACAACATGAACTTAATCAATTTCACTTCCAGGTCACTAGTTGATATTAATTATGCACCATACCACCGTCTCAACTTGATATCCATACCAAATCAAGTTATTTGATTACAATCTCCAGTTTAACCATAACAAGGTATCACAAAGGATTTTAGCAATTTTCAATAGAAAAAAGATGCCTTAAACCTCAACACTCGGTATAATCCAAAGGAACACATAGAGCCAAAGCTTCCTCATGCTAACAAACTTGCAACATAAAACTCTCAATACCCAACTATCAAGCGAATAAATGAGTCGTTCTTTGCTAAAGAGAAAGAAGGAACAACCAAGGAATTATCAATAATTGCCAATTGAGAAAGATCACAAGTAGCAAAACGCGACTCAACGATCGGAAAAACAATACTTGTTTGAGAGAACCATTAGAGACCAATGAAACACAACCACTACCATGAACCACGAACCCAAGAGAAAATCATCATCCACCACAAAACAAGAATTTGCGAGGATTTGAGGTCAAGAAAACAACTTTCCAGCGGCTTATGCTCAACTCCACGCAACTATGGTATTCGGTAACTACTCTATTCGTATACCACGAGCGGTGGTATAACGGACAAAGTCCAAGGTCACAACTACGACCTTAACCTCTCACATAATAATCATAATAATTAATTAATTAAGCGAGGCAAACTCAATTCATGGCGGCAATCATCAAAGCGATATAGCGAGCGTAAATGCAATGATTGGCCCATCCACATCCTCTCAGTGCACGGTGTGTCAAGCTTTTAAGTTGTTTAACATTAGCAATTTTTAAATGATCTAGTCACCACGGACCTCTGACCAGCTCTCGATACCAAGCTGTAACACCCCAACTCACCACGAGCACAGGAATGCTCTGGAATTAAAATTAAACTAAAACTTGATACCAATTTTTGCATAACCTCCTTTGTATAGTCCACTATACAGAGGCTCTAACAAATAATCATGGCAATTAGCAATTAACTCCATACTCAAATTCATTCAAGCATGCAAGATAAACTATTAGACATAACCAAAATTTGCTATTCTCATTATTACAATTAATCTGAATCTCAAAATCATCCATAAGTAATTCTTAAGGTTGAGTGGTAATACGTGCATCCAAACATCTACTCCCTCCCATGCATGCCAGATCTTGCCAATTTGTACCTAAAACATATCAAAGCAAGGGTGAGCCCAAAGACTCGTAAGTATCAACAAGGCCATAAATGAGAACTCAATCATAGCATTGATGATCCATAACAACATTATGCTAAACATAGCCTTTAAACTTAAGAAATGCAACCCATGCAATGCTCCTTTTGAACTTTATCTCTTTCGCATTTACAGTGTGCGGGGTATACATCCGTCGATGTGTACCCTTGCACATGCCCTCCCACACAGAGGGACCAAAACCTATACACCACATGTATAGGGACTTTGCCCATCATCTTAATGATGGGGACCTCTTTGCTCATTGCCCACATTCCACGAATGTAGGACCTCAACCGTCATCTACATGGCGGGGACCTCAAAATGCATAGTCACCACTTGACCAGAGTCTCAATATGATAGCACGATGCACATGAACAAATCTTTAAGCTATCATACCAATGTATTCATAACAACGACATGCATGAATAAACTTATTCATACTTCTAGCATTCATCACCATTCACATTCGTAGCATTCTAGCATCCATGAATAGCACATATATTCATTATACTAGCAAACATGAACAATCCTTCATGAATAACATTTAATCATTTCACAAGTACTCACCATTCTTAATTCATACATTTCACACTATCAACGTTGTATGGTTATTACACATCAAGTACTAGCATCCTCTATCAAACATTCATAAATATCCACTCAAATAGAGTACTTGCATTCACCAAGATAAATTGAAACTCATCACAATAACACCCATGCATAGCTATTATGAGCCAAACACATACGATCACGACATCTGAGCATAAATATACAATAACGAATACTTGCCTTAACAGTGCGAGCGGTGGGCCGAAGAAGGCGCTGCCCACTGGGATCACGCTCTCACCTGACCATAAAGATAACACAATCTAAGACCAACATACTGGACCAAAAACATAAATAACAACACAAGCGAACTCGTTAAACTCCCAAGCGTTTTCAATCTTCCAATTCCTAGCGATCGCTTTGGTACTCACTGCGGACAGTCAACTTCTAAAATACATAACTTTCCGCTCAGGAGTCCAAATGAGGTGTTCTCAGACTTTCTGGAAAGGTAACTCAATTACCTAAATAAACCTATTTGGGAGCCCTTTTGATTAAGCCATCTACTGCCCCTACCAAGCCAACTACAGAACAACAATTTTCACGTCGGTCTCTCTGGACAGCACACTAAAACCTCCATAACTTTTGCTACTGAATGTCCGAATCTTGTGTTCTTTATCTCCTAAAAGGTATGACAATTACCCACGTTTTCGTTATACTGAGATCCCTGATTCTCCCTTTAAATATCAGTTTTAACCAGATTCCTACAGACTGCCAGAAACTGACAGATTTGCCGGGCAGCGATACTAAAAATTCATATCTCCCAGACTGTTAATCGGATTTGGGCGATCTTGGCGGCCAACAAAGCTAAGAACGTAACCTACAACTCTCTAGGAGATCCAAACTCCTAATTCTGCCTCTAACCACATGAAATCGGCCGCGAAAGCTACTGGTCAAAATTGAACAGAGAACAGAATTAAAGCGATGCAATCGATCTAATAGCAATCGCTTCTAATGACTATCACACAACCCAAGAAACCGTCGTTACCCTTGGCGACATGCTGGACAACGACAGACAGGCCCGAAGAGGTTCCTCCTTCTCCTCTCTTCCTTCTCTTCTCCCTCTTCTTCTCCCTTCTTCTTCCCCTTCTTCTTCCTCCATGGCCAGCTGCAATGGAGCTTCTTCTTCTCTTTGGCCAGCAGCAATGGAGGTGGAGGAGAGGTAGGGAGGTGCAGGAGGGTGGAGGAGGTGGGGAGAAAGTGGCGACCACAAGGGGAGAGGTGGGCGTGAGGAGGGGGTGAGAGGGCGGCTGGGGTTTGGGGATGAGGCACCCCTCTCCTTGGCGGCCACCACATGGGCCTTGGCGGGCCCAAGATGGGTTAAATCAGCGATTTCCCCCTCTCTAGCTATTAATTTAAGCAATTGCTTCTTGGGCTCCCAGTAAATCCATTTAAGTCCCACCAGATTAGTTAGTCTCTCAGGCTATACTGCTTATCTCACTTTAGGGCATTACACATCAACCCTTAATGGTCCGGACAAGACAACCACAATACTCGAGTCTCGTGCATATGACACCCACACTACCAACCACTTTTCTAGACCAAAAACCATTTAAAATTACAAAATTTGACTCAAGAATCGGATCACGATCTCGAACAAAAATGTAGATAAGAAAATGCTATGTGTCTCCCACGTTGGCGAGCTAATCCGTCGATTGATCTAATGCGTCTACTAGACTTATGGCTAAGCCTTCAATGCACAGTATAAATATATCATCACAAACATCTAACTTAAGCATATGAATAATAGAATTATCAATGATATCCAGCAAAGTATAGGATATAACTAACTCATAACATATCGATGTATCATATTAGCATGCAAGCAATATCATTGCCTTTTAAAACACTAACTTAATAAAACTAGGAGCAATATGATGCAAAAACAAAGTTCAAATGATTCTTGCCTGCTGAAGTTGAGTTGTTCGCTCTCGGTGGCGTAAGAGTCGTCGAGCACTTCGGCCTCTATAGAATTAAAGACATCGATTAACAACGAAATACCATAAAATTCAAAATGCTAAAAATGCATGAATTTTCTACGATGGATAGTTCACGATTTTAGATGAAATTACGTGAAATATTCATTCCATTTGGATTTAGCATGCGAGAGTTATAACAATTTGAAAATCGGTTTGTAAGAAAATCTTTGAAAATTCATTATTAGTGTTCATTCAAATTAAATCTTTTAGTGAAATTTTGCGAGCGATGGAGTAGAAAATAATTACATAGATAAATAGAGAATAAAATTATAAGACCAAAATAATTTGGTTCATCTCATTTGGAGTTCATATGAATTAGTTATGAATTTTTAAAGTTAATAGTATTTTCTAGTGTGAAAATAATTGATTAAGGAACAATTTCCAAAACTATATTTTACATCGGTGACATGTTTGAAACCTATCTCATATTAATGTTCACTTAAAATGAAAATTATCAATATTGGTTTCACTAGATTTGGAGTTAAAATGAATTAGTTATGCATTTTTGAAGTTATTCTAATTTTAGTGTACAAATAATTGATTTTGGATTTTCTTAATTATTAATTACTTTTCTCACAGAAGCCTACCTAATCATGAGATCTTTGACGAGGTCTAGCGCATAGTGCATTTTCAATTAAACTCACGAATTCTAACCGTCGGACATGTAGGACGCGTTAGTGACTCGATCGGCGTAATAGCGTGGGCCAGAAGGTCAACACGTGCGATTCACCGATCCATCTCGCATAGTGCCTTTGGGCACATAAGTAATGTGGCCCACATGTCATACTACGAGCTAACGCAGTCATTTAAAACCTCGTTTTTGTTCCGACCCCACATGTAAGTGACTCATCAACTACCTTAAGATAGCCATTAACTACTAAACAATGATTAGAAGTTAATTGAATGGGATTTTCCATAACGACTTTGCTACGGTGTTGGTGGTCGACAACGGGAGTTCTCCGTCGCCACGCGATTGCCCGGCGGCTCGGCTGGAGCTACGGCGCGCCCGGCTGGCGGCCAAGAGCATGAAGGAGTCCACAATAGTACTACACATCTATTGAGGGTGGTTCGTCGGCTAAGGTGGTCTGCCGTGGCTAGCGAGTTGGGCGGTGGTGCTAACTACGACAAGCGTGCATGCAGCGATATAGCTCGCATTGTCTATTCAAGCGGGTCCACATCATCTAAGGGGTCTAGTGAGGCTACAGGGCACGGGAGAGGTTCGAGATGGTAGGAGTAATGTCGACAAAGAGAAGTCCACATGGCGATGAGCTTCAATGTGGAGAGAAGATCCTAAGGAGAACTAAGATAAATGAATGCTCGGGAAAGTACAAGGGAGCTACGGAGATACTAGGGAGTATGGAATCGACAATGCTTTACGAGCGTATGAGGAGGCAACGTTGAGCGTTGGCGGAAAATGGATCAACTTAAAATCCATGAGCTCTATTGTGCATTGCCAAAATTAGTTGAGGGTTTCAATATCATACCTAAAGACACGATATAGCGCGCGCAGAAACGAGGACCACCTCTGGAGCGATGATGTCATAGTGGTGTCCTTGGGTGCACGCTTCGGCCCAGAAAGACACGGTGGTGGTATGTGCACTACACAGGAAACAAGAACTCGCATTAGCTCGGATGGAAGCAGTGTGAAGTTAGGAGTGAGGGACAAGATGGTAGGGACTTTCACAAGAAGCGGAGCTCAAACAAGCTTCCCTCTCTCACCGGCCCGGAGAAGTGAGGGGAATGGAGGGTGTCGAGGTGTTAGCCGGGAATGATGTGGGGACCCGAGTTATCTCCGTAAGACCGAGACTAGCGGGTCTTAAGGACATAACTCGGATCACCCATAAATGGATTCCAACAACTCAACTTAAATGAGAGGCTTGACTAAAAACTAGAGCCCCGCGATCATGCGCGTCGTTCCTCTGCGAGCACTACATGATTGTCGGTTCCCCAACAAGTCAAGCCCTACACTTAGTGGGTTAAATAGGAAGCCATGAACAGTGATATGACTTATATTGGCTCCCAAGATCGCGACCAATATATTCATACTCTTATTACAACGTCGATCACATCCATACAACGCTCATACATAAATAGTACAAAAGTGATACATCAACGTTTCAAGTTTACAACTACATAAGCGACCAAGTGGCCAAATTAAACAAGTTCATAGCGGAAACAAGTAAATAAACCAAAATGCCTGCGTGGTATGCCACACAACCCATCGGCAACCATTGGGAGCTAAAGATAGCACACTACTCATCGGTGTCGCCTAAATCGACAGACAAGCTCATCGGTCTCAATATCCTCCTCACTGTAAGCGGCAAACATCACGGCTGAGTACAAAAGAGTACTACCAAGTCTTACACAAATAAAAATATTTATGCATAAGGTCATTCAAGGGAAGACTCATATTGGCTTAATTTTTTTTTTTGCAGAAACGACGGAATACTGAACAACCTACACATACTAGTTTTTTCAAGTGCCATTTCAAAATCAGATTTGAAGTAGAAGTAAAGCATGTGAATAAGTGATAAAGTCAATAATAAATGAATCATACCAAAAACAAAGTGGCGGTCCACTTTGATACAACAACAAGCATGAACCTCCCATTCATGACAAACCGAGTTCACCCACAAATTTTAATTCCAAGTCTAACAATAGTAACTCCCGAACTCAAGCGGTTGTCCATAACCGCGGACACGGCTATTCGAATAGATTTATACCCTGCAGGTGTGTACTACTTTACCCACACGACTTGATTAGCCCGTAAGCCTCGAGATGCCTCCGAATATAGCATACTTCCTATGGTATGCGGCGGAGTAAATCAAAGTGCGGTCATTTTTAGCAAGAAAATCCCATTGAGCTAAGTCCCTCAACCCATGGCTCTAGGAAACACAAGGCGTTAACACCTCCATCCTAGCACCTAGGAAACACAAGGCGTTAACGCCCCATCCTATCGGCCCAAAAAACACGGGATTTCACGGTCCCATGCCCTTACAATTTCACCACCGTGGGACTCAACACAACAAAACCTTCCCCTACTTAACCATCGGCTCCCAACCCGTGTGTGCGCAGAATGTACTTGAATCAACAGCGTTACCAAAGTTCGGTCCTTAATTATCTAGACAAGCCAAACCACATACCCAATTCTCGTGCGAAGGCACCATCACTTATCGGACCAAAAGCTCATTTAAAATGACAAAATTTTAACTTAGAAAACATATATGAAGATCTGAAATAAAAGAATATAAAGAGAGTGGTGTTTATCCCATAATTGTCGGGTTATTCCCGACAATCAAACTACCGGTTCTAGACTTGCATGGCTAAGCAAAACTCGAACAATATAATTTCACACCTCCTATCATAACATTTCAGCAATGGAATAATTCATGGATAGCCACAATGACAACATAATAGGATGTGTCTAACTATTCATCACAAAAATAGCGACATTATAAAACTATCATGCAATCAATTATCATTGCATCTATCCTAACAAAATTGGGATCAAATATGATACAAAAGAAAGTTCAAAGGATGCTTGCCTTGCTGGTAGAGCAATTGTTCACTCTCATTAGCGTCTGAGTCAATATCAATGAGCTGGAATCTATATAAATACAATATCGAATAAACATCGAGAAATACTCCAAAATCAAAATGCTCAAAAATGCATGATTTTTATACAGTAACTAAGTCATGACTTTAGATGATTTTTGGTGAAAGAATTATTTCATTTTGATTTAGTATGTGAAACTTATGATGAATTGAGTTTGATTTCAATATGCCTTCATTTATGCAAATTAATTATGAGGTGAAATTTTGTAGGATGCTGATGGTGAGTACAAGCATACATGGTTAAATGGGCAATATTATTACAAGTTCAAAACAATTGAGTTTGCTTCAATTGGAGTTTTCTTGATTTAGTTATTGATTTTCAAAGTTATCGACCTTTTTCTTTTGTAACAAAAATAGTGTTTATAGCTCATTTTCCAAAATAATGCTCTCTGTTACAGAGACATGTTTGAAACCAATTTTAATATAAAGTTCATTAAATAAGAAAATTATCAGTGGTTTCACTCATTTTGGAGTTAAAATGATTTAGTTATGCATTTAGAAGTTAATGCCAATTTTCGTGTGTAATTTAATAGATTTCGAATTTTCTAAAGTATTTTATCTTTTTCTACCGAGTGTTCACCTAGCCACACCAGCGGCGGGTGGGACCGGGGCGAGCTTTGACCCATCCAGCGTGGACTTGGTCTCGGCCAAAATGAGCTAAGCGCATTTCGAAATCGTCTTGAAACAAGAAAGCGTGAGACTAGTTCTAAGTATACTAAAATCGTTTTCCTTAAACAAAACATACTTCACAATCTACACTTCCACTTACGGTCATATGGCCCATGTCATACTCGCAAGCCTTTATTTATCCCAACCGTTTTCTATTTGAGGCCCGCATGTATAGCGATACAGCAACACTTACGTTACTAATGAATACTTTTCCTAAAGCAGCGGTTTAGCGCTAAGGGCGTGCTACGGTGATTACCGGGGATCCGAGCAAAAGACTCGGCGTCGCGAGCTTTCTGGCGGCTCGCCGATGCGGTGATCCTTGGTGGCGCCGGTCAAGGCAAAAATGGGTGCATAATAAACTTATGCGATCCTAGGAGTACCTTCAATGAGACTAGGGCGGCCCGTGGCGGCGGCGCGCCGCGGCAGCGGAGGTGACCATACGGCAAGTGCATGCAGCGTTACATCAGAGTGTTAAGCAAGAAAAAACATGCTTAAGCTTCGGTGGTCGCGGATGCTTACGAGAAGGGAAAAGGCGGAGCTCGATTAGAGGCAACGCCGATAATGAGTGACGGCGGCGCTGGGCTCGCGCGGAGAGAACTCTGCGGGAAAAAATCCATTGTTAGTGAATGATCGAAAAGGTTAAGCACACTTCATAGGTTGTGTGACAAGAAGAGATTAGTAGCCAGCTTCTTTGTTTAGACAAAGGGCGGTGAATAGGGTTGTGCCAGAGAATAAGAGCAAGACCTAAATTCATCAACTCTGTCAAGCATTGGTGAAAAGTTGAGGAAATCTTGATTGTGTTCTAAGACACCTTGTGGCATAGAAGAAAAGAGGATCTCACCGGAGTGGGCGATGACTCGAGAGGTGTTCTGAGGCGTGCTCTAGGCAACGAAACGACAACTTGAGGCGGATTGGAAGCTACACACAACCAAAGGAGTTGAGCTTAGCAAAAATGGAGATGGCATCGATCATAGAGACGATAGGAATCACGCAGATGGAACTTACCCGGAGTAGAGGAGCGGAGAAGGTTCCATTCTTCTCAGCGGTAGAGAAGAAGTGAGGAAAAAGGAGTGTGGAAGGGTGTTATCCCGGGGAGGTGAAGGCGAAGCGGCGGCGTGAGGTGAGCGCGCTCGGAGTGGTTGCATCGCGGCAGTGGCTACTGGAGATGACGGCGCAGCAACGGGAGCAGAGGCGCGCGCGCCCCGCCTTCCGTCGACGTCTGCGCTGCCTGAGGTGGGCGAAAGCCACGGCCGCGGTCGGGCGGTCGATGTACGAGCCGGGGTGTGCGGTGCGGCGTGGCGCTGTGTGAACCGACCGTGTGGGGACCCGGAGTTATCTCCATAAGGCCGAGACTAATCAAAGCCTTAGGGACATAACTCTAGGTCTCCCGTGAATGGATTCAACTTAACTCCACCTAAATGAGAGGCTACTCAAACTAGAGCCCAGACGATCATGCGCGGCTCGCTGCGAGCACTACATGATTGTCGGTTCTCCAACAAGTCAAACGCTACACTTAGTGAGTTAAATAGAAAGCCATGAACAGCGAGTACAACTTATATTGGCTCCCAAGATCGTGACCAATATAGTCATACTCTCATACAACGTTGCTCACATCCATACAACATTCATACATAAATGGTTCAAAAGACATACAACATAGTTCCAAGTTTACAACTAATACAAGTGGCCGATCGCCAAATTAAACAAGTTCATAAAGTAGCGTGAAAGCAGATAAGTAAATAAACCAAAGGCCAGCGGTGGTATGCCCTATAACCCATCGGCAACCAAGCGGGAGTTAGATGATAGCAAACTACTCATCGGTGTCGCCTAAATCGACAGAAACAAGCTCGTCGGTTTCAATATTCTCCTCACTGTAAAAGCCGGCAAACACACGGCTGAGTACAAAGAGTACTATAAGTCTTACACAAAGAAAAATAGTTATGCATAAGGTCATTCAAAGGAAGGGCTCATATTGGCTTAATTTTGCGAAAGAGACGCAATACAGAACAACCTACACATACTAGTTTTTCAAGTGCCATTTCAAAATCAGATTTGAAGTAGAAGTAAAGCATGTGAATAAGTAATGAATTCAATAAAAAATGAATCATACCAACAACAAAGTGGCGGTCCACTTTGATACAATAACAAGCATGAACATCCCATTCATGTCGATACCAAGTTATAACCACAATTTTAATTCCAAGTCTAACAATAGTAACTCCCGAACTCAGGCGGTTGTCCATAACCACGGACACGGCTATTCGAATAGATTTATACCCTGAGGGTGTACTACTTACCCACCGCGACTTGATTGGCAGTAAGCCTCCGGATGCCTCTCGAATATAGCATACTTCCTATGGTATGTCGGTAGGGTAAATCAAGATACGATCGTTTTTAGCAAGAAGATCCCATTGAGCCAAGTCCCTCAACCCATGGCTCTAGGAAACACAAGATGTTAACGGATCCATCCTATATATCTAGGAAACACAAGGCGTTAACGCCCCATCCTATCGGCCAAAGGAACACGGGTTTCACGGTCCCATGTCCTTACAATTTCACCACCGTGGGACTCAACACAATAAAACCTTCCCCTACTTAACCATACGGCTCCCAACCGGCGTGTGATAGCACGAATGTACTAGAATTAACAGCGTTACAAAGTTAGGTCCTTAATTGTCCAAACAAGTCCAACCACGTACCCAATTCGCGCACGAAGGCACCATCACTATCCATCACTTGTCCGGACCAAAAGCCCATTTAAAATGACAAAATTTAACTTAGAAAACAGATACAAGATCTGAAACAAAAGTATATAAAGAGAGTGGTGTTTATCCATGATTGTGGGTTATTCAGACAATGAAACTACCGTTTCTAGACTTGCATGGCTAAGCAAACTCGAACAACATTATTTCATACATCCTATCATAAATATTTCAGTACTAGGGTGATTCATGGATAGCCACAATGACAAGATAATAGGATGTGTCTAAGCGCTCATCACAAAAATAGCGACATTATAAAACTATCATGCAAGCAATTATCATTGCATCTACCCTAACAAAATTGGGATCAAATATGATGCAAAAATAAAATTCAAAGGATGCTTGCCTTGCTGGTAGAGCAATTGTTCACTCTCATTAGCTGCATTTGAAGTCAATAATATCGATGGAGCTCTAATCTATATAAATACAAATACCGAATAAACATCGAGAAATACTCCAAAATCAAAATGCTCAAAAATGCATGATTTTTCTACAGTAGATAAGTCATGATTTTAAATGATTTTTGGTGAAAGTACTATTTCATTTTGATTTAGTATATGAAAGTTATGGTGGTTTGAATTTCAGATTTCAATATGCCTTAATTCATGCAATTTAATTATGAGGTGAAAATTTGTAGAGCGTGGTGAGTACATGGATTACATGGATAAATAGACAATATTATTATGAGTTCAAAATAGTTGAGTTTGCTTAATTTGGAGTTTTCATGATTTAGTTATGAATTTCTAAAGTTATCAGCATTTTCTTTTGTAAAGATAATAGTGTTAATGGCTCTTTTTCCAAAATAATGCTCTCTGTTACAGGGACAAGGTTGAAACCAATTTTAATATAAAATTCATTAAACATGAAAATTATCAGAAGTGGTTTCACTCATTTTGGAGTTGAGATGAATTAGTTATGTATTTTCTAAATTATACATGTTTTACAGTGCACAGATAATTCGTTTTCGGATTTTATAACGTATTCACTCCTTTTCTCACCGAGCGCTAGCCTAATCGTAGGTCACCATCAGCGGACCCTCTGTTCATGACATATTTTGTGACATATAAATTCAAACTTAGACTAGGTATTTTAATAGTGTTTGAATTTTCTTAAGTTCAACCAGTCCCAAAAAATTGGGAAAAATTATATTAATTCGTGATAATTAAGATAGTATTTGAATAAATTATTTCTAGAGGATATTTAGTAGCATTTATTTCAGTTTTTAGTTTGGGGTTCAATTTAAAGTGTATGTTACATGTGTATTTTGAGATTTTCCAAGTACAATATGTAATTAAAAGTTTCAAAACATGATGCATGCTAATGAGATGCATAATAAACCTCTTTATTAATTTGGGGATGTGACAAACCTCCCCTTACAAAGATCTCGACCCGCGATCGATGTGGTGGAAGTTGGATAGAAAAGTTTTACAAGAAGACATCACATCGCTTGTCTTGATTTCCTTCAAAGATAGTACTATGATATCTTGGTAAGGTTACAAGGAATGGCGATTACATTGTTTGTTCCCATTGCTTTGTTTAAACCTTCCTTTCTTGATTCAAGATATTTTAAGTAGAAAGGAAAAGATCTCGGATAGTTAGCTCGCACTTGATCTTCACGCTCCCATGTTGCTTCATCTTCGATATGGTTACTCCACCAACCTTGATGAATTTGATATTGCGATTACGTGTCTTGCGCTCCTTTTCTTCAAGAATGCGAATCGGGTGCTCCGATAAGAAAGATCGGCCGCAGTCAAGTTCTTCTAGCTCGAGAGGCTTCAGTTGGAACACGAAGACATTTTCTTAGTTGTGAAACATGGAAAACATCGTGCATCCGCAAGTGATGGTGGCAATTCTATTTGATAGGCCACCGGTCCCAACTTTGCTAGAATTCGGAAAGGTCCGATGTAACGGGTGCCAATTTGCCTTTGACTTGGAAGCGATGTGTTCCTTTCATAGGAGAAACCTTAAGATAGACATGATCATCCACTTGAAAACTCAATTGCGCGCACGACGGTCGGCATAAGATTTTGATTGAGATTGAGTCGTCCGAGTCATTCACGAATGACCCGAACTTGTTCTTCCGCATCTTCTACCAAGGTTGGACCATAAAATGGCCTCTCCCCGGCTTCAGACCAGTTCAAAGGTGTCCTACAAGCTCTTCCATATAATGCCTCAAAGGGGACATTTGAATGCTTGATTGGAAGGCGTTGTTGTAGGAGAACTCCGCAAGCAGTAAACATTTCTCCCAATTCTTGCTATAGGGCAAGCACACAAGCTCCGAGAAGGTTTTCTAAAATTTGATTCACTCTTTCCGTTTGTCCATCTGTTTGCGGGTGGTAAGCGGAACTGAAAGATAGATTGGTCCCCATTGCTTGGTGCAAGCACTTCCAGAAGTGAGAGGTGAACTAGGGACCCCTATCAGAAATGATCACTTTTGGTACACCATGGAGACAAACAATTCGAAATGTACAACTCGCTAGGTTGGCCCGGTGTAAGTGGTCTGACAGAATAAAATGGCCAACCTTCGTCTGACGATCAACAATCACCCATATAGAATCGCACCAGGTTTGAGTCTTTGGAAGGCCGGTGATAAAATCCATGCCAACTTCTTCCTATTTCCACTTGGGAATGGGCGGGGTTGTAGAGTACCGCGGCTTCAAATTCTCACCTTGACTCTTTGGCATACATCACACCTGGCCACAAATTGAGCGATTTGCCGCTTCATTCGGCTCCACCATAACCGCTTCTTAAGATCTTGGTACATCTTGGTGCTACCAGGATGGATAGAAAATTTGAGTCATGAGCCTCTTTGAGAATGAGTTCTCTCAGCGCGCGGTCAAAACCACCAACTGGTTTCCAGTACAACGAGTGCCCTGCATCTTCTTTGAAACCTTTGGCCTTGCCTTCTTCAATGCTTCCTGATTAGAGCGACTTCCAAGTCGGTCTTAGGCTTCCTAATCTGATCCTCAAGTGTAAAATTCACACTAAGGGCAGCGAAAACCTTCTTCAATTATCTCAGTGTGCAGACGTTGCATTGCAGCACACAAACCTGCCGAAATGGGAGTTACCGATAAACAATTGCACTGAGACTTTCGGCTTAGGGCATCGGCTACCACATTCGCTTTTCCTGGATGATAATGGAGTCCAAAATCATAATCTTTGATCAACTCAAGCCATCTTCTTTGCCTCAAATTCAGATCGGCTTGGGTGAAGATATATTTAAGACTCTTATGGTCGGTGTAGATTTATAGCGACGACATCGATGAGGTAATGGCGCCAAATCTTCTTGAGCATGAATGACCACTGCAAGTTCCAAATCATGAGTGGGATAATTCAACTCATGAGGTCTCAATTGCCTTGATGCATAAGCCACCACTCGGCCTTCTTGCATAAGTACACAACCGAGCCCATGGCGAGATGCATCACAATAAATATCGAAGCTCTTGTGAATGTCTCTGCAAGATAAGTCATCGGAGCTTTGTCAGCATTCCTTTAGAACCTGAAAACTCTCCTCACATTCAGGCGACCATTCAAAATTCTTTTCTTTCTTCAGAAGTTGAGTCATTGGTCTCGCAATTCTGGAGAAGTTCTGGATGAACCTGCGATAATAACCCGCAAGTCCGAGAAAACCGCGAATATCGGTGATGTTTAGAACGGTCTCCAATCAAGGACATCTTGCACTTTGCTAGGATCAACAGCGATACCGCCCTTGGATAGGACATGGCCCAAGAAACTAACTTCATGAAGCCAGAACTCGCATTTACTGAATTTAGCATAAAGCTGATGTTGACGAAGCTTTTCCAACACAAGCCTCAAGTGTTGCTCGTGTTCTTCATCGGACTTTGAGTAAATCAGGATATCATCGATGAATACAACCACAAACTTATCCAAATACTCCATGAAAACTGAATTCATAAGATTCATGAAGTAGCGGTGCATTCGTCAAACCAAAAGACATGACGAAGGTACTCGTATAGACCATACCTCTAGTAGAGAATGTTGTCTTGGAATGTCTTCGATTCGAACCTTAATTTGATGATAGCCCAGCGCAAATCAACCTTGGAGAATACTGGGCTCCACTCAATTGATCAAATAAATCATCAATCCGCGGAAGAGGATATTTATTTTTGATAGTGACTTCATTTAATGAGACGGTAGTCAACACACATCCATAAACTCTTGTCTTTCTTTTTGACAAAGATAGCCGTGCATACCCAAGGTGAGGAGCTTGGCCTAACAAACCCTTGTCTTGAAGTTCTTGGAGTTGCTTTTTCAATTCTTCTAACTCATTAGGAGGCATCCATATGGTCGTTTTGAGATCGTGCGCGATGCAGGATGCGAGCTCGATGACGAACTCGGCTTCTCGATCGGGAGGCATGCAGGGAGTTCTTTGGGGAATACATCTAGATACTCACATACCACGGCACATTCTCAATTTTAAGAGAGGTAGAGGCTTCTAAAGCATAAAGATGAGAATCGCCCATCGAAGGTACAAAACGACTTGATCATTGCTTCGCTAGTAGATGAAATAGACCGTTGAGTGCAATCGATCTTTCCTGATTTTTGGACAGCCAATCCATTCCCAAAATCACATCGGCACCGCTGATTTTATCACAATTAAGGTTGCCAAGAAGTTGATATGTTGAATTTCCACTTTACGTCGTGCAGACTTGATCGGTTTGGAAAACCGATCCGGCGACTCGATTTGATAAGGTGGCTGAAGTTTATGTATTTCAAATTGATTAAGTGCAGCATATTCTTCTTTGATGAATGAATGAGATGCTCCTGAATCAAATAAAACTGATGCTGGACAAGAATTAACAAGAAGGTACCCAAAACGACGTCCAGAGCGTCGCTTGCCTCCTCGGCGGTGGCGTGGTTCACTCGGCCACGTCTTTGAATCGAGAGGAGGTAGATGCTACCCTCGAGGTGGTGTAGGTCGTGCCAAGCTGGTGGTGTAGGAGCACGATAAACTCGAGGCATTCCCGCCGCTTGGCGAGGCAATGAGAGGCATAGTGGCCAGGCGACCACAATGAAAGCAAGTGACATTCGCTTGAAAGTACCACTGATTTGGAAGTTCTTACTCCATTGTACCGCTGCACCGTGGGTGGAGAAGGTCGTGGAGGTGCCACGGAGGTCTCGGTGGCATGGGCTCGAGAACGAGGTGTTTGAGGCGGCAGTCTGGCCGCTGAGGAAAACGCCGCTAAGCTTGAAATCGAGCGCTTTCTTCCTCTTCTGGACTCCTCTGGCGACACTCTTGTGCTCCACCACAATGGCCTTTTTCACCATGTGTTGGAAGTTCCTGAAATCATGCACAGCTAAAGCCAGCTGCATCTCCTCAGTCAAGCCGCCCATGAACCGGCGCTGGCGGCGGGCATCTGTGGAGATGTCATCCGGGGCATAGCAGGCCAAGGAGTTGAACACCTGAAGATACTCAGTGACAGTCTTCCTTCCTTGCTTCAAAGCAAGAAACTGCTGCCGCTTGATTGACATGACCCCATCAGAATATAGGCCTCCTAAAGGTCGCTCAAATTGTTCCATGATGGAACCTCTCCTTGGTGCATGGTGGAATAGTTATCCCACCACGCACTAGTAGGCGCCTTCCAATGATAGCCGGCAAAAGAACTCTCTCAATGCCCGTGCAATCGAGCAATAGCTAGTTTCTTCTCCACATCCCTCGGCCAATCTTGAGCCTCCATAGGGTCTCGGTACACAAAGGTGGGAGGATTTGTTCGCTAAAACTCAGCGAGACCCCACGCGCCTCGATGTCCCCCCCCCCGCGCGAGGCGGGGAGACGTGTTCTGAGCTATAGCCTCCGTGATCTGGTCCGATCCATCCTGCTTTCTCTCGATCAGGCCAATACTTCCGCCATAGTGGGTGTGGTGTGGGGACCCTCGAGTTATCTCCATAAGACCGAGACTAATCAAGGTCTTAGGGACATAACTCGATCTCCAGAGAATGGATTCCAACTCAACTCCATCTAAATGAGAGACTTAACTCAAACTAGAGCCCCGACGATCATGCGCACCGCTCCTCTCATGCGAGCACTACATGATTGTTGGTTCTCCAACAAGTCAAGCGCTACACTTAGTGAGTTAAATAGGAAGCCATGAACAGCGAATATGACTTATATTGGCTCCCAAGATCAGCGACCAATATAAGCATACTCTCATCCAACGTTGATCACATCCATACAACATCCATACATTAATAGTTCAAAAGACATATAACATAGTTCCAATTTTACATCTAATACAAGTGGCCGATCGGCCAAATTTAAAGGAAAGTGTTAAGTAGCAGCGGAAATACGGGAATAAACCAAAAGGCCAGCAGTGGTATACCACACAACCCATCGGCAACCAACTGGGAGTTAGATGATAGCAAACTACTCATCGGTGTCGCCTAAATTGACACCGACAAGCTCGTCGATTTCAGTATCGTCCTCACCGTAAAAGCCAAGAAACATCCGGCCGAGTACAAAGAGTACTCGCAAGTCTTACACAAATAAAAATAATTATGCATAAGGTCATTCAAAGGAAGGGCTCATATTGGCTTAGTTTTGCGAAGACGACGCAATACCGAACAACCTACACATGCTAGTTTTTCACGTGCCATTTCAAAATCAGGTTTGAAGTAGAAATAAAGCATGTGAATAAGTAATGAATTCAAAAACAAATGAATCATACCAACAACAAAGTGGCGGTCCACTTTGATACAACAATAAGCATGAACATCCCATTCATGACGATACCAAGTTATAACCACAATTTTAATTTCAAGTCTAACAATAAGCAGCCACAAATTTCAAGCGGTCGTCCATAACCGTGGACACGGCTATTCGAATAGGTTTATACCCTGCAGGGGTGTACTACTTTACCCACACGACTTGATTAGCCCGTAAGCCTCCAGATGCCTCCGAATATAGCATACTTCCTATGGTATGCCGGCCGGGTAAATCAAGATACGGTCGTTTTTAGCAAGAAGATCCCATTGAGCTAAGTCCCTGAACCCATGGCTCCTAGGAGACACGAGACGTTAACGCCTCCATCCTATATATCCTAGGAAACACAAGACGTTAACGCCCCATCCTATCGCCCAAAAGGAACACGGATTTCACGGTCCCATGCCCTTACAATTTCACCACCGTGGGACTCAACACAATAAAACCTCCCCTACTTAACCATACGGCACCCATATACCGCGTGTGATAGTAATGAGTTTTGCTTGAATCGCAACAACCCAAAGTTCGGTCCTTAATTGTCCGACAAGCCAAACCACATACCCAAATCTCGTGCACGAAGGCACCATCACTAACCAACACTTGTCCGACCAAAAGCTCATTTAAAAATGACAAAATTTCACTTATAAAACAGATACGAAGATCTGAAACAAAAGTATATAATGAGAGTCATATTTGTCCCATAATTGGCGGGCTATTCCCGACAATCGAGCTACCGGTTCTAGACTTGCATGACTAAGCAAACTCGAACAACATTACTTCACTCATCCTATCATAGCATTTCAGTAATGGAATAATTCATGGATAGCCTCAATGACAAGATAATAGGATGTGTCTAACCATTCATAACAAAAATAGCGACAATATAAGACTATCATGCAAGCAATTATCATTGCATCTACCCTAGCAAAATTGGGATCAAATATGATGCAAAAGAAAGTTCAAAGGATGCTTGCCTTGCTGGAAAGTAATTGCTCACTCTCGGTCGCAGAGGAGTCGATATCAATAGGCTCGGAATCTATATAAATGCAATACCGAATAAACATCGAGAAATACCTCAAAATTCAAAATGCTCAAAAATGCATGATTTTTCTACAGTAGCTGAGTCATGATTTAAGGTGGTTTTTGGTGAAAGAATTATTTCATTTTGATTTAGTATGTGAAAGTTATGGCGGTTTGAATTTCAGATTTCAATAAGCCTTTATTTATGTAATTTAATTATGAAGTGAAATTTTGTAGAACAATAGTGAGTACATGGATTACATGGGTAAATAGGCAATATTATTATAAGTTCAAAACAGTTGGGTTTGCTCCAAAAGGAGTTTTCATGATTTAGTTATGAATTTTCAAAGTTATTAGTGTTTTCTTTTGTAACAATAATAGTGTTAATAGCTCATTTTCCAAAGTAATGCTCTCTCACATAGTGGACAAGTTTGAAACCAATTTTAATATAAAGTTCATAAATATGAAAATTATCAAGTGGTTTCATTCATTTTGGAGTTAAAATGATTTAGTTATGCATTTTATAAGTTAATACCAATTTTCAGTATATGTTAATAGATTCCGAATTTCATAAAGTATTTAACACTTTTCTACCGTCTCACGCTTAGCCGCGAGCCGACAAGCGGCCTCAAGACCGCATGTTGACTCGGTCAACTTTGACCCCGCCACCAACACATGCGTAAAGCGTATTTCCGTAAATACGCCTTCTACTTTACTTAACGCAAATTCATTCTAAGCATATCAAGAATACGCTTTTCCTTAATCAAAACATACTTCACCATCTACGCCCACTTACCGCCATCGTGCCCACTGTCAAACTCGCAAGCCCTTAATTAACCCAACCGCTTTCTAATTGTGACCCCACATGTAAGCGATAGATTGATTCTTAACCTCGATTTAGCCATGTCATTTACTCTAATCGCTGTGCTACGTTGCTTTGCCGACGAAACCGACAACAACGGCGCGCTTACTTGTTCGGCGGCTTGCGGTGCTTTCGCCCACGAGGGCGCCGACCAAAGCTCGTAACGGAGCCGCAATAGCCATGCACACCTTAGGGTGGTGGCGGCGACGATCGGTGGCTCAAACGGCGGCTAGCCGGAGATGGGCGGAGCTAAAGCCTCGGCCAACAGTGGAGATACGAAAACGAACTCCGCAAAGTCCAAACAAGCGGGTGCCTTAGCACCACAAAGGTCCAGGGAAGCTACCTGAGCAAAGAAGGACGCTCGGGGAAGCTTGGAGATGACAGGAGCCTGACCGGTGTCGGAGAAGGTGACGGCGGCGACACGGCTTCTCGTGGAGAAGACGATCGAGCAAAACGAAGAGGAGTGAGTGATAGGATAGCTCAAAGACCATGTGAGGATGCTTCATGAGCATAAGAATCGGTCAAGGACTTACCAATGGAGTGGAGACGAAGGACAAAGTCGACGGCGATCCAAGGAAACTCGAACTCGGCCTCCTCCCGTGAAGCACCAAAGAAATTAATTGAGGGAAACTCTTCAGGATACCCCAATGCACCATATGACGCGCAAAGGTGGGGATAAAACTCACCGGGAATGGAGAACACACGAAAGTTCTCGGTGCGTGCCTCGAAATGCCGAGCACGATAATGGTCCGGAGCTACAAGAGGAACCAAGGTCCAAGATGAGCAAAATGGAACGGCATGGATCGGGAGGTGAGGGAAACCACACGGAGGAAAACTCACCGTGAAGAGAGCAAGAACAAGCCTCTCTTTCCTCGCACCGAGAGGAAAGATGGGGAAGAATGAGGCGTTCGGGGGTTACTTAAGCTGAACCGAGGGACGGAACAGGCGGCGCCACTTGCCGAACTCGTGATGGTCAATTGGGCGGTGGATTCACGGCGTGAGCATCGCCGCTCTTTGTGCTGTCGAGCGGCGCGAGCGCGTGGCGCTAGCTCTCGCGCCGCAACGGGAGGTAGGAGAAGGCCACGGCAGGCGGACCCACAATGTCGGCGACTCAACGCGCGCCGAGTTGAGTTCAAGTGAGTCCACGAGACCGTTGATCCCCGCGGACGACTTGGATCGCGAGTGCAATCGGACCGGCCGAAGGGTAGGCGATCCGGGCCGCTGATCTTAGATCTGAAGGTCCACAGCGGAGGTGCAATTAGTCGACTCGACCGAGTCAAGAGACCGGTCGGACTCGAGTCAAGGTCTGGTTCGGGCCTGAGGAATAGTACTAGGGTTGACTGATACTAATTTGCTTTTCCTACTTTGACCAGGGGTTTAAAAATAGAAATAAATTTCCTAAAATCATGAAATTATTTGGGAGGTTCCTGAGATAACCTAGTGTCCATAAAAATTATTGAACCCTACTGTTCATGATATAATTTGTGATATATAAATTCAAACTTAAACTAGGTCTTTTAATAGTGTTTGAATTTTCTTAGGGTTCAAACCAGTCCCAAAAATTTGGGAAAAAATATATTAATTCAAGATAATTAATATAGTATTTGAATAAATTATTTTCAGAGGTTTTTCAGTAGCATTAATTTCGGTTTCTAGTTTGGAGATCAATTTAAAGTGTAGGTTTCATTTATATTTTGAGATTTTCCAAGTACAATAGGTACACAAAAAGTTTAAAAATAAGATGCATGCTCATGAGATGCATAATTAACCACTTTATTAAATTGGGGATGTGACAAACCTCCCCCCTTACAAAAGATCTCGACCCCGAGATCGATAGGGCGGAAGTTGGATAGAAGGTTCTAAGAGAAAACAAAACATCTGTTGTCTTGATTTCCTTCAAAGATAGTGCCAAGATATCTTTGTAGGGTTACAAGGAATGGCTATTACATTTTTCCTTCCCATTGCTTTGTTTAAACTTTCCTTTCTTGATTCGAAGATATTTTAAGTGGAAGGAAAAGATCGATAGCCACTCGTAGTTGATCTTCACGTTCCCAAGTTGCTTCATCTTCAGTGTGGTTACTCCACTGAACCTTGACGAATTTGATGTTGCGATTTCGCGTCTTGCGCTCCTTTTCTTCAAGAATGCGAATTGGGTGCTCCCGATAAGAAAGATCGGGTTGCAAATCAAGTTTTTCCAGTTCGATTGCTTCGTTGGGATGCGAAGACACTTCTTCGATTCATAAACATGGAAGACATCATGTACATCCACAAGTGATGGTGGCAACTCTATTTGATAAGCCACCGGTCCCAACTTTGCTAGAATTCGAAAGGTCCGATGTAGCGAGGTGCCAATTTGCCTTTGACTTGGAAACGATGTGTTCCTTTCATTGGAGAAACCTTAAGATAGACATGATCATCCACCTCAAAGCTCAACTCACGACGACGACGGTCGACATAGGACTTCGACGGATTGAGCCGTCCAAGTCGTTCGCGGATGACACGAACTTGTTCTTCTCGCATCCTCTACCAAGGTTGGGCCATAAACGGCCTCTCCCGCTTCGACCAGTTCAAGGGTGTCCGACAAGCTCTCCCATACAATGCTTCAATGGTGACATTTGAATGCTTGATTGGAAGCTATTGTTGTAGGAGAACTCGCAAATGGTAAACATTTCTCCGGTTCTTGCTATAGGACAGCACACATGCCCGGAGAAGATCTTCCAAGATTTGATTCACCCTTTCACCGCCCATCTGCTTGTGGGTGGTAAGCGAATCGAAAGATAGATTGGTCCCCATTGCTTTATGTAAGCACTTCCGAGTAAGATGTGAATCATGGACTCTATCTAAATGATGACCTTGGTACACCATGGAGACAAACAATTCGGAGATATAAAGCTCAGCTAATTTATCCCCATGGTAGGTGGTCTTGACAGAATGAAATGGGCAACCTTCGCCGACGATCAACAATCACCCATATAGAATCGGACTCGCTTGAGTTTTTGGAAGGCCGGTGATAAAATCCATGCCAACTTCTTCCCATTTCCACTTGGGAATGGGCAGGGGTTGTAGAGTGCTGCGCGGTTTCAAATGCTCGGCCTTAACTCTTTGGCATACATCACACTCGGCAACAAATTGAGCGATGTGTCGTTTCATCTGCCCACCATAGTCGCTTCTTAAGATCTTGGTACATCTTGGTGCTACTGGGTGGATAGAAAACTTGAGTCATGGGCCTCCTTGAGAATTAGCTCTCTCAGGCGTGATCGCAAGGCACCACCAACCGGTTTCCAAACCATACGGTGCCTTGTGCATCTTCTTTAAAGCACTTGGCCTTGCCTTGCTTCACTTCCTCCCTGGATCTGAGCTACTTCTTCATCGGTCTTACAGGCTTTCTAATCTGGTCCTCAAGTGTATAATTCACACCAAGGGCAGCAGGAACCTTCCTCAATTATCTCCAGTGCAGACGTTGCATCGCAGACACAAGCTCTTTGAAATGGGAGTTACTGATAAACAGTTTGCACCGAGACTTTCGCTAGGGCATCAAGAACTACATTTGCTTTTCCCGGATGATAATGGAGTGCAAAATCATAATCTTTGATTAACTCAAGCCATCTCCTTTGCCTCAAGTTCAGATCGGCTTGGGTGAAGATATATTTGAGACTCTTGTGGTCGGTATAGATTTCGCAACGATTGCCGATGAGGTAATGTCGCCAAATCTTGAGAGCATGAACAATCGCCGCGAGCTCCAAATCATGAGTGGGATAATTCAACTCATGTGGTCTCAATTGTCTTGATGCATAAGCTACCACTCGCCCTCTTGCATAAGAACACAACCGAGCCCAAGGCGAGACGCATCGCAGTAAATGTCAAAACTCTTGTGAATGTCGGGCAAGATGAGTACTGGAGCCTTGGTCAAGCATTCCTTTAGGATCTGAAAGCTCTCCTCACATTCAGTGACCATTCGAACTTCTTTTCTTTCTTCGGTTGAGTCATTGGCCTTGCAATTTTGGAGAAGTTCGGATGAATCTGCGGTAGTAACCCGCAAGTCCAAGAAAATGCGAATATCGAATGTTTCGGTTGTCTCCAATCAAGGACATCTTGCACTTTGCTAGGATCAACAGCAATACCGCCTTGGATAGGACATGCCCCAAGAAACTAACTTCATGAAGCCGAACTCGCATTTGCTAAATTTAGCATAAAGTCGATGTTGACGAAGCTTCTCAACACAATCCTCAAGTGTTGCTCGTGTTCTTCATCGGACTTTGAGTAGATAAGGATGTCGTCAATGAATACAACAACAAACTTATCCAAATACTCCATGAACACCGAATTCATAAGATTCATGAAGTATGCCGTGCATTTGTCGACCAAAAGACATGACAATGTACTCGCATAACCCGTAACGAGTAGAGAATGTCGTCTTCGGATGTCTTCGGTTCGAACTTTAATTTGATGATAACCTGCGCAAATCAACCTTGAGAATACTTGGGCTCCACTCAATTGATCAAATAAATCATCAATCCGAGGAAGCGGATATTTGTTCTTGATAGTGACTTCATTTAACTGACGGTAGTCAACACACATCCGCAAACTCTTGTCCTTCTTTTTGACAAAGATAGCCGCATCCCCAAGGTGAGGAGCTCGGCCTAATAAACCCCTTTGTCTTGAAGTTCTTGGAGTTGCTTCTTCAATTCTTCCAATTCATTAGAGGCATCCAGTATGGCCGCTTTGAGATCGGCGCGATCACGGTACAAGCTCGATGACGAACTCGACTTCTCGATCGGAGGCATGCCGGGAGTTCTTCGGGAATACATCCGGGTATTCACACACCACGTGCACTTTCTCAAGTTCAAGAGAGGTATAAGCTTCCAAGGCATAGAGATGAGAACGCCCACGAAGGTGCAAAACGACTTGATTGCCGTCTTCACTAGTGACGAAATAGACCACGAGCACAATCGATCTTTCCCTGGTTTTGGACAGCCAATCCATCCTCAAGATTACATCAATACCCGCTGATTTTAGCACAATTAAGTTTGCCAAGAAGTTGACATTTTGAATTTCCACTTTTCGCCCCGCAGACTTGATCGGTTTGAAGACCGATCCGCTATTGGATTTGATAAGGTGGCTGAAGTTTATGTATTTCAAAATGATTAAGTGCAGCATATTCTTCTCGATGAATGAATGAGATGCTCTGAATCAAATAAAACGATCTTTGGACAAGAATTAACAAGAAGTGTACCCAAACGACGCCCGAGCGTCGCCGCCTCCTCGGCCGTGACGTGGTTCACTTGGCCACGTGCAGGGGCCTGTGGAGGGGTAGATGCTGCCCTGGGAGGTGGTGTAGGTCTTGCCACAGCCGGTGGTGTAGGAGCACGATAAACCTGCGGCATTCCCCGCTGCTTGGCGAGGCAAGAAGAAGCATAGTGGCCCTGGCGACCACAATGAAAGCAGGTGACATTAGGCTTGAATGTACCACTGTTTTGGGAGTTCTTACTCCCACTGTGCCGCTTCCCTGTAGGTGGAGAAGGTCGTGCAGGCGCCACAGGAAACCTCGATGGCACTGGAGCCTGAGGACGAGGTGCCTGAGGCGGTCCGGTCTTGTTGTCGGGAAATCGCCACTAGCCGAGAACTGAGCGGCCTTCTTCCTCTTCCTGGACTCCTCCACAGCCACACTCTTGTGCTCTACTAAAATGGCCTTGTTCACCATGTGCTGGAAGTTTCTGAAGTCATGTACCGCTAAAGCCAGCTGCATCTCCTCAGTCAAACCGCCCATGAACCGTGGGCGCGCAGCATCTGTGGAGACGCTATCCGGGCATAGCGGGCCAAGGAGTTGAACTCAAAGATACTCGCGATCTTCCTTCCTTGCTTCAAAGAAAGAAACTGCTGCTGCTTGATGGACATGACCCCATCAGGAATATAGGCCTCCCTGAAAGCCGCACGAAACTCGTTCCATGATGGAACGTCCCCGTCAGGTTGCATGGCGGAAAAATTATCCCACCACGCACTAGCGGCGCCTTCCAGCTGATAGCTGGCAAAAAGAACTCTCTCAACGCCCGTGCATTGAGCAATGGCTAGTTTCTTCTCCACATCCCTCAGCCAATCTTCAGCCTCCATAGGGTCTCCAGTACCCGCAAAGGTGGGAGGATTTGTTCGCTGAAACTCAGCGAGACCCCCACGCTGCCTCTGATGTCCCCCTCCCCCTGCTGCCGCAGGAGCAGGAGAAGTGTTGCGAGCTATAGCCTCCAGGATCCTGGTCTGATCCATCCTGTTCCTCTCGATCTGAGCCAAGACTTCCGCCATAGTAGGTGGCGGAGGAAGCACTTCCTCAGAGGAACCGCCCTCTGGACGGTGCCGCTGAGAGGGCTCACCCTCTCCTCGCGGCGTAAAGTTCTCTCATAAAGCAGCGAACGAGTGCCCTGGGGTGGAGATCCCCCATCGCGCTGAGCTCTAGCACGAGTGTTGGGGCCTGACATCCTGAAGTGACAAGGAATGTTAAAAAGAGACCAAGATTGCTGGCAAAGTGTGAATAATAAAACTTTGGACAGCAAGCACAAAGCTCTTAATTAAGCATGCATAATGATATAAAATGCACCAAAACACAACACCAAAAGACCGTACAAAGGCACTAAAGCCAGTACAAGATTCATGACTTCAAATCATAATTTTTTCAAAGCAATTACATTCATAGGGCCCGAGGGCGAAAAACAACCACTGGAAATATAGTTCTTGCAAGAGAAACATTAAGGGTTCAATTATTACTAGCCTATTACAGGAAATCAAAGATACATGCTTGCCCAAAAGCTTACGCCTACAACATCCTAAATGTTGTTCCGGTCAAAGTTTACCGGAAACTCGTCCAGAAGATGTGCCTCAGGGGATCCCGTATCATCGGGTCTCCAAAATTAGGAAGACGCAACGGGAGCCTTGCTCTATCACATGGCCTCCAAGAGTTCCATCCTACGAGTACGAGCAAAACCAATCGACATGCGAACTGGCGCCTCGTCCCATAGTTGGGTACATGCCCGCACTTCCGAAAGACGGTACATCGGTGGCGCCAAGCATATGGGGAAACCTCATTCGTGCCATAAACCACATGGCGGTCAATAATTCTCATGTTACACATGAGTTGTAGGTGCTTTGGGCCACCACGAGACGCGACGAGTCTCGCATAACTCATACACAAGGCATCGATGGATTTGGTCCATGATATGGACCAATCTTGCCAATCGCCTAACACGGGATCTTCCCAAACCGAATCCGGGCAAGGTGTCCACCTCGTACCACGCCGCACATAGGAAAATGGTAGTAAGGCGGCCGAGACAACTCCGCCGATCATAACGGAGATGGCTCATAGCCACACGGCCACTTCTGTAGAGCCATGGCCTCGAAGTGCCACGTGCTCGAAACAATATGGGATACTCCCCGTGACTCGTCTGGCGATGATGTTGATCACAGCCAAGTATTCCTCCATGCCTGGCCCCCTGTCGCGGCGATAGATGGCGTAAGATGGCTGATAGGTGAAGTTCGCCCTCCACATCATTTCCTGAGCAAATACGGGTATCCATCCACGTTCTCAGCTTGAGTTTCTTTGACCAGGTATTGGCGACTCATCTAAAAGCAAGAACAATAAGGTAAGATTTCTTTAAAAATAGAAATAGGGTAAGAAAAGATACTAGGATGGATGAGGAATAAAAGATATTCCTAACTTAAACTTTCTGAAATTAATTTGATAATTTCAAAAATAATTTGACTCAAGGAGGCTTACTAACTCTAACACCAGTGCTATCTCTAACCTACAGTCAGTATGGCTCTGATACCAACGCTGTGGGGACCCCGGAGTTATCTCCATAAGACCGAGACTAATCAAGGTCTTAGGGACATAACTCTGGATCTCCAGAGAATGGATTCCAACTCAACTCCATCTAAATGAGAGACTTAACTCAAACTAGAGCCCCGACGATCATGCGCACCGCTCCTCTGCGAGCACTACATGATTGTTGGTTCTCCAACAAGTCAAGCGCTACACTTAGTGAGTTAAATAGGAAGCCATGAACAGCGAATATGACTTATATTGGCTCCCAAGATCAGCGACCAATATAAGCATACTCTCATCCAACGTTGATCACATCCATACAACATCCATACATTAATAGTTCAAAAGACATACAACATAGTTCCAATTTTACATCTAATACAAGTGGCCGACCGGCCAAATTTAAAGGAAAGTGTTAAGTAGCAGCGGAAATACGGGAATAAACCAAAAGGCCAGCAGTGGTATGCCACACAACCCATCGGCAACCAACCGGGAGTTAGATGATAGCAAACTACTCATCGGTGTCGCCTAAATTGACACCGACAAGCTCGCCGATTTCAAGATCGCCCTCACCGTAAAGCCAAGAACATCCGCTGAGTACAAAGAGTACTCGCAAGTCTTACACAAATAAAAATAATTATGCATAAGGTCATTCAAAGGAAGGGCTCATATTGGCTTAGTTTTGCGAAGACGACGCAATACCGAACAACCTACACATGCTAGTTTTTCACGTGCCATTTCAAAATCAGGTTTGAAGTAGAAATAAAGCATGTGAATAAGTAATGAATTCAATAACAAATGAATCATACCAACAACAAAGTGGCGGTCCACTTTGATACAACAATAAGCATGAACATCCCATTCATGACGATACCAAGTTATAACCACAATTTTAATTTCAAGTCTAACAATAAGCAGCCACAAATTTCAAGTTGTCGTCCATAACCGTGGACACGGCTATTCGAATAGGTTTATACCTGCAGGGTGTACTACTTTACCACACGACTTGATTAGCCCGTAGCCTCCGGATGCCTCCGAATATAGCATACTTCCTATGGTATGCCGGCCGGGTAAATCAAGATACGGTCGTTTTTAGCAAGAAGATCCCATTGAGCTAAGTCCCTGAACCCATGGCTCCTAGGAGACACGAGACGTTAACGCCTCCATCCTATATATCCTAGGAAACACAAGACGTTAACGCCCCCATCCTATCGGCCCAAAAGGAACACGGGATTTCACGGTCCCATGCCCTTACAATTTCACCACCGTGGGACTCAACACAATAAAACCTCCCCCCTACTTAACCATACGGCACCCATATACCGCGTGTGATAGTACGAGTTTTGCTTGAATCGCAACAACCCAAAGTTCGGTCCTTAATTGTCCAGACAAGCCAAACCACATACCCAAATCTCGTGCACGAAGGCACCATCACTAACCAACACTTGTCCAGACCAAAAGCTCATTTAAAAATGACAAAATTTCACTTATAAAACAGATACGAAGATCTGAAACAAAAGTATATAATGAGAGTCATATTTGTCCCATAATTGGCGGGCTATTCCCGACAATCGAGCTACCGGTTCTAGACTTGCATGACTAAGCAAACTCGAACAACATTACTTCACTCATCCTATCATAGCATTTCAGTAATGGAATAATTCACGGATAGCCTCAATGACAAGATAATAGGATGTGTCTAACCATTCATAACAAAAATAGCGACAATATAAGACTATCATGCAAGCAATTATCATTGCATCTACCCTAGCAAAATTGGGATCAAATATGATGCAAAAGAAAGTTCAAAGGATGCTTGCCTTGCTGGAAAAGTAATTGCTCACTCTCGGTCACGAGGAGTCGATATCAATAGGCTCGAATATATATAAATGCAATCTCGAATAAACATCGAAAATACCTCAAAATTCAAAATGCTCAAAAATGCATGATTTTTCTACAGTAGCTGAGTCATGATTTAAGGTGGTTTTGGTGAAAGAATTATTTCATTTTGATTTAGTATGTGAAAGTTATGGCGGTTTGAATTTCAGATTTCAATAAGCCTTTATTTATGTAATTTAATTATGAAGTGAAATTTTGTAGAACAATAGTGAGTACATGGATTACATGGGTAAATAGGCAATATTATTATAAGTTCAAAACAGTTGGGTTTGCTCCAAAAGGAGTTTTCATGATTTAGTTATGAATTTTCAAAGTTATTAGTGTTTTCTTTTGTAACAATAATAGTGTTAATAGCTCATTTTCCAAAGTAATGCTCTCATTTACAGGGACAAGTTTGAAACCAATTTTAATATAAAGTTCATAAATATGAAAATTATCGAAGTGGTTTCATTCATTTTGGAGTTAAAATGATTTAGTTATGCATTTTATAAGTTAATACCAATTTTCAGTATATGTTAATAGATTCGAATTTCATAAAGTATTTAACACTTTTTCTACCGTCCTCACGCTAGCCGCGATGATGACGGGCGGGCCTCAAGACCGTGTTGACTCGGTCAACTTTGACCCCGCCACCGAACACATGCGCGTATTTCCAGAAATACGTCTTCTACTTTACGAACGTGCAAATTCATTCTAAGCATATCAAGAATACGCTTTTCCTTAATCAAAACATACTTCACCATCTACGCTTCCACTTACCGCCATCAGGCCCACCTGTCAAACTCTGCAAGCCCTTAATTAACCCAACCGTTTTCTAATTGTGACCCCACATGTAAGCGATAGATTGATTCTTAACCTCAGTACTTAGCCATGTCATTTACTCTAATCGCCGTGCTACATTGCTTTGCTTGACGAAACCGACAACAATGGCGTCGGCGCGCTGTTCGGGCGGCTTGCCGTGCTTTCGTCCACGAGGGCGCCGACCAAAGCTCGTAACGAGCCGCAATAGTCATGCGCACCTTAGGGTGGTGGCGGCGACGACCGGTGGCTCAAACGGCGCTAGCCGAGATGGCGGAGCTAAAGCCGCCAACAGTGGAGATACGAAAACGAACTCCGCAAAGTCCAAACAAGCGGGTGCCTTAGCACCACAAAGGTCCAGGGAAGCTACCTGAGCAAAGAAGGACGCTCGGGGAAGCTTGGAGATGACAGGAGCCTGACCGGTGTCGGAGAAGGTGACGGCGGCGACACGGCTTCTCGTGGAGAAGACGACTGGAGCAAAACGAAGAGGAGTGAGTGATAGGGATAGCTCAAAGACCATGTGAGGATGCTTCATGAGCATAAGAATCGGTCAGGACTTCCAAATGAGTCGGAGACGAAGGACAAAGTCGACGGCCGATCCAAGGGAAACTCCGAACTCAGCGGCCTCCTGTGAAGCATCAAAGAAATTAATTGAGGGAAACTCTTCAGGATACCCCAATGCACCATATGACGCGCAAAGGTGGGGATAAAACTCACCGGAATGGAGAACACACGAAAGTTCTCAGTGCGTGCTCTGAAATGCCGAGCACGATAATGGTCCGGGAGCTACAAGAGGAACCAAGGTCCAAGATGAGCAAAATGGAACTGCATGGATCGGGAGGTGAGGGAAACCACACGGAGGAAAACTCACTGTGAAGAGAGAACAAGCCTCTCTTTCCTCGGACCGAGAGGAAAGATGGGGAAGAATGAGGCGTTCGGGGTTACTTAAGCTGAACCGAGGACGAAGCAGGCGGCGCCACTTGCCGAACTCGTGGATGGTCAATTGGGGCGGTGGATTCACGGCGTGAGCATCGCCGTTCTTTGTGCTCGTCGGAGCAGCGCGGCGCGTGGCGCTAGCTCTCTGCGCCCGCAACGGGAGGTAGGAGAAGGCCACGGCGGGCGGACCCACAATGTCGGCGACTCAACGCGCGCCGAGTTGAGTTCAAGTGAGTCCACGTGACCGCTGGATCCGGCGACGACTTGGATCGATGAGTGCACCGGACCGGCGAAGGGTAGGCGATCCGGGCCGTTGATCTTAGATCTGAAGGTCCACAAGCGGAGGTGCAATTAGTCGACTCGATCGAGTCAAGAGACCGGTCGGACTCGAGTCAAGGTCTGGTTCGGGCCTGAGGAATAGTACTAGGGTTGACTGATACTAATTTGCTTTTCCTACTTTGACCAGGGGTTTAAAAATAGAAATAAATTTCCTAAAATCATGAAATTATTTGTGGAGGTTCCTGAGATAACCTAGTGTCCATAAAAATTATTGAACCCTACTGTTCATGATATAATTTGTGATATATAAATTCAAACTTAAACTAGGTCTTTTAATAGTGTTTAAATTTTCTTAGGGTTCAAACCAGTCCCAAAAATTTGGGAAAAAATATATTAATTCAAGATAATTAATATAGTATTTGAATAAATTATTTTCAGAGGTTTTTCAGTAGCATTAATTTCGGTTTCTAGTTTGGAGATCAATTTAAAGTGTAGGTTTCATTTATATTTTGAGATTTTCCAAGTACAATAGGTACACAAAAAGTTTAAAAATAAGATGCATGCTCATGAGATGCATAATTAACCACTTTATTAAATTGGGGATGTGACACGTGGGGTGTGCAATACTATTGTGAACCCATTTCTAGCTTTAGTTCTCGCCGCGGTGGCCGGAGTCGCCGGCGGCGAGCTCGTCTTTGCGCCCGGTTTTTGTCGGACGCGTGTGACGTTGTAGCTTTGTCATTAGGACAAAGATTGGGTTCATTAATTTCTAATCATTGTTAGTAATTAATTGCTGTCCAAAATGGCTTAATGTGTCACTGTCAGGTGGGCCTCGCCCACTTAAACCCTCACTGTGCATTGTCGTTAGGACATAGATTGTGCTCATTAATTGCTAATCATTGTTAGTAATTAATGGTTGTCCTAAAAGGTTAATGTGCCACTTACATGTGGGCCCGCACACTAAAACCCTCGCTGTGCACATGTGCGCAGCGTTGAGCACCGCTATGGGCCATCCATTTCAGATCAACGGTCTAGATCTGTTGGGACGTTCAGACCACCGAACTCCCCAAATCGCTCATTTCTATATCTACGACTCGGATCTCGTGAACCTTCGGACCTCCGAATGTGACCTTGATCTGAGTTGTTCCTTTTTAGATCAACACTCCCGATGTGCTGAGGCTTTCGAAAAGTCCGAACGTCTCATCCATTGTGGGCCATTCGATTTAAATCCAACGGCTGAGTTTGAGAGCGGGCTGCTCGCACGCGCTGTGAGCCATTCGTTTGGGCTATTCGATTTGAACTCAGCGGCCCGGGTTTTTCCGCTTGGGGTTAGTATTAAAGAAATCTGGAAATCCTTTATTTGTGAATTGTAAAATGTGTTAAACTTTAAAACTTCATAACTAATTCATTGTAACTCCTTTTTAGATGGTTCAAATTGTGTTAAATCTCTATTTAACTGAACTTTAATCTAAAAATATGTTTGAACCTTGTTCTGTACCAGAAAATTGTGTAGGTTGTATTAACTTGCTTTAGCGCTTAATTGTTGTTCTAGAAATTCATTAAAACTTGAAAAATGCATAAGTTATTCTCCGAAACTCCAAATTGAGCAAACTAAAATATGTTAGGTTCCTCTGTTAATATGCTTTAGAATAGAATAGGTTTTATTTATGTCATTGCCTCTGAAAAATATTTTGCACTAGTTTCATAACTTAGAAAAATCATAAGAAACTCAATTTAACTCCAAATGAAGTGAACCCATTTTTGCTGTGCTTAGAATGCCATGATCTGCCTACCATGAAAATTTCATGTTTGAAAACTTTTTGAAAATTTGTACCATGAACAGTAATAGAAAGCAATTAAATTGGATTTTCCAGTAGATTGAAATTGTTTAGGCTATAACTTTTGCATGCTTAGTCCAAATCGATTTATTCTTGTTGCTAAATTCATTTAAAATCATGCTCTTTCTGCTGTGTAAATTTCATGGATTTTGGATTATTTTGGATTTTGAGTCTTTTTTGGTGTTCATCGTTTTTATTGGATGTTCTCGTTCTTACGATAGGTTTCGAAGAATTTATTGAACCCGAGAGTGATCCTCAGCAACAAGATTGTGATCTCCAGCAAGGCAAGCAGATGTAGCATTCATTTGATCATATTGCTCCTATTATTTTTAAAAGTATAATATCTTATTTGCAAAGTTTATGTATGCATGTGCTATTTTGTGTTTAACTATTGTCGGTTAGATGATCCTTTAGATGCATAATCTGTAGGTAAATATTTATCCTCTACTACTGAGCTTAGGATTATCTTGCTGTGATTTAGGGTTCGTTGGATGAGCTCTTATCACTTAGTAGTTTGCGAGTTGTTGCTTAGTCATGCTTAGCTACTAGTAGAATTGGGCGGTTGTCGACTTAGTCGATAACCTTGATCACACAAAAACTTATTATGACTTTATGTCCAGCACCTGGTGCTATGTTAATTTGAGGAACTAAAACGGAAAATAAAATTTTTTAGACTTGGGCACAATGGTAAGATGGTGTGCTTTTGGGTGTGAATGGTTGATGCCCGAGTCAACAAGGACCGAACATCTTGTGTCACACTATCCAAGTATATTTGCGTGCTAACTACATTAGAGGGATATGAGACCTCTCTTGACTTAGTACTTTGGCGTGTGTTGGCTCCGAGTCGTAGGAGGATGTGTGTGTTGTGTTGTGACAAAATGAGGATGGTGTTTATGTGTTGGGTACACGGGAGTGGAATCCTTTCTAGGTTTTCCACACCGAGGGGCATTGTAGTTGTCCTGGTTGCTTTACCCTCTATGGGTAGTTGACTCCCGGCTTTACAATGACCACAATGCAACGTATATGTTTCTATCCATGGAGCGACTCGTGGTCGATACACAATATTGGAAAACGTCTCGTAGGACTTAGCCGTGTCGGCATACCTTTGGAAGTGTGCTTAATCATGTGGCAAAAAGGCGGTCTGAAGTGTGGGTACATTGGTACACTCCTGCAGGGTTTGAACTATTCGAATAGCCTCGTCCTAGGTTATGAACACGCTTGGTTAGGTTTTGTAAGATTTAGACTATAACCTTTTCACTAAAACTTGATTGGGTGATACGAATTGGGAATTCATGCTATGTTGTGGTGGCTATTGGGTTAGTCACCTCTAGTTGTAATTTATGTTACTTATTGTTGTCTCGCTATTATTTCATCATTTAAAAATAGATTTGACAAATTGCCTTCAATCTGTTACATTATTTTAAATGAAAATTGATTTATGCGTCCAATTAACCATATAACCATCTCCTTTGTTTCAGCTTGCATGTAGCTATGTATAGGCTTGTTACTCGTAAGTCTTGTGAGTACATTTTTGTACTCAGTTGCATTATTTTATTGTTGCAGAGGAGGAAGTGGATCCCCAAGGGATCGATTTTTGAGTTTTGCTGCGGTGGGTGCGACTAGCTTGGCGGCCCGGTCGGTTGCCTTGTGGGTGAATGGCTAACCGGTTGACTTTTGTTTATAGCCATCTTATGGAATCTTGCTTCCGCTGTTTATCCTGTTATTTTGTTGTCATTTGGCCGGTCGGCCCTTGTTGTAATAACTCTTTATTATGTATGTCTTTCGCTGGACTTAGCTTTGTAAGCTCGTATGGAAATGATGCATGATTTTGTAAAGGTTTATGTGTACTGTATTTCTGAGAAGTACATATCCACCGAAGTTTAGGATATTTAATTGGTAATACTAGAACCATTTAGAGGTTAAGTATTACGAGTTAAATATCCCGGGTCCTCACACTCTTCGCCCTCTCGCAAGCTGTCCTCAGCCTCCGGAGAGCCCTGGGGTTGCCGCTGATATCTTTCTTGTTCTTTCTCTTGAACTCCTGGACAAAGTGGTTGACCTTCCGGTTGTCAAAGTCCTCACCACCAAGGTGAGTGTCCCAAGCTGTGGCCTTGACCTCAAAGATACCCTCCTCAATGGTGAGAAGGGAGACGTCAAAGGTACCGCCTCCGAGGTCAAAGATGAGAACATTCTTCTCACCAACGCTGCTAGCCTTCTTGTCAAGACCATAAGCAATAGCGGCAAGTAGGCTCGTTGATGATACGCATAACATTGAGACCGCAATCACCCCAAAGATCCTTGGTGCCCTGTCTCGAGGGTCATTGAAGTAGGCAGAACAGTGACAACAAGATTCTTGATGGTGGTACCAAGGTAGGCTTCAGCAATCTCACGCATCTTGATGAGGACCATGGAGGAGATCTCCTCACCAGAACAACTGCTTTTCCTCACCCTTGTACTTGGACAACAATCATAGGCTTGTCACGTGTCCAGAATGACCTTGAAGGGCCAGAGCTTAATGTCACTCGACAGGGAGCATCTGTAAATCTCACGCCAATAAGACGCTTCGCATCTCAGAGAAGAATTTATGTCAGTAATTGGCTACTTGCAATATTAATTTATACTACAATGATGCATGTACAGTAATAAATCAGCAATACAAATCAATATTGCTATGCTATGCCAGGACAAGCACCAATAACTTCTTTGCAACTAGAATACAAGCATTTGTATCCAACATATGGCAGGAGGCAACATTGAACAAAAATTTAAGACTTATGGACTAGACCACTTACAATAAAATAAGTTAAGAGCTGTTCTCATGCTTACAACTGAAATAAGGGAAATATCTTGCACGGTTACTAGATCAACACACTGTTCACAGATTCCTATGTGTTCTGATCTAGAACCCAAAACAAAAGCATAAGGTAGGGTATGCTAAGCACTACCAACTTGACAAATTAGGAAAGCTAGAAAGTGTAAATGGCTATATAGTAACTGGAAGCTCATCAAGGAGCAACCAGTGTCGCAAGGTCCGTTCCCCCTTGTTATATTGGCATATTTCGAGGCACATCCTCTGGTATAAACGGAGCGAAACTAAAGGCCCAAAAACACAAGCCATGTCGCCCTGAATTCCCTCCCGCGTCTGATCCCACGCGACCCTCTGTCGTCGCCGTCCGATATTTATTTCGTTTTGCGTGCTGCGATGCCTTTGCATTCTTCCCCCCACTCCCTTTTGGCTTTCCCCATCGCTTCTCCTCCCTTCCCTTCCCCGCGCCTCCCACCCCACCCCCCGCATCTACTCTCCGCTCCGCGTTGTTCGTGGGACAACCACCCCGGTGGTTTTTTCCTCTGCTGCCGCCTCACCGACGCCCCCTCCTCCTCCTTTCTTCCGCGAGCTCCGCAGGCCCCCGCCCTCTTCCCCACCCCCGCTTCACAGGCAGCCCCCTCGCGTCTCTTGTTATCACAACCCCCTACCTCCCCACGATTTCTGGTCTTCCCGTTCCCCTCCCCTGTAAACATTGCCACCCCCTGCATCCCCATCTGTCTTTGATGGCCATGGCCCACCTCCAGCTCACAGCAGTCGCCGGCGGCCGCGACGACGAGTTGGAGGAGGTGGCGCTGCTAGGCTCCTACGACGAGGAGGCCGCAGGGAGGCGGAGGAGGCGGTGGGCATGCGGCGGGTGCAGGTGCGGGTCACTGGCATGACGTGCTCCGCCTACACCGTTTCTGCCCGTTGCGGTGTGCTACGCGCCTCCGTGTCACTGCTGCAGAGCCGCGCCGACGTCGTCTTCGACCCCGTGCTCGCCAAGGTCCGTGGATTGGCTCCGTGATCCTCCCCCTCACCTCGCCTCGCGCGCACTGGAGATGTGGTTTGGGATCACGCCTTTGCGGCGAATTCTAGCGCTGTAGCTGCGTAATTGGGTGGATTTGGGCGTGGTATTGGAGTTGCGTGGCTGAATTGCGAACCTCGAGGCGGGAAAATTACTTGCAGTTCGTTGGTTAAGGTAGTTAGGAACTTAGTATGGGAAATGCGGAAGGGGGTGGTGGGAAGCCGCGGAAGCTGGCCCGCGGCGGCTTTTGGCTTTCTAACGTGTATGTGGAAAACAGCTTCCGAGAAAGCTACTTCTAAGGAAGGGGGTGGTGGGAAGCCGCAGAAGCTGGCCCGCGGCGGCTTTTGGCTTTCTAACGTGTATGTGGAAAACAGCTTCCGAGAAAGCTACTTCTAAGGAAGGGGGTGGTGGGAAGCCGCAGAAGCTGGCCCGCGGCGGCTTTTGGCTTTCTAACGTGTATGTGGAAAACAGCTTCCGAGAAAGCTACTTCTAAAAGCCTACCGTTTGGTTCGGCTTCCTGCTTTTTCGAACGAAGCCAGAAGCCGAAGCCGAAACAAACACCCCGTTAACCAGGCCAGTCCAATCCCTTCCACTTTCCCACTGCCACTAGGACTTCTCACACACACAAGACAACCACACACACAGAGACACGGGAGTGCAGATGGCTACCGCCACCACACACGCACATGTGGTAGGAGAGATGGAGGGCGAGCCACCGCTGGTTGCCGTCGCCGGAGTCGCCATCAGCCATCCTCTTCGCTCGCGCCTATCATCTGTCATCCTCTCCGCTCGTGGCGATGGTGGCGGCAATGGAGACGACGTGAAGCGACGGCGGTGGCTTGAGTTAGCTCACTCCTGTCTCCTCCTTCATCCCCCCCTTCCCCCTCCTCTCCGCTTGCAATCCGATGATGTCCCGGCGGTGACCCATATCCCTCTTCCATTCCCCCCTCTCCCCCTCCTGTCCTCTCGTGACCTGGCGGCGTCCTAGCGGCAACCCAAATTGAAAGTGATCCGCGATCTGGGACGCTCAAACCAGTTCTCCACTGCGTCAGTGTCTCAAGGAAAAATGCAACCTCAGTCGACAATAATTTTGCTCAAATCGATGCCCTCTGGATCTGAGGCATCCATAAGGTCTCTTAGAGCAACTCTCAAATCAGGTACCCCCTCTTGCAAGATGGCACATACTGGAAATATTGGAACACCCTGCACTCTCCCTCTTCATCTGTTTTGTTCGCAACAATCAATGACGGGCGCTTTGTCAAGCCCTCTTGGTAATGCTCCAGCTCCATGACCAAATCCCGCAGTTGCTCCCATGGTGGGACACCCTTCCTACCGTTGAGCGTGGCTGCCAGGTCAAGGACATAAGCCAGAACTTTGGTGCGCTCTATGTGCGTCAAGAAAGCATGGCCCAGGCCACGGTTCTCATGGGCGCCTTTGATCAGACCGGGTATATCAGCCACTTTCACTGAGAAGTAATCCTCATAGGTTAGTCTACCAATATTGGTCAGCTATCTCCGGACGAGCCCTAGAGAGAGCGGTCAGCAATGTGCTCTTGCCGGCATTAGGCAACCAACAAGGCCAACATCAGCAATGCTCTTCAGCTCCAAGATAAGAGAGGTCTCAGTTCCCGGCTGTCCAGTACAAGCATTCCTCTTGTCTATTTGCTTTGCACAGCCGCACATCCTTGCTGATACAAGCATATGTTAGCGAATGAATGGAACTGAGCTGTTCATTCGGTAGTTCAAGTAAATAAAGTTCGGTACATACGGTAAATTGTTTGTTCGGTAAATACAATATTTTTGAAAATACAATTCGTATCAATAATTTTCAATTTATTTAAGTACAGTATTGGCAAATACCATATTTACTAAAGTTGATGTGAATTGCGAACTGTCAGTCCGCAACTTAAAGTCATGAATTTCTACGCTTGACAGCCGAAATAGCTACCGCACTGCACGGCCACACTGCATTGCACGACCAGCGACATCCCCAGCCAGGCCCCCAGGCACCAGCCACCAGCGTTGCATCAGTGCTTGGAACAAAGTGCATCAGGTTGGCAGTGCCCGATGTTAATAGATCAGCTCTCCATATCTGCATGTGGTTAGGAAAGCTGGGAGTACTACCTTGTAATCGACCATCGGCGTCGTGCATTTCTTAAAAAAAAAAAAGTGCCGCGCATATCTAGTTTGCATCAACTCTACCAGTAGTCCCAATCGGTTTTGGCTGAGGATGCCTGTGATCAAAAGCATCCCCCCATCTGCATGCATTAGGAAAAATTGGGGATCAATCCATCTGCACAACTGAGAATCGATTGCAATGTTTCTCTAGGTAAGAGGATTGTACCACAGTCCACAGATTGTGCCCGACGGTGTAGTTTGTCCTTTGTTTCTACTAACGGCGAGACGTCGAACGAGGGGAAGAATTTAGTTCACCTCATCCCCTAATCGCTCGGCGGCTGCATATGCGAATTGCCTAGGTGGGGCGACCGGGGAGAAGTGTCGTTGCATCACGACGTCGACGCCTCTACTCTCCTGCATGTGAGCTCTCTTCGCATCGCAACTATGGCTGCTACAAGGCTAGTGGTGGTAAGTTGTGAATCAGGTGGCGGTGGCGCTCGTCTTCGAGGGGATGATAGAACGAGAAGAAGGGGACATGGTGAAGATGTGGTCGCCGGTGTTGGTGCAGAGTAGTAATGGTAGTTGGGGATAGGGAAGAAGATGATAGAGCAGGGATAGGGATGCCGGCTCATGGAGGCGGCGAATCCTTGCAGCAGTGGCTCGACGGAGCTCACCGGCGTCGGGTCGTCATCGATTTCGTCCGTGGTGAAGGCAATGGGAAAAGAACTGCAAAGCTTAGGTGGCAGTGGTGATGCTGGAGTTTGGTTTGCGGTGGAGAAGAGGAGGTCGCGCTAGATGGAGATGGATTGGGAGGTAGTTCCTGCCTTACACCAGATCGTGGGAGCAGTGGGGGATGAGACACAAATCACACAATTAAACGCTAGGGGAGGACCGAGAGACGGAGTATGTGTTTCTTTGCAACGGGGTGGGACGATTTGTCCCCGTGTAAGGGCAAATTCCTTTTATTAGTTAAGATAAGTAAAAAGAAAGAGTGATCATCTGCGAAGATCTTTGCATGGTCGCAGCTTTAATAATTAACGAACAGTTCTACAATTCACTTGACAATTCAATTTTGGTAGTACACTGATTGGCCTTTTATTAGTTTCTTTTCTTGATGAGCTTATTAGTAAATAAAAAAATCGGCACTAGCCACTACCGATATGTTAGTTATTAGGACGTGCACTTTGCTGTCGGATCTTCCCACGATAGTGGTAGAACTAGGGTTTTTAGTTCTAGTTCCGTAATTTTAGGGTGAACTAGGTTAACAACAATAAACATAGTTTAGTGGTAGGACTAGGGTTTTTAGTTGTGGTTCAGTAATTTTACGATGAATGTCGCGTATAGTGTTGCAATGCAGGGTTAATTTGTTGGTCACTTCGATAAAAACTAGGGTGCTTAGATTTAGATCGCAACACCTAGGAACCGGTTTTAGGTTATTTATATTTGATTAATTTCATTGAACATTCACGGTCGCTTATCTTTATCCCAGTTCTAGCTTGTATTTGGCCGCGTCTCACAATTCTTTTTATGCTTCTGTAGACTCACTGTAGTAGCCAGACAATGGTGCTTTAACTTATTATTATTCCATTCTTATGTAGAAATACAAAAGAAACAGCAAAAGAAAGGAAGCCCCTTTATGTTCATTGTTGGTGGTGTACTACACTTGGTTTCCCTCTGCATGCGAAGCCCTTCTTTCAATAATTTCTTCTTCTTCTTTTGCGAGGGATTCTCTCAATAATTTCGAGCAAGGATGTCTACTGGCTAGTGGCTACTATATATGCCACGAGAGTTTTTTCCTCTTGAATTGGATTATCCCGTCAATGTGATGCAGATAATTATTATTGGCTGATATAAGTGGTGAAGAGTTGCGATTTGCTTGTATATTATACTGCAGAGTTGTCACGCATGGCAGGTAGCACTCCGGTTAGTGTTTAACTTAATCCACACAACACAACAGAAACGACAATGATGCATGCAGGGATCATCCAACAGGCATAGTGCATGCTTATGGTATTGGGTCGCATTTGCCTATAATCATGCACACTAACAAGAAGATAGAAAGAAGTAACCCCAGAGCCTCTGTAGAATATAGGACTATTAATTGTTGGGATATGTTGTACATCTTATATAAGCCAAGGTGTGCCATGACAATAGAATATAGGACTAAACTAAGCTAATGGGCGTTATGAGCCTGATTTAGGTGAAGCAGACATGAATTATCCTTCAACGGTGCACTAGTTTTTTTATTCCTTTTCTTCTTGTTTTGAGAGGACGGAGTGCGAGCAGTGGGCCGGCGGATTCCTCTCCTCTCGGAACGGCCGGGCCGTGGTATGGGTGGAAATTACAAGGGATGTCTCAAATGTTGTCCTGTTCTTTGAATCGATTCTGTCAGATCTTCCAGCCTGGTAACCCCACCACCACCCAACGCCGGCTTCCCGGTCGATTCCTGCGACGCCGCCGCCGCGCCAGCTACCACGCGGATTCTGGCTCCACTTGATTCTTCTCCCCTCTGCTGGCCTGGCCTGGCCGACTCCCATCCCATGCCGCCGTCCGTCACCTATAGGATCGGCTTTCGTGTCTATCTCCTTCTTCAATGAATGACAAGAGTTTCACATGTTTGCAATGCACGGGGTTAGCTAATCTCTTAGCTCGACGTGGTAGATTGGAATGGTGGCTTCTGGTTCTAGCTTGTGTTTGGCAGATTTTATTAATTACACGATCAATTAGTCGTAGTTAGTTTGTCATATTTTTTGTCGCGGTTAGTTAGTCGTAATTTAATTAGTCCTTATTAATTAATCGTAATTAATTAGGCTTAATAAAATAGGCTTAATTAAATAGTAGTAATTAATTAATCCTAATTATTTAAGTTAGGTTGGGTAGTGTGGTTATTTTTCTGGGTAGGAAAATGTAGATTATGTAGTGCAATCTGTTTGTAATATTGTGTACAGTAAATTGGGTTGTTGTGCCTTTAGGTAATATCGAACATATAAGACTTGCTTATGTTTTATGGCAACGGTCTCGCACAGGGCGGACCCAATAAGTTGGACCAGTCGAGATGCCAGTATAAGATGATTCAAGCGGAGGGGCTCGATGCGATGGACATTCATGAGCTGAAGAGCTGCATCCGGAGAGAGTTTGACACAAAGGCAGCGACGAAGAAACTTGTCATCGAGAGGATCACCTACACGAACAAGAGAGGTCAGTGCATATGGGAGCTACTGAAGGTAAATGGTAGCGTTGCAAGGGGCTAGTACATGTAGATTGCTGCTAAGCCCGAGGCGGCGATATACGGGAAGCCGTACTAGTGGAACGACGTGAAAACCCGGTGATGTATAAGACATCTTGCATCGAACTTATTCACGCGGTTCCACACTTAGGAACTAATGAAGATGTTCAAGGCATTGTGCATGCAAAACCATATATGAAAGTTTGAGTCCATCTGGAGAAACCTCGAACATCAGACTACGATGCATACAACGGAGTCCCCTTTAGAGACACAGGAGGGACAGCAGGCCACGAGAGGGGAATCCAGGAGCCCCATCAGTTTCTCTAAGTGGATTAATCTCCACGCTCCTGAGTTGGAGAAATGGTCGCAGCTGTATGACACTAACGGTGCGAGGTACGGCATTATGACAACCAACATGTTTGAGATGTACAACAACGTGCTGAAAGGTGTACGGTGACTCTCTATCACCGCGATCGTTGAGGAGATCTGGACTCACACGGTCGGTTACTTCGTCAATGGAGCCACCGCAATAAGGCCGTAGCTGGAAGAACAGAAGTAGTGGTCCGAGAACATGCAGAGATATATGGATTAAAAGATGGTCTGAGGATGATGTACAAGATCCGACTAAAGCATAATTATATCAACAGTCATGCTAGGAGGGAAGAAAACATACTTGCACCTGCGGTGATGTGGCTACATGCACTTGCTATAAAAGCTATGAAGATCAGAGATCACAAGTACAACGAAAGTCTTGCGTTGAAACCGACTAACCCCGAGACACATATCAAAAATACCAAAAGCCTCACAAAGGCCATTCTGACCACAGCTATGGCCGGCCTGACCGTTGGGCTGGTCTGACCGCAAGAGGTAGCGGTTTGGCCGCTAAAGCCCTGTTCAGTAGCCCGTCAAGAACGCAAATCGATCTAACTTCTACACCAGTGAACCAAATTCTCTGAAACTTGAAACAAGGCTCATCAAGAAGGTCACGAACCTATTCCAATAGACGATCGTGAGGATTGAAGTCAAGGTTCCATGAATTTATTGGATGAGTTCAAGAAGGCAAAAAAAAAACCCGATGAAATTCAAATTTTGATCCAAAAACTTGCTCGTGGGAGAATGATAATCAAGATGATCCTAGTTGTATTCCCGCATGTCCTAACAAGCTAGATCACATCATGAAGATTAGGAAAAACAAAAGAACAAGCAAAAACCCAAAAGGCATCAAAGAGAGAGCAAGAACATGAAGAAACTCATCTTTAGAAAATCTTACTTGGATTGATTTGTGAAGATTGTTGGTTTACAGCCACTCCACCAAGCAGGACAAAAGCTCAACACTTGAGTAGTCCATCAATCCATCTCTCACAAACCCTAACATCAACTACTTCAGTTTTTTCCCCAAATCACAAATTAGGGTTTTCACTTGGAAGGCTTGAAGAGGGCAAATCCTGCACCTCTCCCTTTTATAATGGAGACTAGGCTTAGAGAGAAAACCCTAATGGGTACTAGTTAAGCCCACACACAAATGGGTCTACATTCACGCAAACTTCTCAAAGCAGATGATGAACCGGGTCTTCCCGCATCCATCTCTTCGTGAACTCTGTCTCTCTTGATCTAAACCGTCTCTCCTTCGCTGTCTTACACCGCGGTTTTACCAAAGGTTACCAAGACAGTATTTGAGTGAGAATACCAAAATACTCCTTCTCTGTCCTTCGGTGTCTATCTCCTTCTTCAATGAATGCCAGAGTTTCACATGTTTGCAATGCACGGAGTTAGCTAATCTCTTAGCTCGACGAGGTAGATTGGAATGGTGGCTTCTGGTTCTAGCTTGTCTGGCAGATTTTTTAAAAAAGAAATATATTTGGTTCTGTAGCAGTGAAGCAATGGTGCTCATTATTGCATTCTCTTTGGAACTACATGAGAAGAAGAAAAGAAGGAAGAAATGAACACTTGTTTGTTTCTTTGCTTTTGGTTGGTGCACTCTGTCAAAGTTATTCCTTCCCTTCCCTTTTAATTGTTTTTTAGGCAATCCCTTCCCATCTTTAGTTGATGGAACGTCTTAATCATCGCAGCACTATATAGCACCTTCAATAGGGTCCATGAACAATCAAGTGATTGGTTGTGCATTCAGGCGCAGTCCTTACAAATAATGCAGCACCTAGATGTAGGACAATCAACACGCACCTCGACTAAGCTTCGTTGACTAAGTATGTGACGCAACTGACGGAGCTCCAGGCTACAAAGCCTATCTCCATATGTTTCGGTTTTTTTTCTTCCTATTTTGGCATCATTGTCGTGCATTTTAGCAAATATAGCTCTCTCGTCTGATCAAAACCAAAAATAACACCATAAAGTCGCGCGAACGCACCACAGGTCCTAGTCCGTGCCCCAGGGGTCCGGAATCCGTCGTCCGTGCCCTAGAGGCATAGTCTAGACAAGTCCGGCCCCCAGGGCACGGTAATAGCATGTCACAGTTAGTTAGTCGTAATTAAAATAGTCCTAATTAATTACCCGTAAATATTTAATCGTAATTAATTATGCTTAATTAAATATTAGCAATTAATTAGTCGTAATTATTTTGGTTAAGTTGGGTAGTGTGCTTATTTTTCTAGAGTAGAAAAATGTAGACTACGTAGTGTGACCTGTTTGTGATATTGTGTACAGTAAATTAGGTTGTTGTGGTTTTAGGTAATGCTGAATATGTAAGACTTATTTGTGTTTTATGGCGACAGTCTCATACGGGGCAGATCCGATGGGTTGGACCTAACACATATTAGTCAAAACATACATCATACAACACATATACACTGAAACTCATGAAATTAATCTAACACACGAAGTTCACCGCCCTCAGCGCATGAACACCACCACAGGCCAGTCAGATCGCCGCCCTCGGCTGGTTTGATCGCCGGCCATCGGCCGATTAGACCGCATCCCAATTCCTGAAAAACACCTTCTCTTAATATTTCATCGGCCGGTTAGACCACACGTCAATTCCTGGAAAACACCATTTCTCGATATTTCAGAAAAACTCTATCTAGTTTTGCCTCGAACTCCATTTTCCATGAAACTTGGTGCAAACACACCTCCAAATACTCCCACATAAGTGTTTGATCACATTTATTAAAATTTCAATTTTTAATTTTCGTCCGATCAGATCGTCACTGTAGTAGGTCTGACCGTCACACCTGGACCGATCACACCGTCCTGCTCCCAGGGTGAGGGTGAGACGCCCCCGTGCTACCACATGGACGCTGCTACGCCCCTAGGGCCGAACAAAGCGCTTCCGTGCCTCTGGATACCCTTCCCGTGCCGCTTCCTCCTGGCCCGGATGCCCCTGCTGCCGTGCCACCAGGGCACTCGTCGGCGCAACAAAGGGCCTTTGATTACATCCTCAAAAAAATAATCTGACTCTTTGATTAGAAAACAAAGCTTTGTACTTTCAGTCGGTAAACAGAAGAAAAAAAAAAAGCTATAGATATGAAAATGCCTTGATGTACAGTCATTGAAGTCTTTGTTTATGTGGACTCCACTCGACATGAACTGTTTGACAAGAAAAATGAAAGGATAAGACTATAAGAAACTGACAAGGTTAGTGTACTAGCCTACTCGACCTACGGGAAGCTATACTCCGGAGGCATGGTGCGAATCAGTGTACTGTACTAAAAGCGAAGAAACAAGAAAGCGACCGAAGTGATACGCACAGCAAAAGGAAATTAAAGAAAATGGTGCTTGGCAGTATCATCTCTCCTGACCATCCCAGTACAGATGCTGCTGGATACCATAGCTAGACGTAGCGAAATTTTAAACTTCAAAGTACCAAATTGTGAGGTGATGCTTTAATGTCAGTATCTTCGCAACTCAAAGCAATGCTTTCAACTAGTTTAGATTGTTCATTGACACAGGATGCAATCAACAAAAACATAAGTCTTGTTGCCTCTGTGATGTCTTGTTACGGAAAATCGATCATTTGGCATAATTTTTGTCGTACTGGATTATTTGTCACAAAGTTAGAGAATCAATTGATTATTTGTTATTTTTTAAATTTTGTCTTTATAGGCAAAATAGTGACAAAATTGTCCATATGGACAAATAATTGATTGTATTTTCAACTTTATGACAAATGATTAAGTGTAATAAAAATAGTGGCAAATGATAGAAACTATATCTAAAATAGGGCAAATGATAAATTATAACGGTACAAATTATTCATACATAGATACTAGATTTGTATAACAAATACAATCGTACTTTCAATCATAGGAATTAGAGTTATATAGCAAAAACAATAGTATCTTAATATCTAGCCACGCAATTGCATCCCATATTCGTTGAAAAACTGTTTTTATTTCAATTGTGCACAAGATAGTTTTAGCCGGAATTTTTTTAAAATCCCATTTCACCACAATCTTGGACACCTCGACCCTTTCAAGCTTACGTATGAACACAAGGTGTTTCAGCACATTGACCCTTCTTTTCAGAATTGACAAACATGAGGTTATCCATGGGGGCAAAGAAAAAAAATATGTTAACTCTACATTAAATAATTCCGCCTTACTATAAGGATTTTTTTTTTGCATTTCTAACCCTGTAGCTCGGTTGAATTTCAAAACTAGCTCTCATTCATCGTAATTTACAAATGTGGCTCTATACGAGAGCGGTATGCAGAAATGAGGGCGACCACCACCGCCCCGCCCGCACGCTGCACTGCCTGCCGCTGCCCCGGCGCGCAGTGGTGTCGCCGCCCGGTTTTCAAAATTTTGAAAAAACGGAAAAATTTAAATATTATTTCTAAATGATATTTCAAAAAAATAAATTTAAATATTATTTAATGATATTTGATTCATAAAAAATATCAGCACTGAGATTTGTAAAAAACTTTCATTAAGAAATAAAAATACAGAGGTTTGTAAATTAGGGTTTCCTTTTCTCGAAAATAAGGGTACGGAGGTTTGTAAATTAGGGTTTTATTTTACCAAAAAATCAGGATTCGAAACTTTTTGTGGTGCCTCCTGTCATACTGTTGTTGCTTATGTAATTTGTGTATAATTTTATTCCTTCAGAGAAAGGATGATTGATAATCGTATCAAACGAGGTATAACCTTGAGGATGTCGTCGAAGCAAACTGTCTTGTTGTCCAAACTATTGGAGTATCTCCTCGATGAAGTCATTTGAACGTACATAGGCAGGGAGTCGATGAAGTAGTTTATGAAGCTTGTAGAGAATATGATTGGAAGGGTTGAGAACGCTCGTTGTGATTATGAAGATGCCCTAAAATATGGAGGATTCGATGTCGGTTGGTTCTTTCTAGGACTCCACTAGAAGAGGCATACTTGCATTATAGACTTAGCGGAGACACGGAACCAGAACTACATTAGTGTCCGCGGACAGAAGCATGTTACATGGCATGATGGTTCGGCAAATTGCTTTAGTCATCCTCGCATTACTACTACGGTTACATTACACAAGCATCCGGACCATATAATCAGTATATGCCTTTAGAGGATAGTACAAAACATGCGTGGTAGGACTGGGGACTACTACGTAATGACACGACCTACTGCGTGGACCGTGGCCATTTTCCCTTCCTTGCTAGCACGACGTTGAACTCTTGGACGGCCTTCCCCTTCGCCTTGTCGCGGATCGCCCACGCCGGCCGGTATGTCAAGTCGCCCATGTCCTGCGATTTCATGATGTAAGTGCACTGTATAGTGAAAATATTAAGAAGGATATTAATTCTTCATAACTCACGTCATCGATACGGATTAGGCCCGGGCGACCGGCGATGCTGTGGCGGCCAGGCTCAGCCGGATGAGCCTTTCCCTTGCCCTTGTCGCGGGACTGTCGACCTCGGGCTGGTATGTCGAAGTCGTCCATGTCCTGCGATTCCATGATATAAGTGCACCGTATAGTGAAAAACGTAAGAAGGGTGTAAATTCTTCATAACTCACGTCGTGGATACGGAATACGCCTGGGCGATCGGATAAGCTGTGGTGGGCGGGCTCAGCCTCATGAGCCTTTCCCTTGCCCTTGTCACGAGACTGTCCACTTCGGGGTGGTATGTCGAAGTCGTCCATGTCCTGCAATTGTATGATGTAGGTACGCTGTAGAGTGAAAAACGTAATAAGGATGTAAATTTTTCATAACTCACGTCATTGATATGGACTACGCCCGGCCGAGGAGTGGGATCCTTCGGAGCCTCCTCAACAGGGTCTGGTACGTAAGGTTTCCACCGCACGAAGTTCTCGGCCTGCACCGAGTAGTTCAACATGTACTTCTGCTGGATGAATGCCTTGTTGTACATCTCTAGACCGTCGATCCACTGGAAGAAGTGGCAGCACATCTTGGGCTGCCATTACGCGGGGAAGATGTTAAAATTTTTAGGAATTGAACGTTGATGAAAATCGATGTGCGGGAAAGAAACGCTTACGAGGTGGTGCGCGCACGTGTAGTACGCCCTGGCGGCGGTGTCTGGGTGTGTGGACTGAATGATCTCTGCTTGTTTGCCACACACACTGCGGGATTGGAAAACGTGATGGTATTTGAGCATCTTTCATTGTTTGATCTGAGTATTGTAGATGTTTTCTCTTCTGCGCAAGCCACTTGTGCTTCTGCAACATCTTCGCGTAGAAGTTTGCCGAAGAATCCATGGCTGGGTATCTGTTGTGTAGTGTTGGGTTTGGCTCAACCCCGTTTTATAAGCCCTATGGTTGGCATGGTGTGGTTAATTTCAGGCAGAATTCTGTCTCGTTTGGTCTTGTCACTGCGCAAAGCTGCGGTATGTGGTCTTGTCACTACACAAAGCTAGCCCGTGTGGTCTTATCACTGCGCAAAGCTGGCTCGTGTGGTCTTGTCACTGAGCAAAAGCTGGCCCGTGCGGTCTTATCACTACGTAGTGTCACGGTCATCTCCCCCCACCGGAAGTGGAACGTGTGGGTCTCCGGGCGCCAATGATCAACCAGAGCAGAAAGAAGGCAGGCATCAATCAGGAGGTTCTGCCCCATGTTCAGCATACGAGCGAACGCAATCAGTCCAGATTGACGAAGCCTAGGAACGTACCGCTCGTCCAACGGCCAAGTCTCCCTCGGTTCCCGTGTCACCAGAGTTGGCGGTCTATTGCCACCAATCCAAGCATGACAGCGATGCTGAGCGTCCCATACCTCCTCAAGTAGGGGTGGTACAATATGTGCCATTGCTGCAAATAGAGGACAACTAATAGTTAGCGAAATCTAAGTACGTACTTAACGCTAAAAACTGCAATAAGAAAAAAATTCTACTATAAGTAGTCGATCATCTAATGTCTTTGACCACCGATCATCTCCTCTAATAGCCTCTCACGTTCCCTATGTACTTCGTAGTTCGTACTCGATCATCACAGCAGCGATCAACGCCTCTACGGTATCCACACGTCCAGGAGTGTAATGTCGTGCACCGGTGTGCTAGCACCAGTGCGCACGGCAAAGCTTTCGGAGAGGTAGCGGCTAAGGTTTCAGTGGATGGTGCAACCTTATTCCAAAAGCCCCAACGTCTCTGCTTATAAAGAATCCCTAACGGATTCCTACGTTAGAAAACTATCAGGACTCAACCACGTACCGATTATAATCCGATTTAAACCTCTAGCAGATTTAATACGAACTAGTCTATTTCAACCCATTAAGTGTATAACCCTGTAGATTCATGCGTAATCTACTGTGACTCAGAAACTCCTTTTCGACCCACAAGTTATAGCGAACATAGTGACCACGGATACATTTAAACATCATATCGTACGAACGTAGGTAAAGCCGCTGAGACGGTAAGTAGCTTTTGACATTTGCTAGCAGTCTATATTAGGGACTGTTTGGACGTTGGTCCTAACAGATACCGCGGCTCGATGCAGTAGGGGCAATACACCTCAAAGGGTAGCCCGTGTTGAGCGTAGCCCGTGTGAATCCACCTCAAAGGGTACAGACTTTCTCCCAAGCTAAATGTCATCTCCAGTCACAAACTTTCTCGCAAGCTCAAAGGGTCTTTATCCATCCGCTGCTCCTCTCGCCCTCCGCAGGCTCGCAGCTTACTCCAGAGACCAAGACTCAAGACTTGGCCTCTGCTAGTTGAGGTGAGTTGATAATAGGGAATGCCCCTTTCTCCCTCTTTAGTCTCTCCCTCTGTTACAAATGTTCCAAATCTTGGACCCATAAATATCGACAGCCTTCGTATAACTATATTGCTAGCATATGTCTATTTTGTTACTTATTTCCCTCCACTTTCCTGCAACATCTTCGTGGTATTTGTGTACATTCACGTTTGAGTTGTCTAATTTTGCCTTGCTAGCTAATCAATTTAGTTAAAAATAAGAGTCCAAGTATTTTTAACTTTATGGATGTTTAGATCGGCCATATCACAATGATATGGGTATATTTGTCGCAACAATTCTCTCGTAACATACATTACAACAGAAGTTATAGGTGAAATTTTTGTTTTGGGAGCCGTGTTAATATCCAGCCAAAAAAAAAATTAAATATCAGAATGCGTGCAAAAAAAAAAGTTTGTGTACTTTTAGCAACAATATATAGATTTTCTCGAGAAATACTTGCATAATATTAAGATTTAATAGATTTTACAAATATATTATAATTGAAAATGGATGTTAAAGTATATTTAGTAGAAACTAATAATGATGGAGATGGTTCTTGTTTAACTTTGTAACAGCAAGAACCAAACCTACAGCGATGGCAATTTAACCGGACGTGTGCAATTAGTGTGTCTGATGCATCAACCCTTTATCTGAATCTCAAGATGCTGCTATGTGTAGTTTCCAGTATTTGCTATCTCCTGTAGGTACAGATCCGTTTTTGTTCAGAGTAGTATCTCTTTTTTTTTCTCCAGAAAAGATAGATAGTTTTATACATTCATTGCTGTCCTTTTTGGACCTGCAAAATATTTGGAATCAAAACCACCTTTTGTTTCACCGTTTTTTTTTGGCTCATACTTTGTACATCTCCTTGCAAAATATGGTAGTATTTCGTAGGACTGACCTGCGAGTACGGTGCTGTTATCACAATTAACCTTTTTTTTACGTTGTGCTATAGAGGATCTCGAGAAACATACCCAGCCTACCCTGTTGTGCAACTGTAAATGCGTATGTAAACTAATAAGATAATTTGTCATATACATAATCAATATATTATTTGATATTAAATAGAGATACATGTGCATATATATAATTTTGTATGATCGAAAAGGCGACTAGAGAGGGGAGGGGGTGAAAAGGAGCACGATCTGTTTTTCGTTTTGATCGGATTCAATGTGATATTGACTCCAATAGCTATGACAGCTATGAAAATCAATATATATGCATAGCAGAAGACTTGTACTGAATCTAATTCAAACCCCCAAACGCAACGATTAAAAACACAAAAAACACGTTGAAGAACAGCAAAATCGGAACCACCGTAGTGAACAGTGCGGTACTACCGAATAAATAGTAAAATCAGAACTTCCGTAGTGAACAGTGCGGTACTACCGAATAAATAGTAAAAGCAGAAGATGTATTCCCACATATCACAGCAAGCTAGATCACAGCAAAAAATCACTAGAAACCCATTGGATCAAAGAAACACCAAGAATCACCAAATGAGAAAGAAGAGCACAAGAAGACTCATCTTTGAATAATCATCCATAGATTGATTCGCGATTGTTGCTGGTTACAGCCACTCCCTCAAGGAAGACAAGAGCTCAATCCACGGGCACTCACTCAACTCATCTCTCTAAAACCTTAAGCCTTTCCTTTCCTCTCTAAGCCTTAAGACAAACTAGGGTTTTAAAAAATGAAGTGCTTGGGGTTGCTGTCCAGTATACTCCCTATTTATAGAGGAGACTAGGATCTAGAGAATATTTCACTTAGGGCACCCGTTAAGCCCACACACAAACGGGTCACACATACGTACGTATTTTAAAGCGTCGTCTTCGTTTTCGATTGACCTAAACCGCTTCTCCAAGCACCGACCCGCGCCGCGGTTTAGCCAAGAGATCACAAAGACACACTACTACAGAAAACGTCATCATAGACGGTTCGGAACCGTCTGTGTTTTTGTACGTCTGTGATAACTGGCGGTTATCACAGACGGTTAAAAAACCGTCTGTGATAAGTCACAATATAGACGGTTCTAATTAACAACCGTCTGTGATATCCACATATCACAGACGGTTGCCAACCGTCTGTGATACGTCACAACACAGACGGTTCTAGTTACCAACCGTCTGTGATATCCACATATCACAAACGGTTCATAATTAGCACCGTCTGTGATATATGGATATCACAGACGATTCAAGTCTTCTATGTAACCGACCTGGCAAATAAGAAGCGTCACGTAGTTCTTCATGGAAAAAGAAGGATTGTCGGAGTTGAGAATATAGTGGACGAGGAAGAATACAATCAATTTGACGAGTTGCCTCCTTTCGAAGACGGCATCAGGCTCGAGGAAGAACCCAGTGAGGAAGCTAGCTATATGCACGTCGATCATCATGAAGGGCTATATTTTAATTAAGAATTTACTCTATTGTAATTAATTTATTACATAACATCATGTGTTATGGACTTGTAACCTCTCGTACGCATATTTTGATGTCAACGTGGAATTGTAATCGCTCCTGTCCTTGTGGACCATCCATCCTTTGATTAACGGCCCAGATCTGTGGGAGCGTTCGCGAGAAAAATATGAAAATATATTTAATTCCTGTTTAGGGTTATTTGGTGCATTAAAAATTCATTTAATTTGGAAAATAGTCCAGCTGCACCATCTTTCTAGAAACCTAAAAAACTGAAATTTTATGGCAAATAGTCCAACACCTTTGCAAAGAAACTAGCATACTCATGCCTAATCCTGCAGTCGTCACTTCAGAAGACGATGTAGTCGTCCCACCCTTCCACACCGCAGCCGGTGCTCGTGCACTGGTGGCCATCCTCCGACAGTGCCCACACCCGGCCCAGTGGCCCAGCCTTCTTCCCCCATGCCGCCACCTGGACCATGTCCGCGGCGAGCCTCTGGCACCGCCTGCACTCCTGGTTGGTCTTGGCCGTCTCGCACCCGCCGCCGGTCGGCTCGCCCTCGACCTGGCTGATGTAGTGCTTCCCAATGTCGCGTGTCTCGCCGGCCGTGTAGAGGAGGAGGCCGAGCATGTAGGTCGCGGCCTTGTGGCCGGCCACGGCCGCCCGTTCAAGGAACATGAGCCGCGCTGCATGTCTTGGGGCGCGAAGACAAGCCCGAGGCTGACGATGAAACAAGCCCTCGGGTTGCCTTCGCCGGCCAGGTGGTTGACGATGGCGAGGTAGCGCTCGTTGTCCTGCCACTTCATCACCTCCTCTCGCTCCAGTGCCACGTGCCTCCCCACGGCGCGTTCCTTAGACACCTTATACAAGGCCTTGCAACTCCAATATACGTACATACAAAATTCAAGATGTTAGAATAAATGGTAGTACGTACGTACGTATTTTGTAGGTATAAATATGTACGTACGTTAATCGTAGGCTGCATAGGTCCTCCATGGGATGAGGAGAGCTCGCGGCCACACGACCGACGATGTCGACGACGACATCGTGAGAAAGAGCAGCGATCACCGACCTCCTCGCCTTGGTGCTGGCCGTCATGCTCTGCTGCTCACCTTGGTGATTGCTGCGCGTACGTATGCAATACCGTGAGACGAAGAGCGATGGGAGGTTTAATCTTCGGTGAATTATTTCGTCTTATAAAACTAGGAGTAACTGGCACGTGAGACGAAGAGACGCATGTAACGTTGGCGTGCGAGACAAAGAGACGGTTGTGCGATGGTGAGATGAAGAGACACATCGCGCGGGAGACGAAGAGATAGAAAAAAATATCACAAACGGTTCTATCATGGAACCGTCCGTGGTAATAATATCACAGACGGCTCTATTAAAGAACCGTCGGTGATAGTAGGATATTACAGACGGTTCTATAATTGAACCGTCTGTGAAGTATCACAGACGGTTTTATTTCCGAACCGTCTGTGATGAGGCGTCCTCATCATAGACGGTTCTTATTACCAACCGTCTGTGAAGTATTACAGACGGTTGGTAATACCGTCTGTGATTTGACACTATCACAGACGGTTCTAAAGGGAACCATCTGTATAAGTTCAACACAGACGGCTCCTTTGGAACCGTCTGTGATGAGGCGCCCAGTATGACCTGTTTTGTAGTAGTGGCAGTATTTGGTGAAATGATCAAAATACCCCTTCTCGATCCTTCTCCAAGAACCGAGTCCAAGCCGCGCGGAGCAATCACATCCTTCGCCATGTGTAGGTTGATCAACGGCTCGCATCATGTTGGCAAGTCTCTCCTGTCTGGATTCCATCGGAACCACCAAGGCACTTGCACCGACCCCGCGCCGCTTGATCCAACCAGTTGCATCGAATTGCCCGTTCGATCATCCTCGTCCATTCTGCACCACGCTTGAGTCACTTGACCTCACCCTGCATCCATGATCGTTCTGGATCTCAGCTCTTCAAGCTTAGTCCCGATCCTCCTTGCCGTTGACCGTCGCTAACCTGGAAGTCACCTGCACAGCAATAGCAGAGAAATCGTCTCTGGGAACAAGTTCTTCACAACTTGACCCACGTTAGCTCAAAACATGCATCATGCAACACATATGCACTGAAACCCATAAACTTGACCTAACCCATAGCCAAATCTCCAAAATGGACGACAAACAGAACACAAACGGTACTACCGCCATGTTACCAGCGGTACTATCGCACTGCGGTCGTACCGCTTTTCAATGAGGACCAAAATTCTCTAAAAACATTTTCTCTGGAAAATTCATACCGCAACTCAACGGTATCACCGCCCTGCGGTAGTACCACCAACCAATGTGCGATCATACCGCGATGCGGTAGTACTGCCCGGTACTTACTGATATTACCGATAGTCTTGACACTTGCTGAAAACTAGAGTTTCAACAAACCTTCAAAGCTATTGCCAATTGTCTCATTATCCTAAGATCATAAGTATATCCCCAATTTTTTTTATTAAAAAAATCTAACAGAGTAATAATAGGCCCCTCAGCATGAAGCCCATTGCGCAGGCAGGATGACGACTTAGCCCGTTGCATTGTGGTTCAAGACCCAACTCCCGCACGAGCACTAGAATGGTAGTGTAGGAGCAACCTCGGAATGTGTAGTGTCTGAGGTAACCAAAGCTTCACTGCTGGTAAAAGTCGCCATTACATGTAGAGGTTGTACATATATCCATGCCCTTTTTTGTGTTAGGATATGTGTAGGAATTTGGACTACACTAAACAAAGTAAGCTTGCTGTCATCAATACGGCATGAAATCATCCTCAAGGGTCTTCCAAAGCATAACCATCTTGAGTTGTTGGACTCTTTTTTGTGTTAGGATATGTGTAAGAAGTTGAAACTAACAAATCTCAGTTTTAAACAACACAGCAAATTAAAGTAACAATTATTGGGTTGACAAGAGAAGCAAGAGCAATGTTACGTTAGAGAAACCAGCACATGCACAGCCAGATGGCTAGGCCACCACCATGTATGTTACTCTCAGAATTCAGAAACGCATCAGGATTGCAAGAGCTTAGGGATCTGATCGTCGGGTCAATAACAGGTACATATGCATATAGAAATAGTGACCGATATATCTGAGAATAGGAATGCTTAACAGTACTGTGACGACCATGTTGGGATCGAGCCCAAGAGAACACGGTGAACACACACTCTTTCACTTGTTTTTTTTTAGTTCACCGGAGTAGAAGACGAAGAACACAATAAAGGAAGAATTTGGTGCTGCACTGCAGAGTTTTCTGTTTTTCTCTCCTCTATTACTTTTCTTATCTTTAAAACAAACTGATTACAATATTTGTTATAACTACAACATGACATGTAACCTCTCAACTAACACATTCAAGTAGGCCACTGCCTCCACTACATATACTAGCTAATTACTCTGTTAACTAATTAACAGGTCACTAGCTCCACTAACTCTACCATGCAACTGAAATATAAATTCAATTAACATAGAAAACACTTAGACAATAAGATTAATTTTCTAACAATCACCCCCTTAATCTTGTTGCTTCTCCTATGCTTGTCGGCTCATCTGCAGACATGAGGCTCTCCGCATATAGTGCTGGAGTTCGCGACGTCAGCAGTGCCGCCACTTGCGGCAACACCTGCAGTAGTAGTAGTTTCATACAACAAAGTGAACACATCATCACTTGTGTGTGCAGTTGCATTATGAAACAACTGCATTCTGGAGAGTAGTGTAGCTGCATCAGCCTCCTAATGACTCTGCATGCTGTTCACCTTGCTCCATAGCTCATCTTCCTTCATACCATATTTTGCTAGGACAAAACCCGACTGGGTGTGGCCCAGCCGAAGCAAGTACAGTCGATTCCATGACTTATTTGCCCTAGCTAGCAACTTTCTCTTTTGATCATAAATGCTCAGAATGCCTTCTTCCAACACCGTTTTGTAGCCATGCTCATCGAGGTGCCCCAAACTGATTATATTACTCCTTACTTAGGTATGTAATAAACATCAACTAAGACTTTGTACTCACTAGTTTGGCACTTGAACAGCACCACGCCACGACCGCTGATTTCCACGTGAGATCCATCGCCAAATCTCACTGACCCCCAAACCAACATATCCAAGTTGGAGAACATCTCACGGCACCCGATCATGTGATTGGATGTGCCCGTGTCGAGGTACCAAATGTACTCATCTCCCCGGCTCCCAACATAAGCTTGAAGTTCCCCTGCTCCTTGTGCTTCCCTACCGGCGTCATCACAGCTGGCGTCACTGCCGATGTTGCCGCACCCAGCGTCGCTTCCACTTAACTGGTTCATTGAGCACTGTGAGCACCTCGCTTGAGCCATACTCATGCTGAAGGCTCTACAGCGTGCCATCCTTCTCGGTGATGACGTTGTTAAGCCAGGCATTAGCGATCCCCAACGTCTCCTTGACGCCCTCGTTGCAGATCACGCACTACGACTCCAGCAGCTTGGTGTTCTCCTGACGCGCCCGGTTCACCTCCTCTGATGCGCCTATGCACTCGAGGAGTAACACACATTCTTTGTCCTTGTCGACACACGCGGGCGCCGACTTCTCAACGTCCAGCTTGCACCAATCATTCTCGTCGGACACGGCGCGCAACCTTGCCTTGGTAGTGGCCAATTCCCCACTCAGCTACTCAGCCTTGGCTTTGGCGGCCTCCAGCTCGGCCTGTGCCTCAGAGGGCCAAAGATTGACCTGCTTTGCCTCCATGGGCACATCAGATAGTGCATCAGACATATCGTCCAACGCCCTCCCGCTCTTCTCCTTCTTCAGCATGATGACGTCCGCAGCATGCTCGTATTCCACAGCCATTAGGAGAGCCAACTCATCGTCCTCTTGGGCGTTGGCGAGATACGCCCGTTCTTTCTTCGGCTCATCACACTCAAACATGAAATGACCGAACTCCTGACAATTGAAGCACTATATCTTCAACATGTCGAACTTGCCGCAATACTTCTTGTCGCCGTCTTGGCCACGGCCACAGCCACCACCGCGCTCGCCATTCTTCTTGGTGCCTCTGCCGGAGCCCTTGCCGCTCATCTTCTCTTTGGCGGCTTTGGCCTCCCACTCGGCGCGCGTGAGTAGCAGGTGCTCTCCTTCTTCCTTGTCGCACCGCCACCCCTTCAAGCTCTCCTCGTACGCCCTCAAGCGTCTGATGGTCTCCGACATCGACATCACTGATATATCGCTCTATTGCTTAATGGTGTCGACAATGTGTAGAAATCTATTGGGGACGGTGCGTAGGAGCTTTTCCATGATGGCGCTCTCCTCGACCTTGGTACCGAGAGCACGTATCTCATTCACCATGGTGGTGAGCTTCATGGCGAACTCAATGATTGTCTCCAAGTCCCCCATGTAGATACGCTCAAACTCTCTCTTGAGAGTTTGAACACGCGCCTTCTGGACATAGTCTTCGCCGACGTGCATCTCCTTGAGAGTGTCCTAAGCCTCCTTTGTCGTCTTCTTCTCGGACATGGCCATCACAACGGCCTCCGGCATGGCATGGACTATGTCAGTGAGAGCCATCTGGTCTTTCTTCTCATCGATCAATTCTTCACCATCCACTGCCGCCCACACTCCTTGCGCACGCATTGTGGGACTCCGAAATCGAAATCATTTCAAGTCAAGAGAGTATACTAGAGGCATGACTCTTAACAGGAGACGAGCCCGATTTTAGCTTCCCCGGACATGCGTCTCACATTAGTTCCCAAGATCAAACACTAATGTGCACATATCCAGAACAACATGGTACACAGTCATACACCAATCATACATTTTCATAACATTAATTTTTACAAGACTAGTGTTTGATACAATAGTTATACAAGTGACCCAAGGTCAACTAAAACAGAAGTTTGCAGCGAAAAACAAATATAAACACCAAAAGAACCAACAAGTGTGCCACCACACCTGCAGGCAACTGAGTGGAGGTAGAAACAGCATCATTCGTTAGCGACGCCATAATCAGCGCTAACGGATTAATATCACTGATCGTCCTCACCTGCAACAAGTGATTAATATCACTGAGTACAAAAGGTACTCGCAAGACTTACATAAAACTAATAAAAGATAGTGTTTGATAGAACCTAGCCAAAGGATTAGAGATTATACATGTTAAAGGCTTTTCAAAGGAAGGCTGTAATGGCAGTAGTTTTGCATAAAGCAACAAGTTTTACTCCTACACTTTCTAATTTGCAAAGGCCATTTTGTGAACACAATTTGGACCAAAAGAATATAAGTGACTTTGATATAATCATGAATCAAAACACCTCATAGTGGCTGACCACTATGATTAACTAACACGCATGAACACCCATTCATGCTGCCACCAAGTTGTTCCCAAGTTAAGTTTTAATTATAAGACTAACTATGGTGACTCCTGAATCCAAATGGTTGTCCATAACCGTGGACACGGCTATTCAAATATATTAATTCCTACAGGGGTGTACATCTTTACCCACACGACTTGATCAGCTCGTAAGCCACCGGATAATAGCAAACTTCCTTTGGTATGCCAGCTGGGGAAATCGATACTAAGTATTTTTCAGCAAGAACATCTTATTGAGTTGAATTACCCATGCGAGACCTGATATCGCTTAGTACAAGTTTCTGATAGAACCTGCTAACCGGGGCATGCACTTTGTACCAGGAGTGTTGATCCAATTAATAGAAAGTAAAGCTATGCTCACTGCACATATTAGATTGCAATCAAATCCCTAAGAACAACATGATCATACACATGTGTCCTTACACCATCTATGATCCAACTCAATAAATTTTCCCCTTACTTAACCAAGCGGTGTTCATAGGACCGCGTATGGAAGTATGTATGTTATCTGAATTAACGACGGCACCAAGTTCGGTTCTTAATGATCCGAACAAGACTACCACATACCCAAAATCTCGTGCAAGAAAGCACCCTCACTAGCAACCACTTGTCCAGATAAAAAACATGTTTAAATTTGTAATTCTTAAACTTAACAATCAGATTCAAGATCTGAACAAAAGTAAAATAATGACATGTTCAGTGTTTCCCATAGTTGACAAGATAACCCCATTAACCAACTACCATATCCACTGACCTGCATGGTTAAGCATTTATATAACATTAACACATTATCTAACCTAAGTTCAAGTGTATGGAATTATTAAAGATAAACCCCAATTATTAGGACATAACTAATCCTAACTCACAATTTAATAATACAACTACAGAAATAGCATGCAAGCAATTATCATTGCATTTCAAAATACTAAAGTACCAAAATTGGGATCAAAATGATACAAGAGGATGCTTGCCTTGTTGATACATCACTTGTTCACTCTCTGGTTGCTCAGAAATATAATCACTCGCGTCGGGGATTTTAGAATCTAAAAAAAAATGATCGCAAATGAATATCGAGAAAAGTATCCAAAACCAAAATACTGAAAAATACATGCTAAACAAAAAATAACTTCACTAGATTAGGGGTTGCCATGGGGAGACCTTGAAGTAACACAGGGAAGTCCTGAAGAGTGGTCCTAAGGAGGTCCCAAGGAGAGGTCGTGAGGATCACAGAGGTGGTCATGAGGAGGTCGTGAGGAAAGAGGGTGATCTTTGCAAAAAGACCAAGAGAGTGGCCATTGCAAACAGATCAAGAGGGTGGTCCTTGTAAAAATACCAAGGGATCACAGGGAGGTCCTGAAGAGAGCACATCAGGTTGCAGGTCGCACAACTACAAGCACGAGCTAAAGACTGAAAAAAATTCATAAGGCAAATGCCTGAGCTAAGAAAAAGGCCAGGGATCCAAGAATTTGCTCCGACGATGGTGACCGAGTGTCGGCGAAGAGGGCTTAACACGGACAAGAATACCTGAGCAAGGAATCACAAAATGGGTGGTCGTAATGAGTTACACAGACCCATTAGATGGTCAAGTCGAAAGGAATCGAGGAATGGCCTACCAGACCGGAGATGAAGACGAAGGGGCTGAAGTTGACCGGAGTTGAATAAATTCCAAAATCCCGAGCATATTGTTAACAAAAGAATGAATTGATTGAGGGTTTGTGCTCATTATCTTAAGACAAGGTATGACGTGCAAGGAATACAAAGGAGCTCACCGGAGCGCAGAAAACCACGACGGTAGTGTTCCGGGCGCTCTCTGGACGCTCGAATTTTCGGGGCTACATGCAATACCAAGATCTCAAGTTAGCACAAAGATTAAGGTATGGTGATAGAAGAACAAGGGTTCAAGAATGCTTAGGAATGCCTGAGCGAAGAGGTAGAAACAATGGCCGCCCTGATTCGGTCGAGAAAAAGGCAAGGTGTTTTTAATGGTGCTTTTTGCTGGAGAAGACGATGATGGTCAGTCGTGGCAGCACCAGAGCAGGCCTTGTCATCATCTTGAAGCCAAGTGGTAATGCATGCAACGAAACTCACAGGCGCAAAGCCACCTAAGGCATGATGTGCTCGGAGATGGCACAGTGGCACGGAGAAGACGTGGGTGAGAAACTTACAAGTGGACCATGGCTGCCAGTCTCAAAGAAACGATGTGATCGAGAGTGAAGAGACGCGAACGGTCCGATCTAGTTTCAACGGTCCGGATTGAAAACGCTGTTTGGCGGTCCGAACATTCCAAATCCATGTGGGCAGTCCGATCTAGATCCTATTGTCCTAAGTCAAGACGCGTTCGGAGGTCCAAACGCTACCGCGCCATCTGGCACTTGAATTTAAATCTAAAGGCTCGTGCGTGATAGGCTTACCCCATTGAAAACAGCGTGGTTGGATTTAAAATGGACGGCGAAGATCATGTGGGGCGCTCGGAGATCTGAACGTCCCAAGTTATGTGGATGGTTGGATCAAGATCCAATGGTCCCAAGATGATGTGCGCTTTAAAACTCAACCGAAGGAAAAGGCATGGTCAGATTTAAAATCAACGGCCTAGATCGCATGGAGCGTTCGGTGATCCGAACGTTCCACTTGATCTGGGCTATCCGCTTCAAATCTAATGGCTCGCGTGCAACCTAGAGGTTTGGCTTAGTCAAAAGGACGTGGCTTGGGTCGGTCCTAACCGGTTTGACTAGAACCAAAATCAAACTTAAAAGTTTGACTGGAGGTTTAGAAATATCAAATAAACTTATAAAAATACAAAAATTTTCAGAGAAGTTACTGGGATGATATAGATCCCAAATAATTTTTGAAAACTCACTAAAGGTGATCTAATTACTTAGTTTAAATTCTGAAACCGAGTAGGTCTAAATAAAGAACATAGATTTTCCTTAAGTTCAAACTAAACTCTAAAAATTTGACAAAAATGATTTTTATTTAAGATAAATTATCTAGTATTTGACTAAATTACTTACCAGGGTTCTTTACAAGCATTAACTTCAGTTTTTTTTGTAGTTTCTTTTCCAAGTTTTAAATTTGATTGAAGTTGAGATTTTTAAATGCAACCTATCGTGCAAATGATCCAAAACGACATGTATGCTCATGAAATGCACTTTAAATCCATTAACTGAAATTGAGGTTGTAACACGCATGATGATCTTCATCTTCACCGCCCACACCCCATAATTGCTCTTCGTGAGCATGGGGTATTGGAGGGTCACAACTCCCTCCCTCGCCGGCGCTCTCAACATCGCACCATCATGGGTGACGCCGCTTCCCAGCGACTTCTCCGGCGACTTGTCCCGTGTCATGATCTTGGACAATTACAACCTAAGCTTTGATACCAATTGTTGGGATTGAGCTCAAGAGAACATGCAGAGTACAGGGTGGACACATACCCTTTTACTTGTTTTTTTTTCAGTTCACCAGAGTAGAAGACGAAGAACACAACAAAGAAAGAATTTGGTGTCTGATGCATCAATCCTTTATCTGAATCTCAAGATGTTGCAATGTCTAGTTTCTAGTACTTGCTATCTCCTATAGGTACAGATCCGTTTTTGTTCAGAGTAGGATCTCTTTTTTTTTCCTCCAGAAAAGATAGATTGTTTTATACATTCATTGCTTTTCCTTTTTAGACCTGCAAAATATTTGGAATTAAAACCACCTTTTGTTTCACGGTATTTTTTTAGCTCATACTTTGTACATCTCCTTGCAAAATATGGTAGTATTTCTTAGGACTGACCTGCGAGTACGGTACTCTTATCACAATTAACCTTTTTTTAGGTTGTGCTACAGAGGATGTTGAGAAACATACCCAGGCTACCCTGCTGTGCAACCTAGCTGATGGCTGATGTTGTGATTCTTTTAGCCGTGAAAAAGATTGGCATTGCTCTCGGGAATGAAGCAATCAACCAGGCTAGTTCGCAGTTCAAAAAGTTCATTACACAGCTAACGGAGCTTCAAGGTAGCATGGGCCGCATCGGGAGGGAGCTCCAGTTGATGCATGAGTTTCTTTGTCGAATGGATGTACGCAACCGCAACAACCAGGCATACGAAATCTGGGTGCGGCAGGTGCGAATGCTTGTACATGGGATCCAGGACATTGTGGATGAGTATTTGCATCTTGTTGGTCGGAAACATGACACTGGATGGTGTACCTATCTGAAGAAAGGATTCAAGCGACCGAATGTTCTGCTCTCTCTAAACAGGATAGCTGCATCGGTCAAGGAAGCAGAGGTCAATCTTGTGCACCTGTTTCAGGCCAAAGACCGATGGGTTTCGATCGCGAGTGGTGGGAGTAGCAGTGACAACTCAAGTTACATTGTTGAGAGGTCCCAGCGTCTGGCAAGCATTTCACGTTCCATCAGCGGCGAGGATCTTGTGGGGGTAGATGATGATAGGAAAGTGCTGATGCAGTGGCTGGAAGATGGTGGGTCGGAACGCACAGTGATAGCGCTACATGGGATGGGCGGGCTTGGTAAAACAGCTCTAGCTGCAAATGTCTACAAGAAGGCGATGGGAAAGTTTGACTGCCACGCCTGGGTCTCCATCTCTCAAACTTATTCCAGAGAAGATGTTCTAAAATTTTTGATGGATGAACTCAACAAAGATAGGAGAAATACTCCGGGTAACATTGACCTTCAAGAATTCCTACAAGACAAGAAGTATTTGATCGTGCTGGATGATGTTTGGGCACCAGAAGCAGTCACTGACTTGTTTGGTGCACTGGTTCAAAATCTCAGGGGGAGTAGAATACTTGTCACAACACGGATTGATGATGTAGCTCACCTTGCTTCCCAAGACAGGAGAATAACACTGAAACCTCTGTCAGAAAAGGAGTCGTGCCAACTCTTCTGTAAAACGGCTTTTCCAAGAGAAACAAATCATCCCACAGAACTGGCGCAACTAGCAGATCAAAGAATTACAAGTGTGAAGGCATACCTCTTGCAATTAACAAGTGTGGTCATTTTCCATCTTTCTCGTGGAAAATTTCAGTTTCCTTCATTTGCGATTAGTGATGAAACGGCTTTTCCAAGAGAAACAAATCATGAATGCCCCACAGAACTGAAGCAACTAGCAGATCAAATAATTAACAAGTGTGGAGGCATACCTCTTGCAATTGTCTCTGTTGGCAGGCTCCTCTCCGTGCGTGACAAGACCAAAGAGGAATTGAAGAGAATACATGATCAGCTGGACTGGGAGCTAATTAATAATCCAAGCCTGGAACATGTCAGGAATATCCTTTACTTGAGCTACATTTATCTTCCAACTCAATTGAAAAGTTGCTTCCTATACTGCAGCTTGTTCCCAGAGGACTATCTTCTCAAAAGAAAGAGGCTTATACGGTTGTGGATAGCAGAGGGGTTCATAGAGAAGAAGGGTGAAAGCACACCAGAGGAAGTGGCAGAAGGCTATCTAAACGAGTTGGTCCATAGAAACATGCTGCAACTTATTGAAAGGAACTCCTTTGGTAGGATAAAATCACTCCAGATGCATGATATCGTGCGAGATTTGGCGGTAGATTTGTGCGAGAGAGAATGCTTTGGTGTTCCTTAATCTTGTTGGTCGGAAACATGACACTGGATGGGGTACCTATCTGAAGAAAGGATTCAAGCGACCGAATGTTCTGCTCTCTCTAAACAGGATAGCTGCATCGGTTAAGGAAGCAGAGGTCAATCTTGTGCACCTGTTTCAGGCCAAAGACCGATGGGTTTTGATGGCGAGTGGCAGTGACAACTCAAGTTACATTGTTGAGAGGTCCCAGCATCTGGCAAGCATTTCACGTTCCATCAGCGACGAGGATCTTGTGGGGGTAGATGATGATAGGAAAGTGCTGATGCAGTGGCTGGAAGATGGTGGGTCGGAACGCACAGTGGTAGTGCTACATGGGATGGGCGGGCTTGGTAAAACAGCTCTAGCTGCAAATGTCTACAAGAAGGCCACGGAAAAGTTTGAATGCCACGCCTGGGTCTCCATCTCTCAAACTTATTCCAGAGAAGTTGTTCTGAGGAACTTAATTGAGGAGCTTTTCAAAGATAAAGAGGATGTTCCAACTGACATTGCCACCATGGGTGCCATAGGTCTTGAAGAGACACTGAAGAGTTTTCTAGAGCACAAGAAGTACTTGATCATATTGGACGACGTTTGGACTCCAGAAGCATTTAGTGACTTGTATGTGCCACTTGTTCGTAATGACAAGGGAAGTAGGCTGGTAATCACAACACGGGAAGGTGCTGTTACCAAGCTCGCTTCCAAGGGACATGTCCTAACACTGAAAACTTTACCAAGTGACAAGTCATGGGAACTGCTTTGTAAAAAGGCCTTTCCGAGAGATGCAGACCATGGATGTCCTGCGGAGTTGAAGGATCTGTCTGAGGAAATAGTTGGCAAGTGTAAAGGTCTGCCTCTTGCTATTGTCTCTGTTGGTAGCCTCTTGTTTGTGCGTGAGAAAACTGTGGAAGAATGGAGACGAATCAATGACCAGCTCAGCTGGGAGATAATCAATAATCCAAGGCTGGGTCATGTCAGAAATGCTTCCTGTACTGCAGCTTGTTCCCAGAGGACTATCTTCTTAAAAGAAAAAAACTTGTACGGTTGTGGATAGCAGAGGGGTTCATCGTGAAGAAGGGTGAAAGCACACTGGAGGAAGTGGCAGAAGGCTATCTAAAAGAATTGGTCCACAGGAACATGCTGCAACTTATTGGAAGGAACTCATTTGGTAGGATAAAATCATTCAGAATGCATGACATCGTACGTGAGTTGGCAGTCGATTTGTGTCGGAGAGAATGCTTTGGTGTTGCATACCAGGAGGATAAATATGGCGGTGAATCTCTTGAGGAGAAGGATGGGCGCCGGCTGGTAATACACAAGCTGAAGAGTGATATTCAACAGTCAATTTCAAGTATACACCACCTCCGATCTATCATCACACTGGACAGCGGCATCCCATCGTCTACTCTTCTATCTTCAGTATCAAAGAACTCCAGATATATGTCAGTACTGGAGTTAAGTGGCCTACCCATCGAGACTGTTCCAGATGTCATTGGAGATCTTTTCAATCTCCGTCATTTGGGCCTGCGGGATTCAAAGGTTGTGGATATCATGAGGATATATGCACGATATTAAGATGATGTTACAATTGGCAATGACATTTTTAGTTTGCTATTTCTCGTATTTTCGGCAAATGTTCAAAGGTTGTCAGGTTCAAGCGGTCTGACCGGCGCTGGAAGCGGTCTGACCGGTTTTATTCTGATTGGTGATTCGTTTGGAGAATTGTTGTTTAGGATTGGTCATATCCATGTTTATCTTTGCATGTGTTGCATACTGCATGTTTTCACTGACGTGGGTCAAGTTGTGAAGAACTTGTTCCCGGAGACGATTTCTCGTCTATTGCTTCAGGCAGTGTCTTGAAGGTCAATGACGGTCAACGGCGAGAGGATCGGGACTAAGCTTGGAGAGCTGAGGTCCAGAACGATCATGGATGCCGGGTGAGGTCAATTGGCTCAAGCGTGGCGCAGAATGGACGAGGATGACCGAACGGGCAGTTCGGTGCGACAGTTTGATCAAGCGGCGCGGGGTGGTGCAAGTGCCTTGGTGGTTCCGCAGAGGATCCGGGCGGGAGAGACTTGCCGACATGATGAGAGCCGTTGATCAACCTACACGTGGCGAGCGAGCAATTGCCGATGGATTGGACTCGGTCTTCGGAGAAGGATCGAGAAGGGGTATTTTGGTAATTTCACCAAATACCACCTTTGTGACGTTTGGCTAAACCACGGCGCGGGACGGCGCAAGATGAAGTGGTTTAGGTCAAGAGACGATGGTTTCGGCACTTTAAAATGCGTGCGTAACTGTCCCGTCTGTGTTGGGCCTTAACGGGAGCCCATTAGAAAAACTTCTTCTAGAAGCTAGGAATAGGGGGTGTGCTGGAGAAGCCACCCCAAACTTCTTCAAGAAGCCAGAAAGGGGGTGTGCTGGACAAGCCACCCCAAACTTCTTCAAGAAGCCAGGAAGGGGGTGTGCTGGACAAGCCACCCCAAACTTCTTCAAGAAGCTAGGCCTCTCTATAAATAGGAGATGTGATGGACAAGCCATCCTATGTACTCCATTTGCAAACCCTAGTTTGGCTTTAGGGACTTAGAGAGAAAGAGAGAGGCTTAGGGTTCTAGGGAGTTGAGTTGATTGTGTGCTCATGGATTGAGCTCTTGTCCTCCTTGAGGGAGTGGCTGTAACAAGCAACATCGTGAATCAATCTATGGATGATTTCCCAAAGTTGTGTCTCGTTGTGTTCTTCCTTATCTCTATTTGGTGATTTTGGGTCTTTCCTTGATCCGTGAGTTTTTGGTTGATCTCTTGCCCTCTTCTACCTTGCTGTGATGTGTGGGAATACATATAGGATCTTCAAGATCATCAATCTCCCACGAGCAAGTTTTAGATCATGATTTTCGTTTTTGCTCGGTTTTGAATCCTCCTTCGGTAAAACTGAAAAAGATCAACATAAGTCTTCCACTGTGTCTTTTCTATTGATCTTCATAGCTCTCATAGCTATTGGAGTGAAATTTGTGTTGAATCTAATCGATAAAGAAAAATTTGGTTAAGCTCCTATTCACCCCCCTCTAGTCGCCTTTTCGGTCCTACAATTGGTATCAGAGCCCGGTTAGCTCTTCTTATAGATCTTAACCGGTATTTGGAGCCATGGCGACTGACAAGTATGCAAACAAACCACATATCTTTGATGGATCTGATTTTTCTTATTGGAAGACTCAGATGCAATTCTACATCGAGGCTCAAGGGCACGCTATTTGGCTTAAGGTCAAAAATCCATATGTTGTGCCAGCCGATGACGATGTGATCACTCCGGATGTTGAGGCTAATAGCAAGGCTCAAACTTTCTGATTCAAGGGCTTAGTCGATCCGAGTTTGAGCGTGTTGCTCATTTGAGGTCTGCTCATGAGATCTGGAGGACTCTTTGTGATTACCACGAGGGTTCTACTGCGATCAAGGAAGTGAGACAGAACCAACTCAAGAAAGAATACTCAAAGATCGAGCAAAAGCCTGGTGAGTCTTTAGATGAGTTGTGGGGAAGGTTCTCCAAGATTCTGCATAATCTTCGCGCTGTGGATTTTGTCTTCACTGAATCCGAGAATGCACGCCAGCTTTTGGGTGCTCTTGATGTGAGAGTTTGGGGGATGAAAATCACTTCCATCAATGACAACACTGTCATGAGTGAGCTTACCATGGACAAGCTTTACTCGAGGTTGAAGATGCATGAGATTGACTTTATCTCGCGTCTCCCCAAGACAGAGTCGATGGCGTTAGTGGTCGACCCTTCTAAGGGTAGTTCTTCTGATTCTTTTGATTTTAGCTCATCTGGTCTTTCTTTATCCGCTTGGCATTCTTTGAGCGATGAGCAACTAGAGAAGATACCTGAGGATGACTTAGCCCTCCTATCCACCAGATTCTCGAGAGCATTCAACAAAGTTAGAAATAGGAGGAGAGGAGGCCCTGTCACCTGCTTTGAGTGTGGTGAGCCAAATCATATTCGCTCCAAGTGCCCCAAGCTGAAGAGCAAAAAGGAGAAGGACTTTCGGAGGCGTCCTCAAGCCAAGGATGCAAAAGCTAAGAAGCCCAACTATCGCAAGTTCGTCAGCCGGGTCCTTGCCGCTCTTGAGAGTGTTGATATGAGCGATGTGGACTCGGGGACAGAGGATGACAACGATGACTCCCATGGCAAGAAGAAGACTCAGGATTTCACCGGCATGTGCTTCATGGCCCGGGACAGCCACGACGTCGACTCCTCCAACGATTTACGATCTCTTCAATGATCCCGACGAGGTATGTCCATCACCAAATGAAATGAAACGTGCTTTGGTTGTTGCTGAACAAAAACTGAAGAAGCAAGCTAAAAAGATAAAGAAACAGGATACCATAATTGAAGACTTGAACCTAGAAATTGTTAGGCTCAAATCTATTAATCCTACCAATGATTGTGATTCTTGTCTTAGCTTGATGTTTGATCTGACCAATCTACAAACTACTCATTCCTCTGTTACAAATCAATTAAAAGATGCTCTTGATGAAATTGAATCTCTCAAGTCTAGTCCTTCTTGTATGAATGCTATTGCTCTAGATGTGACTACAGAGATGCTATTCCTTTACCATGCTCAAATTGTGCTTTGCTTGAATTAAAGTTGAATAGCGCTACAAAAGAATTACAGAATTTGATCCTAGTCATACTTGCTCTCATTGTGAGGATAATAAGGTCAAAATGAAAGAGATGACTAAATGGTTCTTTATTCTAGATCTGCATCATGTGAAAATTGCCCTAAACTCACAATTGAGAATGATGCCTTAAACAAGACTTTAGAGGAGAAAGCTAAAATTGAAAAATCCATGTTCATGACTGCTTCTAAGAAAGCTATTGACTCTTCTTGTTGTATCTTGTGTATCAAGTTGGAATAAATGTAGATAAGATACAAGAGGCATTTAGAGATAAATTTAAAGAGCGATTGAATAGGATTAAGAATTCCTATTGTGTGTCTTGTGAGGCTTTGAAAGTTGAGATAGCTATTCTCAAGGATGAGTATGATGAAGCAATCAAGTCTAGTAATTGTGCTACATGTAAGGACCTAGCCAAAGAAAATGATTACCTTAAAGATACTCTTGAGAGATTCATCGGTGGGAAGAAGAACCTCAACATGATTCTTGATAAATCTAAGGTGAGTGTGAAGAATAGTGGTTTGGGTTTTAATTCAATAGAGCATTCCAAGAACCATCCACCTAAGATCACGAGAGTCATTGAGAGTGGCTTGTTTGAGGTAGAACCCCCTGAGCCATCTAAGATAGTTTTTAGATCTGCAGGTTTTGCCCAAACTCTTTCTAGCAAGACAAGTGTTTCTATTTCAGCAGGTAAGACCCCTCAAAAGGTCAAGTACCATTGCACTTTCTGCAAGAAGGATGGTCATATTGTTGAGTTCGCTTTCAGAGAGCAAAGATTGAGAGAAAGGGAGGATAAGTGCGTTGAGATACATTAGAGGAGTTTCTTCACCTCATCAGTAGTCTCTAAAGCTAGGCACTGTCTTTCTGCTAGACATAGGCCTAGGTTTGTAGATGACTTCTTTGATTCTTTTGGAAGTTCTAGACAACATTCGGTTTAGGATATCATGGAGAGAGACCACGGGTAGCATCTAGACAGGGGGAGTACCGACCTTTTGGTAGGTCGATTCGGAGAGGTCTAGGTGTTTCTCATGTGCATTCTGATGATTTTTCTCCTAACCATTTTATTGCTGCTTCTGTTGGTGTTCCCAAGCATCGTGTGGCTCAGTACTGGATTCCCAAGTCTTTTATTACTAACCCGATCGAGGCGCAGATGTTCCTCGCTTATGCCCTGTAGGTCCGTCGTGCGAGGAAGGAGGACATATGGCTTGTTGACTCTGGATGTTCTCGACACATGACTGGAGATTCTAGATGGTTCTCCTCCCTCACACGTGCATCCGGCAATGAGTTGATCACATTTGGGGATGCCGCTACGGACCGTGATGACCTAAGGGCACGCGATGCGCGTCAACAACAAGTTCATGCTTAAGGACGTCGCTTTGGTAAGTAAGCTAAGGTATAATCTGCTATCTGTTTCTCAGCTGCTTGATGAGGGTCTCGAGGTAAGGTTTAAGAGTGGTGAGTGTAGAGTTCTGGACTCCTCGTGAGCATGTCTTTGGGATCACTAGGTTTGAGAGGATTTTTAGTGCCGATTTGGTGTCTCTTCTACTTCGATTCTAGATGTCTTGTAGCTTCGATTCTCATGATCTAGTCTTATGGCATCGTAGACTTGGACACATAGGTTTTGATCACTTGACTAGAGTCGTGCAAGGATTTGATTAGAGGTTTGCCTAAATCAAGGTCATTAGAGACCTAGTATGCGCTCCTGAGACATGGTAAGATGGTTTCGCTTCTCATCCACCTCTTACTTTAGTGATGACTGATGGTCCAGTCGCTCTTACACTTAGACATCATGGCCCTTCTAGAGTTCATCTGTGGTGGGAAATGGTATGTGCTTGTGTTTGTGGATGACTTCTCCGGATATTCTTGGGTTTATTTTCTGGTTTCTAAGGACGAGGCTTTTGGATTTTTAGAGAATTGGTCCTTAGACTAGTCATTAATCTTCCCGGAGCTTTGAGAGTCATTAGGGTGACAATGGGACAGAATTCAAGAACTCTTCTTTGCCACTTTCTGCACTGATAGGGGAATTGAGCATCAGTTCTCTTCTCCTAGAGTTCCCCAGCAGAATGGCGTTGTAGAGAGGAAGAACAGGACCCTTGTAGAAATGGCTAGAACCTTGCTAGATGAGCATTCCACACCTAGGAGATTTTGGGCTGAGGCAATCTCTACTGCTTGTTATGTGTCTAATAGGGTTTTCTTGAGATCTGTGATTGGCAAGACTTCTTATGAGCTTAGATTTGGTCATAGGCCTAAAGTCTCTCATTTCAAGATTTTTGGTTGCAAGTGCTTCATTCTTAAACATGGCAATTTGGATAAATTTGAATCTAGATGTTCTGATGGCATATTTCTTGGATATCCTGCTCATTCTCGTGGCTATCGTGTATTTAATTTGGATACTAACAAAATTGTTGAGACTTGCGAAGTCACCTTTGATGAGGCTAGTTACTGTACTAGACCCGATCTCGCAGTACACAGTTACTGATATTCGAGAAAGCATCTTCGTCGACGATGACTCTGAGGATGAGGACCCAATCCATCCTCAAGTCTCTTCTGAGATGGTTGGAGAGCCTGCTACCACTACTCCAGCTTCAGCTGAGCAGCCTCCTCCTATCTTCACCGACGACCTGAGTGGCTCTGCTCCTACCTCCACAGCCCATGAGGTAGAGGCCACTTCTGCACCAGGAGCTCCTCTTCACATCCAGCGACGACATCCGCCTGTGCAGATGATTGGAGATCTCAATGAGCGAGTCACTCGCTCCAGGTTTAATTCTCCTGATTCTCATGCACATTCTGCTTTGTTGCGTCTTTTGAACCCCGAGATGTCACCCATGCTTTGTCTGATTCCTCTTGGGTCAATGCCATGCATGAAGAACTTGAAAATTTTGAAAGAAACAAAGTCTGGACCTTAGTTGAACCTCCACCTAATATTCATGTAATTGGAACAAAATGGATTTTCAAAAATAAGCAAAGTGAGGATGGGTTGGTAGTTCGCAACAAGGCTAGGCTTGTAGCTCAAGGTTATTCTCAGGTAGAGGGCTTAGACTTTGAAGAGACCTTTGCTCCTGTTGCTAGATTAGAAGCCATTCGCATCTATGCTAGCTTTGCTTCTTCTAAGGGCTTTAAGCTTTTTCAAATGGATGTCAAAAGTGCATTTCTTAATGGTTTCATAGAAGAAGAGGTCTATGTCAAGCAACCTCCTGGCTTTGTAAATCATAAGTTCCCAAATCGTGTTTTTAAACTCTCCAAAGCCTTGTATGGATTAAAGCAAGCTCCTAGAGCTTGGTATGATAGGCTTAAGAGTTTCCTACTTAATAATGAATTTAAAATGGGTTTGGTTGATAAAACCTTGTTCACTCTCGTGCATGGCGATGACTTTTATTGGTTGATTTATGTGGATGATATCATATTCGGTGGTTCTTCTCATGCTTTGGTGTCTAGATTTTCGATTCTATGAGCAGGAGTTCGAGATGAGCATGATGGGAGAATTGACCTTCTTCCTTGGTCTTCAAGTCAAGCAACCAAAGAAGGCACTTTTGTTCATCAAAGTAAGTATACAAAAGACCTTCTTCGGCGTTTCGACATGGGAAGCAGTAGACCAATGTCTACTCCCATTGCCACAACCACCGTGCTGGACCCTGATGAGGATGGAGAGCCCGTGGATCAGAAGGAATACCGCAGCATGATCGGCTCCCTCCTCTACCTCACAGCGTCGAGGCCGGACATACAATTCGCTGTGTGTCTGTGCGCTCGATTTCAGGCTTCCCCTCGTGCTTCTCATCGTCAAGCAGTGCGGCGCATATTCAGGTACCTTCAAGACACTCTTGATTTTGGACTCTGGTTTTCTTCTGATTCTGCTATCTCGATTCGAGCTTTTTCTGATGCTGATTTTGCGGGGTGTAGAGTGGATAGGAAGAGTACTTCTGGCACTTGTCATTTCTTGGGCACATCTCTTATTTCTTGGTCTTCTCGAAACAGTCTTACATTGCACATCCACGCGAGGCCGAGTATGTAGTGCAGCAGCGCTTGCTCTCGTGTTCTCTGGATCTTGTCTACTTTATGGGACTATGGGTTATTTTTGGATAGTGTTCCTCTTTTACGTGATAACACTAGTGCCATAAACATTGCCAAAACCCAGTGCAACACTCTAGGACCAAGCACATTGATATTCGATATCATTTTCTTAGAGACCATGTTGAGAAAGGTGATGTAGTGCTTCATTTTGTTGAGTCCGAGCAAAGAAAGGTTGATATTTTCACTAAGGCTCTTGATTCTTCTCGTTTTGCTACTTTGCGGGGAGAGTTAGGGGTTATTAGTCCTCTTGGCCTGTTTTGAGGGGGAGTTTTGCTCTTTTGTATTCATTGTATCATAATGCATTTTCTTTTCTACAACTTGCATTGTAATATATTTTAATGGAGCTTTGATTATTATCCTTGTATGACTTGTTTTCATACTTTATATCTTGCCGTGTCTTGTGATAGTGTGCTAAGACTTCTGTTATGGCTTTTCATATGTAGCTTAGTTTTTGCCATGATAGATAAATTATCTGTGAGCAATTTGAGTCAAAACATAACTTCTTAAATCTTGTGACTAGTTTTGCTTTAGTGATCCTCTTATGATTCACGCCATGTCATATACGCTTAATTGAGTCTTGAATCTGATATGAGTTTTGAAATGAGCTGAGTCAAGCAAATGAAAAATTATAAGCTTTTCTGTGCGAAAAAACTGATCTCACCAATTCTTTCTCATGAGACGGCTTGCCATTGTACTAGGCTTGAACTCAGGGGGAGTTTTGGATGACCTAGATCACTCTCTTAAGCTTTCTTGCTTGAGATGGTCGCGGCAAGGCTTGAGATCTAGCACATTGCTAAGAAAACAACATTATCTTTTGGTGAAGCTTAGGAGGCGATTGTGGATGGCTCCTAGTCCAGACTTGCTTTACTAAGATAAAACTCAAGTATTTCAAAAAGTGCTAAAATGTGCTAAAATTCGCGTGCTTGAACAAATTGATTTATAATTGCACTCGTAATGCTCAAAATTGACTCTTTGTTTAATTTCTGGCTCCATTTTGCTTATAGACATGGCTTGACTCCTTTTGGATACCTTTAGTTAAACTATGATCTTCAATATATTTACATGCTAAGCTTTTATTTCCACACAGATTATTGCTCTGTTGGCGTTAGCTTGTTATATATGTTTTGCCATGATGGAACATTGCTACTTCACATAATATGGCTTGGTGTAATACTTGTCTAGTCTTCTTGGATAATTCTCATGGCTCCTGTTGCTAAAAATCAAAACAAAAACAAAAAATTTGCAGCCATTCTGTTTCCTTCATGCTCTATCTTCTTCCATGTATCTTGCTGAATACATTGTCAAAGGGGGAGAAAGATTGATAAAAATGTTGTTTTTAAGGGATGTTTGGAGTCTTCGGGAGAAAGTGAAACTTTCATGAAAATTGGTGATCATTGCGAGTGGGAGCATCTCAATTGCAGTTTTTTTGGTTTTATTGCCTTTTCTGAATCTGAATTGCAATTCTTGAAGACTCACAATGATCGAAGGTCAAATAGAACAATTGTTCTTTCATATAGACCTTAAGAGAGATTTTAGCGATTCTCTGGAAATTGAAGCTTTTGTGCCTTCTGCTGCCTTATCTCACTTGTCTTAACTATTCTGAAGCCAGCTTGGTCATTTCCATGGCTTTCTCTTGCTTATGGACCAAGTTGTGCCTTTGCGCAAAAACGACGATTTCTTTACTTTTCAAACACCAAACTTACATTTTCTGGAAGATTGCCAATGTGTTCATCAAGGGGGAGATTGTGGATATCATGAGGATATATGCACGATATTAAGATGATGTTACAATTGGCAATGACATTTTTAGTTTGCTATTTCTCGTATTTTCGGCAAATGTTCAAAGGTTGTCAGGTTCAAGCGGTCTGACCGGCGCTGGAAGCGGTCTGACCGGTTTTATTCTGATTGGTGATTCGTTTGGAGAATTGTTGTTTAGGATTGGTCATATCCATGTTTATCTTTGCATGTGTTGCATACTGCATGTTTTCACTGACGTGGGTCAAGTTGTGAAGAACTTGTTCCCGGAGACGATTTCTCTGTCTATTCTGTGCAGGTGTCTTGAAGGTCAATGACGGTCAACGCGAGAGGATCGGGCTAAGCTTGGAGAGCGAGGTCGAACGATCATGGATGCGGGTGAGGTCAATTGGCTCAAGCGTGGCGCAGAATGGGCGAGATGACCGAGCAGGCGATTCGGTCGCGCGGTTGATCAAGCGGCGCGGGGTCGGTGCAAGTGCCTTGGTGGTTCCAGAGGATGCGACGGAGAGACTTGCCGACATGATGAGAGCCGTTGATCAACCTACACGTGGCGGAGCAGGCAATTGCTTCGACTGGATTGGACTCGGTCTTCGGAGAAGGATCGAGAAGGGGTATTTTGGTAATTTCACCAAATACCACCTTTGTGACGTTTGGCTAAACCACGGCGCGGGACGGCGCAAGATGAAGTGGTTTAGGTCAAGAGACGATGGTTTCGGCACTTTAAAATGCGTGCGTAACTGTCCCGTCTGTGTTGGGCCTTAACGGGAGCCCATTAGAAAAACTTCTTCTAGAAGCTAGGAATAGGGGGTGTGCTGGAGAAGCCACCCCAAACTTCTTCAAGAAGCCAGAAAGGGGGTGTGCTGGACAAGCCACCCCAAACTTCTTCAAGAAGCCGGGAAGGGGTGTCTTTGGACAAGCCACCCCAAACTTCTTCAAGAAGCTAGGCCTCTCTATAAATAGGAGATGTGATGGACAAGCCATCCTATGTACTCCATTTGCAAACCCTAGTTTGGCTTTAGGGACTTAGAGAGAAAGAGAGAGGCTTAGGGTTCTAGGGAGTTGAGTTGATTGTGTGCTCATGGATTGAGCTCTTGTCCTCCTTGAGGGAGTGGTCAGAACAAGCAACATCGTGAATCAATCTATGGATGATTTCCCAAAGTTGTGTCTCGTTGTGTTCTTCCTTATCTCTATTTGGTGATTTTGGGTCTTTCCTTGATCCGTGAGTTTTGGTTGATCTCTTGCCTCTTCTACCTTGCTTGTGATGTGTGGGAATACATATAGGATCTTCAAGATCATCAATCTCCCACGAGCAAGTTTTAGATCATGATTTTCGTTTTTGCTCGGTTTTGAATCCTCCTTCGGTAAAACTGAAAAAGATCAACATAAGTCTTCCACTGTGTCTTTTCTATTGATCTTCATAGCTCTCATAGCTATTGGAGTGAAATTTGTGTTGAATCTAATCGATAAAGAAAAATTTGGTTAAGCTCCTATTCACCCCCCTCTAGAACATGATTTGTGATTTAATTACACAGTATAAATTACTTCAACCTCTTAGCTCGACAAGGGTCCAAACTCTATCCTCCTCCTTTATCTTCGTGACCAGGTCCAAAGGATTAGTTGACCTGTTTTGGAAGTTTTTGGCGTTGTATTCCTTCCAAACCTCTCAGGTGATTAGAATGACCACCATTGACGTCACCCCCCTTGTCCATTGTCCATAATTAACTATTGGACACGACCAGCGCTCGAACATATGTTTCGATCGCCAACATCGTATGCCACGCCTTACCATCCGATCTCAGTGCGTTTTTCCTTCCTTCTGAAACAAGCGAAAGTACTATACAACATGACGCACACCTGATGCAACAAAAACTCCTCCGCCTGATCTCATCTGAAAAACATTGGGGAAAAATAGCATATTCTCACCAAAATTGCATGGAAACCATCAGTATAGAATCTAGTCACGCTTTAAAACTAATTCAAATATACCAATCAAACACATTTCGATGTTACAACATCAAAATTTATTGCAACATCAAGAAATTTGCAAAATTTAAAACTAGTCCCGTCCTTACTTTATTTATGCACCGGACGTGACTCTATGATAGAAATGTTGTGCTTATCTGTTTATAGATGTTACTTCCTTCTCACAGAATTAAATAACGCGAATTAATATTTCTGTTTCGATAATTAAGGACTACATGACATAAAGTCATGGTGTTGATTCTCAATCTCTCAAGACTCAGAGAGCACCGAAAGCTCTGACATTAGTAATTGATTGATCCGCACAGCAAACTGTAATTAAGTTTGATTATTGCTGATTCTAATTGCCAACCTTATTGGTAAATGGTACCACAATACTCTAGAAATCTACCTACATATGCTGCGAAAATCTATGGGGTACTCTGCTGTTGCAGATCCGTACACTCACTATATTATTAAGGGAAAAAGTCCATTTTATAACTCTAAACTTTTCGAAAAATCAACTCTGAACTACAAAACCGGACAAGCACCAACATCTAACGCTTAAAACCATTCAGTTTACCCCTTGAGATCAAAACCACCCCGGTTTTACTAACGTGACATCTACATTAGCACCCATGTCACAGTATTTTACCACCTTATCAGCCAAATCACCTCCTCTCTCTCTCTCTCTCTCTTCTTTTCCTTCTTCCTTTTCTTCTTTTCTCCTCCCAGCACGCCACTTCCTCTCCTCTGTTTTCTCCTCCTCCTCCATCGCACTCCACTCTCTCTCCTCTCCTCTCCTTTTCTACCCTAAGCCAGCTGTGGGCCGCCGAATCTCACCGCTGGCCACTGGATTCCACCCCCTTCGGCCGCCGCCACTGCCTGCGTCACCGTCCATGCTGTCGCCTGCGCTGTTGCCTCCCTCGGCTGCCGCTACTCAAGCCGTCGCCGCATGCGTCACTGCCGCCGTCGCTTCTTCTGCCAGGGCACCGAAACGAGTTTGTGGGTGGCAGTGTCGCGGTCGGACACACACCAGGACAGGCGAGTGGCATCGTACAGTGCCCAAGCACGGGTAAGACAATGGGTGACGACGCCGGGAAGGGAGAAGGGAAGGAAGGTGAGCACTAGCATCCGCGGGACGAGGGGATCTCATAGTGAGTGTGTATCGGGCTATCGGCAGCATGGTACATAGCATATCTTGTTGGTCGGATCCCTAATATGCCATCCGATCTCAATTTTCATATTTTTTTTGCCACTCCTGTCACTTCCTTTCGACCCTATACCCGTTAACTCCCAAAAGGATGTTAGATTTTCCTCGTTATGCCCAAATTACCCCTTGGTTCTACTTGTCAATGGAGCCCCGATCTCTTCCTCCCAAACAACCAAACTGTAGCTCCCAGTCCCCTCCCATGGCCTTTGGCAGCAACCCTGCCAACCCAACCCGACCACCGCCCCCAAACAACATGATATGGATGCAAGGTTTGAGGAAGAAGATGACGGTGGTGGTCGGCGGCGAGGGCAGTACGAAGGATGGCGTTGCTCATGGCGGCGGCGAACCTTAGTAATGATTTTGACTGGGGAAGGTGAGCACGAGTTAGAACATGGCGAGGCCATCCCATTTTTAGTGGTGATTTGGGATGTAGAGGTCGGAGATGGCCAACGTGGCAGATCTGAAACAGGGGAGGCCGCCGACGATGGTTACAGTGGCGAATCCGGTCGGGCGAGTGGTCAATGAGCATTTGGGAGTAGAGGTAGGTCTGGTGACGTGGATAGCTCGGGAACAAGACGACCGAGGAAGCCTGGCGGCGGCGGCACTCTGGAGCCGTTGAGCTTAGGGATGGCGGTCCTTCGACAGCAATGCCGGTGGAAGGAGGGGCTCCTGAGCATCAGTGACAAATAAGAAATTAATGCAAATGAATACTCGAAGGAGGCGTTGCATCGCAGTGTTTGTTTCTTTAGCTATTGTTACGTGTTTGTCCGAGTTAAAAGTGCTGTAGTTTTTGAGACATGTCTCTCTCTCTCACATGTCTTTGAACAACAACGCTGATGTTGTCCTCGCTGATCTTGTTCTCTCGTGCGTACACACATTGAAGAGCTCTCCGTTCACCTCTTCCTGCATCTATGCTTATGCATGATGAGTGTTAGATCACGAAGGAAGGAGCTAGGCCAGGGTGCATTGCAGAAGCTTCATCGTATGCATGGCACCAGTTGAGCCTCCGTCTATGGGATTAATTTTGCATTCATGATGAGTCGGACTCCTGACTGTGTGGACTTCAAAGACTTGCAGAGATGCGGTACGGGAAGCAGTAGTTAAATTAAATGTGGTGCTGCACCTCTTTTCAAAGACTTAAGTAAGGTGACAATGACCTCGTCACCGGCAGGTAGCTCGATCAGACAAGGATGGCCTCGTCCTTGCGCGCAATCGATCCTGGCCTCGTCCCTTCTATGTTTGTTAGGTCTTATTTTATTTCTCACATCAAGTATAACTTTCTGAGTAATGTCACGCGAAGAAGAACAGTGGCCACGACGGTGGCCGCAGCAAAGCTGGTGATCGTGGCGGCGGCTATGACGACGAGAAGGACAACATCGACTCCGATACCAATGAGCGCAAGTTCAACAAAAGAAGATCAAATGCTACAATTGTGGATTTTTTTAAAAAAAATAACCTAATTTTTATTCGAAATTACAGTAATAATATCACCTTTTTTTTATTTTACATAAATAATCATTTGTCGCTCAACCATTGGACGACTTGGTCCAAGTAGCCCAACCGTTGAGCGACTGGAACACTTGTCGCTCAACTGTTGGTCCTAGTGTACAACTCACTCAGTTAGTAGGCATGCATTGTGCCTATTGGGCGACAAGTGTCCAAGTCGTTCAACCGTTGAGCGACGGATGATTATCCTGTAAAAAGAAAAAAAAGTTGTATTATTACTGTAATTTCGAATAAAAACTAAATTATTTTTTTAAAAAAATTCACAATTGTGGCATCCGATGACATTTTGCCAACAAGTGCTGCAAGCCGAACAACTTAGAGGCGCATTTCGCTGCGGCGGATGACGAACCGACGCTACTCTAAAGTTCGGGAAGAAGGTACTCGAATAATGACAACAAGATTAGGGGATGATTGTTGGAATTAATCTTGTTGCTTTGTAGCGTAATTACAGGGATTGATTGAGTAGTACGGTGGATTTGAATTGGTAGTATAACTATCGGGATTGAATCCTGATTGCTAGCGTAGATTGATTGAATCCTGATTGCTAGCATAGATTGTTTCCTTCGTTTGTGTTTAAATAAGACAAGAAAGAAAACAGAAAAGCTGCACAGTTTGGGCGGCACAAAAATCAGCTTGTGTTCTCATTGCCACGTCGAGTCTCCAGAGTGATTGCATGTGTAGTGTGTTCGTGTTCGTGTTGAGTCCTCATCTGCTGGGTGCCAACACAGAGATGCGGTACGTGAAGCAGTAATTAAATTAAATGTAGTAGTTGCACCTCTGTTCAAAGACTTAGGTAAGGTGATAATGACTTAGGTCGTCACCGGCAAGCAGCTCGATCACCACTAATGGGAGTAGATTTGATTTGATCGTCTGGATAAAAACGTTTACACTGTATAACGTATATAACGTTTTTTACTAGTGCAGACCTTTTAAAACCTAAATGAATAGTATGCAATATTTGCACTATATGGCTTAGTTTTTTTTTTTGTATATACAGTGTTGTTCTTAAAGCCTACGCAACTGAAATGCCACAGGATCATATCAGGCTTTAATTTCTTACAAGTTTCCTACTAGGAGGAGGCAGCCCAGGTGCAGTGTAGAAGCTTGGTGTTAACATACAAGCTTCATATGAATGGGAACTGCTGTTGAGGCTATGGGATTAATTATGCATTCATGACGAGTCGGTTTCATGAGCTGCGCGGACGTCAACAGGGATGGACCCGTTCATCTTTACCATCTCCATCTTAATTCGCATCACAAGCTTCTCTCTTTCACACACGCACAAGACGGGTGAGGGCGAAGGACGTGAAGCAGTAATTAAATTAAATGCTCTACTAAAAACATTTTTGTGATGCATCAGCACTGTGCTGACTTTTTAAAACCTAAATGAACAGTAGACAATATTTGCAAAATTTTCTATATAGAGTGTTGTTCTTAAAGCCTACACAACCGAAAGGCCACATAAGCAAATCCTAAAAAAATCATCTAATGCGTAGCTAATGGGACTCGGACGATAACTAGCCAGCGGTCGGCATTCGTAGAGGAAGTCGGTAAATGAGGCTGCTGGCAGGGCACGCTAGAGTCTGGGACTATTATCGGGGCAGTTTAATGCCCGAACCCATTTCATTTTACATAATTATAATAATGTCAAAATCTAAAAGAAATTTGAGTACCAAAGGGCGTATATATATTTTTTAATATATTCGTGGGTGCATTAATGCATCGTCAGCAACCCACGTCACTGGTAATGGACATTGTTATAATGCAAGCTCTCACAGATCCCCATTCGCTGCGACTGCAATAAGAGGGGCTTTGCATTAGCAGCAAGTGCTCTTCTCAACCATTCTCCTGCTGTTGCTTTGTTCCATCGTGTGGTGCTGTCCATTTCTACTAGCTGTGGTAAGCTGAGCTCAAGAAATAGTTCAACTCTGTGTCTCTGTTCCTTCATCTTCTTCTCTTCAGTTAATCTGCATACGCTCATTTCGCATGCAGTGGCGCGGGCGGTACAAGTTTCTTATGGGCCAGTTGTGTTCATTGCTGTTTTCCCTATGATCCTCTTGATCGGTGGCCATGATCAACCCACGTTCTGGTACTTTCTTTATCTTCTACAGCTTTCAATTCAAGCAATATGGCTCCATTTCTGATGAACTCCCCCAAACACCCCCAACATTTTTCAGCACCGGGATCGGAAGTATGCTCTCTGGGATGAACTGATAATGTTCTTTGTTCTATCCTATACGCTAGTTGCTCCTGGAAGCAGTAGCCTCTTTTGGTCTCACTCAGTCGAGCTCTGACATTAGTAATGGATTGATCAGCACAGCAAACTGCTTTTTGTAAGTCGACTATTGCTGATTCTTGCTGCCAACCTACATACATGCTGTGCAAAACCTATGGGGTACTCTATTTGTCGCAGTTCCGTGCTCTCGCTATATTAAGTTATTCAAACTGTGAACTGCAAATAAGCAGTGATACCTGAGGCGGAACTAGAAAATTTGCGTTGGGCTGTACCATTGATATATAAAGATGGTGTAAAAGGACCATTGCAAATAAGTAGTGATACCAGCTGTACGCTTAGGCTTAGATAGAACTTGCTGGCGTTCGGTCCTTAATTGATCTGGACGAGGATCTCCCTTTATCTACTTGTGAGATAAACCCCTCACACTCAGATTATAATATAACTCGCTCGTGTCACAAACTAAGTTTTTTATTTTTATTTTCTACAAAATTACAGAGGTAAACCCTTCTGGACCATCATTTCAAAATCTCCCAAACTTGTATTCATCATGTCATCCATTTTTTCAATTTTAGTACATCTAGAGCTCGACTAAGCATTTGTACGATATTTGCACTCAAAATACCCAAATTGAAATCATCTATTACCTAAACCATAATCTATTGGCTACAACAGTAAGGAGGCCAACATTTCAAGAAGTACATGCATCGAATAGCATTATAGCTATCATTATCCCCAAATATAGCAATTTTGAACAAACATACACGTATACATAATATATTTTGCGAAAAGAAGTACAATAATTAAAATAGTAGGATCAATATGGTCAAAGGGGGTGCTTGCCTTGCTTGGGTTGCTCTGAATAAGAGGACGGAGGATCATTGTAAACTTCACTCGAATAATTGGCGTCTAATCAAAAGAGCCGGAAGCAAATTAAATATAGAAAAATAATTTCAACAGCAACAGAATCCAAATCTTTTTACATATTCAGATAGAGCATGATTTTGGATCAATTTAGAAAAAAAGATTCATTTGATTTGGAGTTTGTATGAAAAAATTATTAACGTTTTAATTTGCTTCGGTTTGAAAATTCCAAAAATTAAGAAAATAGTGACATCGAAAGGGTATTTTATGAGGTTTACGCTTTTCAACAGTGAAAGCGTATTTTCTTCTAAGTTCTACTGAGATTTACGCTTTTCAGTAGAGAAAGCGTATTTTTCTCTAAACTGAAAATAGCTTTCTTTTTTTTTTCGGTTTTTATTAACTTACATATGGAACCTATTTTTCACTAACTCACATTTTTGCTTTCTTGATTTTATTTATAAAACAGAGGCAGTCTCACATGTCATATACTCATTTACAAAAATGTTTGAAATTAGATTTTTGTTAAGCTTTTCAGCTGGTCCACCTATCATACACCTAGCACTAATCAGCTCTTAATCGCATGGGCCTACTGATAGAGAGAGAAAGAGCAGGGGCGGAGCTAGCGCAGGCCGAGCGCCATGGTGAGCTCGCCGCCGGCGGCGAACGGCGCAGTGACTTGGCTTGAAAATGAGCAAAATGGGTTCCCCTCTCCACGACGATCCCATTAGGTGGTGGTGCGGGCCGGAGAGATGGTCGGAGGTGGCACTACGCTGGCAATAAGCGGCGGAGCTCCTTGGGTCCAAAATAGTTTTCACGATTGGAGCCAATCGGCGGCGAAAGATGGTGTGCACTGGCTCTAGGGGGTGACTACGAAGCTACAGACAGTGGCTCAGGAACGGAATAACAAATCTAGCTCCCTACGAACGAAATGGCAAAAATGATACTCCTACAGCGCTAAAACGGCGCAACAAGGGGTTTGCCGCACCCATGCGTGGCAGCAAAAAAAATAGTCGTAAATAGTTTTTTTTTTGCACTGTCATGCCATTTTCGCTCAGTAAAAGTATTGTTTTTATCATTTCGTTTGCGAAGAGCTAAATTTACGGTTCCGTTCCGAAAAGACACTTTACTCGACGGAGGTGTAACTATAAAGAAGCAAAAGAGTGTTGGAAATTTCCTTGATCTTCGCAGTGTTTTCCCAGAGAACGCTCGGCTTCTTGCGACGTCGCTAAAACTTCACCGCATGAGCACCTCTGTGCCTTGAAACCTTCACGTGATGCTTCAGCCTAGCACAGCAGCCCCCCTGCCTCCTCTTTCTTGTCTCCTCTTAATGCTTGACGTGATGCGCCTAGTAACACAGCCCTCCTGGCCTTCTTTCTTGCAGAGACAAACAAGCAAAACGAAACGAAGCAACAACCAACACAGTCGACTGAGATTTCTTTCGGGAGCCACGCCGCTCCTCTTTTTGTGTTTTCTTTATTGCTTTTCAACTCACTGGTTGCTTCCTTGCTTATATTGATTCAACTCAATGCTTCTAAACTCTTGCTTGTTGTATTCTTGCATGGCACTAGACTCATCCTTTTATACCCTACGCATAACTGCACAATTTGGAGACAGAAACCAACACAACCCCGACTTGGATTCCTCTCGGAAACAAAAACGAAAAATTTTCCTAAACAAGATTAAATCCAACAATCACCCCCTTAATCTTGTTTCTTCATCTTGATCACTTCGATCTTCTCACGCATTTGAATTTCCACGTCTTCCTCTTTTACCCCTGCACTCCCGTGCGTTGTTCCTTTCTGGGCCGATACCGCCCTACCGCCTGCGCTTGCTCCTTCTTGAGCCATGCACAAACCAACGCTTGCCGCACTTCGCAGCTGGACTGAACTCGTCCTTCCTTGCACACTCGCCTGGGCTGGAGCACCTGCTCTCATGGTCGTCTGGGCTTCACCATTACCTAAGCCTCTTGCTCCTCTCTCTTGGACCAAGTCTACCCACTTCCTTGCGTATATCTTAGTTGAGGCTACACCGCCTCTCCCTCCTACTGTGTCTACATGCGGGTGGGATCCATGGGCTTTACCCGAGCCGCTGGTTCCTCCAGCAGCAACTGCATGCGCGTGGAACTCGCTGTCCCCTTGAGCATCCTACACGTCTTCCTGCGCATTGTCTGGACCTCCTGAGACTCCGTCTGTTGCGCCTCCTACGCCAACTGCATGCCACCCCTGGGTCCCGTCATGTTCTGGTTCGATACCCAAGTTCCACTCTGGCTCCTTTAGACTGTCCTTCACACAGACCGGCTTACAAGTTTTCAGAAAAAAATTTGTACAACCGGTTCGGAGATCTTTTCACCTTCATCAACAGATCTTTGTTCTTGTCATAGACACACAATAACTCATCCTGCAGCACCACTCTGCACCCCCGTTTTGTCATCTGCCTGAGACTGAGTATGTTGTTACACAAACTCGGTATAAAGTAAATACCAGGCATCATCTTCTGATCGTTGTTCTTGCATTGCAACAGCATTGATCCTTTGCCTCTTATCTCCACCGTCGAGCCGTCAGCAAACTTGACCTTCCCCGAAATCTTCTCGTCAAGCTCATGGAACATGCATGGAGCGATCTCCTGTCATGTGATTGCTTGCTCCATTTAAGTACCATAAATCAGTGTGATCATGGTTGCCTTCCTCCATGCGTCATTTAGGAACTACGTTCTCCTTGTTCAACATCACCATGACCGGCGCCTCTTTGTCACATAAGGAGAAAAGCAGGACTAGCTTGTCATCGTCTTCACAAGCTCGGGTGAGGTTTGCCTCCTCGTTCTTCTTCTTCTTTGGACAATCCGAAGCGTAATGCCCGTACTTGTCACAACTGAAGCACTTTATGTGGCTACGACACTCCGATGCATAGTGACCGAATTCTTCACATTTAAAACATTTGACATGTGACTTATCACGTGATCTGTCACCACCGCCTTGCCTAGCCCTGTCTCCATGTCCTCCTCTGTCGCCTCACCCACGCCTGCGTCCACGCTCGCTTCTTGTATCTCCCTTTAACAGCAACACCTGCTCGTTATGGGACTGATACCTTTGCTCGTTACGGAACCGATACCCCTTCAATAGCTCCTCATGTGCCTTGAGGGAACCGGTGATCTCCTCGATCTTCTTTGTCTCCAGATCCAAAGAGTACATGAGCGTGGTGACAACAGGTACAAACTTTTCTGGTAGCACACGCAAGTATTTCTTCACTGCCACAGATTCCTCCATCTTGCCGCCGAGAGAGACAATCTGATTGTACAATGAAGTCAGCTTGTCGGCGAACTCGTCCACCGACTGGGTTTCTCCCATCTGGAGATTCTTGAACTCGGTGTGCAAATTCTAGAGCCGCACCTCCTTCACGCGATCAACTCCCTCGTGCATCTTCTGAAGCGTCACTCACGCCTCACGTGTCGTCTCCTTGCCGATGAGCTGCCGCATCATCGAGTCTGGCACCGCCTGGTAGATGATGGCCAAAGTTGTTTGGTCCACCTTGTCATCCACCTCCTTATCCTTCGCCTTCGGATCAACTGCACCCCAGACTCTCTGGGTGCGCATATTTGCCTTTATCTTCATAGCCCACACCAGATAATTGTCGGTTGTCAAGACAGTATATAGGAGAGAGAACGGCCCATCCCGAGTCTTGACCTTGTCGTGCATGATCTTCAGGTACCATCAAGATCAGAACGCTTTGATACCAACTGTTGCGGGTACCGGCTCACCGAGGACAAGGGGTGCGTCCTCCTCAGATGGCAGGACCGCGCCATCATTAATTGCCGCCTCGGCGTGGCGGTGCTGATCGATGAATGCATGGCCAGCCGAAGACGAGGGAGAAGAGGGTTCCCGGTGGACTCGGCGCCGCGGATGAAGGTGGAGCAGTGCATTCTGGTGCCAGAGATCCACAACGTTGCGGCGTGAGGGCGCGCGAGCGGGTGGCGAGGCACGGCGGCCGGACGGTGGCGGCGCGTCATGGAGGGCGCGGTTCGGCGGTGCCGCTCAACCCGACCGCCGTCGGCGAGCAGTCCTCCTTGGCCTCTGGCGCCGCAAGCACGGTACCACTCACCGAGGACAAGGTGCGTCCTCCTCGGCCGGGCAGATCGCACCATTATTGCCGCCTAGGCGTGGCGGTCTTGATTGATGAATGCATGGCGACGAGACGAGGAGAAGAGGGCTACCAAAGGCGTTATTCCGTTTGTGCATTAGGTTTCTCAATTTGGTTTCTTGGTTAAACAAAGGTTGCATGGTGCCAAATCTGTAAGGACACATAATAAGTGAAAAAGCTATAAATTTTGAAAAAACTAATTATAGAAAATCACATATTGATTAAAGAAAAAAAAATCTGCTAATCCATCACTAATTTATTTAGATTTGTTTTAGATAATAGCTTGGATTAGATATAAGAATAGAGTTTGATACAAATTGTAGCAAAGAGTCATGCTTGAAGTTATATCTACGTACGAGTTTCAGTGAAAATTTAAATTCCAAAATTAAAATGGTTGTTGTCATCATGAAAAATTAGATGTTTGATTTTTTTTTTCAAAATTTTAACAGTTCACAACTCATGAATAAAATTTCAAAATTAAAACTTTGTCATCCACATTTAAACAACTTTGGTGTTAAAATTTTTTAAAAAATAGAAATAAAAAACATTTTTTAAAACATGTAGCCTGTGCGATGCACGGGTTAATGACTAGTTACATAAAAGCAACGTAGACTACAGCGGAAGCAAAAAGGGGGGGTAGAGCTCATCTCTCCACAGGCAAGCGACTGGGGCAACCTGTGTACGACTGATATTAACCAAGGGCCTGGATAATATTGGTTGTACGCAAGTACCAACAAGTCCGCTGGACTGGGACGAGGCCTAGACTACAGAACTAGACTACTCTTCATCATTTCCTTGCCCATTGACTCCTGGATTCTCGTAGTAGTTGTAATCCCCAGGATTTCCTGCTTCTGAGGGTTTTGGGGGAGAGGGCGAGAATGAGCACAACTTCTGTGCTCGCGAGCCAACACACAATGCAATAATATACATGCAAGGCTTAACAAGGATGGCTCAGGTTCTTTTATTTTCTAAAGCAACATTTTTAATTATCATAATTACAAAGTCCTATCACATAGCATTTTTATCAAATTGTATTTTATTAAAGAGAGTAATTGTGCAATATTTATAACAGTAGAGGTTCCATCTGTCGAAAACTCTACCTTATGCTTACTTTTGATTGGGTCCGTCCCCAGTTACTAACATCACTGAGTTTGAGCACTCAAGCAAAATCCAATCTCAGGGTTAGGTGAGTCCTCCACATTTTTCATCCCAACCACAAGGTTTTTGAAATAGAACTAACTCGAGTAAAGATTCCCATGTTCGCCTTTGACCGTAGGCGTGGCTGTTTAAACAGTTTAGACTCTGCAGAGGTTGTACACTTTACCCACAAGAGATAGTCATACTCGTTACCCCACATAATTCCTTAGTCATGTTGTTAAGCGACCGTCACAGTAACCTTTCAAAATATCTCGCCCCTTCCGTCATCTCACCTATATAGGGTTACGCCCATATGTTGGTGCGGGATATCACCTCCTACGTCTTGCCGTAGAAGGCACTCCACCATCGGTGTCCCATTCAAACGTGATCAAGCTCACACTTACACCCTTTATTGTTCCTTCCGTGAGACTGATTTTCAAGGTTCAATAAATCTACTAAGCCAAGTTGCAGTTTGCAGACTTGTTGTTGTACTTGTTTTACACGAGAGGTGATGACAAGATTAAGTCCTTAGGATTGTCTAGGCGGATCATTTCACACATCAACATTCTTTGGGTTGCATTATATTAGCACCCATCAACATACTCTTCATCACACAGTCCGCCCAGACAGTAACATCAATATTAGGGTTTTGAGGAGTAAAACCAAATCATCACATTTATCTCAGTCATGGACCACTAATGACTACCCAAATCATTTTTATGTTTAAAGGGATGATGATTGAGATATTTTAATGTCTCAGTACTTAAGCAAGACTAGCATGTCGCTTAAGTACAACCTATAGCTAGTATTACCACATAGTTACTAGGGTGACAAAGATTAAGGGATTCAAATTGTCAAGGATGGCATAATAATTAATTAATCATCAAATGGGTATTTAACTACCTTAAGCTTTAACATATATTTGATTAAGGAATTAAAGCATGCAATTTACTATTTTAAAAGAATATAATTTGCATAAATGTAGGCTCAATATGATCAAAGTATTGACTCGCCTAGGATATAGGTAAGAGGATCTTGATAATCTTGGGCTTGATCAACTTAGGGATCTTCGGCGTCTTCAAATCCTAATCGAGCGAAATACCGAAAAAAGGCACAACAGCAAAGAGAGCAAGTAAATACACAAGAATACACAAATGAACTCCAAATTGAACAATACCTATGCCATTAGCAATATCTTCAATTTACAAATTTTTAGAAATTTACTTCACAATTTTTGGAGTTGAAATGAGGGAGATATGAATTTTTGAAGTCTCTCTTTTGAATTAAATTGGAAAAAGGAAAAGAAAAACAACCAAAAAAGAAAAACGGTGGTAGCCCACGGGGCAAGATTTGGCCCGGCCCACGGCCTTGGGCCGAAATTGGGCGTGCGGCCCACAGGGGAGGCTCAACTTGCCCTAAGAAAGAGAAGGGGGCTCGGGCCGAGCAAAGGAAAAGGGGGACGGGGCGGCGCGTGGGAGGAAGAAGCCTGTGGCGCGGCGCGGTCTCGGCAGCGCGGTGGCGAGGGCCGGGGGATGAAGAGGGCGGCTTCGACGGCTCGGGCGCAGCAAAAAGGCGGAGCGACGCGGGAACCCGAGGGGCCACGCGGCGACGGGGCTCACCGGGCGGCGAGGAGGGCACCGAGCGGCAGCGGCGGCGACCGGAGGTAAGTCTCCCGGTTTCTCCTCTTCTCTTTTGTTTTGTTTCTTCTTCCTCGGTCCTCTTCTTGCTTGGGGGAAGAAGGAGAAATGAGGGAGAAGGGGAAGGGAGGCGCGGGGGGGGGGGGGGACCAGGGGCACCGTGTGGGCTTTTTATGGGCAAGGGAGGAGGAGGAGCCGGGGGACTCGGGCGAGCGTGCCCGACACGGCACGGGGTGATGATGGCGGCCAAGGCGTGTGCGGCGAGAGCTCGAGGGCACGACGGGCTTTACAGAGCATGCGAGGGAGAGGACGGCTCAACAATAGCGTGCATATGGGGGAAGAGAATGGCAGAGGGAGCTCGCGGGCGCGCATGCATGTGGCAGAGAGAGGCGGTTTGCAGAGGAGCCAGAGGTGGCGTGCGAGGCAGAGGGAGCACGCGGTGGCAGGCGGTGTCAGAACACGCGAGGGAGAGGGGCTCGGCGGTGGCGCCGGAGAGGGAGGCGTGGGGTGGCAGAGCGCAAGAGGGGGGGTTGTCCGGCGGGGTTGACTCAAGGAAAAAAGGGGGCATTACAACTAGACCCATCCTTTTATACCCTACGCATACACGCACAATTTGGAGACGGAAACCAACACAACCCCGACTCGGATTCCTCTCAGAAACAGAAACGGAAAAACTTTCCTAAACAAGATAAAATCCAACAAAGAGAAAATGTAGCAGCTAACTAGGCTAACCTTCAACCATCAATAGGATCGATGGGACTTGCTCAATTATTTGTGCAGAAAATTAGCATTTCCTGCGCTATCGAGGATTAGTTTAATCGCAGCTCTCAGCGAGAGCTTACGTAGAAACAAAAAGCTAGATAGGCAGGTCGTAATATTACTGGTAAAATGAGTTTTAGTGTCTATATAAAACTTTGTAAGCGTCTGGGTCCTTAATTTGAGTTTTAGTGATTAATGATAATTTATCATTATTTGAGATAATGAGAAAGCCAGGTCCCGATGATGGCATCAGTTTGGCTATGGTCGTTGATAGTGACTCTAAGTGGAAAATGGTAACGGGCTATGGTGTTAATGCAAGACTAAGGACTCTTCGAGCCTGCCATGGCCAAGGAGATGGGTTTGGTCATGGTATCTATATAAATACAAACGCCAGTGATATTCTAAGACATCTTCTTCGTTTTTATGGCAAGAAAATACCACAATAATCTTATAAAAAAATTCTAGAAACTATTTCATTAATTAATCCAGAAAAAAAAGCAATCGATTTACACTGGTTATTTTGGTGGCGCCAAATTATAACGGTGCAGATTATTCATACATAGATATTAGATTTGTATAACAAATATAATTGTAGTTTCAATAATAGGAATTAGAGTTGTATGACAAAGACAATAGTATCTTAATATCTAGCCACGCAATTGCACGGGTAATTCCGCTAGTTGTAGAATAGATTTAAGTGGAAAATTGTGTATCAACCTATGTTTGCATTCTCATGCCCCTTTATATGCTTGCATGTATATAATTTCTGCAATTTAAGTTCATAGAATTGCCATGCTAGTGTAGGACTTGAACTAGGTTGCAAAACTCACTAAACATGTGTAGGGCTTAGGCAGGCATCAGATAGACAAACTAGTTGAACACTTAGCATCACATAGGCCTTGGAAAACTGTTTTCATTTCAATTCTGCAGAAGATAGGTTTAGCCGAATTTTAAAAAAAATCCCAATTCACCCCAATCTTGGACATCTCGACCCTTTCAAGCTTACATATGAATTGACAAAGGGCCTTCAAACACAAGGTTGCCATGGTTATCCATTCGGGCAAAGAAAAAAGTATGTTAACTCTACATTAAATGATTCCACCTTGCTATAAGTATTAAATACAGCCGGTGCTCCTCTGGCCCTCCGCCACAAGACTCTAGACTTGGCCTCTGCTAGTTGAGGTGAGTTGATAATATGGCCCCTTCCTCCCTCCCTCTTTCTCTCTCTCTCTCTGTTACAAATCTTGGACCCATAAATATCGACAGCCTTACGAGTTAATACCCGATGCTTCTTCCGTTTCCCAGTCGACCGCTGTGCCGCCGTCACATTGGTGACTCTGGCCGAGGTTGGACTCAGTCGCAACGCCGCCGCAATGGCTTTGCGACATCGCTATCGATGGCAGCGTCGAGAATCCCATTATCGTTTTAGGTTTGATTATGTGGGTGGGTAGCGGGGTGTTAGTTTGAGCGGGTTAGCTTATTTCACCTTTCCATTAGGTTAGCAGAGTTAAAATGTTTTGACAAGTGCTAGTAGCAAAACGCATTAATGCATCACTTGCTTCATTATGCAGATGATCAAGCCATGATATACAGATATTCATGAGAATCTGGAACTCGCCGTCACCCAACGCTGACACATTAGCCAGCCCTCAGAACGTAATGGCAGAGACTGTGATTCTTCTAGCCATTAAAAAGATCGGCATCGCTCTGGGAAACGAAGGAGCAAATCAAGCCACTGCTCAGTTTGCAAAGTATGTGACGAAACTGTCACAGCTCCAGGGCAGAATGGGTCGCGTTATGAGGGAGCTTCACGTGATGCATGATTTTCTCTGTCAAATGGACATTCGAAACCGCAACAATCAAGTGTATGAAGGCTGGTTGGAGGAGGTGCGCAAGGTAGTATATGTGATCGAGGACATGGTGGATGAGTATCTGTACCTTGTTGGTCGGGAACACCATGTCGGATGGAGATTCTACCTGAAGAAAGGGTTCAAAAAACCAAAAGCTCTGCTTTCATTAAACAAGATAGCTTCCATGGTGAAGGAAACAGAGGACAACCTAATACACCTATCTCAGACGAAAGAGCGATGGGTTCCGATGATAAACAATGCGGATACTACCAGCTCCAGTTACATTGTGCAGCAGTCCCATGATCTAGCAAGCATCTCTCGTTCCCTTGGTGAAGAAGATCTTGTTGGGATTGAAGATAATAAACAAACACTTGTACAGTGGCTGGGAGATGATGAGTTGGCACGCTCTGTGATAGTTCTGCATGGCATGGGAGGGCTCGGGAAGACCGCACTAGCAGCAACTGTCTACAAAGAGGAACAAGAGAAATTTGATTGCCATGCATGGGTCTCCATCTCACAGACTTACACCAGAGAAGATATTCTCAAAAGATTGATCGTTGAGCTTTACAAAGACAAACAGAATGTTCCAAGTAACATTGCCAGCATGGACTTGACAGCCATTCAAGAGACACTGAAGAGGTTTTTGGAAGAGAAGAAGTATCTGATTATATTGGATGATGTTTGGACTCCAGAAGTGTATCATCCAAAATTTCGGATTCGCAAAATCCTCTGTGTTCTTGGTTCAAGGAGCTCCAACCCCAAAAATTGCCCAAATCGTTCAAAGATTCGGATTCCCCCAAAAGGCTCAAGCTCCTCCTCCCCCAAAATCGCCCTAACCCTAACCCTAGTCCCCCCCTAGCCCTGCCGCCGCCATGCCCTGCTCCGCCTCGGTCCTCCGCCCCCGCCGGCCGCGTCAACGCTCCGGCCGCCGCGCCCTCGACCCGTCCCATCCCTCTACCCCGCCTCGACTGCCGCGTAGCCCCGCCGCGCCCTCGGTCGCCTCCCCGGATCCAAGCCCCCTCCGGCTATAAAAGCCGTGCTTCCTTCCCCTTCCCCGAGCAAGAAAAGAGAGAGGGCAAGAGCACCGAGCAAGTTGGAGGACTCACCTTCGCCGTAGTCGTCGTCCTCCCCGTCGCCGTCGCCGCCTCCCCCGAGCCGAGCCCTCCTCCATCGCCGGCTCGGTGAGCCCCCTCACCTTCGCCGCCTCGTGGCCGCCACCGCCGTCCTGGGGCAGCCCTGCCGCCGCCGCCATCCCCTCCTCGCTCGGCGCCTCCCCTCAGCTTCCCCCTCCCTGCGCGCCGTCGCCGCCGCCCCGATCCCCTCTCCCTCTCTGCCCTAGCTTCCCCCCTTCTCTCTTTTCTCTCGGCCCGAGCCTCCCCTCGCCCCCTTCTTTCTTGGCCGTGGGCCTGCAGGCCGCGCGGGCCGCGCGCGTGTGCGCCGTGGGCCCGTTTTGCGCCGGGCCAGAAAGCCGGCCGTGGGCCTTTTTCGTTTTTTTTTTTGTGGTTTTTCTTTCCCTTTTTCTTTTCTTTTCCAAAAGAGAGACTTCAAAGATTTATTTCTCCCTCTTTTTAGCTCCAAAAATTGTGTAGTTTGTTTCTAAAAATTTCTAAAATCAAGCTCTTTCTTTTGGTGCTAGTTTGGTTCTTTTTGGAGTTCATTTGAGGAGTTTTTGTTATTTAATTAATTTATGTGCTCGTTTATTTCTTTTCCGGTGCGATCGATCGCGTAGAGTTCGGAGAAGCCGGAGACCCCCACTTCGATCGAGCTCAAGAATATCAAGATCATCTAGCCGTAGACCCAGGCGAGTCGACACTTTGATCATATTGAACCTACATTTTATGCAAATTATGTTCTTTTAAATATCAAATTGCATGCTTTATTTCCCTTATGCAAATGTATGTTAAATACCCTAAGGTAGTTAAATGCCATGTTGATGTTTTATTATTAATACACCATCCCTTGATAATTGAATTGCCATACACCCTTGTCGCTCTAGTAAATATTTGGTAACTATACTAGTATAGGCTATACTTAAGCGCCATGCTAGTCTTGCTTAAGTATCGGGGTATCATCTACCCCATTCATCATCTTTTGAAATGAACATGATTTTGGGCAGTCATTGGGTGTAAATGACTGAGATGGTTATGATGTTGTATTTTCCTACCTCTTAAAAACCCTAAAGAAATTGCTTGTCACATCTGGGCGGATGGTATGATGGATGGTATGTTGGTGGGTGCTAATGCAGCCCAAGGAATGTTGGTTTGTGGATGGTATGTGGTATGAACCGCCCAGATGGTCTCTAAGGACTTAATCCTGTGATGACCTCCCAATGTAAAACAAAGACGACCACATGTCTATAATGGTGTCGACTGGCTAAATAATTTGTATCCGTTAGTATGAGTTGCACGAGCAGATGACCGCTCGCCATAAGCCTATGTGGCTATGGGTTAGGGTGTACGACTTACGGGTCTATGTGAGCGTAAGTCGTGTGGCGCAAGAGGGGTCAGGGAAAGAGTTGACGGGTCTATGTGAGCGTAACTCTTCTCAGGTGAAACCTTAGCGGGTGTAACAAATACTGGTGGATGCATTGTAAAGGCCTTGTGACGATCTCCCCTTGACTCACATGTCTACGGAAACATGTGTACATGTCAAAATGATTGTCTCTTGTGGGTAAAGTGTACAACCTCTGCAGTGTAATGAATCTGTTGAATAGCCGTGCCCACGGTCAAGGGCGGACATAGGAACTTACAAGAGTTAGTTCTGTTTATAAAACCTTGTGGATAAAATGTGAGGGTCATTGTGACCTGGTTTTGGTTTTCCAGGTGGATGTACCCCAGTGATGTTAAGTGGTGGATGTAACCGCTATTAAAACTAAGCATGAGGTGGAGGTAACCTCTACTGATATAAATATTGCACAAGTAATCTCTTTAACAAATGCAATTTGGTTAAAATGCTAAGTGATAGGACTTTTTAATGTTGGTACTCAAAATATTGCTTTGTGCAAATAAATGAACCCGAGCCATCCTTGTCAAGCCTTGCATGTATAACATTGCATACTGTGTGTTGGCTCGCGAGCACGGTAGTTGTGCTCATCCTCGCTCTTTCCCCCCAACCCCCAGAACCCGCAGATCATGGAGACTACGTCTACTACGAGGACCAGGACGCCGAGGAGCAAGGACATGAAGAAGAGTAGCATAGTTCTGTAGTCTGAGTCTCGCCTCAGTCTGGTTGGCTCCGTTGGTACTCGTGTACATCCTATATTATCCAAGCCTGTGGCTAATATCGGTCGTACACATGGTACTCCAGTCGCTTGCCTGTGGAGAGACTTGCTCTACCCCTTTTGCTTCCGCTATCGTACTCGAGATTTTGTAATGAACTCATTTGGCCTGATCGGCCCTTTTGTAAACTCGACCCGACGTGGTCTATTTGAACTCTAATGCTTGTATTAATGCATGATTTGGTCTACGCGATGTATGAGATGATTCAGCAATGTGTACTGTGAGCGCTATCTACTGATCCAGGGAATAGCGCAGTATTTTCACAGAGGATTCTGGATTACGAAATCCGGGTCCGACAAGAAGCTTACACTGACCTACTGTTTGGAGCACTCACTTCAAATCTCAAGGGGAGCAGAATAATAATCACGACACGGATTGCTGATGTAGCTCACCTCGCTTTCCAAGACAGGGTACTAACACTACAACGCCTATCAAAGGATGAATCTTGGGAACTCTTCTGTAGGAAGGCTTTTCTAGATCATGAGTGTCCCGCAGAGCTTGAGGCTTTGTCAGAGCAAATAGTGGGCAAGTGTGAAGGTTTACCTCTTGCAATTGTCTCTATTGGCAGTGTCTTGTTTGTGCGTGATAAGACCATAGAGGAATGGAAGCGGATACATGATCAGCTCAGCTGGGAGCTAAATAATAATCCAAGGCTTCATCACGTAAGGAATGTCTTGCATCTGAGCTTCATCTACCTTCCCACATACTTGAAAAGTTGTTTCCTATACTGCAGCTTGTTCCCAGAGGACTATCTTCTGACAAGAAAGAAGCTTATACGGTTGTGGATAGCAGAGGGGTATATCGAGAAGAGGGGTGAAAGCACAGTGGAAGAAGTGGCTGAAGGTTATATAAAGGATTTGGTTCACAGGAGCATGCTGCAACTTATTGAAAGGAACTCATTTGGTAGGATGAAATCATTCCGAATGCATGATATCGTACGTGAGTTGGCAATAGATTTGCGTCAGAGAAAATGCTTGGGTGTTGCATACGAGGAGGGTAAATATGGGGAATCTCTCGAGGAGAAGGATGCACATCGACTGGTAATACACAAACTAGCGATGGATATTCATCAGTCAATTTCAGGTGTGCACCGCCTCCGATCTGTCATCGCGTTGGACAACAGTATGCCATCATCCACTCTACTACCTTTGATAGCAGAGAAGTCAAGATATATGTCAGTACTGGAGTTAAGTGGCCTACCCATCGAGACTGTTCCAGATGCCATTGGAGATCTTTTCAATCTCCGTCATTTGGGCCTGCGGGGTTCAAAGGTGAAGCTGCTCCCAAAGTCCATCGAGAAGCTTTCCAACTTGTTGACACTGGACCTATATGGATCTGACATACAGGAACTGCCACGAGGGATCATCAAACTGAAGAAACTTAGGCACTTATTTGCTGAGAAAGTGAGCGACCGTCCTGGGCGAGATTTTCGGTGGGGCAGTGGTGTATGCATCCCCAAGGGCCTTGGGAACCTTATAGACTTACAGACGCTACAGGCATTGGAAGCTCAGGATGAGTCTGTTGGACAATTGAGGGATCTAAGGCAACTGAGAAGCATCAGGATATGGAATGTGAAGAGAGTCTTCTGTGAACGCCTCTGTGAGTCTCTAGTTCAGATGAGGTTTTTGTCCTTCTTATATCTTACGGCAAGCGATGAGAATGAGGTTCTCCAGTTGAACCATTTGGACACCCTGCCTCCAAACCTTCAGAAACTACGTTTGAGGGGGCGGTTGGCGGAAGGGATGTTTGGTGAGTCTCCTCTCTTCCAAGCAAATGATCAGAATTTATATTCGTTGCGTCTATGTTGGTCCCAGCTAAGACAAGACCCCCTGCGTTGTCTGTCTCAATTGTCAAGTCTGAAAGATCTATGGTTGACCAAAGCGTACAGTGGAGATCAGCTGGCATTTCTTGCCGGGTGGTTCCCCAATCTCAAGATACTCAGGTTAAGAGACATGCCTAATCTGAAGCGACTGGAGATACAACAAGGCGCCATGGTGAGACTGGAAAAGTTAGCACTCATCAACCTTAACAGCATGACGGAGGTCCCACCTGGCATTGAGTTCCTCATGCCCCTCCAATATCTAGGCTTTGGCGAAATCACCCCTGAGTTCTTGACGTTACTGCACGAATGTCCTAGAATTGGCGGTATGCGGTGGCGGCACTCTGTCCGGGATTGACCGCTGCTGGTGCATAAGTATGAACAACACACGTAGATGGAGCTTAGTATTAGTAGTATTTTGGAGCAGAAGATTACTACATTTGTGAAAGAGCAGGAACTGTTCATTGATCCAAAACATGTATAGAAATGTCTTATTGGCAGGAAAATCTTCTACAAGGGGAGGGACACATGGAGGAGGATCGTCCTCTTTAATTAGTACGCATGCTGCAGTTGCTTCTTCAAGGCTTGCCATTTTTTTCTTCTTGTTTGATGAATAAAGGAAGCCAAATGTTTTGGTCCTTCCAAACCTCAGCAACTTGTGTTATCAAGGTTTTCCATACTTGTTTTTCCTATTAGCTAGACTGCTTGTGAATGGTGGCCGTGTTTATTTAGGTTGTGACTGTTAGACATTTGTGTGATTGCTATTGGGTTGTGATATGGTTTAGACATTCGTGTGCTTGCTTTGTAACCTATCTGGTTATATAACCTTCAAATGTTATGAACACGTACGTATGCTTGCTTTCGCGTGCCATCTTAGATATCTTTGGCCATCTGTGTTTGTGTCGGGACTGGATTTCTGAATCCGGAACCCTATGTGTATATCTGCACTAGTCTCTAGATCAATATCTAGTGCATATAGTTACATCATTGAATATCAACACATAACTTGCAAACGTCAAACTATTGTATAAAATAGAATAAAAGAGTAATGACCTTATGGTCGAAGCTTACAATTATCGCCCTTTCAGGCTAAACAACTCGGATAAACCGCAGCAGAAGAAGATAACTCCAAGTGATGGCCCATCCATATGCTCACAGGCAATCGACAGGGGGGAGGGGGCTCGCGAGCCAGTATTCTAGTGTCCTTTGTTGTAGCAACACGTGTAGAAATTGTAATCCTCCTCGGCAACTTTGAAGGCTTCTGAGATTTATTTTGAGTGTAGCACGCAAGTACATAAAGAACTCTGTAAGTCTTGGAAAAAACACATATGTATAGCTTTGACAAATGAGGCTTATATGGTTCTTTTGCACAAAGCAATATTTTAAGTTTCAACAGTTTTCATAAAGCACATTTGACAAAAAGTAGTTTCAATAATTAAACTAATTATATCACTAGTGGAGGTTCTAGCTACCAACCACTAGTATCAAGGTTCTAGCTGCCAAGGTTCAAAGGATAGGACTCTAGCTGCCAGAATAACTGCCCGAGACTCCCAACTGCTCCCGGGTTCCCAAAATTCACTCTTTTGAAATCAAAACAAAAATCTACCATGTGAAAATGCACTTTGCCCGCCCTTGACCGTGGGCACGACTATTTAAATAGTTTTACACTCTACAAAGGTTGTATAGCTTGACCCATATGAGATAATCAACTTATAATATCGGCCATGACATGCTTCCTTGGGCGTGCGACTAAGCAATTATCACAAGGCCTTTACAATACCATGCTATAACACCAACTCGCCCGATGAGCTTAACCCCAAGTCATGGATGTCATTTACCATCGACCCAGAGCCCACCGTTGTGGGGGATAACCTGCACGGACATGGATGTCTGTTACCACCGCCCGGAGCAAGCCTCGACAGACATGGACGTCAATTACCATCGTCTGCATAATACCAAAAAGTAACTCCTATCAACTACAGCCTGCGGACGTAATGCTAGAACATGGTAAATTAGTTGGCCAGGTCCTTCCCATTTATGACTTGTGGTTGTACGATATTGCTCAGTTTGGATAGTCACAAGCGTCGGTCCTTAATATGACTTGGACGGAACTTAACAAAATACAAGTTCTTGTGCTCTAGCTGCACCCGCTTGAACTTACCATCCGCCCAAGTCTAAATAGATTTTCACCATTTCATTTTATTTTAAAAACCAACGGCAATACCTATTGCCATACATTTCTCAAACTGATTTGCATAAATGGTATTTGATGAGGATCTGATAATCCTCATTTAATTATTTATCTATAATTCTTATTATGGATAATAATGCCATCGTATGGTTCTTAGGTGTCACATCCTCAAATTAATAAAGAGGATTACTATACATCTCATGAGTATGCATCATTGTTTTCAAGAATTTACATTATATATTGCACTTGGAAAATCTCAAAAAGAGATCAAACTTACACTTCAAATTAAACTCCCAAAAGAATTCAGCAATAAAAACTTATGAACATCCTCTGGAATCAATTTATTGAAATACTAGAATAATTATCATGAACTAACATAATTTTTCCCAGATTTATGGGACTAAATGCAACCTTCAGAAAATTCAAACACAATTCAATGACCTACACTAAGTTTGGATTTGAATTATACAAAATATATCATGAACAGTAGGGTTTAAGAATTTTTATGAACACTAGACCTTCCCAGGAACCCCTATGAATTATTTCAAGATTTTAGGAAATTTATTTCTAATTATAAGACCCAGGTCAAAGTTTGGAGTTTAGATTTAATTCTCAGTCAACACTATTAGACAGTCAACACTATTAGACTTGGTTTAGCTTGGGTCATCCAGAACCGTCCGATCTGAAATAAGCGGTCAGATCGCGTAGCGCACACACACAGTCGTCCGATCAAGATCGAATGGACCGTTTCGACCTAATCGAATCAAACCAACTAACTGCACCGGACCCGACTCGCGTGCGCATGTGAGTCTCTACCAAGGCGGGCCCATTTGTCAGCTTCGTCTCCCACCTCCCGCTGGAACTCGCGCAGAACTGCTTCGCCACGTGCCCGCGACAATCAAGTGATCGACACTATTATGAGGGAGCTTCGCATGATGCATGATTTTGTCATCAAATGGACATTACAAACCGCAACAATCAAGTGTATGAAGGCTGGTTGGAGGAGGTGCGCAAGGTAGTATATGTGATCGAGGACATGGTGGATGAGTATCTGTACCTTGTTGGTCGGGAACACGTTATAGGATGGAGATTCTACCTAAAGAAAGGGTTCAAAAAACCAAAAGCTCTGCTTTCATTAAACAAGATAGCTTCCATGGTGAAGGAAACAGAGGACAACCTTATACACCTATCTCAGACAAAAGAGCGATGGGTTTCGACGATAAACAATGGGGATACTACCAGCTCCAGTTACATTGTGCAGAAGTCCCATGATCTAGCAAGCTTCTCTCGTTCCCTTGGTGAAGAACATCTTGTTGGGATTGACGATAATAAACAAACACTTGTACGGTGGCTGGGAGATGATGAGTTGGCATGCTCTGTGATAGTTCTGCATGGCATGGGAGGGCTCGGGAAGACCACACTAGCAGCAACTGTCTATAAAGAGCAACTGTCTAGTTGGCAATAGATTTGCGTCAGAGAGAATGCTTGGGTGTTGCATACGAGGAGGGTAAGGGCGTGTTTGGCATGGCTCTGCTTCACAACAGAGCAGCTCCACTCCAAAACTCCAGGGAGCAGTCACTTCAGAACTCGAAACGTTTTTTTCTCTATAACCAGTGGCAAAGGTGGGTAATTACCTTGAAACTCCGTGTCTAGATTCATTTCGAGGATTCTGAGTGGGAAAGAGGTGCTCCACCAAAATGAACTAGAGCTCTACCAACTCCACGAAGAGCAATTGCCCATCAATTTATGGAGTTTTGGTGTTTGGCTGGTTTTGGCCAACTCCCCCCTAGAGTTTTGGAGTGGAGCCATGCCAAACACGCCCTAAATATGGGGAATGCCCCGTGCCCCACCAACTCGCCCTCGCCGGCCCCATCGCGCAAGGTGCGCCCTCGCCGCGATCGCTTCCCTGCCCCGCCGCCGCCTCCCCACCCACTCCACTCACGCGAGTGCGTCCTCTCGCCCGCCGCCTGCCGCCACGCCGCACTTTGCCCCGTCCCCGGCTTCCCCGGCTCCGCCTCCGCCGGTGCCCCACGATCCCGGTCCTCCTCCTCCTCTTCCGGCTATAAAGCCCTCCTTCGCCCCGTCCCCATCTCGCCTCCCCACCGCAACCCCCTCCTTCCCGAGCGAAGAAGAAGAGAGGAAGAAGAGCAAGAACTCGAGGAGAGGAAGAAGACATACCTCAAGCCGGCCGCGCCGTCGTCGCTTCCGCTGGTCGCGCCACCACCTCGGGTCCACCCGCCGTGCTCTTCTTCGGTCCACCGCCGCCTAGGGCAACCCCATCGCGCCACCGTGCGCCTCCCCTTCTCCCCGCGCCGCGCCGCTTCTTCCCCATGCCTCCCGCCTCTCCTCGCGCGCTCCCTTCGGCCTTTAGGGCAGGCCGCCGTGTGGCGTGCCGCGCCTCAGGCCACGCCCTCAGGGCCGTGGCGCAGCTTTCGGCCCAAGGCTGTGGGCTGGGCTGCTTTAAGCGCCGTGGGCCCTGCCCTTTTTCTTTTTATTCGAGTTTTCTTTTCTTTTTCCTTTTTTTAATTTAAAAGTAAGACTTCAAGTATTCATAACTCCCCCATTTCAACTCCAAAAATTGTAAAGTAAATTTCTAAAAATTTGTTAAATCAAGATCTTGCTAATGGCATAGGTCTTGTTCAATTTGGAGTTCATTTGGATATTCTTGTGTATTTATTGGTCCTTTTGTCTTTTGTGTCTTTTCCCAGATTTAGCTGCGTGAGAGTTCGGAGACACCGGAGACCTCCACGTTGATCAAGAACAAGACTACTTAGACCCTCTTCCCTACACTCAAGGTGAGTCAATACTTTGATCATATTGAGCCTACATTTTATTCAAATTATATTCTTTTAAAATAGCAAATTGCATGCTTTAATTCCTTAATCAAATGTATGTTAAACCTTAAGGTAGATAAATACCCAGTTGTGGAATAATTAATTAATATGCCATCCTTAATAAATTGAATCCCTTAATTCCATTGCCACCCTAGTAACTATATGGTAATACTAGCTATAGGTTGTACTTAAGCGACATGCTAGACTTGCTTAAGTACCGGGGCATTAAAATGTCCTAATCATCATCTTTTCAAACGTAAAATGCTTTGGGCAGTCATTGCGGGTAAATGACTGAGATGGTTAAATTGTTGTATTTTACTTCTCAAAAACTCTAAACTGCTAATACCCCGTCTGGGCGGATGGTAAGATGGTGGGTGCGGATGGAGCACGAGAATGGCGAGAATGTGGTTGAGCCGTCCAGACAACCCTAAGGACTTAATCTTGTCACGACCTCCATATATAAGTACAACCATAAGTCCGCAACAAACTGCGACTTGGCTTAGTACATTTATCAAATCCAAAGTCACCTCACCGGAGGGACAAAGGCAAAAGCTCAGGTATGTCGGGTGGATGGGACACCGAGTCAAGGGTGAAGTTCACCGCCACGAGGTGTAGCCACGCTACGTCAGTCGCTGAGGTGGACATCCCGCGCAACGTATGGGCGCAACCCTATATGGGTGAGATGATGGAAAGGACGAGATATTTAGAAAGTTATTGTGACAACCTCTCGACTACACGACTACGAATCGTGTAGGCAACGAGTTAATTGTCTCTTGTGGGTAAAGTGTACAATCTCTGCAGAGTTATAAACTGTTTAAACAGCCATGCCTACGGTCAAAGGCGGACATGGGAACTTAACTTGAGTTAGTTCTATTTCAAAAATCCTTTGTGGGTGGTATGAAAATTGTGGCGGGCTCACCTAGCCCTGAGAATGTTTTTCCTGGGTCTCCTTACCCAGTGTTGTTTAGTGGTGGATGTAACCACAATCAAAATAAGCATGAAGGTGGAGGGAACCTCTGCTGATATAAATATTGCACAATTATTCTCTTTAACCAATTGCAATTTGTTAAAATGCTAAGTGATAGGAAATTGTAGTTATGATAATTGAAAACATCGCTTTAGCAAATAAAATAACCCGAGCCATCCTTGCTAAAGCCTTGCATGTATATTATTGCATTGTGTGTTGGCTCGCGAGCACGGAAGTTGTGCTCATTCTCGCTCTCCCCCAAACCCTTCAGATAACGCAGATGAAGGAGACTATGCCTACTACGAGGAACCAGAAGTCCATAGGCATGGAGTCGATGAAGAATAGTCTAGGTTCTATAGTCTAGGTCTCGTCCCAGTCTAGCGGACTCATTGGTACTTGCGTACATCCGATATTATCCAGGTCCTTGGTTAATATCAGTTGTACACGGGTTTCCCCAGTCGCTTGCCTGTGGAGAGTTAAGCTCTACCCCTTTTGCTTCCGCTATAGCTACCGCTGTCTTTTGTGATGTAATAAATTTGGCCTGTTCGGCCCGTATTGTAAAACCTGACCCGACGCGGTCTATGTGAACTCTTTTGTGTTAATTAATGAATGGTATGGTTCTACGCCATGTATGAAATGGTTCAGCAATGTATCTGTGAGTGCTATCTACTGATCCAGGGAATAGCACAGTGTTTTCACAGAGGATTCTGGATTAGGAAATCCGGGTCCGACAGAGCTGGTATCAGAGCATACGACTGTAGGAGCCTTAGCTAGACTGGTTGAGCCTAAGGACTTGAGTCTTAATTTCAAAAATTAAGAAAAACTTTGATAAAATATAGTGTATTTACTGCTCTTACTCATCCCTCTTAGTTCTGTACCTATCTTTACTTCACTTGGGTTTTACCTTGTTACTAACTTTCTCCTGTTTTCAAAATTTGTAGATGGCTACCCCGTCGTCGGATGGCCCGTTGTACCTCCTTGTTCACGGAGAGAACGAGGAGGGTTCATGACATACTCACGCCACCGATGTTGTACCTTGGTTTTCCCGTCACCTACGTTCGGTAGGATGACGAGGATCGAGACCTGCGAGTCCTGGACGATGGAGGTGTACCTCTCCGCCAGGGTTGGCGAGTTCACCGCCTCTTCGTGGCCGAGGCACCCGGTGTAGCCGCCATGACGCCATTCAGACGCCGCACGCGTTGCCTCCACCGCTTGTGTTGGAAGTACGAGGATCTCTTGCCGAGGTCACCTTCCGCTTCTACCCGTATCTCCTAATGAGGAGCGTGTCCCAGCCAGCGACACTGAGACGACGCCCCGCATGACGCGAAAGAGTCCAGCTTACGCAGCGATGACACCACCATCACCGCCGCCATGGATGAGATCGATACCGGACACTCCTCACCGGCAGCTATGCCCACTCCGACACCCTTCGAGCAACATGATCGGGAGTGATGAAGCTCACTCCACCGCAGCATGAGAGAGGGATGCTACGCAGACAGAGAGGACGCCGCTCTGCGAGTTGGCACGCCTCGAGCCGCCGCACGGTCCTCGCCCAGCCCCGTTGCACCCGCTCGCCGCCCCGTCCTCCCGCTGCCGAGCCGACGTTCCCGCCCGAGGACCCCGTCTCGTCTCACAAAGACGCAAGAAAGTGCGCCACCGCCGCCCAACCGCCGCTGAGAGTCCACCAGGACGCAGCCCCGCCCACCGCCCGATTGACGAGTCCACCGTGGCGCCACTCGGCCGCTTCACGCCCTCGCTCCCGCTCGCGAGCTTGATCGAGCCGTTTCGCTTCCCGCTCCCGGCAATCTGATCGCCCGTGGTCATCCCCAAGAGCGCTTGTCGATTAGTTTAGGTTAGCTAGCGCGCTTGCTGCAGCGATCTTTGGTTGCAAGCACTTTTGTTTCCTTCTTTTGTAGACGTTGTGTTTGTATTCTGTGTCATGACTTAGCTTAGCGTATTTGTGTGAAGCTCGAGTTGAGCCTAGATCGAGTTTAGCTCAAGCATTTCGCGAGTCTCGATCTTTTTTTCATAGCCCTAGATGCCATCTCTATCCCATCCCATCCCATCCTAAATTCCTGTGCATGCATTGCTATTTTGATCTTTTGAACCTTGTAATCCTCAGTTCTGCTTGAACTATATACTAGAGTCCGGCGCGCGTTGGCACGCATGCAGGAAACATCTCACGGTTATACAGGTAAGCATTGTAGATTTGTAAGACACATCTAGAACTATACCGGAGCTAACTTTAGGCAAAAAAACGTGTAAGAATGTGTTTATTATGATGTATGGAGCAAGATGGAGCAAGCACAGAGACAAAAATGTGTTTATTATGAGTATACTAAGGCAGGTGTATATGCAAGAATAAATAAAAAGAATATTTGGTCAGTCTCCATTCGAAGCTCTATCGAAGATAAAAGGCAAAACGACCATACTGAAATTCTGTACACGGAAATAACAAGTTAGAAACAGAAAACATAAGAAGTAAATAAGATGTATGGACCGTTTAATACGTACCACGTGATGGAATACTGAGTCCAACTGCGTGGTATATGTCGATCATCGTAGCCTCGTGCAATATGTTCCATCTAAAACTATAGACATACCTGGAACTTAACTACACAATTAAAATGATGTACTACACGACACTACACCACATAGCAATACATTCCATCTAAAACTATCTAATTAATTCAATTATTGCATCAAAAAAATTCTATACGATTATGGACATATCCGGAACTTGACTACACACACCTAAAATGATGTACTACATGATACTACACCACATAGCAATATATTCCATCAAGAACTATCTGATTAATTCAAATACTTCCCCCAAAATAATTCTACACGATTATCGACAATGCATCTAGAACTTTGGAAACCATTCATGTGCTGCACCATAAATAATATCTATACGATAAACTAAACTATACATAGCTAAAATGATGTACTACAGCAAACTACACTACATATCAGTACATCTAAAATTATCTAATCAAAAGTTTTATTTGCTAACCTACCAGGGATTCGAATTTACATACAAAATTGCAAGAACATTTACCTGCATTCCATATCCAACAAAAACCAAAATTGCTAAAATTTTGCTTTATGGAACCAAGAAAGACCAACAAAAACTCATCAACTGGAATATAAACACTAACTAAAGAAAAATTCATCAATCGCAACTATAACCAGAATTGGCCAAAATTCAAGCTCTAGGAAGAGAACAACTTTTTCTGCAAAAATCTTGTTGCAAGATTAGTACAGATTCTGTCTTGTTTTTTTGCGAGGCAAAAAGGAATCTCTCAATCTCCTTATATTCTCTGTAAATAAACGGGATATTTGTAACAGCCCAAAATCACTAAGTTGGATTAGCTAAGCATCTATTGTGCATTTGTGAAATTTTAGACTTTTTAAAAAAATTTGTTACAAAATAAATAAGTTGAAACCTGATTTTCCAAATCCTAGAAATAAATTTTCTAAAACAAAATAAATTTTTGACAAGATCTTGAAACTTAGTGTAAACCATATGTTGGAAATCCTTTTATTTTTAAAGAATAGAATTTGAACCTAGAAATCCAATACTCCTTCTCCAATTCAAAAGCTCAAATTGAATTTGGGGCCAAAACTAAAAAGGTTTCAAGCGTGGGAATATTTTAGTTGGATTCTATATATCTCTGATATGCTTTTTTGGATTTTTCTAAAATTTCTGGAGCTTATTTGGTTCCTATTTGAATTGCATGTTCAATTTTGAAATTTAATTTAAAACACAAACCTAATAGATAAATAAAACAAATAGAAATGAAAGTTGATAATTAATAATCTAAACTCAGCATAATTATTCTAAATATAAAATGAGGAATTAATTAAAGCATGTTTTACAATTCTGCTCACATCAAGTAATCATAATCAATATTAAATCATATTGTCTGAAAGATTGCATTAAATTTTTAATTGTACTGATTTTATGTTTTCACATGCATTTAAAAAAATCATGTCATCATGCATGCATTAGTATCACCACTCTTTTTCAGTTCGACTGACCGTAGACGAGATGCCTGTGTGCCTGTTCTTTTCCTGTCATCTCCCTTTTACCTTCACTGCTAACTCCTTTCACTTCTCTTCATCAAATCTCATCCAAAAATTCAAAACCAAGCCATGCATGTCATACCACTGCGATTGTTATCGCACCACCAACCTGATTCTGCAATTCGATTTCGCATGCATGGCAGTTTGAGTGAATTTGCGAAAGGAGAAAAGAAGTAGCAGATGAAACGCCTACGTATCTATTCTTTTCCCTGCTGTTTCTCTAACCTATTTCTCTTTCAAACAACAACTCCTATGAAAGGTGCCTAGAAATATTTTTCCTAGGTTCTGTAACAACTAAGTAACCCATCTTCAAAATTTCATAATTTTTCAAATTAATTTACTATTTTAAACAGCAAATCAAATATCAGTCAAAACCATAAATCTACGCTGCCATTTTCCCCAATCGAACACACCATTGCCAACTCAATCCTCACTTATATTTTTTTATTCGTCCAACCTGCAAAGCTTCCACATGCCACTGCCCATTTGCTTTTGCCCCAGCCGAATAGCTCTTCTCCCCACTGCCCATTCCCAATTGATCTCAGTCCCAGCCGAAACCATCCTCCCTACTGCCATTTTCCCATGCCATCTCCTCACTGCCATCATCTTCTTCCCCCAACAAAGCACACAGCCATTTCTTTTATTTTGCCCCAGCCGAACCAATTCCTCTCCAACAGCAACTCCATCCCCATTTAACTATCCCAGCCGAACTCATCTCCATCCAATGCCATTTCATTTTCTCCCAAGAATCAGAGTCTCCACTGCCTTTTGTTCCTCCCAAAGAACCTGTAGTTCTTCTCCACACCATTCTTCTTCCACAACAGGACTTCCCAAAGAACATGAACTCATTTCATCCCCTTCTCTCCTCTAAATACCAACCATAGACTGTGAATCAGCCCTTGCATGTTATACCACCGTGTTGTCCATCACTCAAGCATCCCATTTGCCGACTGGTGTTCGCATGCAAGTTCTTTTGAGTGTTTTTGGAGAGGAGAGAAAGGAGGGCAGTGGCTGTTTTGGTCTGGGAGGAATAGCAGCAAGCAGCCAGCGGCATGATGGCTCGGCGAGGTGGTCTGGAGGCGGTGGTGGCTAGCAGCTCGGTTGGCAGCGGCGGCCCAGCGAGCAGGGGCTTGACTCGCTGCAACGGTGACGTCGAGGCCGGTGCCGGCGGGCGGCACAGCACGCAGCGACAGCGGCATCCGAGGGGACGGCATCGAGGCGCCATGGACGGCGTGGCGAAGCGGCGTGCTGCAGCGGCGCAAGGACAGCGGCTCGGCGCTGCCCAGCGGTGTCACGAGCACGGCGAGGCAGAGCCCGACGCCGAGGCACTGCATGCAGTAGCAGCGACACAAGCAGCAGCCCTGAGCGGCTTGGCGGCGAAGCTTGGCGGCGCGGCCAGCGGCGCGAAGACGGCGGCGTGGAGGAGCCGGCCGAGAGCGCGGCGCATGCATGCGACGGCCGTGCATGCATCGGCGTATGCGGCCCGAGCGAGGCGGTATGGTGTGTTGTGCATGACGTGGCGGCGTCGATGCGGAGCGGGATGTGGACGCGGACGAGAAGGCCGAGCGGACGCGGACGAGTTCGGCGACGATTACGGAGGACGAGGACGAGGGATCGGCGATGGCATGGCGATGCATGCGGTGGATGCGGATGCGGGCACCGAGAAGTCTGGTGGTAGTCGCACGTCTAATGCGTGTGTAGGTAAAATCTTTATTCAAATTGCGTTACCGTGTTCCGATATCATTTGTGCATGTTGCCTCATCATTTTAAGCATGGCATTTTATTTTTCATGCATGTTTAAGTGAACAAATAGATGTGTTGAATGAAGTGAGAAAAAGTTTAACAGTACCTAAATGCAACAAACTCCTTGGATAAATTGTATGAACAGAGAAAATGATTTGAAGATGATTCGGATAACAGTAGGATAATAAACCTAATGAAGGTCGTTTGAGTCTGTTAGTCGCTGGACTCTTACTCTTGGTGATAGCAAGATCCTTACTCTCATGGAGAGGATGACACTTGGAGATGGGGCAAATTTTTCTTGGTTTATTTCTCTTCACAATGCCATACCAACCTGAGGGGTTGGGGATACATATTTATAGGGCTAAACAGCCAAGCATATGTCAAGCATATGCCGAGCATATGCCAAGCATATGCTAGTCTAGGATGCTCTGTCCTAGATGCTCTGTCCTCTATGTCCTCTAAGATGCTAAAGCAAAGATGCTGTCCTAGATGCTAGTCAAAAGCTAGTCTAAGATGCTAAAGCAAAAGCAAAAGCTAGTCTAAGATGCTAAAGCAAAAGCAAAAGCAAAAAGAAGCCGACACACAAAAAGCCGACACAGAGACTTATCCATCAATCTCCCCCTAAGTCTTGTGTGTCTCCTTGTGAGGAATCTGAGCCATCCCGATCCTGGCGCGAAGATGACGGAGCCGACGCCCTTGATTTCCACGCCGGAGGCGTCCCCAAACTTGACGGAGCCTCGGACGCTAGAGTCAAGCTCGGCGAAGAACTCCCGTCAACCGGTCATGTCGTTGCCGGAACTGTCGCCGAGGAGGACGTGTGGTTTTGGCTCGTCAAGGTGGAGGAGAGCCGCTGCGGCCGGTGCCGCTGGAGGTAGTTCAATGCTCGCCTGAGCAATGAACAGAGCCGGGTGCTCCTCCTCCTCCGCCTGTGCGACGTGGGCCTGGCCGCGTCGTGGCTGTCGACAATCCCTGGCCCAATGACCAAGCTTGCCGCAGTTGTAGCAAGAGTCGCTCGCGTGCCGCTCTTGCTTGCCGCCGGCGCCGCCTGGCGCCCACGGTCATCACCTCAAGACGCCCTCGTGCCCATGCTCGGCGTCTTTGCGCGGCTTGCGCGCTTGCCACGTATGCGCGCGCTGGTCGTGGAAGAAGGCTCCTTCTTCTGTCACCTTGGCCGGCAGCCCACTCTCCCGAGTGAGGAGGAGCTTCGCCAATGGTGACGGGTCCCGAGAGGGACCGTGGCTCATCATCGTTGATTTACCTTGAGGCGACCTATCGCCTCCTCGATCGACATCGTAGATTGGTCCAGCAGAGACCGGATCGATCGAGCCATCTCGCTTGTACTTCTCGGGGCGCAGCGAAGAGCTTCGGCGCCTCTCTCTCTCCGTAGGTGTCGCCGAATCGTACCAACCGCAGCAGAGTGTTGAGACGGAGAGCAAAGTCATCAACGCCTCACCGCTTGAAGGCCGGGTCTCCCACTCCGCGCGGCGCTCGCGGTGTGGACTTGCGGCGCGGCCGCCGCCGTGCGCGCGTCGCAGCGATGGCGCCCCAAGCCTCCTTGGCGATCCGCTTGTTGGAGAGCGAATCGCATCTCGGCGGGATCGCAGCGATGAGGGCATCCGCCGCCGCCGATCTGGTCGTGGTCGACGCCGCCGCACGGACCGCCTCCCACATGTGCCGCACCGAGCTCACCTTCATCACCGCGCCCACTCGGCGTAGTTGGCCTTGGTGAGGTAGGCCACCCACCGCCGGGCCGGCGTCCGACAACGATGCCGAACCCGTGGTAATCACGGTACGGTCCGAGAGAGAGCCACGCTGCGCGGAAGGCCGCGCTCTCTATCGACCCGCTCGCCGTTGTCGTCGCGCCTCTTCGAGCGCCACCGCCGAGCACGCCTCCCAGAGCGCCACCGCCGTCGCGCGCCTCCAGAGCGCCACCGCCGCGCGCGCCTCCTCGAGCGCCACCGCCGAGCGCCTCCTCCGAGCGCCATCAGCGCGGCCGCGCTGCTCGATCGCCGCTAAGCTCGTGGGCGTCGCGCGCTACCCATCGCGCCGCCGCCTCGCGCTGCCTCCTCTCCAGCTGCTCAAGGTCGCGTCGGGCGCTGCTATCGCGATGGAGCTGCTGCTGCCGCCGCGCAGACCTTGACCTCGCTGCGGCGCCGCGGCGCGCCGCCGCCGCGCTTCCCCTCCGCCGCCGCTCTTTGCCGGCTCGCGCCACGCCGGCTTTGCGCGCCGCTGCGCGTCTCTGCCGCGATCTGCCGCTGCGCGCGCGCGCCGCGAGCTTCGGCCGTCGGCGACGCCGCGTGCTCGAGGCGGCCGACGCCGAGATCGCTCTGCGGACATGGCGCGCTATCGGGGTGTTGCGTGGAGAGAGGCTGCCGACGAGCCGCGTTGCCGTCTCGGAGAGGAGTGGCGTGGACGCCGAGTCGCTGCCGCCACGTGGGCTGCTTTGCGAGGTCGAGAAGGAGATGAGCAGAGATGCTCAGCTACAGGATACACAAGCTCGATACCACTTGTTAGTCGCTGGACTCTTGCTCTTGGTGATAGCAAGATCCTTACTCTCATGGAGAGGATGACACTTGGAGATGGGGCAAATTTTTCTTGGTTTATTTCTCTTCACAATGCCATACCAACCTGAGGGGTTGGGGATACATATTTATAGGGCTAAACAGCCAAGCATATGTCAAGCATATGCCGAGCATATGCCAAGCATATGCTAGTCTAGGATGCTCTGTCCTAGATGCTCTGTCCTCTATGTCCTCTAAGATGCTAAAGCAAAGATGCTGTCCTAGATGCTAGTCAAAAGCTAGTCTAAGATGCTAAAGCAAAAGCAAAAGCTAGTCTAAGATGCTAAAGCAAAAGCAAAAGCAAAAAGAAGCCGACACACAAAAAGCCGACACAGAGACTTATCCACCAGAGTCACCCAATTGAGTTAGCAATTTGGAAGTTATTGCCAGAGTTTAGAGGTCTGATTGGGTCATCACAGAGGTACATCCATCTTTTAATATCGCACCTCCTGATTTTTTGTTTGATCGATCAATCTAATCCTCATAGCGAATAATAATATGCAGGAGTTCGTCCCAGTTGGCCTCTAGTGTCAACTTTTAAGAGTCCAGAGACAGCAAGGAAGTAGGCAATACAATTAAATCTGGGAGGTATGCAAACAACATCAATCGTCTTTCCCAAGATAGATGTACCATTTTCCTATTTTCAGTATTGGGGGTCTCCTCTAGGCGTTCAGAAACGTTTTCTTTAGGATTGGTAAGTTTTATTCATTCAATGTTGCGGAAATACGAAGTGCAAGCCCCTGATCTGATCTCATGCCTGGAAGAGTAAGGACAATTTGGTTTGGGGCTTTGGGCGCATACCTGGAAGACATAGCCACCACGGAGGTCATGTGATAAATTCCTAAATACCATTAATTAACTGGGGAATTAACCCGCAACAACTATTAGCCATTTCTTGCACATGAGTATGCTACATAGCACAACAATTTGAAGTTGATTTGATGCCGTAATCAAAAGGGATAGCATGGTAGCATTTAGTATAGAGGCAAGCACCCCACAAGTATTGTTTGGTTTGATTATGTGGGTGGGTTCGATAGATTAACAGTATAAATGTTAAAGAGAGTTTTTAGGGAGGGAAGGGGAGCGGGGTGTTAGTTTGAGAGGGTTAGCTTATTTCAACTTTCCATTAGGATAGCAGAGTTATGTTTTGACAATTTGTTAAACCATGTGGTCAGGTCTAGTATATTTTAGTTTATGAATAATTGACAATATTATTTATTGATGTTATTTAAGGCACGTGGTGTGTGTGTGAACTAATATCGGTTAAGATGGGAAGAACTTGTGCCAGAAAAATATGTTATTTTGGTCTTTGCATGTGCAGGGTAAGTCGAAGGCGATCGTGGTCTACGGCGGTGATCGGGAGATGACTTGGTGTGAAGTCATGATCCAGAGGGTTAAAGATGCTTGAGGCTATGACACGTAATAATTTTGAGGTGTCCAAAATTGGACAGGATTGAATTTTGTAATTAGATGTTAAGTTCACGTATTAGGCCTTAGTACTAGTGGATCATACATAGGTTATTAGGAATGGTGACTATAAAAGTATTTAAATCCTCTGCGTGTGGACAGGATTGCCTGCCACGGTTTTAGGGTTTTGTTTGTCTTGCTTGTTGGCTTCCGGTGGCTGGGATTTTGGTTGGGCGTGATCTCCGAAAAGACAAGAAGAAAATCAAGTTATGCTTTCACATCTACAACAGTAGCCAAGTGCATACATGCGTGAGATGTTTCTTCCTGAGTTAATGAGGAAAGAGTGACATGACATGCTTTTGGCTGTTGCATGTGAGAAAAGTGCCATGAGGGCTACGGCAATCGTGGCTTGTGTTGTGTTCGTGCTTGAGAAGAACCGACTAGTGACTGTTGTGCACACGCTGGCCGAGGCGAAGCAGGATACACACGTAGCAGGTGATCTCCAGAGGAAAACTCTACCTTGTCCTGCACGAGCCATCCATCTGCGGCGGCTATTCGTGCGTCTGTGAGCGGCGACCTCTGTCGTGCATGAAATTTTGGCCGGGCGTGACAACACTGATAGGTGATCAAGGTGATGATCTTTTGGCTACTATTTGAATCGGCTGTGCACGTGGATTAGGTGCTGGCGGCTTGGAGCAGAGGCGAATTGCTAGTAGTAAGTCTATGCATTGCACATGCAGGCAGCAGAAGCACAGGAGTTGAAGCTTTGAAGGTCTGTTTAGGCATGAAGCACTCAAGCACAGGAGGCTCCTAAACGCGAGGCGAGGCATTAGTAGCAGCGACAAAGGGTGCAAAAATCTTTTGGTTACTTTTCTTATGAAAATTGTGATACGACAGGGGTATACCTTTTCGAGAAGCCAATTTGGGACGTGGATCGTGACCCAAGCAATTAGGTACGGTACATCGGGTCATGGTACGCGAACCCAATTAATCCAGGTTGATGATTATAGTGACGAACCCAATTAATCCAGGTTGATGATTATAGTCACCAGTAAGATAGTACCATAAAAATACTTGGGAAAAAATAAAAGGAAGAGAAGGAAAAGGGAGTGGATTGGCCCAGCCCACTGTAACCAGGCCAGTCCAATCCCTTCCTCTTTCCCACTGCCACTAAGGAAGTTAAAATTTGCAACACAGCTCTCCATTGCATCTAAGCATGTGTTGAGGGGAAATTTTGGCAAAACAGTTCTCCACTGCGTCAGTGTCTCAAGGAAAAATGCAGCCTCAGTCGACAATAATTTTGCTCAAATCAATGCCCTCTGGATCTGAGGCATCCATAAGGTCTCTTAGACCAACTTTCAAATCTGGTACCCCATCTTGCAAGATGGCACATACTGGAAATATTGGAACACCCTGCACTCTCCTCTTCAGTTCTTTGTACATTGCGTCAGCTCCCTCTTCATCCGTTTTGTTCGCAACAATCAATGACGGGCGCTTTGTCAAGCCCTCTTGGTAATGCTCCAGCTCCACGACCAAATCCCGCACCGCAGTTGCTCCCATGGTGGGACACCCTTCCTACCGTTGAGCGTGGCTGCCAGGTCAAGGACATAAGCCAGAACTTTTGTGCGCTCTATGTGCCTCAAGAAAGCATGGCCCAGGCCACGGTTCTCATGGGCACCTTTGATCAGACCGGGTATATCAGCCACTTTCACTAAGAAGTAGTCCTCGTAGGTTAGGCTACCAATATTGGGCCTCAGTGTGGTGAATGCATAGTCAGCAGCTATCTCCGGACGAGCCCTAGAGAGAGCGGTCAGCAATGTGCTCTTGCCGGCATTAGGCAGACCAACAAGGCCAACATCAGCAATGCTCTTCTGCTCCAAGATAAGAGAGGTCTCAGTTCCCGGCTGTCCAGTATACACACAGTAACGTTGCTTCTTCAAGCAAAGCAAAACGTGCGATGGTTCGGAACTAGACTTGGCATGGTTTGAATGTAAATTCGAGGTACAGATGAAATTGCAAGCCAGGACTTTGTTTCTATGCAGAAAAAGAACCAAGCCAAAGCCAAACCTACTGAGAAGAAAAGGGAACCAGACCAGCAAAGGCGCCGCCTTTCCCTTCCTCCCCTCCGGGGCAGAGCCGTACGCCCACGCTGCCGGATACTGCCGAGTACTGCGCCGCCATCTTCACCGGAGAGATGCGGCGGAGGAGGGCCTTTTGCCGGCGCCACATCTCCACTGGTGCGTCTGCGGTGGTTGCGTTCTGCCGGGAGGGAGGCAGGAAAGAGGTCGAGGAGCGGCGGCGGAGACGGGAAGGAGACGACGAGGGAGCGAGCGACGGCCCATGGGCAAATGAATGCAACTAAGCTGTTCATTCGGTAGTTTCAGTAATTACAGTTATGTACATACGGTAAATATGATATTATTAGTTCGATAAATCCAATATTTTTAAAAATATAATTTGATATCGATAAATTCTAATTTATTTTGATACAGTATCGATAAATACCATAGCACACAACTTAAAGTCAGGAATCTCTGCGCCGCTGTCCGCTGACTACCCAGTCCAAATAGCTACCAAACTGCACGGCCGCACCACCACAGCACCATCCCCTGTCGGGACCCCAGGCACTAGCCACCAATGACAGCAGGTAGCAGGCCAGCAGCATCAAAACATCATTTCAGTTTACACATCAACTTCTGACATTTAAATCTTCGAATCCACGATGAAATCGAAAATAAACAAAACAACACATGATCTGAAACTGCAGATAGTATCTGGATCAGTCAAACGTCAACATACAAATACAAACAACAAAAGTGACGAATTGCAAAGTAGCTTAGCAACGCAAACCATACCAATTTCAAATCAAGCACGAGATCAGTAGATCACTTGAATACTATGTAAAGCTAAGATGTTGTCTATTCCAGCAACTCACGGATTGGCACAGAAGAAAAACAGTAAATAAAATAGCTTGGCCAAGGCTTTAATGAATAAAGAATAGGAAAACGACATTTAATTCGAAAGACAACGGAAGAATAAATAACCTGTAATTTATTTGAAAATGTAGAAACAACACGATGGGGGTAAAAATGGTGCTCCCATGACCCGATGCCACATGCAACAATTATACTGACTTGGTTCCTGGAACAAAAGAAAATCAAGGGTGAGATAAAATATCTTAACAAGTCACACCCAAAAGTAATAGCTAAAAATAAATGTAAGGTAAAACAAGGGTTCCAGGTAGCTCCAAACAATCGAGGCTATGAAAGTAACAAAAGGGGACATGACATATCGCGTAACAAGCGATAGATTGTAAATACGAAAATAGAGAATGTCATATAGAAGTAACGAGGAGAAGTAATCCTGTGATTGTAAAGGTAGCTAGTTACGGTACTGATTTCCGACAAATCACATACCAGTCATACGTGACTAGTCAAGCACCCACCTTGACTGTATAGCTGTGACGGGGTGTTATCTTCCCAATAATGAGAATGTACGATCCCCTGCGCAATCAACAGTAGGCCCTTCCGGCCACATCTGGTTCAACCAAACCAAAGGAGGATTGATTACCTGATTAATTGCTGCTATTAGAGATATGTTAGGATATCCCTTCCGGATGTATGGTAGGTTACAATTTGTATCCCTTCAGGACTTAGCTAGAGATTATTAGGTTATTATTAAGGAGACTTGACATCCCCAGTGACAAGAAACATTTATCAATCTATTATCTCCCTCTCCCTCTTCCTTCTCCTGTCCCTCCTGTCTCAGTTTCTTAATTTTACGGTGACTAGCAGGGTGCCTGTGTCTTGCAATGAGATCCCAAAACTTACAAAATAATATTTTCTTTTAACACATAAAGCGAATCAACTAATTAAAAGATGGTGGTACATATATCTACAAGCATCACATTAGCGCAACATAATAGAACAAGCACTCCATGCGATAATTATGTAAATGAATGAACCAATCAACATTTTCCCATAGTATACTTCAATACATAAATAATTGTAAGACCATCATATAAAATAACTACAAACCAACTAATAAAGTAGACATCCTGTATTAAATAGAAACATTAATGAAAATTTAGAAATGAAACTGCCTTATAGGAGATTCATCCTCATATCTAGCTTGTCAAGTAAACCTTTGCTACGCTGCCGCCCGCCAAAAACCTCAACCGCGCGCTGCCCACCCACCGGCATTGAAAATCTCGTGTGTGCTGCTGGAAACCCCCCATTCTAAAGTCGAAGCTAGCTAGAAATACAATGGTGCTTCACCACAACCCCCATTGCATGTGTTCTTGATACCCCGACATTTTACAAGCATGCGTCAAAACATCAAAGCATTGAAGGAGTGATGTCTGTGCGATGAGAAAATTCCTAGTTTAAAATCTCACTCACCAAATCCCACAGAATAATGACACAAGTTATATGAAATCAAGAGGCAATTAAAAAATAGAGGTACATGGTAGAAAATCTAAATCCTGGGGGATAAATGCCAGAATAGGAAATTAGAGGAACAAAACAAACACTACAATGGTTACCATATGCTCCCAAATTCCCAAACGAATGCCTCCAGCGTTGCATCAGTGCCTGGAACAAAGTGCATCAAGTTGGCAGTGCCCGATGTAGACCAGCTCTCCATATCTGCATGTGGTTAGGAAAGCTAGGACTACTACCTTGTAATTGACCATTGGTGTCGCACATTTGTTCAAAAAAAATAAAGAAAAACACAGGTGTTGCGCATATCTAGTCTGCATCAACTCTACCAGTAGTCTCAATCGGTTTTGGCTAAGGACGCCTATGATAAAAAAAGGTCCCCCCATCTGCATGCATTAGGAATAATTGGGGATCAATCCCTCTGCACAACTGAGAATCGATTACAATGTTTCTCTTGGCAAGAGGATTGTACCACAGATTGTGCCTGATGGTGTAGTTTGTCCTTTGTTTCTACCTACTCATCAACTTGCTCGCCCAGGTGGCAAGAGAAGAGGTGGGCATGCTGCTCAGAATCTCTGGCGAGATCGGCAACCTGGGTGACAAGCTTGGGGACCTCAAGGCCTTCCTCACCGACATCGAGAGGAGGCGCATCACCGATCAACTCGTGCAGTGGAGAGCGAGGGAGCTCAAGGATACCATGTATGACGCCACTAACATCCTCGATCTCTGCCACCTCAAGGCCATGGATCAACGAGGAGCATACATGGACTTGAGGTGCTGCAACTCTTTGCTCTTTTGCCTGCGGAATCCCATCTTTGCCCACGACATCAGCAGTTGCATCAAGGCGCTCAACTAGAGGCTGGACGACATCAAGAAGCGAATCGTGTTGCCTTCAGCTTTGTCAACCTCGGTTCCTACAGGGATCATGGCAGAGGGGCTTATTCTTCTCGCCCAGCTACCAACCATGAGAACACAGGGGAGCATGTCTGGTCAGGTGTGGTCAGAAAAGGAGGGCAACAACAACATCACGGTGTTCGCCATCATGGGCATCGACGGGATCGGCAAGACCACCCTCACTGGGGGGTCTTTGTTAGACCGGAACAACGATTAGAGGGGGTGAATAGGAGCTATACTCTTTTTTGACCCTCGATCGATTTCAACTTCTTCTCCTCAATAGCTATAGAAGTTATGAAGATCAGAGATCACAAGTATAGCGGGAGTCTTACGTTGATGAAGACTCTAGACCCGCCATTATGTGTTAATGGAGTATTTTAGTAATTAATGACAATCGTTATGTGGACTAACATTTTTCATGAGTTGATGAAACAGGTTGATTCCTATTATGATGTAATCATATGTTGATGAACATCAAGCCAAAATCATTAAGTGAAAAAGATCATCCTACGTGGATGATATTAAAGTCAAGATCCCGGACTTGAAGTGAAGATGTTCGTCATAAAGTGATCACTCCAAGATGGATGCTCAAGGTAAAGTTACAACTAGCATAGGCTAAGGATTTGTTTCTTAGTCATTTTACCAGTCTCGGTGTTTGGTGTGGAGATCGGATTGCTAGTATAGGTTGCCATACTATTAAGAGTGGTCTTGACTAGTAGCTTGAATATGTCATGTGTTGATTGCTCTTAGTACTTGCTCTAGCCCTCTTTAGCATGTTGCCGATATTTGCGAATGTGTTTTGCAAATAGTCAAGGCTTTTGCATAATCCTTGTAGCATGTGACTTTAGTTTATGAATGTATTTTGCAAATGGTTTAAGTCTATGTACCAAATTCCTTATAACATGATTCTAAAAGTCAGCAAATATGTTTTGTAACTTGTTGAGAATCTTGCCTTCATCCCTTATTTACATCTCGTATCAATTGGCAAATGTGTTTTGCGAATTGAGTTGAAGTGAAGTGCAATCTGTCCTTCAGCCTTCTAAATGTGTGGTGGTTTGACCACCATGTGTTGGCCGGTCTGACCAGCCCACGGTTAGCCTCCTCGGTTAGCTTTTTTCTAGAGGATGTGTTTTTTTTTTGTTTTGGCTATCTCCTCTGTGGAGCGGTCTGACCGCCCCCTTGGTGGTCTGACCGAACCTTGTGAGGGTGGTCAGCCCGGGTGTGTCCAACGGCTAGTTTTTATAGCCATTGGAGCTAGGACGGTCTGATCAGCCATTGGTTGGAGGTTAGACTAGGTTTCCCTGGGTTTTTGTAGATTCTCCTCCAACGGCTAACTTTTCTTGTATAAGTGTATAAATACCCCTTGTGGCTGATTGTAGGAGAATGCTGGTGCTATTTTCGTTCCCCTTGAGCAAAGAGCAAGCCCTCTTCTCTCCTTTGTGCATGTGTTGCACTTAGTGAGCCTAGAGAGCAAAATCCTAGTTCATGTGTTGCATTAGGTGTTGGATTTAGTATCCATTGAGCTTAGACACTTGATTCGTTGAAGTGAGCTTCTCCGACTTGTTACTCTTGGTGTTTGCTGACACCTAGATGACTTGGAGGAGTTGCACCAGTGATTTTCTCAAAGTAGGTTGTGAGAAGACCCAGGCGGTTGTGAGTGGCTTGGTGTTTGCCATATCCAGAGTGGAGGAAGAGTAACCCCGAGTGGATTCGAGGTGTAGGCTTAATTTGTGGAGCTGGTCCAATTCGTTTGGGCTTACCTCAACATGAACTAGAGAAAACCGGCAAGTTTCCAATCACCATGGGAAAAAGTTCAAGTGTTCGTGTGGTTTGCATTCTTGAGCTTTATTTTCTTGGAATTTACTTTTATAGAATTAAATTGCTTGCTTATCTCCTAAGGTTGCAATCTTTGTCTTAGTCTTAGGTTGTTGGTGCACTTAGTTAAGACTAGTTGATTTATGTTTTAATTGAGCAAAACAAAATTGATTTACAATTCCTCATAAAACTCGGTTTTAGCCTTAGAGATTTTAAAAAACACCTATTCACCCCTCTAGTCAACCTCCTCAATCTTGTTGAAACTGACTAACCCCGAGACACAGATCAAAAATACCAAAAACCTCACAAAAGGTCAGTCTGATCGCAGCTATGGTCGATCTGACCGGAGCCTACTCACTCTGACCACCTGGCATGGTCTGTTTGGCCGTAGGGGCGATCTAACCTCAAGAGGCAGCGGTCTGACCACTAAAGCCTTGTTCGGCAACTCATCTAGAACACAAATCTATCTAACTTCTACATCAGTGAACCAAATCCTCTGAAACTTGAAACAAGGCTCATCAAGAAGGTCATGAACCTAATCCAATATACGATCGGGAGGATCAAAGTCAAGGTTCCCATCAATTTCTTGGATGAGGTCAAGAAGGCACAAAAATTGGTGAAATTCAAACTTTAATCCAAAAACTTGCTCGTGGGAGAATGATGATCAAGATGATCCTAGATGTATTCCCGCATGTCCTAACAAGATAGATCACAACATGAAGATCAGGAAAAACAAAGGATCAAGCAAAAACCCAAAAGGCATTAAAAAAAGAGCAAGAACAAGAAGGAACTCATCTTGAGGAAATCTTGCTTTGATTGATTTGAGAAAATTGTTGGCTTACAGCCACTCCACTATAGAGGATAAAAGCTCAACACTTGAGCACTCAATTAATCCATCTTTCACAAGCCCTAGCCTCAACTACTCTACTTCCCCCAAATAAAAAATTACGATTTTCACTTCGAAGGCTTGAAGAGGGCAAATCCTGCACCTCTCCCTTTTATGGTGGAGGCTAGTCTTAGAAAGAAAATCCTAATGGATACCCGTTAAGTCCACACACAAACAGGTCTACACTCATACATGCTTTTCAAATTGGATGATGAACTGGGTCTTCTCACATCCATCTCTTCATGAACTCTATCTTCTCTTAACCTAAACTACCTCTCCTTGCGCCATCTTGCGCTGCGGTTTTGCCAAAGGTCACCAAGGCAGTATTTTGGTGAAGATACTAAAATACCCCTTCTCGATCCTTCTCCAAAGACCGATTCCAATCATTATGAAGCAATTCCGTACTTCGCCACGTGTACGTTGATCAGCGACTCTATTCATGTTGGCAAATCTCTCCCATTTGGCTCCCACTAAAACTACCATGGCATTTAGACCGACCCCCACATCGCTTGATGCAACCCGTCACACCGAACTTTCCATTCCATCATCCTTGTCCATCTTACACTATGCTTGAGTCTAATGACTTCATCCAGCATCCTTAATCATTCTAGACCTTAGCTCTCCTAGCCTAGTCACGATCATCCTCGCCGTTGACCGTCGTTGACCTCCAAGTAACATGTACAACAATAAACCAAGAAATTGATTTCAGGCACAAGTTCTTCGTAACTTAACCCACGTTAATCAAAACATACATCATGCTACACATATGCACGAAATTGACCTAACACACGAAATTCACTGCCCTCGGTGCATGAACAACACCACTGGCCGGCCAGACCGCCGTCCTCGGCTAATCTGACCACCAGTCAGGCTGATCTGATTGCTATTTGGCTGGTTATACCGCTGGCCATCAGCCGGTTAGACCGCACCCCAATTCCCTCTCTCTCTATTTCAGAAAAACTCTATCTATTTTTGCCTTGAAACTTCATTTTCTGTGAAAGTTTTTGCAAACACACCTCCAAACACTCCCATATAAGTGTTTGATCACATCATCAAAAGTCCATTTTTCAATTTTTGGCCGATCAAACCGCTACTCTGGTCGGTTTGACCACCGCACCTGGGCCAATCAGACTGTTTGAACCTGATAGTCAATAGGAACTTCGCAAAAACCGAGAGCTTGAACTCCAAACACCTCGACACCATTGTCAATTGTTCAACACTAAGATTAGGATCATACACATCATCTCCACAGTCATCAACGACTTTACCATAAAGGACAGGTTCGACAAGACGATATGGTTGAGCGTCAACCAGGACTTCGACATGGCTGAGCTGCTCTGGACGACCATCACCCTTGCCGGGGAGGATCACCGTGGCGAGAAAGTGATGGTTGTGCTTGGGCCAGCCATTACTGCTGCCTTGTTAGGGAAGAAACTCTTGCTACTGATGGATGATGTGTGGAGCCGCGGAGCATGGGAGGATGTGCTTGAAACACCATTGGCAATGTTGTGACTCGAGGCAGCCGAGTCCTTGTTACCACAAGAGATGAAAGAGTCGCCCGAGGGATGAAAGTCGTGCATCGTGTAACACCCCTTTTTTCCCCTTGAGTCAACCCCACCCGCACTCTGCGTGCTCTGCACCACCGCCCGCACCTGCGTCTCCGTGCCCCTGCCCGACTCGTGCCCGTCCTCACTACCCATCTTGTCGCCCCCGCGCCGCATGCCCGTCACCTTCCTTCCCGCGTGCCCGCTGCCTCCGCCAGTCCCCACCGCCCGCATGTCCCCTCTGCGCGCCGCCACCTACTCCCTCGCCCGGCCCCCTCCCCATCGGCTCCCTCCCTTCTTCGGCTATAAAGAGCACCCCGGCGCCTCCCATCCCTTCCCCTCCTCCCCCATTTATCCTTCTCCCTCCAAGAAAGAAGAGGACTAAGGAGGAAGAAGAGCAAGAAAAGAGGGAAGAAGAAGAAGCCGAAGGGCTTACCTCCGTCGCCGCCGTCGTTCCATGAGCCCCGCCGCTGCGCCCCGAGCCTCCCTGCACCGTCGTCATCGCCGCCGCCACTCCCCCGAGCCTCCCCCTCCTCCCCTCCCCGCGCGCCGCCGCCGCCCCATTTTTTCCACGCCCGAGCCGCCTCTCCTCCCCCTTTTTTCGGCTTAGGGCAACGCCCCCTCCTTTTTTCAGGTCGTCGTCGTGGGCCGCACCCCCGCCCTCGTGGGCCACGCGCCTGTTTGGGCCCGAGGCCTTGGGTCGGGCCGAATCTCGCGCTGTGGGTTGCGTCGGTTTTTCTTTTTTTGTTTGATTTTCTTTTCCTTTTTCTATTTTAATTCAAAAGTTAGGTTTTAAAAATTCATATCTCCCTCATTTTAACTCCAAAAATTATAAAATAAATTTCTAAATTTTTTAAAATTCAAGACCTTGCTAATGGCATAGGTCTTGTTTAATTTAGAGTTTATTTGTTGTTCATTTGTATTTAATTGCTCTTTTTACTTGTTTGTGCCTTTTTTCCGGTATGTTCGTCTGACTAGGATTTGAAGACGTCAGAGATCCCCACGTTGATCAAGACCAAGAGTATCAAGACCCTCCTGCCTTCACTCAAGGCGAGTCAATACTTTGATCATATTGAGCCTACATTTTATGCAAATTATATTCTTTGAAACTAACAAGTTGCATGCTTTACTTCTTTAAACAAATGTATGTTAAAGCTTAAGGTAGTTAAATACCCATTTGATGATTAATTAATTATTATGCCATTATTGACAACTTGAATCCTTTAATCCTTGTCACCCTAGTAACTATATGGTAATACTAGCTATAGGTTGTACTTAAGCGACATGCTAACCTTGCTTAAGTATCGGGACATTAAACTGTCCCATCATCTCTTCAAACATGAAAATGGTTTGGGCAGTCATTGGTGGTCCATGGCTGAGATAAATATGGTAAATTGGTTTTTACTCTTTAAAACTCTAAATTGCTATTACCCTATCTGGGTGGACGGTAAGATGGATGGTATGACAGTGGGTGCTAATGTAGCCCAAGGACTGTCGTTTTGTGGACTGAAATGTGGAATGAATCGACCAGATAACCCTAAGGACTTAATCTTGTCATGACCTCCCGTGTAAAATAAGTGCAACCACAAGTCTGTAAAGTACAACCTGGCTAAATAATTTGTATCTATCAGTACGAGTTGTATCAGATAGATGATCCGTGACGCCGTAAGCCTTTGTGGCGAAGGGTGTCGGGGTGCACGATGTAAGTCATTCGACGACGTAAGAGTGGGTCTGAGTAAGGGTTAACGGATCTAAAAACAGAGCGTAACCCTTCGCAGACGAAACCTTAGCGAAGTGTAATTAATACTGAGGGATGCATTGTAAAGGCCTTGTGATGATCTCCCATTGATTCACATGTCTACGGAAACGTGTGTACATATCAAGACGATTATCTCTTGTGGGTAAAGTGTACAACCTCTGCCGAGTCTAAACTGTTTAAACAGTCGTGCCTACGGTCAAAGGCGGACATAGGAACTTAACTTGAGTTAGTTCTATTTCAAAAACCTTTGTGGGTGATATGAAAATGTGGTGGGCTCACCTAGCCCTGGGTTGGATTTTCCCTGAGTTTCCAAACTCGGTGATGTTAATATATGGGGTTAGCCCCCAGTCAAATAAGCATGGGTAGGGTTTCCGACGGAGGGAACCTCTGCTGTTATTAAATATTGCACAATTGCTCTCTTTAATAAAATGCAATTTGTTTAAATGCTAAGTGATATGAATTTGTAATTATGATAATTGAAAACATTGCTTTAGCAAATAAAAGAACTCGAGCCATTCTTGTTTAGCCTTGCATGTATATTATTGCATTGCGTGTTGGCTCACGAGCACGGAAGTTGTGCTCATTCTCGCTCTCTCTCTCCTCCAAAAACCCTCAAAAGCAGGAAATCTTGGAGATTACGACTATTACGAGGATCCAGAAGTTGGAGGCCCAGGAGATGATGAAGTGTAATGTAGTCTTTAGATGTTCTAGTCTCGCCCTAGTCCAGTTGACTCCGTCGGTACTTGTGTGCACTCAATATTATCCAAGCCTTGGTTAATATCGGACGCACACGGGTTTCCCCAGCCGCTTGCCTGTGGAGAGATGAGCTCTCACCTCTTTTGCTTCCGTTATCGTTTCCGCTACTTTTGTAATGTAATCCTTTGGCCTATTTGGCCCTTATTGTAAAACCTGACTCGATGTGATCTATATAAACTCTGATCTGCTAAATTAATGAATGGTATGGTTCTACGCCATGTATGAAATGATTCAGCAATGTATCTGTGCGTGCTATCTATTGATCCAGGGAATAACACAGTGTTATCACAGATGATTCTTGATTAAGAAATCCGGGTCCGACACATCCCTACCACCATGTCAACAAACTAGGGCCCCAAGATGCCGGGTCGTTGCTCAAGAGGCAAGTCCGTACGATTTAACTATCATTACAGTTTTATAATAAATACAATTCTACTTTTTAAATGTGGACATATATATTGTAGTATCTAGCTGCATAATTGCATGAGCAGTTCTACTAATTTATTTATGGGGTTGTCTAATGCTATGGTACCTATTTTTTTCTTATATTTCAATCACCTTTTTCACTACTAGATCAACATCCAATAAATCACCGCTGTTGTGATGTGGTTTGACGTGCTTAGACAAATGTTAAAATAAAGAATTATTCTAACCTGGACAAAAAAAATAAATTTAAGTTTATGAACCCCTACAAAATACAAAAACAAAAAAAATTCTAACCTAGACAAAAATAAAGTAAGTCTAGGTGAACTCTAAAAATACAAAAAGAAACAGAACTAAAAATTGCAGTAAAGCTGTTCTAAAATTGCACATTATTTAATAGTGTAATTTTAGGTTTGATATTGTGCAATTTTAGTTGACTGGGTGATGAGAAAATTTCAAGCACCTACGAAATAGCCGAACCGTTTATTTGCATGTATGGATATGAGATTCATCGATACTGTACTGTGTGAGCTAGTTACTGATCATAAGACTAGCTTGGTATGCACAGAGGTGCTATATGCAAATCCGGGACCAGACACAAATGGATCGCCAAATTTTGGCAAGACCACTGCACCCTGCTGACATGGCAGCATTTGGTTTGTTGCGTTAAATAGTTATGAAGCTTCAAATGCCTATATCTCTCATACCGGACATGTCCGCACTTCAAGTCCGGACAAGTAAAGCTAGCATGCACTCATAATACTATTTTTTTTTAAAAAAAATCCCAGGATTAATTATTGGGGATGATTTGAACTTGTGACCAACTCAATGACAATAACATAAGGGTGTTGCCTAGTCTATATATGTCAACCATTTGCATCACATGATATGATTAATTGCCAGCACCGAAGCATGATTTATCAGGATTAATTATGGGAGATGATTTGAATTTGTTCACTTGACCGACTCGATGACAATAACATAGGGTGTTTCTTAACCAACACTTGCTTGGGGCAAAATGGCTTGTTAAACTAGGGGTTCAACACGATTGGTAACTCTTGAGATGGGAACAATTCTCGGCACAAAAAGTTGCTATCTTCTTGCCTTGCTTGACTCAAATACTCTTCCAACATATGGATTTCTTTTTACCACAAAGCAGTGATACTAACAGGTATTATTATACTCTGATACCCTGTCTTGCGCAGTAGCCCCTGATTGGATGTTAAGAATTCGTGTTTCCTAGCAGACTGATATTAGAATAGGACAACAATGTAGCCAATTATTCAGACGAGGATCAATTGTCATTACAAAATATGGCCTTCCATTGCCGTGATTCACTCAAATAACCTCCGGAGTCTTTGTTTTTCTAGACCAACTTGTGAATGAACAGGACTTGGCGTTATTGAAACAAGGCCGTCTCCAAGATATATCACTTTGAAACAGCCTATGGAAAATTGTTTAATTATTTGTGCAGTAAATTAGCATCGAAGCCAAGAAGAAATAATGGGTTGTTTGATGAGCAGAGAATCAAAGAGCAGGACTTCAGCACACATTGGGTTAACCAGTACAGAGCCAAGTAACTCTCTCGACTCCACTGTCGACTCAATCTTTCAGAAACGCATGCAGATTGCCAGAGTTTAGAGGCCTGATTGGGCCATTACTTTCAACCATCAATAGGATCGATGGGACTTGCTCAATTATTTGTGCAGAAAATTAGCATTTCCTGCGCTATCGAGGATTAGTTTAATCGCAGCTCTCAGCGAGAGCTTACGTAGAAACAAAAAGCTAGATAGGCAGGTCGTAATATTACTGGTAAAATGAGGTAGCAAACTTTGTAAGCATCTGGGCCCTTAATTTGAGTTTTAGTGATTAATGAGAAAGCGAGGTCCCAGTGATGGCATCAATTTGGCTATGGGCGTTGATAGTGCCTCTAAGTGGAAAATGGTAAGCAAACAAGGACTCTTCGAGCTTATATATACTCCTCTCGCCCTCCGCCACAGCTTACTCTAGAGCAAAGAGTCCAAGACTCAAGACTTGGCCTCTGCTAGTTGAGGTGAGTCATAATATGCCCCTTCCTCCCTCTTTTCTCTCTCTCTCTCTCTGTGTTACAAATCTTGGACCCATAAATATTGGCAGCCTTCCTATAACTATATTGCTAGCATATGTCAATTTTGTTACTTATTTCCCTCCACTTTCGTGCAACATCTTCGTGGTATTCACGTTTGAGTTGTCTAATTTTACCTTGCCAGCTAATCCATTTAGTTAAAAATAAGAGTCCAAGTATTTTTTAACTTTGATCATCCATATCTTTATTGAATGTTTAGATCGGCCATATCACAATGATATGGGTATATTTGTCTCAACAATTCTCTCGTAACATACCTTACAATAGAAATTATAGGCGAAATTTATGTTTTGGGAGCCGTGTTAATATCCAGCCAAAAAAATTAAGTATCAGAATGCATGCACAAAAAAGTTTGTGTACTTTTAGAAACAATATATGTCTTGATGAATATCTAGATTGACTATATGAATTTGATGAGTATATAGATTTTCTCGAGAAATACTTGCATAATATTATGATTTAATAGATTTTACAAATATATTACTGTTGAAAATGGATGTTAAAGTATATTTAGTAGAAACTAATAATGATGGAGATGGTGTTTGGTTTAACTTTGTAACAAGAAGAACCAAACTTGCAGCGATGGCGGTGGTCCTGGACGCTATTGCATCCTACCTCCAAAATAAGCTGACGGAGATGGCGAAAGAGGAGGTTCACTTGCTGCTCGGAGTCTCGGGCAAGATCGACAAGATGGGCGTCAAGCTTAGGGACCTCAAGAACTTGCTCGCCGATGCCGATAGGCGGAACATCACCGACCAGAGCGTCCAGGGGTGGGTGAGGGAGCTCAAGGATGCCATGTACGACGCCACCGACATCCTCGATCTCTGCCAGCTCAAGGCCATGGAGCATGGTCCATCCCCGCCAGACATGGGGAACCCTTTGTTTCCCATGCGGAATCCCCTCTTCGCCCACGACATTGGCAGCCGCATCAAGGCGCTCAACCAGAGGCTGGACGACATCAAGGAGCGGAGCGCCGCCTTCAGCTTCCTCAACCTTGGTTCCTACGAGGACCGTAGAGGCAGAGTGCAGGCCTCTCGACTATCTGCCAGCCGTGAGACGTCCGGGGAGCTCGACCGGGCGGGCGTGGTCGGGGAGAAGATCGAAGAGGACACGAGAAAGCTGGTGGCAATGCTGACAGAAAAGGGGGGCAACAGAGACAACATCATGGTGGTCGCCATCGTGGGCGTCGGTGGGATCGGCAAGACCACCCTCGCCAAGAAGGTCTTCAACGATGACACCATAAAGGACAAGTTCGACAAGACGATATGGCTGAGCGTGAACCAGAACTTCGACAAGGCTGAGCTGCTCCGGACCGCCATCACCCAGGCCAAGGGAGACCACCGCGGCGAGAAAGCGATGGCCGTGCTTGGGCCAGCCCTTACTGCTTCCTTGACGGGGGAGAAGACCTTACTGGTGATGGATGACGTGTGGAGCCACGGAGCATGGGAGGGTGTGCTTGAAACACCCTTGGTCAACGCTGCTGCTCCAGGAAGCCGAGTCCTTGTCACCACGAGAGATGAAAGAGTCGCCAGAGGGATGAAAGCCGTGCGTCCCTACCACCGTGTCGACAAATTAGGGCCCGAGGATGCCTGGTCCTTGCTCAAGAAGCAGGTCCGTACGAATTAACCACTCATGTGTTGTTCTTTTTTAAGTGACGTTTTTTCTTTTCCATGGTCTATGAGACGTGATTATTACTTTTTGTAACTTTATCTTATTATATACTAATTAAATTATAATATTATAAAAAAAATAATGATAAATCTAATGATATAGCTTTCGTGTAGCCAATCTAAATATTTTTAAGCATATTAGAAAGTTTGACGGCATAGATTCTAGGGTGTCACTTAAAAAACAACAAAGGGTAGTAGTAACATCTGAATCAAGCTAATACTAATACTAATCTATTTTATTTGTTTATTAACAACACTAGCCAGTTACCTCTAGAAGCATGAGCCATAACTCCTCTAGCTGTGCAATATACTGCCTTCTTTAACTAAATAATTACATGTAGTATTACTATTATTAGGATTGTCTATTCGTAAGATGATTGAAATTTTCTTAAGCATAAGTCATATTTTTTATCTATTGGATCAACATCCAATCATATAACACATCAATCTCTACACAAATCCAATGATCACAACCGTTTGACTTAAACTTTAGAAATAGCAATTCCGTACAATTATTTTAGCAAGGTAGTTTTGATTTGAAAATAGATACTTCTGCTTTATGTTTTCTAAGAGCATCCTCTCGGATAGTCACGTGCTAGCTAGCTAGTTTGGTTTGCCCATACGGAATTTTCTTGTGCACGGTCCGTGACTTCGTTACGTACAGTCCATGCTACGTGCACATACTGGCAATTTGAGTTCGCAGCTTAAATTCTAAAATTCACTTAGACGATCAATTTAGGTAGTAGCCTACGTGTGCACGGACTAACTCTATCTATCGGTTTAAACTGCTTGCAGGTAGTCTCAAGTGACATGGATGAACCTGAGGTTGATATGCTCAAGGATATTGGATTCGAAATTATAGCAAAATGTGGTGGTTTGCCACTTGCTGTCAAAGTAATGGGAGGACTCTTGTGCCAAAGGGAGAGACAACGACGTGATTGGGAGAAGGTTCTGCTGCATGATTCTAGATGGTCAGTATCTGAAATGCCCCCAGAGCTAAACTATGCGGTATACTTAAGCTACGAAGATCTGCCTCCTTGTCTGAAGCAGTGCTTTCTGCACTACTCCCTTCTCCCTCAAAATATAGTGTTCTATGATGATACAATTATTAGCATGTGGATTAGTGAAGGATTTGTTCATGGGAACTCAGAAGAATTAGAAGAATTGGGAAGCGAGTGCTATAAGGAGTTAATATTGAGGAACCTTATAGAGCCAGTTACTGGGTACGCTGACCAATGGGTTTGCACCATGCATGATGTTGTTCGCTCATTTGCTCAGTATGTGGCCAGAGACGAAGCACTAGTAGCCCACAATGGTGAAACTGATATTGTCACTACACTTAGTTCACAAAAGCTTCTTCGGTTGTCTGTACAAAGCAGAGGATTGGAGTCTGACGGGTTAAACTGGAGTTTTTTAGATGCACAAAAATCACTAAGAACACTAATATCAATTGGCCATATAAAGATGAAGCCTGGTGATTCATTGAGTACTTTATCAAACCTACGGACTCTACATGTAGAATCTGCAAACTTTGATGCACTGGTTGGATCTTTGTATCAACTCAAGCACCTGAGGTATTTGTCGCTAAGACGCACTGATATATCTAGACTACCAGAGAGCATCAGCAACATGAAATTCTTGCAGTACATTAGCCTTGCTGGTTGTAAAAGTTTGGTGAAACTTCCTGATGGCATTGTAAAGCTAGGGCAGCTGAGGTTTCTTAGCCTTAATGGCACAAGCATACATGTTATACCTAGGGGGTTCCGTGGTCTAACAGAATTGAGGACACTAGGTGGGTTTCAGGCCCACATGGATGGTGATTGGTGTAGTTTGGAAGAGTTGGGGTCTCTTTCCAAGCTCAGGAATCTTGCATTAGAGGGTCTGGAGAATGTATCTGTTGCCTCGTCCGCCACAAAGGCCAGGCTTGGTGCAAAGGTGCATCTTACCGTGTTGTTCTTACGCTGCACAGTCAAGGGGGAAGAAGGCATCTGTGAGGAAGAGCAGCGACGAATTAAGGAGGTGTTTGATGAGCTCTGCCCTCCGCCCTGCTTAGATAATCTCGAGATCAAAGGATATTTTGGTCGGCGGCTCCCAAGGTGGATGATGTCAACAGCAGCGGGAGTGCCCCTCTTCACGAGCTTGAGGATTCTAATGATGGATGACCTGGCCTGCTGCACCCAACTCCCTGATGGCTTGTGCCAGCTCCCCTGTTTGCAGATCCTTCAGATTCGCCGCGCTCCGGCCATCAAGCGTGTCGGGCCTGAATTCCTGCAGCAGCTCTACCATCACCATAGTCGTCATCCGTCATCCCAGGCGACGATTGCGTTTACGAGGCTGCACAGGTTGAATTTAATAGGGATGGTGGAATGGGAGGAGTGGGAGTGGGAGCAACTAAATCTGAATGTGCAAGCCATGCCTGTCTTGGAGGTACTTTGGCTCAAGCACTGCAAATTGAGGCGTATTCCGCCTGGTCTTGCCTACCATGCAAGGGCTTTGAAAAGAATAGGCGTATACAACATCCAGCACCTCGACTCTCTGGAGAACTTTGCTTCTGTTGTTCAGCTTCGAGTGTATGAAAACCCTGACCTGAAGAGGATCGCTAATCTCCCCAGATTGCAAGAGCTTTATATCGTCTCATGCCCGAAGATGAAGACACTGGAGGGTGTGCCCACGCTCCAGAGGCTCGTCCTGGAGGATTACGACATGACAGCGCTCCCGGAATACATGAGAGATGTAGACCCAAGGCATTTGCTGCTAGACTGCAGCCTAGCGTTGCTCACTTCCATAGCCAAGGGAAAATCTAGCCCAGAGTGGGACAAGTTGAGCCATATCCAGCAAGTCAAGGCATATGCACACGATGGAGACAATCGAAGGAAATGGTATGTGTTGTACACAAGAGATCCATACAACTTGGAGACAAATATCAGCCGCTCTACCATATCTGGAGGTTAACTAACACAAGTCCTTCATCTTAGTTTCTTCGGTTACTCCTTTTAGTTTGATTTCTTTGTTCCTGGTGTTCATTCCATATACCTTTCATCGGTATTTCCTACTTTTTATTCTTCTTTTTTAAAGGAAATATTTCCAAAAAATATTCACTTGGCTGTGTTGTTTCAGGGATGAAGAGGAATAGGACATATGAGGAATAACAGGAGAGTACAAATTAAGGAGAAAAATTAAGCTACAACTTTGTCATTCTTTTTCTTACTTCAGTCCATGACTTCACCTGCCACGCCTATAAGATGATCCAGAGTTTCTTCCTAGGTACTTTACGGACATGTATTTTAAATTCATGGTAGTACTGCTAGCCCTATGTACTCTTAAGTGTTGTCATTTTCCAACTTTCTCGTGGAATATATTAGTTTCCTTCATTTGTGATTCGTGATTTTGATCTACGATAAATGAAGAACAAATAATGTCAAAAGACAGTGTCGATAGCTGTTACTTATGAGCTAAGAAAAACCTTACTAAAAGCGATGCCCCCGGATGAAATGCATCCAAGATACTAGTATGAAGTTGCATTGAGGGGTACGTTCGATATTCAACTTGTAATGAAGGTGCCCCCACTCATGTTCATTTCTCGCCCTTTTCTATTGGAAATTGCTGGTTCATTCAGTGTCATGATTTGGACAAATCAGTAGCTATACTATGTATGCTTGAAACAAAAAATACGTTTCCTTAAGCCTCACTTCAATATCTGGTTTATTAACATCAAAATGGTTAAACATATAGCCACTGTGATTAATTCGACATGTCTTAACTACACTGGACTCAGAACGGACCTGTGATTCCACACTCTAGCGCATGGCTAGTGCAGTATCAAGTTCCTACACACAATGGTCGATGCTTACAAGCTAGCTCGATGCTTACCATCACACAATGGAGCCATGCATCCATGAATGGCCGGTCAGATTCAGGAGATTTTCTTCGCCATGTCCTTGACTTCATCCATGCTGAGCTTCTTCATTGCTGTGAAGGGGCGCAGCATGTTCTGCATGTCAATTGGAGTATGTTACTTAGATACAAAGCAAAATCATGGTGCTTCTTAACTAATGCAGTAAAAATCAATTAGAATGGCATCGCAAAGAAACAGTGTGATTGATGTAGTTGAATAGGTCGCTAGTATGAAACCATCAAACAGAATTGCAAACAACCACGTTTTTGGGTTATAGCTAGCTTTCAAAGGAAAAGAAGGTTATAGCTAACTGAGAGTACGATATGATTCAGAAATACAGAGATAGTTAACTAGATTACCAACAGTGATATGAACACTTCACCACCTTCCTCACGTATCACAAGGCACCCACGGCGTGGCTAAGAATTAGACAAAAAAATGTTGATGCCAATCAATAAAGGCAAAAGAAACAAAGAAACCTTTTTTAGGGTTGATTATCACAGAAACCCAGTGTGGTGAAATTCATGCTTATTATGAAGATTTTTAACAGTGGAGATACCTTTTCAAGGTTGATTATCGCAGAAACCCCAGGGAGAGCACTTTCCAGATCCACCTTCACTTTCAAAGCTCTGATCTTAAACTATCTGCACTGGGTGCTGAAGAATTGGATAAAGAAGCAAGTGAATAAAAAAGCAAGTGAAAAGAGGAAACTGCAAGCAGAATTGCAGAAAGAGTTATTCAATACAATACAAAGATTGGCATGACATATTAAGATTACGGAAGGCTGGACAAGACTTGCAGAAGCATTCAACCAGACAAGGAGATTAGAGAGTATTTTTTTCCAATGTGCAATGTCAAAATAAGTTTGTTGGAAACGGATTTATTACAAAACATAATCAATCCTCAGTGTTGTCTCTAAAACAAACAAAAAACAGCTTACATGACTGAGAATATAAATAGTTCTTTGTTCTGACACGTGAGCTGAAGAATGTTTCATTTCGCAGCGATTTGTTGCAACTTGCGACCTTGTTATTGGGTTCAATGCTAATGCAATCCTCTATTTTCATCACCTGTTATAAATAATTTTCCCAACTAATTCCATGAACCACAAGGCAAAAGGAACACTTCATTACAGTGAAAAAAATATTAGTTGAGCATAGTGACTACAAACAGATTGGGCTGATGTTAAAAGAATTGTTTGCTTTGTCCTATGTCAATGCAGGCATTACTATATTACTCTACACAAGGTAGAAAGCAAGAAGCTTAAAAACTCCTGCACCCTTTTCCATAAAAAAACAGTTCAAGTTTTACCTATAGTCATAAACAATGGCTGCATCCACCTAACTAAAAACTCCAAGTATCCTACATTAGGGATCATAAGAAAGTGTGACTATCTCCAATATACTCTAGTCCAATCCCCATGCAGACCATTGATCTGAGAAACAATAAAGAGCATATTCTGCTTGTATTTCCCTTTTGTTGAATTATAAAAACGGAAATGAGGTTTCGTTAAAAGAAACGGAAATGAGGTTCTCTACCTCCCTTGTTCCCCAAAAGAATCTATGTTCTATTGAAAATTGGGGGTTTGCTTGCATAAAAGACAACCTACAAAAACTCTGAACGATCAACACTCTAAGGACAGCAATTTTTAGAACCCGAGAAGGAAATGGCCCACTCTCCTTTAGGAACTAACTATTCAAATAGTTAAGTCTTGAGAAGACAGTTGATTCTCCAAGCTAGCTTAATGAACATCTAGGCTACAATACTGCATAAGTGATCCAAATGTAGTGAAAACAGAATCGCCAGTGAAACTACATAAGGCCCGTTTGGAACGCAAGAATTCAATTCCCACTGAAATCGGAAAATATTCCTGTGTACCAAACGGGGCCATAATTTGCAAATGGGCCTGTCAAAGTTTGGACACTTCTATTTGTTTCTAGAAGAGTAACTACGTATATTTTAACTTGTGACTCCTATTAGACTTCTTTAAAAGTTGGATTACATTGTATGTTCCAACTTCAAATGATCATGTTTTATGGATCACACACTTATAAAACGTAAGGCACCTTGTTTCCTCCACCTTCCTTCTCTCCGCTTTGATTTCCTTTATGTCACACTTAACTACAGATTGAAAAGGTAATTAAATTTAACATGGACAGAACAGTTTCCTCTTGTTGCTTACAGAAGCAATTAAACCCCAAGAGATGATATATATTTATTAGTTTTCCGTGCCAAACAATCCACGAGCGCAAGCAAACGCAAAAGGAAAAAGAAGACATTTGCTAAATAAGTAAATATGATTTGGTTGATTTCTCCCCAAAAATCAGTTGCCCCAAAGTTCCCACCTTTTTACCCCATCTAGACCACAAAATGACCTAAAAACTCCACCCTTTTCACCCATTAATCTGACTCAAAACCCCACTAAGTTGACCTTAAACTAAGAATCACCTTAATCTCACCCAAAACCCTAAACCTTTTACTAAGAATCACCTTAATATCGTCCAAAATCCCAAAACGAAACCACCTGCACACACACACACACTCACCAAGCCTCGACGACGACGCGCTTCGCGTCGCTCACCAAAGCACCACCATCCTCCACCGTCGCCGGCACTCTGCCTCCTTCTTGGCCCTCTTCCTCCCCTTGTGCTCGGCTGCCGCCGCCGGCGCCACCACCTCTTTCTTGGCCGTCTTCGCCGGAGCTTCCCCGCCGCCCCGCAGCCTGCCCATAGAGACCTGTTTGCTGCTTCTTTCTTCTCCAGCTCTCCTCCTGACTTGGCATGTGACATGACCAAGGACATCTGTGCAGACAAATCATGGAGTTTATACAGATGCCAACTACAATGGATGCATCCTCCTTTTACCAATCAACAAACTTAAATTAGGTGGTAGATTGTTTAGCAGGAGGAGATTTGCAACTACATCATCGTCACAACGTAATCTCTTGTTGTGACTATTCTCATGGTGATATTCAGTTCGTGTATCCAATATGGGCAAATATACTTTTAAAAAGGACATCTGTGCAGTGCAGCGGAGCTCCTTCATTTAGCTCGCGCACACAAAGATCGATCGCACAGGTATGTTGAGCTCCTTCATTTGGCATCCCTGAGGCACTTCTCCAAAGGCTCCATACACTTCTGAAGAGATCCATGTTGAGCTCCTCGAACTCGCACGGGTGATGGTTGAGTAGAAGTCAATGCCCTCATACAATGAGTCAATCTCAATGGTGGTGCAGGCGGTGGAGGAGAGGGTCCTCTTCACCCTCTCGCAGCCGCCCTCGCCTCCGAGAGCCCCGGGTTGCCCGATGTCTTTCTTGTTCTTTCTCTTGAACTCTGGACAAAGTGGTTGACCATCCGATTGTCAAAGTCCTCACCACCAAGGTGAGTGTCTCCAGCTATGGCCTTGACCTCAAAGATACCCTCCTCAATGGTGAGAAGGGAGACGTCAAAGGTACCGCCTCCGAGGTCAAAGATGAGAACATTCTTCTCACCAACGCTGCTAGCCTTCTTGTCAAGACCATAAGCAATTGCGGCGCAAATCGCTCGTGATGATATGCATAACAGTGAGTCATTGAAGTAGGCAGGAACAGTGACAACAGCATTCTTGATGGTGGTACCAAGGTACCACCATCATAGGCTTGTACTGGACAACAATCATAGGCTTGTCACCAGGTCCACGAATGACCTTGAAGGGCCGAGCTTAATGTCACTCGACAGAGCATCCGTAAATCTCCGCCAATAAGACACTTCGCATCTGCGCAGAGAAGAATTTATGTCGATAATTGGCTACTGCAATATAAATGCATACTACAATTCGCATGTATGCGAGAATAAATAAAGAACATCAGAATACAAATCAATATTGCTATGCCGTGACAAGCACCAATAACTTCTTTGCAACTGAATACAAGCATTTGTATCCAACATATGGCGAGGCAACATTCAACAAAAACTTAATACTTATGGACTAGACCACTTACAATAAAATAAGTTAAGAGTGTTCTCATGCTTACAACCGAAATCGGAAATATCTTGCACGGTTGCTAGATCAACACACTGCTTCACGATTCCTATGTGTTCGATCTAGAACCCAAAAAAGCATAAGGTAGGGTATGCTAAGCACTACCAATTTGACAACTTAGGAAAGCTAGAACGTGTAAACGGCTATATAGTAATCGAAGCTCATCGAGAAGCAACCGTTATCGCATGGTCTGCCCCCTTGTTATATGCCATATTTGAGACACACACACAAAAGAAGACATCGTGTCAGATACCACATGGCATTAGAAGCTGCATTAAGCGTCTACATGGATTAAAAAGAATCATCGATAACATTTAATAACTAAGCATGCAACTAGAACATGTAAACGGGTATATAGTAACTGGAAGCTCATCAAGGAGCAACCAGTGTCGCAAGGTCCGTTCCCCCTTGTTATATTGACATATTTCGAGGCACCTAGTCACAAAAGAAGACCATGTGTCAGATACCACATGACATTAAAAGCTACACTAAAGGCTTGTTTGGAAGTAAGGGATAGGAAAACTAGGGAACAAAATCCTTGTGGGGGATTTTGAAGGCATATGAAATCCCCCTCAATCCTAAGGGAAAATCTTTCCACCTGGGAATAAAATCTCTGTTGCCGTTTGGAAACAACAAGGATAAAAATCCTGGCAATGAAAAAAATTAAAAAAATCATAAAATTCAGAAACATTTGTGTTGTTTGACCATTGATGTGCTGGAATTGTGAGTTGGCCTATTCTGAATTTTCTTTTGTATGTAAACAACAAATAGAATTTGCATTAGCATAGCTTCATAACTCAAAAGCCTCAACACAAGGATATGCCTTCGATGGAGTTATAAAATGCTGCTCCAAGCTGGATGGAAGGCACAATTTGAAGAGTACAAGCTTCCAAACTTTCAAAAAACATCTGAAATTACCACCTGTTCAACCAGTTTATGTGGATCTTCTTCTGAAATGTTTTGGTTGCATCTCAAGGCATTGATAAGACTGGACTTTCCAACACCGCTTGGACCAACAATTACAGCTGTCTGTCCTTCCAACATCTCTTCAAGAGCAGCTAATACAGATTTCTGGTCAACACTTAAGAAGAGTGGATCATAACCCCAACTCTTCAACCTATCTCTCGAAGAGTATGGTCTCTGAAAACCCGTTATAAACTATCATCAGTACCATATAAGTATAAAATGAGGAAAACACAAGACAGCACACAACAAATGCATTAACTTGTAAAGAATTTTACAATCGATAAATACTAGGAGTTGATCAATTGCACATGCTAGCTGATATCTTTGGGAACGTACAAACTACCAATACTCTGATACTTGATACTTAACTAAAAGAGATATGTACTTACATGTGTGTCATGTATACATGCAGCACTGAAACTACAGGCCAATGTCGGCACTTGGCAACTATCATTATCGCACACAACACAGGTGATTTTTCGTGCATCCAAAGGAGTGTGATCCCAAAATAAGTTGTATGTTGTTTGGACAAGGGAAAATGTATCATTCATCTATTATTATTGGTCTGGTTTAACGTTTTCTTGACAATAGTTGCTTAAGCGGCACCTTTGGCTGAACTGGGTCTTGGTTGAAAGGACCATCCTTTGATATAACTCAAATGGAACATATTTGTTTCATTTACAAGTAAGAACACAGAACAAGGTCAAAGAGTCCTCGCTTGGATATGTAACGCCCTCGAATTCTTTCCCTATTTAAAAGTTGATACAGATATTCGTGAGAACATCTTAGTCCCGCAAGTCGAGTGCAAGCCCAACCATTTTCCCGAGAAGCAAAAACACCAAACACGAGAGACAAAGACGTTAATGCCTCTAGTGAAATCAAATTAGCCCTTCTTTCCAATTTATTGAGCACATCTCAAAGAAACCATCCAATGAACACCAATATATCCTTACCCACACCTCATCATCTCCAATGCGATTGCACTACACTACAATCCGGCCTATCTAATTCAAAACACACTACGAATGAGTAACAATTTACTAATTTAGCAAGCAATTCAAACCAAGAACCGTCTTATATATGTATGTATACGTTGCGTCGACAAGCTCGACCTTGTTGAAGACAAGCACGAACGGTATCCTCAGACTTCTTCCGACGAGGAACCTCGTGAGCATGGCGTGCTCAGCCGCGGCTGGTCCAGCGAGAAGAGCACGACGAGCTGGTCGACGCTTGCCACGGCGGTCGGCAACCTCGCTCGGCGCTCGAACACGTCCTCGATCATCCGCGGCGGTCGGTCGGTCGACGGCCCGACGAGCACCCCGTCCCCGACAAGCACGCGGCGGATCTTCTTGAGCAGCTCCCGGACCACGCAAAGAAGGTCGGCGCCATTGGTGCTCGAGCCCCGGCAGTGGAGCCCACGATGACGCGCATGAAGTTGGCCTGGGAGGCCGCGATGAGGCCCGTGGCCTGTTCCGCAGGAGCGCGCTCGGGCGCGGTGGGAGGAGGCCGCCTGGGGAGGAGGCGCGGGTGGTGGTGAGAGGCGCTGCGGAGGAGGCTGTTCGGGAGCGGGAGTGGGGGGAGAGGGAGGTGGGCGAAAGGAAAGGAGCCGCCATTCAGGCAGGGCAGCGCGGCGGTGGAGGAGGAGGGGAGCGGCATTTCGGTGGAGCGGAAAGTGGATAGAGAATTATAGACCGGACTTCGGGGTTTTCTCTCCGTGGAATAGGCCGGGTTAACCCGAAACTAACCCCGTCCCTGCATCATCCAAACATAGCTACGGACCGAGAAATCCTACCACAGGAAAAAATTTCCTCGGGATTGGGAGGGATCCCGGCCGGGATTAACCCTCCCAAACAAGCCCTAAGCGTCTACATGGATTGGATTAAAAAGAACCATCGATAACATTTAATAATTATTTGGGATAATCACTGTAAGTTCAGCAAATGGGCTAATTTACATCACAGGTTGCACACTGTCGGGTTCAAAACTTCCAAATATGCAATCAAATCTCTTTGGAAAATCAGTTCATCACAGCATAGCGATCGTTGCCCCAAAAAATTAAAATTAAAAGCATGCACGTGGAGATCGATGGTAGTGCATGATGTAGATTGATCATCATCGAGATGCGAGATGTAGTATGCACTACTACATACGACCTCATCACGCAGACGGTTCGAACAGTCCATCACAGCGGTTCAACCGCTCGTTTTTGTACGTCTGTGATAAATAAAGGTTATCACAAACGGTTAAAAATCCGTCGTGATAAGTCACAACACGCATTTCTTCTAATTATATAACCGTCATGTTATCTAATTATCACTGCACGCTCTATTAAAGAACCATTCGTGCTTATCTAATTATCACGAGCGGTTCTATTTACAAACGCGTCGTGATATGCACATATCCCGAGCGGTTCTAATTATTTAACCGTCTATGATATGCACATATCCCGCGGTTCGTAAATAGAACCGCTCGTGATAAAGGATATCCTGCACGGTTCTATTTACGAATCGCGAGATATGTGTATATCACGGACGGTTATTAAATAGAGCGATGCAGGATATGCATATTCACTGCATTTGATTGTTAAACCGTCGTGATAGTTACTTCACCTAACTATTTCTTTAAAATTTTCGCTAGCCTGGAATTGCTAGCCATGCCCTCAAAATAAGCGTGCAGAAAATAGATACATCACGATAAATCAATCGTTGACAACCCAAAGTGATCATTGTCAATTACAAACCAACATATATCAAATATTGTCGCTAGTGTACCATTGAATTACAACTATTCAAAGTGAATTACAACTATATCAAATATATATTAATTGTTTTGAGGTCGTTCAAGAGTGAAACTCTCAGCTGGCGCAATGATATCCATCATGATGAAGGTGCGAGCCTCCTCGAACATCCGAGATCTCTTTACGAACGAGTGAATCTAAATCTATATTCAAAACCTACAAACAGGAGTAAAGTGTTACACATATATATTTAAATTTATAATTAGCAATTATTGCGAGATTGACCAACCTCGGGATCCAACCTAGCACTCATGAGAATCGCATATGATGGCAAACGTAGAATGCACATTCTTCGCTTTGTCGGCGCGACACCGAAAAATAGAATTACATATATAGGTTTAGTTAGTTCGAGACGCATTATTACGAAGTATGATATAGGATTATTGTGTTGTAGCACGTCTGGAAATCGCGTCTGTGATTAAGTGTGGCGCTCGTTCCCTTGTATAGCCCTCCTCGGCAATATAGGAGATGAACGACCTACATGTTTCAAAAAGTTAACCTCGCCATTTCAAACGAAGGAAGACTACAATAGAGTTATGTATGGAGGAAATGAGCACACCTGTCGAGTACTTCTTGCACAAGGGTGAAGTCGTGGCCTTTTTTCATTAGGGAATCAAGGTATAGTACCTGATTCCTCTTTGGTATAATGACTAAAAGGATCCAATGGTGCCTACTCATGTATGTCGCTATAGTCATTAAACCTAAGTTCATATCATATAAAGTACAAATGAAATTTGTATAGCAAGTAGTGAAGCACTTACTTCTGGTTGTAGGGCACCATTATGTAGTCCCCGTAGTTTTGAGCAAGCAATCCTGCCGTTATATATTTCTCGACGTAGGATGCGTCTGCCAAGATGGTTTGCTCGAGACCACGTGTGGGTCGAGGAAACCCACCGTTCTTTCAATCGCCGGCGCTTTTAATCATGTATCTATACATAAGCAATGAGTTGTTATATTACGTGAATGTACGTGAATGTAGAACTTGATTGTACACACTTACGAAAGGTCCAAAGATCGTAGAAGTGATGCATTGAGGGCTTTGAGATTGAATAGGTCGAATAAGTCGTCGGCCCACGATGAAGGGGGCCGCTCGTGGAGGAAATAGTCCTCCGTGTATCGACGGTGATTCCATCGCGCACCTTTCTCTTTGGTCTTCGCAAGTACCACTATGCAAACTCGACAACCTAATCGGCGAGGGCTAATCATCGTGCTCGCCGCCAACGGACTTCGAAAGAGTATTTCTTAGGTTAGGAGGCGGAAGCGCCTTAATGTTCTTCGATTTCGATTTTTCTGAACGACTTGCCGCCACGCGTCTTCCTCCTATCGACGACTCGAAACCGATACGCGGCACGCTTTTTTGTTCGTTCGGTGTCTTCTCCACGGAACCGATGAGGCGGGCTTCGGCGAAGGTTGAGGTGCGATCATGGAGGGTTACGTTGGAGAGACATAGTCGTGTCGAGATGGTTGGGGTAGAGTCATCAAAAGTTGAGGCAAGATCGCAGGTCCAGACGATGTCCTTCAAAAGTTGAATTGAGAGGCATGGTCGTGTGGAGATGGTTGGGGTGGAGTCATCAAAGGTTGAGGCGACCGCAGGTCGAGGCGATGTCCTTCTTTGGCCACCGAATAAAACTGCAGGCATCCCCTAGTGTTATGATTTCATCGTCGGGCGAATCTCCAGGCGGACGGCCCTAAAATTATCATGTACCATGTCCACCGACCACGGGCGTAACCTGCGCCACACGGGCACTGTGTTTGCACTATCCCTTAATTGCATGGATACACCACCCCGCCCACCTCAATAGACATCCCAACCATCCTCACTTGGAGTGTGCGGTCGTCGGCTCCTACAAAACGACACGCAATTAGCTAAGGCGTCCTATAGGTCTATCTTTGGAGCATTCCAGAGATGTACATTACCTTGATGTCGTCCGATAGGTAATTGGACATCATCATGTTCACAATTTTGCGTGACGCGACGCTACTCCGATGTTGAGGAGGATCGCCTACCAAAACAACGGGCGACTGCGATCGTTGTTGAGGAGTAGTAGTTGATTCACTTGGTCCTGCAATCTTGCTATCTTTTCTTCAAATTTTGCGAAGCACCCGTTCTCTTCCTTCAAATTTTGAAGTAAGCACATGTTCCAACAACGTGTCGTACTCGCCTTGGATCTCTTCCTGCTCCTATACGTGCGATGAGTCGTGCAGGAATCCATCCTCCAAGATACGTTAACCCCTTTGCCTCGCGTGCGACCCGGTGCTCCTTGTTTCCCGGTACGTAGATAGTATATCCTTCTCCTGCGCTTGGAAGGAGCCTTCGAACATGCGGAACTCAATTCTCGCTGCAAGAGGTCATCATGTTATTATATACATTATGAAGTTATAGACTTATTAACAACTAGGTAGTTCGAAGACATTTACCACGGTTGGACACATCCCGGCTGCTGGGTTTGTAAAGAGATTTCGCTCAAGACGAATCGATGCCTCGCTCTTAACCGGAGAGAGCGCTGTGCGTGATCTCAGCAAATGACCTTGTTTTCGTTCGCGTCCTCCGCGCCCATTGCGTGGTTTTACTGCGTACCCGGCGCCGAGCCGAGTTTGTGGTGAGTGTTAAGTGTCCGGAGAGCCTTGTGCGTCGCACTTTCCTCAAGAAATTCGGCGTCGTCTTCATTTGCACAAAGGCGTCCCATATATCCCGCGACAAGAATTTATACGTTGTGAAGGCGTTCGACCCGTGTTCACGTGCTGTGACAAGCACGCTCTTGAAGGTCCTCCACGCCTTTCCGATCGAGAGCAACGCTGTCGTTCCACGCGCGCCAGTGTCCGCGGTGGAAAAGTGAGCGATTTTAAAACTTTGTCCCACACCTTCTCCGAACATCCGGCACGGTGTCCCGCCAGCGTGGTGATGGGGACCGTTCCTTCCAAGTATCCCGCACAAGGTCCGGAATCTCGCCGCTGCTTTGGGGGGACTCACAGGGATCCCATTGGCATTGACCTCCGTGACGGTCATTAGGCCTGGAGGAATTCTCGATGTTCCTCTGTCATCTCGCGTACGTACCACTTTCCTCGGAGATCTAGACGCATTCGGCGACGTCGATGACGGCGGCGAAGATGGTGCGGACGCCATGTCGCTTACTTGCTATCTATATATGCACGAAGCAATATGCGTAAGCTCTAACTGACCAGATTCAAGCAGATTTACTCAACTTAACCGAAAATGATGCACAAATGTATAATATATAAAGAAGGATTGATGGTAGTTTGTGCTCGGAAGGAGAGTTGCAAAGAACAAGTCTTTGCCATCTCAATCCTATTGTCTATACTCTTCATTAAATGAATATGATAGTATAAATTCAAACTATGAGCTCTAAACAATACTTTGCTTAATCGTTAAATGATCTCAATCATACTCAAAATGATCTTAACTATCACATTCAATCTCAGATAAGAGAAAAGTTCATCACGGAGCGAACCAGAACAAAGCCCACTAATCAATTTCAGTTCACATTATCAAAGACTATCAAAGTCACATCACAGACGGTTCGTCAATACAATAGAGCTCAAGAATGAACTAACGATATATCAAATTGACAGTGGCATTCAACCGTCTGTGATAACTAGCATTCAATCGAAAGTAACAAATTAACGAGATATGAAATTGACAAGAGCAAGTAATTTGTACAATAGAGCTCAAGAATCAACTAACTATCACATTCAATCTCGAAGATAAGACAAAGTTCATCACAGAGCATGTCAACAAAGCCCACTCGATCAATTTACCATATCTTTAATACTAGATTCAGTTCACATATTATCTTTAGGAATACTCACGAGAGGATGCCGCACAACAACTCACGGTGCAAGGAGGAGGCCGGTGCAGGGGAGGAGGCCGACGCGGGAGGAGGGAGGCGCGGGAGGAGGCCGACACGGGAGGAGGACGGCGCGGGAGGAGGCCGGTGCAGGGAGGAGGAGGCGGCGCGGAGGAGGCCGCGCAGGGGAGGAGGCCGGTGCAGAGGAGGAGGCCGACACGGGGAGGAGGCCGCGTCCGAGGCGAGGCAGCGTCGTCGATGAAGGGGCGGCGTCGGGTCTTACTGGCCGGGAGGTGAGCAGGCGAACCCTAGAGGAGCCGAGAGCGCGCAAGAGCCTAAGGGGCGCGGGAGACGAAGTGACGAGTAAAGAGCAAAATCCTAGGGTGCGCCTTTTTATAAAAAGGATATCACAAACGGTGCTTTAATAGAGCCGTCTGTGATATTTAGGATATCACAGACGGCTCTATTAAAGCACCGTCTGTGATAGTGAGGATATCCCAGACGGTTCTTTAATAGAACCGTCTGTGATATTGAGGATATCACAGACGGTGCTTACATAAAGTCGTCTGTGATATGGTAATATAACAGACGGTTATTTAATATATTCGTCTGTGATATCTTATCACAGACGGATCCATCATAGAGCCGTATGTGCTATGGATCTCATTCCTTCATCTCCGCGAGTGTCTCTTCGTCTCTGCTCCGGCTTTACTACTTCTTTTATATAAATAGACAACCCTTATCGGAGGATTTCTCACGAACCTCGATCCTTGATCATCCCCTCTCTCTCCACAAATTCCAAATGGCTTCCTCTCTCGTCCCGGCTGTACTGGCCTACATTATGGTTGTGTACTCGCACCTCTCTGATCGCAACCTGGCCCAAGCTGCGAACAAGACATCCGTTCGCAATGCAATCCGTTGTAGACCCTCCGATCTACCGGAGACCATAACGGCGATCATCGGTCGATTGGAGCTCCTCCTCCAACAGACCAGTGCGAGGCTCTCCAAGATCCGCGAGTAAACCTCGTCGTGGAGATTGTCCTATGGAACTCTTTGGTCCGCACGAGGATGCAGCCAGAGTCGAGGACGACCTCGACATTGCGGAGAGCGGGTCACCTAGCGAGACTGTGGAGACCAGGGGTTGATGGCCTCGGGTTATATGGGACTTGATTACTGAGTCCGAACATCTACAAGAGGAAATTGAGCGTGCAAGGTCACAGTGGAGGCGTTTGGTGAGACGATACGATCCCGCTCCCACCGGCCGACGAGAGAGTGCGTCGAAGATTTGAAGACTAAGATAGGATCGCTCATCCTTTTTTATCGTCTCGTGATGTAAAACGATAAGGCGATCTATTGTTTGTGATGTAAATATGGTCTTTAATTTTTATAAATGCGTGATGATATGGTCTTTTTATCGCTCGTGATGATATGGTCTTTTTTATCATCTATTTATTACTGAGCAAAATTCATTTTGTTAATTATTTGCTCATATACATGCTCCGTACGCTATCACAGACGGTTGAATGAAGAACCATCTGTGCTAATATCCTCATCATAGACGGTTCCTATTACTAACCGTCTATGATACGTCTGTGATACATTTATCGTCTGTGATAGTAGCTTATCACAGACGGTTTCAAAATAAAACCGTCTGTGATACTTCACAGACGGTTTTATTTACAAACCGTCTGTGATAAGTTGTCCTCATCACAGACGGTTCATATTACGAACCGTCTGTGATACTTCACAGACGGTTCTTAATATGAACCGTATGTGATATGTCCTCATCACAGACGGTTCTTCTTACCAACCGCCTGTGAAGTATCACAACGGTTGGTAATAAGAACCGCTCGTGATGAGGACATATCACGACGATTCCGACGGTTCCAAAGGGAACCGTCTGTATAAGTTCAACACAGACGGCTCCTTTGGAACCGTCTGTGATGAGGTGTCTGCTATTGCCTGTTTTGTAGTAGTGATGGATAAAACATCGTCACTTCTCCTTTCAAAACCTCTCTAAAGCTAGACGACACAAATGAAATAGCCTTTTTCATCAATGGAACATTTGAACACACCAAAAACAGGATGATTGTACAGTGATGTCGAGATAACGAACTAGTATCCCACATCCAAGAATATCTATCTCTACTACTTAAAAGAAGAAGTTGATGACGGTCGTCCGTCCTTCCTCCCTCTTTGTTGTCGGTCCGATCAACAATCAGACACCGACGGTCTGGATCATCTCATGCATAGCAGCAAGCCAGCAACCCTAGCAACTGACTACGCCCACGACTGCATCCCACTCCGCGCTCCCTCCTTTTCGTCTATCTTCCTCACAATCCCCACCCGCCCCACCCGCCTTCCACTGTCGCCGCCGTCCTCCCTCGAACCTCCACGCCACTCCCCATCCTCCTCCACCGAGCTTCCCTCACCCCTCCGCGCCGCCCTTGCCCCTCGCCCGCCTCGCTAGCCCCGCGCCGCCATCTCCCCTCTTAGCATCCCATGCCACCGCTCCTGCTCCAAGCGCCCGCGCCTACACCCGCGCCGCCGCCGCTCCACGCGCCCTCCCCTTCTCTCCGGGTAGCCACGCGCAGAGTCCCCTGCTCGTACTCGTGCTGCCGCTGTCGCTCCAAGCAGTCGTGCCTCCACCGCGTCGCTCGCCCCAACTGTCTGCAAACCAGGATCAAGGACCTTCCTTTCCCCTCTTTTCCCGATCCACGACACCCCCAAATCCCCACCCCACCCACTCCACTCTTCTCCCCTCATCCTTTTGTGCCCTGTTGTGTAGATAAACCGTGACCCAATTACAGCAGAGATGCAAAAATTGAGTAGTTAGTTAGAGCAGCTGCAACCTGAGCTTCTGTTTTCCCGCAATGGGAGTGCAGCGCTAGAGGAACTTTAGGTTTGTTTGTCTATTCTGCATTGACTGGTTGAACTACTTGAGTTTATTATCTAATGTTGTTTTCTGCATCTTCGATTCTTTGCAACAAAAACTCTCTCGCTTGAGCGAAAAATTGAGCTTAACCATGAGCTCAAGGAAGGATCTGTCTTGTGAGCGGTTAGTACAGCGTGCACTTGCTGCCCGTATCTATGATTTCTTTCGCTAAGTGCTTGAATCATGTACTCTTGCTTTATTGTTTATAGCGATGATGTTGTAATATAGTTACGTATATAGCATTATTTATCGTAGTGTATGAGTTCTTTGTTAATTCCATGCTATTAGTTTATAGCACATGACATTTCTCTATACTGTGTACTATCTCTACAAAAGAAAGTTGCTAGCCAAGTTCACATGAATAGCTCTGCTAACATAGCGCAACAGAATAACAAATTAATTACATGGTTACAACTGGAAAAGGATCGGCTGATACTGAAGCTTGAATCAGCACACAATGGAAAATCGTGGGATGATATTGAGAATCAGCACACAATGGAAAATCATGGGATGATATTGACCAGGTGCATGAAATCACATCTCTACTTACCCCCCCCCCCCCTACAGAATTCTGCGCACATTGTTATATCAGCCTATTTGAACTTCTTATTTTATTATTTTTGGTTCTGGGCATGCTGTAGACCTTATGAAGAGCTATATATTGAAGATTCAGTAGTTAGAGGGTGAACTGATGCAGCAAAAGTTCTCCATCACCTACAGAAATGGTTTACATGATTGGATTGCCATGGATAAGGGCATGCTTCTACATGACATGGGTTCAGGATGTGAAGTAGGAACACCTAATGCTTCAAGTAAGTTACTGAAATAAATTCATACAATGTGTTAATAAATTCAAGTAAGATAGTTGCTGGCTTCACCACTGGTATTGTCATGATCAAATAAACTCTTGATCAACTATACCTCGTTGTGCCATATGCATCAAAAACAATGGTGTGGCTGACATGTGTGCTTTTTTTTTACCAGGTGTCATTGCAATCAGTGTGGCCAACCCCACTGTCCTTGTCAAGGTAAGGGTGAGGCTTCAGGCTGAGGTGTGCCACGGCGCTATGCTGGGGGCAATGGATGCTTATGCCAAGATTGTTAGGTAGGTCAGGGTCTACTCTTGTACCAACTTGGTATTGGATTGTTCTATTGTTGAATTCGTTCACATCAGGTCTTTTCGGGAACACTTATCTATTTGTATGATCTTTTGGAAGGGGTTGCTGCTTTGTGGATTGTCCTTGGACCGAATGTTGCACGTAACGCCGTCATAAATACTGCTGAGTTGTCCAATTATGATCAAGTGAAGCAGGTATGCTTCTTGTTTGTGATTTCTCCATTTATTTGCTCATTCACTTGCAAAGGCAAATTGTGCTACTTATCGCGTAGACAATTTTGAAACTTCCTGGGTTCAAAGATGATGTGGTGACTCACCTCTTTGCTGGTCTAGGCGCTGGCATCTTTGTTGTGTGTGTTAGTTCTCCAGTTGATGTGGTGAGATGTCCTGATGCTCAATGATCAATTTATTGTGTTCATTTCCCTAATGTAGTGATGTAGTATAAAACATTATTTCCTATCTGGCTAACGTAAATAAATTATTTCGAATGACGCTTTCTATGGTATATCTATCCACTCAGTATTAAACTGAGGACATGTTGCACACGATGAAACATCAGTTCTCTTTGATACCTTTGTCAGTACCCCTTTCAGAAATCATGCCAACCAAATTTGTATTGTTTCAAGTTTTCAACGATGGTATGTAATTGTGATACACTATTCCAAGATCCAACTAAGAAAATCTAGTTAGTCTTCTATTGTGCACACCTCACAGTTTCATGATGTGTTCACGGTCTTCCCTTGTAGCTATTTTCTTAGTCCTGTCTAGGAGGTTCATACTTCTGTAGATTTATGCCTTTGTTTTAATGTGTGCATCCATGCTCACCATATGCTAATTTCCCTGCATGGATGTTGGTCATTCTTTGTACAGCAAGGAAGCTCCCTAATTTCCTGTGATCATTATAAAAAAAATTCTTTTTGTACTATTGAGTATTGATTAGTGATTGAATTATTGGTGCCAAGATCTCTACCTGTAGATAAAGTTTCTCTTTTTCCCTTTAGTATCTGAGACTGATAAAATGCACCTTCTTGCAGGTTAAATCAAGAATGATGGGTGACTTGGCCTACACAATTACTCTTGATTGTTATGTGAAGACACTAAAGAATGATGTATGGTCTACTCTGCTACTCCGTTCATGTTTTTTAGTCACAATTAGACAAGCAATAAATACATATAACATGATCTTTCAAAAATATTTGGACAGTGACTGAGAAGAGCATTCTTCTGATTTCGTACTGGCATTTTTTATGGAATAGAATTTTTCAGTATAATTCATTGGCCACTTATGTGTACATTGTTTAATAAATATGCTTACATAAGGAAAAAGTTCCAATTTTAGTCAGCATGCTCTTCTTCCCAAGTGCAATGAACTCGTGGTGGCCGTGTTAAATCATTACATAGCACTGTTAAACCGTAACTGCATTTATTTAATTCACTTTTAGATGGGTAGCATTTATTTGCTTGTGCTGATTTGGTCTTTATACTTGTGTCATGTTTTAATTATGCCATTTTTCTACTACCATGAAGGCATGAACTACTACCTGTTTCAAGCCATGTGACTCTTATAAATGTTGCTCTTGTTGCTTTGACAACCGGAAGCATCAGGAGTACAGATGGAGAGAAGAGGCATTTAGCAAAGGCTTCCCTTGCCTACAATTGTGAGGTAAATGCATTTCTCTCTCTGCAAGATAGTTTTAAATTAAGGAACCCTCCTCAACTTCACCGGTGGTGTGGTCTCTGAGATCTGATAGAAGATCTCCAGAGGCGGCAATACTATCGGATGATTCAATACTCGGCTCATAGTCGAAACCGGCATCCATTTCGACGTCTGTGTAATCGGTCAAGTCGAACCAATTCTCCTCGTTTCACTCTCCTGCCATGGAAGCATCAAAGAGAAAAGAAAAAACTATTGACAAGGAATTACCAGAAATCCCCACGGACGGCGCCAATTGTCGGTGTTTTAGAACCGATCTTACGTAAAGATTATTTGATTCGGGGGGTCTCCACAATTGATCACGCAGACAGAAAAGACACGGGGATTTTATACAGGTTCGAGCCTTCTCTAGAGAGAATAACAACCATACTCCTGTATGTATTGTATTGGGTATCCTAGTTACAATCAGTGGAAAAACTTGAGCTTATACTATTACTAATTGCCCCTTTTTTCTCCTTCTCATTTCTCTCTGAATGAAGCCTTTTTATAGTACGTGCAGAGGTAGTCGTTCCAGGTCAAGAGAGGCCCTATTATACTGTAATAATGGTAGTAATCACTAGAGTAGTAACCTCCCCACGTTGCCTGACGGTTACCAATCAGATATAATAGTGTGTTACATGCAGTTACTCTGGAGAATAACCGCATATATTGACTGCTCAGATCTCGTAATTAATTGGGCCTACAAGCAAGTGGACCCAGTTAACTGTGAAAGAGTCGTGATGGAGTTGGTCGTAGAAGGACTTACGACCAGGGAGTAGTCGTAGAAAAGCTTACGACTGGGTACTGGCCGTAGAAGGACTTACGACCAGGGGTAATCGTAGGAGAACTTACGATTACATAGTAGTCGTAGACTGACTTACGACCGCCTGATTGGCTTTCCCCTTACGATTATAAGGGGTATACTTAATAGCCGTGTGACGATATATTTACCCATAATACTAATTACAAATAAATAGTAAAATAAGGATTATTAGATCCTCGTCACATCCAGAGGGAGTTCGACATGGAGGCAGCGATAAAGAAGCTTGTCATCGAGGGGATCACCTGTACGAATAGGGGAGGGCAGGGAAATTGGGAGGTACTGAAGGTGAATGGTAGCGTTGCATGGGGCCAGTACATGCAGATTGCTGCTAAACACGAGGCGGCGATATACGGGAAGCTTATACCAGTGGAACGATGTGAAAATCCGGTGGTGCATAAGGCATCTTGCATCGAACTTATTCACGCGGTTTTACACTCAAGAACTAATGAAGACGTTCAAGGCGTTGTGCATGCAAAACTAGAGGCAGAAGTTTGAGTTCATCTGGAGAGACCTCAAACATCGGACTATGATGCATACAATGGAGTCCCCTCCAAAGGCAAAGGAGGGGCAGTAGGCCACGAGAAGGGAATCTAGGAGCCTCATCAGTTTCTCCGAGTGGATTAATCTCCAAGCTCCTGAGTTGGAGAAATGGTCCAGCTGTATGACACCGACGGTGCGAGGTACAACATTATAACAACCAACATGTCTGAAGTATACAACAGCGTGCTGAAAGAAGTGTGTTGACTCCCTATCAATGCTATCGTTGAGGAGATCTGGATTCGCACGGTCGGTTACTTCGTCAATAGAGCCACCGCAGTGAGGCAGTAGCTAGAAGAAAGGAAGGAGTGGTCCGAGAACATACAGAGATATATGGACCAGAAGATAGAGAAAGCTTGTACGCATGACATCCAAGTGATCGATGGCCTGAGGAGGAAGTACGAGATTCGACTGAGGCAGAAATATGTCAACAGTCATGCCATGGGGGAAAGAAAACATACTTGCACCTACAATGATGTGGCTACATGCACCTGCTATAAAAGCTATGAAGATCAGAAATCACAAATACAGCTTAAGTCTTGCATTGAAACCGACTAACCCTGAGACACAAATAAAAACTACCAAAAGCCTCACAGAGGTCGATCTCACCACAGCTATGGACAGTCTGACCGGAGCCTGCTCGCTCTAACCGGCTGGCACGGCCGGTCTAACCATAGGGTTGGTCTGAATGCAAGAGGCAGCGGTCTGACCACTAAAGCCCTCTTCAGCAGCCCGTCAAGAACGCAAATCGATCTAACTTCTACACCAGTGAACCAAATCCTTTGAAACTTGAAACAACGCTCATCAAGAAGGTCACGGACCTATTCCAATTGGCGATCGTGAAGATCAAAGTCAAGGTTCCATTAATTTCTTGGATAAGGACAAGAAGGCACAAAAATCGGTGAAATTCAAACTTTGATCTAAAAACTTACTCGTGGGAGAATGATGATCTAGACCATCCAAGCTTGGATTGGCGTCCTCGTCGGACTCCAACCAGAGAGGCTGGTCCAATAGAAACTCGTAACAGTCAATATGGGCTGACCACCACAATTCTGCCCCCTCATTTCGCACAAAATTATGCACGAGTCTTCCCTCTGAGACAGCACATTCTGTGCTACCGTATTCAAGCTCGACCCGCGGTTGCCCAATTGTAGAGGCCTCAGCATCATCAAGGTTTTCCGACACCCAGCGTACGAAATTCACGTACACCATCAGCCCACCGTAAATAGGCGCCTCGGGCTAGGAGGCAATCTGCATATATTGTTTCCATGCTACGCTTCTATTCACCTTGACGAGCTCCCATATGGCATTCGTGCAAGTGATCCACTCGATTACAAGTTTCTTTGTCATTGCCTCCGTGACGAACTCCCTCCGGATGCAGCTTCGAAGCTCGTGAATATTCATCGCGTCGAGCCCCTCTGCCCGGACCACTTTGTACTGGCATCTCGACAGGTCCAACCCATCGGATCCGACCCGTACGAGACCATCGTCATAAAACACTACCAAGTCTTGTATGTTCGAAATTACCTAAAACAACAACAACCCCATCCACGGTACGCGATGTAACAAACAATGACGACAAATTGCATGCAAGTGATCGATTACATATGTGTAATTAAATAAGAATAATTAATTAATTACCAACAATTTGATTACTCCTTCGAAAATGAATTACGAGTAATTCATTACTACCGTGCTTACCACTATTAAACCACATGTTCATTACCACTTAATTACTTACAACTAACTAATTTGTACTAAATTAGTTATGCCTAACTAATTGCTAGTAAACTAATTACGACTAATTAATTACCACTAAATTAATTATGAGTAGTTAATTTCCACTAATTTAATATGCCAGACTGATAACCACTATACTAATTACAACTAATTAACTACAGCTATTTAATTTCAACTCATTTTGAACCACTAACTAGTTTATACCGAAAATAACAAAGCATATGAGCATTACAACTGATTAATCACCACAAAGTATCATGCACTAATAAATTACGGATACCGTAACTACAACTATATTATAAACGTCACAAAACAAGTTGCGTTAATTATGACTAGCTGACTAAGACTGATTAACTATGACTACGGTAATAACGACAAAAGCATCTGACAAATTACTTGCCATTCGGGGGAAGCAATAAAAAACCGAGCGGCGAGAAGCAATCAAATAATTATTCTCAAAAAAATAATTATTATGTTACGTTCTCTGAGTTCTCCGCGACGAGTGCGAGTATGAGAAGCGAAACACAATTGAGATGAGCGGTGAGCGACTACGAGAGTTCGGTATTTATAGCCGAGTGAAGGAGGAGCCGTTGCGTTGGCGTCGGGAATTCCGAATGTGTTGTCTAGGCGTAGCACTACCGGCAAGGGCGACAGCACCGACGAAGCGACAGATGTGCAGAGAAGGGAGGTCAGGCGGTGGGAAAGGTGGTCACCGCACAGTGGCCGTCCGAATTCTCTTCCACTGCACGGAGGCTGATAGATGAAGGGGAGGGCCTGGCTTCGGAGGCTTGTCCAAACGGCAGAGAACCGGACCAAACCGGTTCTTTGGGGAGGGCGCGCTGACTTGTGGAGGCCACCGCACGGTGGTCATGTGGGAGGGGAGGGTGCGTGGCGGGAGGGGAGGGTGCGTGGCGGGCCACACTGCCGTGTGATGCCACCGCGCGATGGCCATGCAGGAGGGGAGGGCACGTGGTGGGAGGGGAGGACGGACCGCACGGTGGTCGTGAGGGAGCGCCTCCACCTTGTTGACGAAGGATTCTTCAGCTTGTTGACTGCTTGCGCTTTAATTTGCTCGCTGCGACCCAACCCAAGTCGATACCCAACCAACGAACGCATGCACGATCGCAGATGCAATGTATGCGGAGTAGTACGGCCACACACAGTAGCTAATTCGGACAAGATATCAGCATCAACCGCGCGCCTGCCCTCTTTTCACAATCAGTGATTAACTCGAGCTAGCTAGGGCATGGCACGAGGTCAATCCTCCTGCGCGTGCACGTCTCGTCTGCTTCATTCCACTTGTTTTCGCCTGGAGTAGCTGTTACTAATTGTGTTTTCCACCTCCGGTCCGGTCCAAAATGCCTCCATAAATTGGCTTTTGGTTTCCGCCTGCTCCTCGTCTCAGTTTGGCGGATCGAAGCGACATTTTACGTATTAGTTAATCGTAACTAAATCTGAATGTGCAAGCCATGCCCGTCTTGGAGCTGCTTACGCTCCAGCGCTGCAAACTGAGGCGTGTTCCGCCTGGGCTTGCCTACCATGCAAGGGCTTTGAAACAATTATGCATATACAGTGTCCAGCACCTCAACTCTCTGGGGAACTTTGTTTCTGTTGTTGAGCTTCAAGTGTTTGAGAACCCTAACTTGGAGAGGATCGCTAATCTCCCCAGATTGCAAAAGATTGTCATCGTCTTATGCCCAAAGATGAAGGCACTGGAGGGTGTGCCCGTGCTCCAGACGCTCGTGCTGGATGATTACGACATGGAAACGCTACCGAAGTACATGAGAGATGTAGACCCAAGGCATTTGCTAGTGGACTGTAGCCTAGCGCTGCTCACTTCCATAGCCAAGGGAAAATCTAGCCCAGAGTGGGACAAGTTGAGCCATATCCAGCAAGTCAAGGCATATGCATACGATGGAGACAATCCAAGGAAATGGTACGTGTTGTACACAAGAGATCCATACGACTTGGGGACAAATATCAGCCGCTCTACCATATCTGGAGGTAAATTAACACAAGTCATTCATCTTAGTTTCCTCGGTTAATTCTTTTAGTTTGATTCCTTTGTTCCTCTTGTTCATTCCATATACCTTTCATTAGTGATTCCTACTTTTTATTCTTCTTTTTTAAAGAAATATTTCCAAAAAAAGATCGCTTGGTTGTGTTGTTTCAGGGGATGAAGAGGAATAGGACATACGAGGAACAAGAGGAGAATACAAATTAAGGAGAAAAATTAGGTGGCAACTTTGTCATTCTTTTTCTTACTTCAATCCATGACCTCACATGCCATGTCTACAACAAGATGACCCGGAGTTTCTTCCTAGGTACTTTACGAACATGTATTTTAAATTCTTTGTAGCACTACTAGCCCTTTGTGCTCTAAGTGTTGTCATTTTCCAACTTTCTCGTGGAATATATCAGTTTCCTTCATTTGCGATTCGTGGTTTTGATCTATGATAAATGAAGGACAAAAAATGTTAATAATGTCAAAAGACATAGTGTCGATAACTGTTACTTATGAGCTTAGGAAAACCTTACTAAAAGCGACGCCCCTGGATGAAACGCATCCAAGATACTAGTATGAAGTTGCATTGAGTGGTAGGTTCGATACTCAACTTGTAATGAAGGTGCCCCAACTCATGTTCATTTCTCTCCCTTTTCTATTGGAAATTGCTGGTTCATTCAGTGCCATGATTTGGACAAATCAGTAGCTATACTATGCATGCTTAAAACAGAAAATACATTTCCTTAAGCCTCACTTCAATATTTGGTTTATTAACATCGAAATGGTTAAACATGTCAAAATTGTGGTTAACGATTAGGTATTTTACCTAGACAAATTCGGGAAAGCCTTGCGAACGGACCTGTGATTCATTGCAACTGCGATTAATTTGACATGTCTTAACTACACTGGACTCAGAACGGACCTGTGATTCCACACTATGGCGCATGGCCAGTGCAATATCAAGTTCCTACACAAGAGTACACTTGGTGGCTTACAAGTTAGCTCGAAGCTTACCGTCACAAAATGGAGCCATGCATCCATGAATGGCTGACAGATTCAGCAGATTTTCTTCGCAATGTCCTTGATGACTTCATCCATGCCGAGCTTCTTCATTACTGTGAAGGGGAGCGGCATGTTCTGCATGTCAAATGGAGTGTGTTACTTAGATACAAAGCAAAATCATGGTGCTTCTTAACTAATGTAGTAAAAATCAATTAGAATGGCATCGCAAAATCATGGTGCTTCTTAACTAATGTAGTAAAAATCAATTAGAATGGCATCGCAAAGAAACAGTGTAATTAATGTAGTTGAATAGGTCGCTAGTATGAAACCATCAAACAGAATTGCAAACAGCCAAGTTTTTGGGTTATAGCTAGCTTTCAAAGGAAAAGCTGAGAGTACTATATGATTCAAAAATACAGAGATAGTTAACTAGATTACCAGCAGTGATATGAACACTTCACCACCTTCCTCACGTATCTCAAGGCACCCATGGCGTGGCTGAGACTTAGACAAAAATGATGATGATGTCAATCAAGAAAGGCAAAAGAAACACGAAACCTTTTTAGGGTTGATTGTCACATAAACCAGTGTGGTGAAGTTCATGATGATTATGAAGTTTTAACAGTGGAGATACCTTTTCAGGGTTGATTATCAAAGAACCCAGGAATAGCACTTTCCATACCCTCTTTCACCTTCAAAGCTCTGATCTTAAACTGTCTGCACTGGGTGCTGAAGAATTGGATAAAGAAGCAAGTGATAAGAGGAAACTACAAGCAAAATTGCAGAAAGAATTATTCAATACAATACAAAGACTGGCATGACATACTAAGATTACGGAAGGCTGGACAAGACTTGCAGAAGCATTCAACCAGACAAGGAGATTAGATAGTATTCTTTCCGATGTGCAATGTCAAAACAAGTTTGTTGGAAACGGATTTATTACAAAACATAATCAATCTTCAGTGTTGTCTCTAAAACAAACAAAAAAACAGCTTACATGACTGAGAATACAAATAGTTCTTTGTTTTGACACGTGGGTTGAAGAATGTTTCATTTCGCAGCGATTGTTGCAACTTGCGACCTTTTATTGGGTTCAATGCTAATGCAATCCTCTATTTTTCATCACCTGTTATAAATAATTTTCCCAACTAATTCCATGAAGCACAAGGCAAAAGGAACACTTCATAACAATTAAAAAAAAATATTAGTTGAGCACAGTGAATACAAACAAATTGGGCTAACGTTAACAGAATTGTTTACTTTGTCCTATGTCAATGCAGGCATTACTATATTACTCTACAAAAGAAAGAAAGAAAGAAAGAAAGAAAGAAAGAAGCTTAAAAACTCCTACACCCTTTTCCATCAAAAAACAGTTCGAGTTTTACCTAAAGTCGTAAACAATGGCTACATCCACCTAACTAAAAACTCCTAGTATCCTACATTAGGGATCATAAGAAAATGTGACTATCTCCAATATACTCGGTCCAATCCCCAAGCAGACCATTGATATGAGAAACAATAAAGAGCATATTTTGCTTGTATTTCCCTTTTGTTGAATTATAAAAACAGAAATAAGGCTTCGTTAAAAGAAACGGAAATGAGGTTCTCTACCTCCCTTGTTCCCCAAAAGAATATATGTTCTATTGAAAATTGGGGGTTTGCTTGCAAAAAAGACAAGCTACAAAAACTGTTGAATGATCAGCAATCCAAGGACAGCAATTTTTAGCAATTTTTAGAACCCGAGAAGGAAATGGTCCACTCTCCTTTAGGAACTAACTATTCGAATAGTTAAAAGTCTTGAGAAGACAGTTGATTCTCTAAGCCAACTTAATGAACATTTGGGCTACAATACAGATAGTGATCCGAAAGAAGTGAAGACGGTAACTGCCAGAGTGAAAACTACATAGGGCCTGTTTGGAACGAAAGAATTCAATTCCCGCTGAAACGGGGCCATAATTTGCAAATGGGCCTATCAAAGTTTGGACACTTCTATTTTTTTCTAGAAGAGTAACTTCATATGTTTTAACTTGTGACTCCTATTAGACTTCTTTAAAAGTTGGATTACATGGTATGTTCCAACTTCAAATGATCATGATTCATGGATCACCTATGATGCACGGACACGGATACGTCGACACGACACCGATACGGGAATTCGCCATTTTCCCAAAAATACCGATACGGTGACACGGCTATATATATTTATATATTTATAGTAAGAGGGGGACTTACGCGTACTGGGAGAGCCGGAGAGGTTGGAGGTGTGACCGCGCGAGGGAGGTCTGAGGTGGCGCAATGAGCCGGCGGCGAGAGGGAGGAGGTGTGGGAGCCGGCGGCGTGAGGGAGGAGGAGCTGGGGCTGGCAGCGCAGCAAGGGAGGAGGGCACTTGACCCGGTGGCGCGAGGGAGGAGGCCAGGAGGGAGCTCGATCCAGCGGCGCGAGGGAGGAGCGAGCTCGATCCAGCGGCGCGGTGAGCCGGCGGCACGGAGAGGCGGAGGGGCGCGCGTGAGGGAGGACGCCAGGAGGGAGCTCGATCCAGCGGCGCGAGGGAGGAGCGAGCTCGATTCGACGGCGCGAGGGAGGCGGCGCGGAGAGGCGGAGGCGCGCGAGAGGAGACCTGGAGGGAGCTCGATCCAGCGGCGCGAGGGAGGAGCAAGCTTGATTCGACGGCGCGAGGGAGGCGGCGCGGAGAGGCGGAGGGGCGCTCGCGAGGGAGGAGACCTGGAGGGAGCTCGATCCAGCGGCGCGAGGGAGGAGCAAGCTCGATTCGACGGCGCGAGGGAGGCGGCGCGCGAGCCGGCGGCGCGGAGAGGCGGAGGGGCGCGCGCGAGGGAGGCGGATAGGTCTGCTCGGGTGCGGGGATTTGGGAGGAGGGTTAGTGCATTTGGCAGGATTGCCTGACCGGGGGCGCGGGCCGTGTCCTGGGCCGTGTCGGACACGTGGTCACACCGTGTCCGACACGTGTCGGGATTTTTTATAATTAAAATTAAATTTTAAAGTAGCCGATACTCCACCGACACGTGTCGGAGCCGTGTCCGACACGTGTCGGTGTCGGACACGGCGTTTGACACGGATACGGCAGTTTTCCGAAGTGTCGGTGCTTCAGAGTGGATCACACACTTATAAAACAGAAGGCCCGCTTGTTTCCTCCACCTTCCTTCTCCTGCTTCCAGTTGCCCCAAAGTTCCCACCTTTTAACCCCATTAATCTAACTCAAAACCCCACTAAGTTGACCTTAAACTAAGAATCACCTCAATCTCACCCAAAACCCTAAATCTTTTACTAAGAATCACCTTAATATCGTCCACAATCCCAAAACGAAATTTTTTCGTGGACGAGAACGACCGACCAAGCACAAGTAGACAGCAACATACACCACCAGACACCAGACGTATATCAGATGTAATCAAATAGCATGCAAGATAAAAGCAACAGCAGGAAGAACTAAATTGCAGACGACAAAGACATGCGTAAAAAGAACAATTTCATCAGATAGACAACATACTGTTCCCAACTTCTAGCGCAGTTCTCATAGACTGCAGAGATCCAAGGTCTCGAGTACTACAATACATTGATTCAAGAAATGAACCACTAGAAGTGCATGACAAAAGCGATAGATAATGCAGGATAAATGATATGCGCGTACTTATGCGCTTAGTCGACCTCCTCAATCTTGGGGCCAGCGCCCTGGTACATCTTGGCGATGATGGGGTTGCAGATGCCCTCGAGCTCCTTCATCTTGTCCTCAAACTCATCGGCCTCGGCCAGCTGGTTGTCGTCCAGCCACTGGATGGCCTGGTTGATGGCGTCGTCGATCTTCTTCTTGTCCGCGGCCGGGAGCTTGGAGGCGATCTTCTCGTCCTTGATAGATTGTCCTTGATGGTGTTGCGCATGTTGTAGGAGTAGTTCTCCAGGGCGTTCTTCGTCTCCACCTTCTTCTTGTGCTCCTCGTCGTCCAACTTGTACTTCTCCGCGTCCTGGACCATCTTCTCAATCTCCTCCTTGCTCAGCCTGCCCTTGTCGTTGGTGATGGTGATCTTGTTCTTCTGCCCGGTGGTCTTGTCCTTGGCAGACACGTTCAGGATAAAGTTCGAGTCAATGTCGAAGCAAACGGTGATTTGAGGAACACCCCTGGGGCAGGGGGATGCCGGAGAGCTCAAACTTGTCCAACAGGTTGTTGTCACGGGTCCTGGTCCTCTCACCCTTGTAAACCTGGATGAGGACACCAGGCTGGTTGTCGGAGTAGGTGGAGAACACCTGCCCCTTCTTGGTGGGGATGGTGGTGTTCCTCGGGATCAAGACGGTCATGACACCTCCGGCAGTCTCCAAACCAAGAGAGAGGGTGACATCCAACAGTAGGAGGTCCTGGACCTTCTCGTTGCCCTCTCCGTTCAAGAAGGCGGCCTGCACTGCAGCTCCGTAGGCAACAACCTCATCTGGGTTGATGTTCTTGCAAAGCTCCTTCCCGTTGAACAAGTCCTGGAGAAGCTGCTGCACCCTTGGAATCCTAGTGGAGCCACCAACAAGGACAACATCATGAACAGAGCTCTTGTCCATCTTGGCATCCCTGAGGCACTTCTCCACAGGCTCCATACACTTCCTGAAGAGATCCATGTTGAGCTCCTTGAACCTGGCACGGATGATGGTTGAGTAGAAGTCAATGCCCTCATACAGCGAGTCAATCTCAATGGTGGTCTGGGCAGTGGAGGAGAGGGTCCTCTTCGCCCTCTCGCAAGCTGTCCTCAGCCTCCGGAGAGCCCTGGGGTTGCCGCTGATATCTTTCTTGTTCTTTCTCTTGAACTCCTGGACAAAGTGGTTGGCCATCCGGTTGTCAAAGTCCTCACCACCAAGGTGAGTGTCCCCAGCTGTGGCCTTGACCTCAAAGATACCCTCCTCAATGGTGAGAAGGGAGACGTCAAAGGTACCGCCTCCGAGGTCAAAGATGAGAACATTCTTCTCACCAACGCTGCTAGCCTTCTTGTCAAGACCATAAGCAATAGCGGCAGCAGTCGGCTCGTTGATGATACGCATAACATTGAGACCAGCAATCACTCCAGCATCCTTGGTGGCCTGCCTCTGAGAGTCATTGAAGTAGGCAGGAACAGTGACAACAGCATTCTTGATGGTGATACCAAGGTAGGCTTCTGCAATCTCACGCATCTTGATGAGGATCATGGAGATCTCAGCTGCAAACTGCTTTTCCTCACCCTTGTACTGGACAACAATCATAGGCTTGTCACCAGGTCCAGGAATGACCTTGAAGGGCCAGAGTTTAATGTCACTCTGGACAGGAGCATCTGTAAATCTCCTGCCAATAAGACGCTTCGCATCTGCAGAGAAGAATTGATGTCAGTAATTGGCTACTTGCGATATAAATTTATACTACAATGATGCATGTACAGTAATAAATAAAGAACATCAGCAATACAAATCAATATTGCTATGCCAGGACAAGCACCAATAACTTCTTTGCAACCAGAATACAAGCATTTGTGTCCAACATATGGCAGGAGGCAACATCCAACAAAAATATAAGACTTATGGACTAGACCACTTACAATAAAATAAGCTAAGAGCTGTTCTCATGCTTACAACTGAAATAGGGGAAATATCTTGCACGGTTGCTAGATCAACACACTGTTCACAGATTCCTATGTGATCTGATCTAGAACCCTAAAGAAAAGCATAAGGTAGGGTATGCTAAGCACTACCAATTTGACAAATTAGGAAAGCTAGAACGTGTAAACGGCTATATAGTAACCGGAAGCTCATCAAGGAGCAACCAGTGTCGCAAGGTCCGTTCCCCCTTGTTATATGCCATATTTCGAGACACATAGTCACAAAAGAAGACCATGTGTCAGATACCACATGGCATTAGAAGCTGCATTAAGCGTTTACATGGATTAAAAAGAATCATCGATAACATTTAATAACTAAGCATGCAACTAGAACGTGTAAATGGATATATAGTAACTGGAAGCTCATCAAGGAGCAACCAGTGTCGCAAGGTCCGTCCCCCCCTTGTTATATGTCATATTTTGAGGCACATAGTCACAAAAGAAGACCATGTGTAAGATACCACATGGCATTAGAAGCTACATTAAGCGTCTACATGGATTAAAAAGAACCATCGATAACATTTAATAACTAAGCATTTAAAAAGATGGTGATTTTTTTGGGATAATTACTGTAAGTTCAGCAAATGGGCTACTTTACATCACAGGATGCACACTGTCGGGTTCAAAACTTCCAAATATGCAATCAAATCCATCAAATCTCTTTGGAAAATCAGTTCACTGTTACATAGTGGCTGTAAACCCCCAAAAAAAAATGAAGCTGTATGAAGTGGAGATCAGATGGTAGTGCATGATGTAGATTGATCATCATCTGAGATGCAGAGATGTAGTATGGATAAAACATCGTCACTTCTCCTTTCAAAACCTCTTTAAAGCAGGATGACACAAATAAAATAGCCTTTTTCATCAATGGAACATTTGAACACACCAAAAACAGGATGATTGTACAGTGATGTCGAGCTAACGAACTAGTATCCCACATCCAAGAATATTTACCAAAAAACACACATCTGGTATATTCATCCGTACGAAACCCCAGAGATCTGAGCAGGCCGGACTAGGCTAGATGACAACACCAAACACGCTAGAGCTTCAGATCCACAGATCTAACGCATGGAAGAAAAAACAAGAATAAAGCAGGAAGGAGAGATGCGAGGTGGGGAGGAGGGCAGCAGAGTGGCTCAGCGAAGACGGTGTTGATGGGGTTCATGGCGACCTGGTTCCTGGCGGCATCGCCGATGAGCCTCTCGGAGTCGGTGAAGCCCTTGTCGTTGGCGATGATCTCGACGCGGTCGTGCTACCACACGCTCGCCGACGCACGGGCAGGTCGTGCCCAGGTCGATCCCGATAGCCGGACCCTCGCCCTTGCCCGCCATGGAGTTTCTCGCACTGCAGTACGGTGGCGGCGGCTAGGGTTTTGGGAGGGGGAGAGGAATTTATAGCGGAGGAAGCGGGTTCTGGAAGGTTCCGAGGGAGGGGCTTATTGATGTCGGATGTTGATCGGACGGTCGTGGGCGCGCGGGGCGTAGGTTTCATTCTCTTGGGCGGCTTACCGAGCCAGCAAAGCTTTCGAAAAAAGTCCTCTCATTTTCGTTTAGTTTAGATCAGTCGTGACGTGACATTTTTTTATATAGGATTGTCTACATTATTCACATAAATTTGACTGATTCAACCCAGAAAATTAGTCACTTTTTCAATCGCACGATCTCAATCCAACGGTCCTCGCCGCCTCCATCCAACCTAGAAAAATTTCTTCACCGCGTCTCCATCCCCTCTGCGCGCCTCCTCCTCTTCCTTCACCGGCGCGCCTGTCTCCCCGCCTCCCCCGCCGCCACCTTCTTCCCTATCTCCGGCAGCTACCGTCGTCGGATTCGCCATCGCCACCCCCGCCTAGTCGATTCTCGTCGCCTCGCCGACCTCCACCACCCACCACCCTCCTCCGACCCGCGGTCGGTTGCGCCACCGCTGCCTCACCGCCCGTCTCTCCCTCTATAGGCAAGCCCCGTGAACCCAAAACCTAACCCGGTGAACCGGCTTGGGCGTGAATCTTCAAGCATATCCTAAGGTCAGAAAATCGACTGGTTTCTAAAAAAACATTGACATATTTCAAGCAGTTCTGTTTTTTATATCGCTTATCGCTGACCTTTTCTTATTGTTATTATTATTGTGCGAAAAAGAAAGCTCCGTTTTGAAAGAGAGAAAAAAGAAATATCTTTTCACTATGTTTATTTACTTGTGTTCACGGAGTAGTCTTGTCATATGGCGTGACACGAAAACACAAAGGGATTTACTGCAATCCACCTTGGAAAAGAAGAAGGAAATGGAGATTGGTTTTGGGCTTAACCCGAAACATTTGTATTGGCCTATATGTTATACTTCTGCTGGGTTTTTCGGCCTATATATTGGCCCATGAAACTATTGGCTTGGCCCGTCTGGCCCATTCATATGCTGACTGAGCGAGTGCTAGTTTTTTTTTTTTAGACCGTGAGTGGCTCGTTGCTCACACATAGGAGTGAGTGGCTCGTTCCAACGAACCTGTGCATAGCCAAACTAATGGAGTAAGCAACTACTAGCTAATCAAATTAATGCTAATAAAGCGCAATCTATCTAATCTAATACTACTAACACCTCTGAAAGATGGAATTGTAAAGCAACTCCTCTACAACTAGCTAGTGCAGCAGAATACATAATTGCTGCAAGTACTTGTTGCTGCATTCACTCGATGTATGTATGAGTGCATATTGATGTGTTGTCAGCTTTCAGTTCGAGATTGAGGGGATTTATAGTACATGTAGATGACGAGTTGCCATCCATCCATCTGAATTATACATAATTCTCAACATTAATCTATCGCAAGGCTAGCATTAGCATTTAGTAGCATCCGTGATCCATCCATCAGTCCGCCGCTTCGTTCTGTTCAAGCTCATTCGTTCGACCGTTCAGTTCGTTCAGACTTCGCAGACGCAGTGAGCAATTAATTCTACCGCTTTATATCATTGCTATTGTATGACTGTCTGCGTGCATGCATGCTTCGGTTCAAGAAGAAGAGGAGGAAGAGGAGGAGAGAGAGATCTAGAGAGAGAGAGAGAGATTACGTACACAAGCTGCACAAGCAACCAACCAGAGGGGAGGGAGGAATCCGATCAGGTCCAACGGGCTGCCAAATGCAAATGATCAACAATCCACTGTTGCCATAGCAATAATCCATTCTCTCTCTTGTCTCTTTCTGCTTAGTTATAGAGACTCTTGGGACCAGAGCGACTTTTGCCATAGCAAGAAATATGCATTGCATGCATGCTCTGACAGATCCGCAACATGCACAACACAAGAATGTTTTCCCTTCCATCTTCCTCCTCCTATACAGAGAGATTCCTAGCTTCAACTGGTGGTGACCTTGGGCCCTACGTATGTTATATTTTACACTACACACGTTACAGGGTAAGCACTGCAAGTAATACTACTGCTTTGCTTTTTCTTTCCTTGCCTGACCCAGAATTTGGAAATCTGGCAGGGTATGAGGTCAAAGTGCTTCTGACTTTGGCACCACACCATACATGATGTGCATTTGCTGAACCAAGTTTAAGGCATCTACAAGGTAGTAATCAGGGCTTCAGATGGTTCAGTTGTCACAGGTTTCGGAAATGGTCCCTTCAATGATTCATTCTTCGGTAATCAACTACCTAACCACGAGCAAAGAATTAATAGTAGGCCATCAGGCTCCACAAGACTGTTAGGATAGCATCATATCAGCATGCATGTAAAAGACCACTGCACATGTCATATATGATCTAAATAGTGCTGATTAAAAGTGATGAAGTAGTATGGCTTTACGTATTAGAGTATGACATAAGCCATGTCTCAATCATGACCATTCATTCATTCAGGCACTGGTGAACCTACTGAACTTCAGAGTCACACTAATTCATACCATCATGTGCTGCACAAACTAAACAGGAATCTTAATTAGATGCAGCTGTAGGTATAGGTCGATGTAGATCACCTGCACACTTCACACAGTTAGACATCACTAGAAATGCCCATCTTTCCCTGACAAGATACATTCCTCTAAAATTTCGATGAGTTATCAGTGTATGGCACACACAACTCACTCCAAGAGTCCCAAGTGCTCAAACAAGGATCAGCAACAACAACAACAAAACTACTATTACTTCTTCTCTACAAATTAACAACTGTGAGAACTACACTACAAGGCCAATTTGCAGTAAAAAAACAAGCTCTTACTTAGATTAGATGGCTTGTCTTGCAAATTTTGCGGGATGTTACTTCGAAAGAACACAACAAGAACCCCCACATGATCACCTGCTCTGCAAATTGCAGTCCGTGTTGGGTGAGAAAATTGGGGGTACATGTCAACATGTCCTCTTCATCTGCTTGCGAGGATGCATGCCCATGCCTATGCCTATACGGCTATACCAGACGAATCTTACGCTTAAAGCCTAAATAAAGGCAACCAATCTACTGCATGCTACCTTGTTGTAGGGCACTTCGTTAACTACAAATCCCTCCGATTATAGCATCAGATTAGCATCAAACAATGCGTGTCGCGAGTAGATGACAGGAGCAGATAGGGACGCAATTGCGATTCTTGCAGCGCCAGCACATTGTTGTTGCCTTCCTCACCACTTGTCTACTCTAAAGTTGGCACATGTCTATCATTGACACAGTGTTGGTTTGATGTGTTCCAATACAGGGTTTCACTTATTGGAACAGCATAGATCGAAGAGCACATATATATACACAGACAATGAGGACAGGAAAATCATACATTCTTGTCACGGAGAGGGCCTCGTCGTCCCCCTCGGGGCGACTCACCCTGCCGCCTAGTGCCCCCCGCCGCACCCCGCCAGGCCGCCGTCGCCATCAGCGACCTGCTCCAGCGGCGGCGACCCCCCACCCTCCCCCTCTCTCTTCCCCTCCTTTCTCCTCTCCTCTCCTCCTTTCTCCTCCCCTATTGGTTGGTTTTTCTCCGTCGAGAGGTGCTAGCCAGGCCGTGGTGTCCTCGCCGGATCCGCTCCGGCCTGGCCGGATCGAGTCACCCGCCGACGGATCTGCGTCCTGGCGGCCAGCTCGCCGCGGATCCGCGCCTCTCCGGTGCTAGGCGTGGTGGTGGCCGGTGGCGCGTCATCGGCGCCCGAATTGGCGCTCTTCTGGCCGGATCTGCGCTCTGGCGGCGTTCGGCCGCCGGTCTCTTCTTCGGTGGCGACTGCCGTCTTTGCGCGGCGCCGATGGTGGTTGTGGTCGGATCCAGCCGTCCTGGGCTGGGTTCTACCGCCTCCGTCCCTCTTCTCACCCCTCTGTGGCCGGATCCACGTCGGGCGCCCCGTGTCAACGTGCTCGGCCGCGGCGTCTGCCTCCGGTCGCGGGCCTCGCACATCGGGGGAGTGGCCGTGGGCGCGGAGCGGCACGTTGTGGATGTGCTTGCAGGGCACGACCAAGTCGGAGCTCGTGTTCGCCGGTGTGATGCCCTGCGTCTCGTGTGCATGTTCCAGGTGGCGCCGTGCACATGGATGTCCGCGCTGGCGCGGTGCTATTGCCGGTGCTGGTGCTGTTGGGCGAGGGTCGCTTGGCCCGTACCACCTTTTGTGCAAGTTTCCGGGGCGGGGAGCCGCAAGCGAATGCTCTGCCCGGCTTGCTGGTGCCAATGTCGTGGATGCCCTCGGGTGCCATTCCCTCCCTGGAGGCGACATTATCGCGTCTCCTCCACCCTAGATGCTTCTCCGGGTGAAAACCCTATCCGGGTGTCCGGATGGGCGACGGTGGCATTGATGTCGTTACCTTCTTGAAGGCGTCGCTTCAAGTAGCCCCTGCTCTCTTCGTTTTCAACCGTCGGCTTCTTCTGTAGGTTTACCCCTACATCCTCGATTCACAGTGGCTCTTCATTCCGGATTGGCGCTTCACGATAGCAATTTGGGCCAATGCGCGCTCCTCTGAAGCGACGCGCTGCCGACTTGTGTGGCAGAGAGGTGCGGCGTGGGAGCAGGGCTCCGCCGACCGAGTGTCTTGTGTGGCTGAGAGGTGCGGCGTGGGAGCAGGGCTCCGCCGACCGAGTTGTGAGGGGGACAGTTGTTTGGTTGGTTTGCGCGCGAGTTGAGTTGGGTTGGTCTTGCTTATTGTTTGATTGTGCCTTTTGGTGTGGGCGTCGTTCCGTTTGAGTTGAGGTTGTATTGTCGTCTCGGGGTTGGCTGCTGGTTTTTCTCTCTGAAACCGTGCATTTGTTAAGGTTTCTGGGCCCTGTTTCCCTTATATATGCTCGGCTGGAGCTCTAGCCCGCTGTGATCTTTCAAAAAAAAATGAAAAATGTTGTTAGATATGGTACAGCTAGTAAAATGAAAAAGGCTGTTAGTTACGGTAGTGTTGATCCAGTCCAGTTAAGTTAGGATTCAAATAAGAATGACAGTTCCAGGTCAAGCAGCAAGTGGAGTACAACTCAATGGGAATGACCAAATTCATCTAGAGTCCCAGACCAATATGATACATGTGATGAGTGTTCTGACCAAACATGGCACTGACAATCAAAAGTGCTTAACTGCCAGAATAACAGCTGGTTTCTGTCCATTTATGTACATCTGAATATTCCAAGCAGGACATGACAGTTAACTCCTAATTTATGGATTGTGAATTCTCTTTCTATTTCATTCCTAACTGCTATAATCAGACAGATATGATGTAACCTGACAATACAAGTCGATTAATCCACAATGCAATCATATTTACAAGGAATAGCTTGCATATGGATTTTGATTAAAGTAGACTACATGTTTGATGTTGGTCTAGGAATCTTTTCTGCACCTTCCAAACAAACTTTGACAGTACAAATCAATAGTTACTGGATTCGCTATAAAATCCTGCGAATTGCGAACCAGATTCATCGAATCCGAACAGGTTTAGAGTATATGGTTCGTGTTCGCAGTGAAAATTAGAAGAAAAAATGACGAACTGCGAACCTGAATTCTATACTATAACTCGGACGAACTGCGTTTTCGGTAACTATGAAATCAATATAATCAGAGAAGAATACACGGAGTAAAACAAAGATGACAGCTTGTGGTGTGCACCATGGTCTCAAACTCAAAAAGCTGGCTGGTTGAAAAGACTAACCAAAGGTAAAGTGGATAAAAGCTGCAGGCTGGCACTTCTTTCTAACAGAACAATAGTATCACACAACATGAAGGCATAATTACAGCAATGGAAATATAGCACCCTTTCCCGTGATGGCTTTCACTGCGGAAATATTACAAAAAAATCTACACTTTGGACTTACAAAGGCCTAGAAAATCTTTGGCCAACATCAGATAAAGTGGTGATGGTATTGCTTACATTGTTCTCTCTGCTCCCTCGTTGTCCTAAACGCAGTATGAATAAAGGGGTGACCAAAAACAGCTCAAAAAGACCCTAGAAGACTTGACAAAAATTGCAAGCAATTTGCATTGTGTACTAATTAAAGGTGTTGCCAACTTGCCATGACTAAAGTGCGTGACAGTTAGAAAGGGGTCAATAAACTTGACAGAAATTGCAAGGAATTTGTATTAGGAACTTGTATAGGGTAGATAACAGTGTGTAAAGTTTCACTTTCAGACAAGTCAGTATGGAGCTTTCAGATATTATTATTCTCCATTCCTCATGTTTCCGATGGATGAAGGCGCAATAGTATTTTCTACAGTCTGCATACAGCTCGCCAAAAAGGGCAAAACAAAGCATCTGCCTTCGTAGTTTGTTATACCAGATTAAAAATCTTAACAGGATATTTGGATATCAGATAGTCCATTTATGTTCATATTATGTAGTACAACTGTGTACATCCTTTTACAAAGGTACGATCAAACGCCTAGAAAAAGAACCTATTCACTCTGTAACAACAAAATTACTGTAAATAACCAGCACCTCACATGTCACAAACTACACATGGAAGAAGAAAAATATATCGATCTGAAGTTCTCAATTCCTCATCATGTTCATGTTATATACATCCAATCATCCAATTGGCATGATCAGGAGATCATAGACCAAAAAAATTACAGCACAAGAGCTACACTAGAACACCGCATCAAACAAGTTAATACAGCCACCATTTTCAACAACTCACTGATCACCACCACTACCGGGAGGCGAAGGCAAGGGGATGACCCGGTTGTTCTTCCCCACCACGATCGTAATGTACCCGCCGTCCTCCTCGCCGGCTGCCGGCTGTTGCGGCGACCTCCGCGCCCTCATCGCCTCCTCCGCCAGAGCCCGCCGGTACAGCTTCTCCTCCGCGTCTTTCAAGAACTGAAAGTTGGGCGGCGGTGATACCGCCACCGCCGGGCTCGCCGTCGACTCGAACAGCGGGTTGTACGATTTCTCCATCACCACCGGCGGCACCGGCGAGGCCGCCGGCGTCAGGAACGGCGTCTCCGAGCAATGAAGCAGCTCCCCGAGGCTCCGGCTCCTGCCGCACCTGCTCCGGCCGTCCTCGGACTCGAGGTCCTCCTTGGTCTCCTCCTTGATGGTGAACAGCAGCCGGGGTGGGCCGACGAGGCTGCCCAGCCTCATCAGCTGCGCCTCCACCGTGTCGTCGTCATCGTCGACGCTGCCGTCGACGGCCACGGCCACCACAGCGTCGCCGGCGTGCGGCTCATGGGCGTAGGTTGAAGCGAGGGCGGGCGGTTTCTTGAAACAGAAGAGCTGGAGCAGCTCACGGGAGGAGGATGAGGGAGAGGAGGCCGCGTCGGAGATGGCGGCGGCTCGGCGGCGCAGCCGGCGCTTGTGCACGAGGAGGTAGTAGAGCTCGGCGGTGAGCGCGAGTAGCAGCAGGGCGGACACCACCGTGAGCCCGACGCCTAGCCTGCTTAAAGCTCCCATCTTTCCTAACAGTGTCTCTTCCTCTTGTAACAAACTAACTCGGAATCACCATTAGAGGAAAGGAGCAAGAAAGCAAAGCAGCAATCAGAAGAAGAAGAAGATGCCTCAAAAAGTTGCTTATTTGCTAAGCAAGTCAGATTCTTCTCCTGCTCAAAAGCTCAGAACTTGCTCACAGACATAGATTCACGCACAGAAGCAAAGTTGAATATAAAAAGGTTCAGGACTTGCTCACCAAGATCAGATTTTGCCAGCTATATCTATATCCTAGCACTATGGCAGAACAAAGAACAGTGAGAAACAACAACAGCAAGTCAGCAACAAACACTGGAACAGAGGAACCAGCCAAGAACAGTGAAAAGTTGAGGCCAAGGAAGGGAGAGGACACACAGATGGAAGAAGAAGAAGAAGAAGAAGAGCTGCAACAGTACAAACAATCAAAGAACAGGGAAGGAGAAATGAAGAGCACAGTTGACCCAAGCCAGGGGAAGGGGAAGGGGAAGGGAAAGGAAGAGGACCAAAGACCAAAGGCAGTAGTACAGAGTGCACCAAAACAAATGCTGCGGTGATTTGTATGTGGTGATAAGGTAAGGAAGGGCTCTCTGTTCTAGGGAGGGGAGAGAAAGAGAGGGAGGAAGGTAGGCGACAGGGGAGGGCTTCACATCAGTACATCACATGCGGGAGGTGGAGAGGGAGTGAGAGACTGCTGTTTGCTTCTGCGAAAACAAAGCAAGATTGTCCTCAAGCGGAGAGAGACGTCGTAAATACGGATAATATTTTAATTCTAAATTTTTTGTGAGTAAAAAAAACACATAAAATTATAGATACATAAAACAATACTAACAACAGGTAACTCGTTGTACTTCTATACATACACAATAATAAAATTATAACAGAATAGTTTGATCACACGACTAACTTACAGTCGAGCTTGATGAAGAACAAGAAGCACTCGAAGCAGTGCAGAACTTAGATAAAGCAGTAGAACGAGTGATCGCGTATATACGCTGCCCTGAAATCTTATTACCTTCCCGTGTAAGTGAACTCTGCAACAATAGTTCAAAGATACCCGCTCACCCTCATTCCCGGTGCACGTCGAGGAGAAGAGACGGCTTGGTTCTACAGCATAACTCTCCAGAACAGTAGAACAGATAGTAAGAAGAATAGAATAAAAATGAATTAATCTCTTTTTTTAGGTTTGGACACCTCCAGATCTTTTAAAGGTCGAAACAATTACTCTCTAATAACTGCATAATACAGCACATATTAAACCACTGATAACTGCCAATTCAAAACTAAGTAATGGTAATTAAGCAGTGTTTATCAATTCTTGATTACGCATTGGTCTACAGCTTCGACTAATATATTTCGACCACTTTATTTCATCTACACTGGTCTATAGATCCGATTAGTGTTTTTCGTCCACTATATTTCGACCACTTTATTTCGATCACTTTATCTCGACCACATTGGTCTATGGATCCGACTAGTGTTTTTGACCGCTGTGTTTCGACCACATCAAAAGGAGAGAGAGAAATGCACAGTTAGCAAAATAAAGGTGCACTGGGTTCACGACACGTTCACGATCGTGCGTGGCAAGTCACGCGATTGCCACATGAATATACGTGCAAGCGTGTGTACATGTGTGTGTAACTTTAGCTATAGTTCTCCTCATGTCACCCATGTCATGTGTTATATGTTTCAAGGGGGGGCAATGACTCCACCTTATAATTGCCCTTCCACCACTTGGCTAGGTAATATAAGATTAAACCATGCATATTTTGGAATTTTAGGAATGAATGAGTATTTACACTTATAAGCCCAATTCTAACAATCACCCACCAATTCCAAGGCAAGCAGCAAAAACGATGATAAGGACTATTGTGTTGAAGTGTTGTTAATATACCAGTCTTTTAGTGTAAGTCTCGTACGGGTTGAACTTGCACCTAGAATAACAAGATTCATCTTCTCACATCTGATGAATAGACTATGCCTTGAATTCACAGCTTTTCATTATTAGATTTCACTTGAAATCTCAACTGATACTAGGCTGTTAAAGAACCACGCCTAAATGGAGCATTGTTTGGTTATGCTCCCTTATCTGCTCATTAGCTTTTCTAGAGAATGCCCTATTCTTGTGAACTACGACCTCACAGTTAAGTTCAAGTATGTGTATTCATTTTATGTATCATGTAGGTTAATACTTTTTCCCTCATTGGACATTAAGACTTTAAGCCACCTTTCCATACAATTGAGAGTACTTTGTCTATTATGACACATGTACATATATCATTAATTGTACTCTCTTGTTACAACTTCAACTTATTTTCCCATTACCTAAGTCACGAGATCTCTGATCAAGAAGGTATGAGTTACTGTTGAGTTGTAACTCCAATGGGCCTCAATCCCATGTCCATAGACGCAACGGAAATCACCTTCCGTGCTAGCCCCTTTGTGAAAGGGTCTGCCAGAATTTTCTGAGTGTGAATATAATTCACAGTAGTCACTCCGGAGTTCGTCAGTTTTTTGACAAATTTAAGCCTACGCTTCATATGTCTGGAGGACTTCATATTATCCTTAGTACTTGTAACCTTAATCAACACTGTTTGGTTATCACAATACATTAGGATTGTCAGTATTAGTTTTTCAACCAATGGTAAGTCTAACAGTAACTCTCTAAACCATTCAACCTCAACAGTGGTTGTATCTAGTGCTACAAGTCTGCTTCCATGGTTAACCTCGTCAATATGGTATGTTTACACAACCTCCATGAAACTGCGGCACTTGCTAGGGTAAAGACATAACCACTTATAGTTTTGATCTCATTTGCATCAGAGATCCAATTTAAATCACTATAACCTTCTAATACAAATGGATACCCAGTATAGTGAATTATATATGAGGTTATGCTTGTCGAGTAGTGCAACACTCTCTCACGTGTCTTCAAGTGATCATCTCCTGGGTTAGAAGTAAATCGACTTAATTTACTCACAGCAAATGATACGTTATGTCTTGTGGCACCAGATAGATATATAAGAAACCCAATAATTTGTGAATATCTCACTTGATCTTTGCCTAATCCCTGATTCTTTCAAAGTTTAACACTAGCATCATAAGGAGCTGGAGAAATCTTGCAGTTCTCAAGGCCGAACCGATTCAATATTTTCTCGGCATAATGGGATTGGTTCAATGTGATCCCATCCTCAATTTTGATCAATTTAATCTTCAGAATAACATCTGCCTTTCCTAAGTCTTTCATATCAAAAGCATCTAGATAAGAAAGATTTGACATCGTCAATAACAACAGTGTTAGTCCCAAATATAAGTATGTCATCGACATACAAACACAAAATTACTCCTTGACCACCCCACAATGACGATAATATACACACTTATCTACCTCATTCATAGCAAAATCAGCAAATGTTAAAGTTTTATCAACCTTCTTGTGTCATTATTTAGGTGCTTGCTTTAGGCCATATAAGGATTTGATTAATTTGCACACCTTATTTTCCTGTCCAGAAATCACAAAATCTTCTGGTTGCTCCATATAGATTTCTTCCTACAACTCTCTATTAAGGAAAACTATCTTTACATCCATTTGATGGATATGTAGACTATGGTGGTTGATCTGGCAACAAAAGAGTAAGTATCAAAATAATCCTCACCTTCTTTCTAAGTATAACCCTTGGCCACAAGTCTTGCCTTGTACTTATCAATAGTACCATCAGCCCTCACTTTCTTTTTAAAGATTCACTTGCATCCAGCAGATTTGTACCCGCTAGGATGATCAGTGATCTCCCAAATCCCATTAGTCATGATGGAATCCATCTCGCTATGGACTGCCTCTTTACAGTACTCAGCATCAGGTAATGCATAAGCTTCTAAAAGAGTTTTTGACACATCATCCACGAGGCATACAATAAATTATTCATCAAATGTTTTCTCAACCCTTTGTCTCTTGCTCTTGCGAGGAGTCTCTTTGACTAAATTGTTATCTTCCTCAGGAATATCATAAACTGGTGGTATATCACTCATTGTTTCAGAGATAGTGGTAGGCTTAAAATTACTATTATTCATAGTTTGATTATCCTCAGTTCGAGAAGTACTACGTACCTACAGTTCTCATATGATAAATATCCTCAAAAAATGAAGCATTTTCGGACTCTATTGTTATGTTAGCAATAATCATAGGAGTTTCTGAGTTTACTACTAAAAATCAGAGGTCATGTTGTTATGAGTATATCCTAGTAAGACACAATCGACTGTTTTAGGTCCAAGCTTTCTCTTTTTCTGCAATGATATATTGACTTTTGCCAAACATCCCTAAGTTCGCAGAAAATTAACGTTGGGGTTTCTCCCCTTCCATCCCTCATGCGGAGTAATCTCACACATTTTACTGATTACTCTATTTAGGACGAAAGTTGTCGTGAATATAGCTTCCTCCACCACATCTTAGGCATATCGACACTCTCCAACATGACATTCACCAAGTCTGTTAGTGTCTGTTTTTTTCTCTCAGCTACCTCGTTTGATTAGGGTGAGTATGGTGGTGTAACTTCATGGACTATTCCATGTTTAGAACAGAATTGGGAGAATTTATGAGGGATATATTATCCTCCATGATCAGACCTTAGTCTTTTTATTTTCTTTTCTAGTTGGTTCTCAACCTCGGTCTTATAAATTTTAAAGTAATTTAAAGTTTCATCTTTTGTTTTCAGTAAATACACATAATAATATCGAGATGCATCATCAATAAGAGTTAGAAAATAACTTTTGCATCCTTTTGTCAACAATCCATTCATCTAACCCAAGTCGGAATGGGCAAGATCTAATGGTGCGAAGTTCTTTTCCTCTTGTAACCCTTAAAGAGTTTTTGAGGTTATTTTGCTTGCACACATTTTTTGCACTTTGATCCTTTGGTAATTTCATATTTTGGAATTAAATCTAATCTGGATATTCGAACAATACTACCAAAACCAATATGATAGAAACGAGAATGTCATATATATATTGGCCTCACATTTATTCAAACCAATTGCAATATTCAGATTATAAGGATGCTCTAAAGTACTTTTGTGGAACCAGCCTCCACTCTCATAGCTTTTACCAACAAAATTACCAAACTTAGACATTACAACTTTATTTGACTCTAATACTAGCTTTTAACCATCCCTGCATAGGAGAGGACCACTAACGAGATTCTTGTTTATTGTTGGCGCATGTTGCATGTTCTTCAAGTAGACAATATTCCCTGAAGTAAAACTTAGATCCACCATGCCAACACCAAGAATAGAAGCATGCGACCCGTTCCTCATTAGGACAGAGGAAACCCTGGTTACCTGATAAGAAGAAAACAAGGAAATATCAGAACATACGTGAACATTAGCTCTAGTATCAATCCACCAATTAGTGGATTAACATGTTAAAAAAACAATAGGTGAATTATCATACCCTCCTGTTGAGGTCTCGCTTATGATCACGTTGATAACCTTTTTGTTTGACTTATCAGCGTTCTTGCTCTTGCGGAAACGACAGTCCTTTGCCATATGACCGTTTTTTCCACACACAAAGCAGATGATGTTCCTCGTGTCTTTCTTCTCAGTTTTTTCTTAAAGCTATTTGTCTTGTTTGGTTTAAAAGCTTTATTTTTCTTGCCATATCTTTTCTCTGTGACATTTTTATTTATCTGATTGTTCTGACTGGAAGTGTTTGGTGCATCTTTTGCTCTTGCCTTTTCTTCCACATCAAGGATAGCAATGAGATCCTCAATAGATATCTCTTCCCTCTAGTGTTTTAAGCTAGTGGCAAAATCCCGCCATGAAGCAGGAAGTTTAACAACAATGCTGCAGCCACAAACTTAGTAGGCAAAACGCAACTCAAATGCACTATCTCACCGACCAGTAGTTGAAGCTCATAAGCCTGTGCAACTATCAACTTAGCATCACCCATGCTGTAGTTGAAGAATTGCTTGCACTTGTAGAGCCAGCGACCAGCCTCACCTTCCGTATATCTGTGCTCTAGTGCATCCCACAACTCTGTGGCAGACTTGAAGTCCATGTACACATCATAGAGCTGATCTGCCAGTATGGCCAATATGCATCCAAAGGTAGTGTTGTTATTTGTGTCGAACTGCATGGTTTCATCAATCGTAAATAGATACTGTGAATGGATCACCCACCACAGCTCCAAAGATATGAGCCAAAACTTGACCCTTGTTTGCCATCTACGAAAATTCTGACTAGAAAACCTCTTAGGTTTCATAGTATCAGAAGCACCAGCCATTGCTGAATCACAAAAATATCCATGATGAGGTTTCTGGATTGTTGTAAATATGGACAATATTTTAATTTTAAATTTTATTATGAGGCAAAGATCACATAAAACTAGAGATACATAAAATAATACTAACAACATGCAACTCATTGCACTTCTAAACATACACAGTAATATGATTATAACATAATAGTTTGGTCGCACGACCAACTTACAGTCAGGCTTGATGAAGAACAGGAAGCACTCAAAGCAGCGCAGAACTTAGATGAAGCAGCACAGCAAGCGGTCGCGCAGATAAGCTGCCCAGATACCTTATTATCACCTCGTGCAAGTGAACTCTGCGACAATGGTTTGGAGATACCCGCTTACCCTCCTTCCCGTGCACGCCGAGGGGAAGGGACGATTTGATCGACAACATAACTCTTCAGCACAGTAGAACAGAGAGGAATAAGAATAAAATGAAAGTGAATCAATCTCTTTTTCAGGTCTGAACGTCTCCAGATCTTTTAAAGGTTGAGATAATTACTCTCTAGTAATTGCATAATAAAGAATATATTAAACCACTGGTAACTGTTAATTCAAAACAAATTAATGGTAAATAAGCAGTGTTTATCACTTCCTGATTACACATTGGTCTACAGCTTCGACTACTGGTTTACAACTTCGAACAATGTATTTCGACCGCACTGGTCTATGGATCTGACCACTATGTTTCGATCACTTTATTTCAACCACATTGGTTAATGGATCCGACCAGTGTTTTTTGTCCAGTGTGTTTCGACCACTTTATTTTGACCATAGTGTTGATTTCGACCACTTTATCTCGACCACACTGGTCTATGGATCCGACCAATGTTTTTCGACCACTGTGTTTTGACCACATTAAAAGGAGATAGAGAAATGCACAGTTAGCAAAAGAAAGGTGCACTAGATTCACGACATATTCACGGTCGCACGCCGCAAGTCACATGATTGCCACGTGAATATACACGCGCGCGCTACGTACTTGCGTATGTGTGACTTTAGCTATAATCCTCCTCATATCACTCATGTCATGTGTCACATGTTTGGAGTGGTAAGGACTCTAACTTATAAATTACTCTCCCATTATTTGGCTATGCAATATAGGATTAAACCATACATGATTTGATATTTCAGGAATAAATGTGCCTTTACACTTGTGGGTCCAATTCTAACAAAAGAGACCACAAAATAAAGCTGAGTTGGAGGGATTTAAGGGTTGGATTGGACATGATGATTAGGTTAGGTGAGCTAATTAGGGTTAAGGAATCCAATTTATTCTAGAAAAGTCAATTCTTGCCGTTCTTTTCAGATGATGCTGGCCGCCTTGTTTGAAATTTTGATCGTTGGAAGTTCCACGTACTGTACTCCAAGATCCTTACCAATAAAGAAACTGACGCCAAAATTTACAATTAGTTTCACTGATGTGCATAATCAGATGACATGGCTTTGCTGTTACAGTAATGCTAAAATCACTGGGCCCTTTTATTCAGTTCAATGCACACACACATGATCCCACTTTTCTATCGACCTTTTAGATCTTAAAGCTTTAATCACCTCGAGACAAGGGCCATGATATGTATAATTGTATAGTACTTATCACATGGTAGACACAATCCATTGCACTAACATGATACTAGTCTCAATCTATCGCACTGGACCCTTCTGGTCTTCCACAAGATATTTCAGACACTGCAAAATGTTCTGGAAGATGAATGTACGTTACTAGCTAGTAGCTGAGAGAAGAGGCCTCCTTGTCTGGTCCTAACCTGAATCCTATACATACCACCTTGCTTTCATAGACTAAATATACTGAGAACCAAACAATCTCTCTAGCTGCTCATTCTTCAGCATTTTCTCACCAACCATATAAATACATATGTATACAGCCATGCATACATTCTGCATACAAACAAAGAGTAAGTAGAATAGTACAACATTGTGGTCCTATGTATCTTTTCATTCTAGGATGATAGTCTTCCCGGTACAAATTAAAGATGTATGTATATGCAAGATTTTATCCTACCTCTGTAACAAACTTATCAACAAAGTATGGGTCTAACCTTTACCTGCATAAAGATTAGCATAAGTGGAGTATACCAGATTCCAACTGATATAGTAAAAATATATATACTGCTATGTCCTCAATTTAGCCGTGGCATCTTTTTAGGGATAAATTTAACCGTTGCATTATTAAAATATAAATCATTTTTTTTAAAAAAATAAAGCCCATCAAAACTCAGGATGAATTGAAAACTATATGACCTGCATGTGTGGAGCTCCTCCCTTAAATATTTTTTCTTCTTCTTGCAAGAATTATATGTTTTTCTTTTCCTTGAACATTGATGCAATTGGGCACACAAATCTTGAGACATAAAATTCAAAAGCTGGCTTTTACAGGCCCATTATTAGCAATGAACACAAGTGCACAGTGCATATGCCCCTTTCCCCCCACACACTGTTAGTAGTAGACTAAGGATGGATGAAGTTAAGAGATGATCAATATATAATTTTCCATGTAATATATCTTCCCTTAATTGTGAGTAGACAAAATTCCAGATTTCCAGGCCATCAGACAGACAGACAGAGGCCAGAGACCAAGATATGCCAAATGCTCATGGCACAAAAATACTATTAAGTCACACACCAACCATCTTTGCTAGCAATCTAGATGCAAATGGAGGAGGGTTGTTAACTACATGTCTTGCCGACAGGTGGTCCGGCCAAGGCAGTTGGCCCACATGGTAGGCAGACGGTCTGTTGGTTAGTCTTTTTTTTTTTTTTTTTTTTTTTTTTTGCAGCAGCAGCATGCAGGAAGAATCAGGCATGCTGAAATGCTGGTAGAAGCTGCCAAGGACCACAAGTCAAAAGGGCAGGGCTGTAGCTAGGGAGGCTGCATGCTGGATTGGAATTTGCAGACCAACCACGTTCTTCATCAGTGGAGGTGTCGACTGGAGACGATGATGCTGAAGAGCATGAGGTCGATCTTGAGATGTGCTGTAGCTTGTGGCCTCACTCCCTCCCTCTTAACGAGCAGCGAAATTCTGTATGGTCCGTAAATTCTCCATCTCATCGTGCCAGAAACCAGAAATAAAACAAGAGAGAGGAAGACAGGATTACTAGTACTAATAGTTTTATAGTAATGCCCGTACGTATAAGTTCCAAACCCACAGATTAAGCAGCTGTCGCCGGGAGCCACCACGTCCGCGACCTCAAGTTCTTTCACGGCTGTGCCGGACGTGTCTAGAAGCCACTAAGCACGTCATCGACGTCGAGATCAACAAGCAGACCACAGTAGTCATGGCATAGTCGAGAGCCCTCCTCACCCCAGACCCGAAGCCCCTATCTTCCCTCCCCGGCTCTCGTCGCTATCCGAGCCATGATGTTGCCATGACTGTGGACAGGACCCAATCTTACTGCTTTGTCAGGGGTGTTTCAAGTGTAGGCCGTTCACCGAGGAGTAGCAGGTCAGGCTCGAGTAGTCGGGCTATCGCCGTTGAAGTATCATCAGGAGACGCAAGAGGTGCAAGACGACTGTCTTGGAGACCCCATCTTTAGCGGCTGGTCTAGGCCGCCATGGACAAGCCGATGGGAGGGGAGAGGAGTCGGAGTTGTAGACCTTTGTTTTGCATCATCCACCGTCGTCACCGAGGGGAGGAGCCACTTTCTCATTTAATTCATTTAAAGTGTCTTGCTGGTTGTTCTGTCAGTGTGTGGATTCACCTTGCACCTGGTTTTTCGTCTCCAACTCCGGTGTGTTGTTTAGGGTGCTAAGGTGCTACGAGGTGTGTCTAGTTGTGAGTTCTCTCCCGTCTGTTGGAGCTGATATGCTCTTTTTATTTTGTTTTCTCCTGCTTTATCAATATAAAGGGTAGCCCTTCTACTCTTTGTTTCAAAAAAAAAAGGGAGTGTCTATACAACATGCGACTGATTTTTTCTTGGAAATCAGTCACTTTTTGAGCCATCAAATGGAGATCCAATGCTCCAGATATCACCCCCACCCTTATATCCCTAATCTAATCTCACTTCCCACCCTCTCTCCCTCTCTCTCACCAATCACAGAGCACTAAAATTGAAAGATGTATAGCAGTTCTCAAAAAAAAAAACCCATAGATTAGCAAGTGTTTTCGTCAAGGTGACTGGCTCACCGGGACAGGTCTGAATACATGTTCTTCAGAGTTGAGACGACAACAATCAATGGGCCACAGATCCATCAATTTCTTCATCAGCCGTTGATACTCTTTTCTCCCAACTTTTTGGTAGTGGAGGTGTCAAAGACGACGTGAGGTGTGTGTATGTGCTGCATCTTTTGGTAGCTTTGCGCGTGCATCCCAGAATAAATTGGAGCACGCACTCACGCACGCATGTACTACGTCTCTAGTGACTATATATTTAGTACATGTATATGGGTGCATGCGTGACATCCGTGTGACGAAATTGAAGGTGGGAAACTACGAGCCTGCAGGAGAGGAGCGTCGACTCTGCTGTACAAATTAACTCATCGAGAATAAAACGTACCAGAATCACCGTAGAACGTTCAACTCAAAACTCTTGTGATTTCAGCCGAACCCTTAGATCGTCTTCACGATCCGTGCATCGCTCATCTCCTTCGTCGTCTCCGGCGAAGCCGAGCGGAGCACCGCCATCACTAAGATCATATATACTTGGTGTAACTCATGTTTATGATTGCATGCTCCATCTATCAAGATAACTCGCACGGATCCCTAAAAAAAGAATAAGATAATATGTATGAAAGAACTTAGTATAGCTCAGCTGGCAAGAGGGACACAGGCCCTTGCCCGTTAGCGTTCGAACATCGGCTCGACATGTGTGTTTACAGAGTTTTTTCTTTGATGCAGCCAGTGAGATCCAGATCACTAAAAAAAGATTACATGTATGTAACATGACCTTACAGATTTTTTTTTTGCCATTGCTTTTGCAGTATTTGGAGGTGAGGAAATGTGTGGAATACGCGCAGAAAATAAGAAAGCGGCCAGGAAATTAAGAAAGATGGAGACCCCCGTACAAATACTGACACTGATGGGCACACATACGTATACTAGAGAGATACCGCGACAGTGAACATATTAGTGTACGTACTGTACGTATCATTGTCTGTACATATTAGTGTACGTACTGTATCATTGTCGACACTGCATAATTATTCCATTAATTAAACGCAACCAAATCGGACAACCTGGGAGTGACTAACGTCTCCAGTGTCTGAACATCAAAACATTTTTTTCAGGGGATTTTTGCAAAAAAAATAAAAATAAACACCGCAAGTGAGGTACTTTTGAAAAACACACCTGCGTCTCGAAGTTTGTAAAAAAAAAAATCACCCACAAATATTATATGCTTGCTAATCACCTACCTCCCAAACAGTCAATTTACTCGTTGAATCTCCTAGAAGCCAAGAGTTGCTAACCAAGGATCACATCCAAATCTATCTAGACCGCAAGAATCCTCACGTGTGGTGATCACCCCTGATCATCCTTCTTCTTTGTCCCTCTATTCTTCTGCTCTTGTATCGCGCTTTATTCTTCTGTGCTCGGTTCGTGCGTCCTACCCTGTGTTGGCACATCTCCCTTACTCATAGTCCACAAGACCGGTCTACTGAGATTGCCATACATCTTCCCTACTCGTATCCCACAACTAGCTTGTAGATTGATATTATGTGTAGGATGATACAATGATTAACATTTTTTAGGCTAGACATCCGTGTGACGATGTACCAGAATTACTGTACAACGTTCAACTAAAAATTCTTGTGATTCCAGCCGAACCCTAGGATCGTCTTCATGATCCGTGCACCGCTCAACTCCTTTGTCGTCTCCGGCGAAGCTGAGCGGAGCGCCACCGCCATCGTCGACGCAGCCGCCGCCCGAGGTTCGTAAGATCATATATACTTGGTCTAACTCGTGTTTACGATCGATTTCTCTTGTGCATGCTCCAGCTATCAATGTTTCATCTATCAAGATGACATGCATGGATCCCCTCAAAAAAAAAGAAGAAGAATAACATAAGGACATGTACAATGATACAAATAACTACTGTTTATAGTATCTCTCTATATTATCTATAGACAACACTAAAAATAGCTCCTACAATAAGTTGTTTTTTTATATCTCTCTATAGACAACTTAGGGCATGTACAATGATAGTAGCATAAATGCTGTCTATAGCAACTATCCATGTCACCTATAGACAAAGACTAAAGACAAATTCATACAATGGGTTGTGATGATACACCGGCTATAGGATTGTAGACAATACACAATTTTTAATGTTTTTCTTGGTTTTGGTGCTACTGATCAATGCAGGATTATAGATGACAATATTCTCTCTCTCATTCTCTTTCATCCACGTCAACAAAAATCCTATGTGGCGGATGCTATAGACGGCTGACATAAGCCCATTGTACATGCTCTTATTCATGTATAATTTATCTTGTTTCTCGTGTTACAGTCGACTACTGTATAAGAGACAACGCAATTCTCTATACTCCCCGTCTTATCCACATCATCTAATGCCCAATGTGGTAAGTCTTACACATAACTGACGTCGTATTATTGTATATGCTAGTATTGGAGGTGAGGAAATATGTGGAATACGCGCAGAAAATAAGAAAGCGGCCAGGAAATTAAGAAAGATGGAGACCCCGTACAAATACTGACACTGATGGGCACACATACGTATACTAGAGAGATACCGCGACAGTGAACATATTAGTGTTCGTACTGTACGTATCATTGTCTGTACAGGATGGATAGCTACGGCTACGGCTACGGCTAAACGCCTACACGGGAGGGAGGAATACGTACGGTAGCTTTCGCCGTGCCGTTGACACTTGACAGGCTTGCATTGGATTGGAACCATCCATGGATCACACATCCTGGATTGATCGATACTGCATAATTATTCCATTAATTAAACGCAACCAAATCGGACAACCTGCAGGGAGTGACTGACGTCTCCAGTGTCTGAACATGAAAACCTTTTTTCAGGGGATTTTTGCAAAAAAAAAAAATAACACTGCAAGTGAGGTACTTTATCAAAGAAAACACATCTGTATCTCAAGTTCGTAAAAAAAATCCACCCACAAAATTTATATGCTTGCTAACCCCCCACCTCCTAAACAGCCAATTTACTCGCTAAATCTCCTAGAAACCAAGAACTGCTAACCAGAGATCACATCCAAGTCTATTTAGACCACAAGAATCCTCACGTGTGGCCGCTACATCGGTGATCACCCCTGATCATCCTTCTTCTTCGTCCATCTATTCTCATGCTCTTGTGCCGCACTTTATTCTCCCACGCTCGGTTCGTATGTCCTATCCTTCGTTGGCACATCTCCCCTACTCGTAGTCCACAAGACCGGTCTACAACATCTTCCCTACTCATAGTCCACAACTAGCTAGTAAATTGATACTACGCGTAGGATGATACAATGATTAACATTTTTTAGGCTAGACAGGTAAAAACCACGGGACTAACACGGGTTCACTTGTAACCTTCCACTATGAACATCGAGATGCTTAAATCATAAGAAGATATCCCGCCTAAGTCTAGTTAATGTAATGAGATTTGAATCCTGGCCTTTAATTAGTGCAAACAATCAAACTGACCGACTAATAAAAAACCAAGAAACAATTTGTCGCAAAAATGAAAAACCATAATGATCCATCATCTGATAAAACAGGCCAGCCCATGGACGACGCGATGCCATCTTGGCCCGCCCGTCTTCACCAATCTCACGCACGTTCTACCACTGTGTCAGTGTGTGTCCCTCTCTCTGCAGTCTGAACCCACGATGAGTTATGAAATCATCACGATTCCTCTCCCAGAGAAGAAAGAACTCGAGAGGAAAACAAGTCTTATGTCCTATTTGGAGCCAAGGATTTTGGCATGAATCACGATGGAATCACTTGTCCTAGAGAAAACGATGCATGAAATCCTCGCATTCTAGGATCCATTTAGAATCAAGGAATTTCAGGAGAAATAGTAAAATTTTCACATAAATTTAGGAAAAGAAAATTTCACACCTTCCAGATGAAGCCCTAGTTTCTAAGTGGGACTATACATAACTAATAGTTAAGCATAGTATAATCGCACGATCTTTCTTCAAGGCACCGAGGTTGGTTGCGTTGTGGTGCTTCACCACTCTTAAAGCAATCTGGAAAAAAGATGCTTCTTCCTCACTCTTCCTTCGCCCATCTTCTCTCTACCCAACTCCATTCCACACAGAAGCTCGGGAGGGGAGCACGACGACGACGACGCTCTTGTCGGAATGGAGGTGGCGCAGGGTGGCGAGCGGCGACGCGTGGAGTGGTCGGGGGAGGAGATGGAGGACTTGAGGGAGGAGTCGGAGTTCTCGGCCATGGGGATGTGGTGGTGTCGTGGCCGCCACCAACACCGAGGAAGAAGCTTGGGAGGGGAGCTCGACAAGGATGCCGTTGCGGCGCGCGGAGGGGTCACGGTAGGAGGTGGAGGACTTGGGGGAGGAGTAGGAGCAGGTGGATGACTTGGCCGAGCGGCGGCGCGCGGGGGGAAGAGTTGACCATGGTGAGCATGGCGGCGGCGGCGCTGGATCTGGGTCGACGCGGTGGTGGTGGTGTGGTCGCGGGTTGTCGCAGGGCGCGGTGGATCCAGTGGTCGCGGGCGCGGGCTTTGCCCTGCAGCCGCTCACCCAACGACCTTGGTCTCGCCGGCGACGAGAGAAGGATGGAGAGTAAACGGAAGAGAGAGAGAGAGAGAGAGAGGGGTAGAGAGAGGTAAGGGAAATTTCAGGGGAGCAATGGAAGAGAAGCCACAGGCAGGAAAAGAAACTTTGAGATTGGTGAAACAACGTGGCACAAATCTAAGGCAAGGCCTTGATGTGTGTGAGATTTAGGGCCCTTCCCCCAGAAAATTTCTTTCCCCAACCAATCCAAGTTGCAGCAGCTTCCCTAAATTGAGCCCCCCGATACGCCGCCGCCGCCGCCCGGGTCTCCGCCTCGCCTCTCTCCGGATACCCCCGTCCCCTCTCCAGCCCTGCCCTGCCCCTGCGCGAGGATATATAGCCAGGCTCTTCACTTCTCAGGTTCTGATCTGATCCGATTTGCTTTTGTTCTTATCTCTTTTTTTCGGTGGAATTGTTTCTGCGGCTGTACGATTGGGCCTACTGATTGACAGATTGGGTGCTTCCGAGCGCACCTCTTCGATTAGTATCGCATGCGTTGGTAGTTTGTGCTTCCGAGTAACCCTAGGTTGCTCTTGTGGGATTCTTGGGGTTGAATTTACCGCTCTGCTCTTAAGTTGCGACGGGCTTAATCTCGCAGCTGTCGCCTCAATTTTAGCCTTGGATGTACGTATTCTTCTTGACGAATTTATCGTGGCCCGTTTGTAATACAGAGTTTTGAAAGATTTCCGCATGTGCCTTCAAAATGTGCAATTTAGTTTACTGAGCTGCGTTGCTCATGGATGGGGATGGACTGGGGTCTGTTTGTCTTGCTGCAGTGCAGCTCCAATTACTTGCTGCAGTTAATTTTTTCCCTTTTTGGCGCATTCTTGTAGTGACCTCAAAGTCTCAACTTTCGATAAAACAACTTGCCTTGCATGATCTGTATCACCATGTGGTTTAACCAGGAGAGCACCTTGAACAACAAACAAACCGACTTGTAAGCTCAACTCCCCTGTAGTTTCATCTAGGGTCACCAACTAGGTTGTACATGTTATCCAGTGAATGAAGAGGGTGCATTATAATTATGAGGATCTCTTATGTTTTTTTTTTGTCATCGTCCATTTGCAGTTGAAGTTGAATTTATTGCTCTTGAGCTGAAATGGATTTAATGTGGGAAATGTGGCCCAATTTTCGGATAAACTTGTGATTTTTGAGTGGTCGGACACTTGTACATAGGAATTTTCTTGAGGTATATAGGGTGCTCGCTAGTTGCAATTATGAGTTTGACAGATTTTCACAAGCTTCTCTACTTTTAAAATGTACAGTGTAGTTTTGGAAACTGCATGCAATTATGTATTGGGGTTGGTTTGTTGCGGCTCGAATGTATTCACTTACTTTAGTTAGGTCAAACAGGTGTCCTCAAGAACACAATTCTGTGCATAACTTTTGCTCATTCCTGTTGTGAGCTACATAGCTTCACAAAAACTATGGTATTAACTTTCAATGAGAGCCAGCCGCCGCTCACCTTGCAAGATCTGTATTACAGTGGTTCTAAGGTACACAACAGTCCGAGGAAAAACACATCGTAAAAACAAATAACAACTTTGTAAGTTTGTCTTAACTTGGATGTTGCAATTTTCAGCCACGTAGCTCTAGCGGTTTCATGAAGGATCTGCATGTCGTTATCCAGTAAATGAAGGGGATGCATTGTGATCAACAAGACCCTTTTGTTTGTTATTATAATATCATCCACTTGTCACAAATTTTGTTGAAGCATTGGAATTGCATGAACAACAGGCAATTCATAGTAGCTGCATGGACATGCAACCGTTTCCCCTTCTCGATCATGCTCTAGCAATATCTGCCCATCCTTTGCATGTCAAGTTGCCCACTGTCTTACTGTGTTCTGTTGGTTGTTCAGAGAGAAAAAGGTGGTGTTGATTTAACTCATGCGCATCGGAAACATATAGTTGGATGCCTTATCGTTTTTTCTTTTCTTTTGAGCTATTCACCACTTCTCCTATGCGAAATTTCAATGGTAAGATACAAGCATTTAGGGATGCGCATGGACGCACGCACTACCCATTTAAGCTTGTACACACACTCACCCACCCACCTATTATTTAATTTACGCGATGTTAAATTTACAATCAGTAACATTATGTATCTCAATTCGTCAGGTTATTGAGAAGAAAAGAGGAAAGTCCTACATGGATGGCATGCAGACAAGTAACTCGTTACATCATGGAATTGTAGAAAACAGCCCATATAGATATGATAGATATGTGGAAGGTGGCCGACTTGGTGCTTCGTGGTATTTTAGTAGAAAGGAAATAGAGGATAATTCCCTATCAAGGAGAGATCGCATTGATCTGAAGAAAGAGTCGAGTCTTCGCAAGTCATACTGCACTTTTCTTCAGGATTTGGGGATGAGGCTTAAAGTGTAAGAATTTATTGCACCACGTTTTTCTGGACAATTTAACAGCCGTTTTAGCAGTACTATTTGATTCTTACCCATTCTTTTCAAGTTTGTTTAGGCATCATGTTATTTTCTTCTAGCTTAGTTTCTTTCTAAGCAGCTTTCGTTTCTGTCTTATTTCTACTGTTAACAATTATTTGTAGTACTTTATGACTGGTGTTGTGTTCATTGTATTTTCCATATCAGAGGAAAGTCTAGTACTATAGTGCACATCTAAAGCATAAATGGTAAGTGGTAACTATATAGCAAGTTCTTGTTGATGACAGTTATATTCTAGCGGACATGACTACATTCTGTACCCTAGGACCGCTTGCAAACAGTGAGTATTTTGGTGGAAAGATTTAATGGGAGCAATAGCTAAAACCAGCAGTCCAGCACTGTGAGAAACCTTGGTTAAGATATTAGGGATTGTCAAATGTTTTTCGGAATATTTAAAATCCTGCCTCTCTGGTGATTGAGGAGGGAATATAAGATTTGAGGACACGTAAGATGGATTTCTAGTGATAATTGTCAAGCATGCCAAGTAGACTACTCAAGCGGTGATTTATTCATTTGTGTGCAGTGTTCTAAAAGGTGGCCACCTAGCCTGCCTAGGCGGTGCCTAGGCGCTAGCCGACACCCTCCCACCTAGCCCACCTAGCCGATTTATCCCGCCTAGGCCCGCCTAATCGGCGATCAGGCACTAGTCTGCCGCCCGACTAGCGCCTTGGTGAACACTGTTTGTGCATCCATTGCATTGAATGGACTTGTTTGGTTTCTCCTGGCATTTTACATTTTTTACTTGATCATAGAAGAACTTTTCTTATCTAATCATGCGATATCTGTACTTTATTAGACGCTTCATAATTATCTGATTGTTGATCTGTCTGGTTTTATTTCTGCCTAAGCATTTGTGTAGTTTACTGATTATTAGCCATAGTTCATAGACCTTGTGAGCTTTGTATGACTCAATTTTCTGTGCCAACATCCAGAGATGATTCGGTACTAAATATATTTGATAATTTTATGGTAAACGTAGGCTCTCAATTCTCAAGCCATATTTCTTTCTGTTCGGTTGAGGAATGTGCTAGCACATGCCTGTTTACCCAATGAATTTTATATTTTGAAAATTTGCTTGATATACATGTGAGTACATCAGTCCTGTTCAGTTTTTTTTTTCCTTTTAAAAATGGACTTGATGATTCTTGATAAACGCAAGACATTGTCAGAATAAACTTATTGACACTAAGTACAACATCAATCGAAGCATGAATTTGTTACTTTTAGGAATCACCAGTTCTTGTCGGGCATGCAATGATGGGCAAGTCCATCCTTGTTTAGGTAGAACAGAAAATATAATTAGAATTTTTGTGGCTTGTATGTGTCCTGAGAACACTTGCATCATGAATGTTTACGAATCAGGAAACATCCCTTTATATTACTGCATGGATTATGCTCTCTTGTCCCAGTAGATACCTTTATATAACCCTTTTTCCATCCTTATGATGAACTGCTTCATAATGTAGGCCTCAAGTGACAATTGCTACAGCTATAGTATTCTGTCACCGTTTTTTCCTTCGTCAATCTCATGCAAAAAATGATAGACGGGTAAGTCTTATTGAAAATTTCTATGGGCTTCTACATGTTTGTTAACTTCTTTGTACATGATTGTGAATCCATAATTGCTACACATGCCATACAAAGTATTTTCCTTTTTACCTATAAATCACTGTGTACATGTTAGCCAGTGTTATTCTAATAGGTGTTCAATCATCAATGCTTCCTGTCTTGGTTGCCACCTATATGTGAAAGACACTAAAATGGTTTGTCATCACTTATAAATCATATAATTTATTGGATTCCATGATGTGGTGAATTTTGTTTGGTTCTGCAGAACAGATATGCAGCTTAAATTTAAGTCTTTTCTTTGTGTAGCATGCCATGCTGCTTGCTATTTGTTACTTGTTAGGGGTAGTTTTTTTTCTTATCAACTGCTAATTGCAATTTGTAATGTGTAAGTTCCTTATAACATGCAGACAATCGCCACAGTTTGCATGTTCTTGGCGGGAAAAGTTGAAGAAACACCCAGACCACTTAAGGATGTTATACTCATTTCGTATGAGATCATCCACAAAAATGATCCTGCTGGAGTTCAGCGAATTAAGCAGAAGGTGAGATATTTGATTGAGATAATTTATTGGATTAAGTACATTGTTCGTCCCTCAACTCTTGCTCTAGTTTAATTTTCGTTCATGAATTGTAATACCGGGTAAAACGCGTTCTTGAACTGTCAATACCGCGCAAAAGATACCCCTTTGTCTATTTTAGAGCGGTTTTGACCGGTGTTTGACCCACGTGGCTCGCTCGCGGTACTGATACGTGGTATGAAACCACTTTCAAAAGGAATAAATGACGGTTTTTGCATGGTATTGATACTTGGAGAACACGTTTTATCTGATATTACAATTTAAGGACGAACTTTAAATTAGGGCAAGAGTTGAGGGACGAACAATGTACTTAATCCTAATTTATTTATTTTGGGGTGTGCAACTGCTCTTTTTTGAGACACTTCTATTTCCCGATTATTGTGACAACTGACAAGAGCGGTAGTTGAGGCTGTTTGTGTTGTTTTCTGCAGGAGGTATATGAAGAGCAGAAGGAGCTTATTTTACTTGGGGAGCGTGTTGTGCTTGTAACACTTGGTTTTGACCTGAATGTGCACCACCCATACAAGCCCTTGGTTGAAGCAATAAAGAAATTCAAGGTTGCTCAAAACGAACTTGCTCAAGTTGCCTGGAGTTTTGTCAATGATGGGTATGCTAAATTTACTCTTCTCCTTACAAAATAGTAATCCCCAATTATGCCTATTTACTACGCCTTAAAAGGGGTGTACAGGCTACGCACTTCACTTTGCCTGCAATTTAAGCCTCACCATATTGCGGCTGGCGCAATCTTCCTGGCTGCAAAGTTCCTCAAAGTCAAGCTTCCATCAGATGGCGAGAAGGTCTGGTGGCAAGAGTTTGATGTAAACCCACGGCAGTTGGAAGGTTGGTCTCTAGATACAAAGTCAGTAGTGTATATTTGCACTATTCAATTGCATAAGGATCGTGTTTTGCGTCCTCGCAATTAGCACAAGTTGCTGGCACACTTTAGCTATCTAGGAATCCCATGAGAATTGGATGACCAAAATTTCGTCATTTGTTTGAAAATGATAGTGGAACTAGGTTAGGTCAAAGAGACAGAATGTTGCGATGAATACACAAGGGTATATATTTTTTACTTTTGAGTATGCGTGTTCCGGGATACACAAGGGAATGCCATGTACAGGAGCATAGACTTGTACTGGATAGCCTCTAAAATGGAACCGGGATTATTTTGGTTGGTGATGTGTTTTGAGTACAACTGTTTTGGTAGACATTGTCTGTAGTACAACTTTTGTGCAAATTCTGTTGTTGCTATATTAAATATCTTTCTTTTAAGAGGGATAGTATTGCTATCGAGTATTCTTCTTAACTCTTTTTTCTTGCAGATCCTGGGGTATTGCTATTGCTTCTTGAAAATTTGTAGCAGACAAGGTACATTGAAGTTGTGGAATTTTTTAATGTCTGTTCATTCCCATTCTCACTAAGCACCAACACGCTTTACCAAGTCTGTTCATTCCTATTCTAACCAAGCACAATCATGCATTGTTCTCTCGATCTCCACGAGCACACTTTTTATTAAAGAAGTCAATCATGCATTATCTCTCTCAATCTCCGCGAGCACAGTTCCTGTTGTTCTAACACGAACAGTGGGAAGCTTAATCCGTCGATGCATGTGTGGGCTGATGCATTATCACCTATTTTTGCTACATGCGCAGGAGGAAGATTGTCCAAGTGTATAGAAGAACATTTTCAGCACATCCTTTGCAAGCTGGTTCATGTGGAGCAGGCCCCACCGTGTCTCCTATGTCTCAACATGCTGAGAACAAGTCAAAGAAAGCATCGGCGGCTCCCAATAAAATTAGATGGCATGGACCCCACCTGACCTACATACAACTACTACGATTTCTCATTCTAATTGAGCACAACATTAAATGCACAGCCTACACAAGATCGACTGAAAAGAGGGTTGGTAGGACTGGGATTCAGCAGAGGGCTAGAGTAAAGGCTGTGAAGGTTATGGAGGATGTAGCAAACCCGGAGTACGTTGAAGTGCAGCACGTAGCCGACAATGAGGATCCTGCCTTATCTAATAGCAGGTACGCTTCTAATATCTAGGTGTCCTGTGTAAAACTGATTGATATGGCGGCGAGTCGATCCTTTTGTCTCCCTTGTCCAGATTCATGGTTGGTTGAGAGTGGTAGCATCTTGAGGGTCCAACTCATCCTAGCTGCCAAAACCAATGGCAACATGCAAGTGCTATGGCTTGATAAAGATAGAAAAATGGTGGTTTTGCAACAGAGGAAAAGAGAGAGTACTAAAGCTCACCGCAAGTGAGGTCACTCCCTCTGAGCTTCCCTGACCTCGCGCCCCAGCTGGAGTTCACTCATAAATTACATTGCACATCCTACACAAGATAGACACCTGCGCCTCCCCGAGTTCACACATAAAAGCCAGATTTGACACGAGACGCACAACAATATCGAGCATTAGATTGTCTTCCCCCTCGATCACCGTCCACCTTCCAGCCGAAGGTGATCGAGTAAGCAGACAATAGTTGGCCATCACGTCACTTGCTCGGCAAGTTTTTGGCTAAAATATTTGCATAGCCTACTGCACAGGTCATTGTTGTGAACTATTATCCCAGTTGGCCGTCAGTCACTTGCTACTTGTAGGGTGGCAGTGGCAGTGGGTGGGAGGCGTGAGTGATGGGTGCCAAAACCAGACAGACAGAGAGATCGATCCCGAGGAGCAAGCGAATAAAGAAGCTCATATATGCATCATCTTCAAACTTGGATGTGGTAGGACTGGGACTTAGCAGAGGGCTAGATGTTTTTCCCTTCTCACCGAGCATAGCGTTAAATGCAAGCTCTGAGCTTCCTGACCCATCCCCGAACTTGCATATATGCCTCTTCTCTGACCCCATCCTAGACTTGCGTATATGCCTCACCAGCTAGTGTAGCTATGAGGTCCGGCCGAGCACAGCATGTATGCCTCATCTAATGCAAGCTCGAAGGTGCTGTGTCCGTCCTGTGGCCGGTCGGACCCGACCACCCCACGTGCGTAGTGGCTGCAGCCTTTCTTTGTGCCGTAAAAATGTAAAAGTCTACCCGTTGCATGCCTAGTTGCTTGTAGTGGCTACTCATGGCTACGGCTACAACTACATCTACAGGCATGCATTTGCAGTGTCCACTGTCCAGTGCTATCACTCCAAACTCCTAAGTCCTAACTACACTTGCTGGTGAGGCACATATGCAAGTCTAGGATGGGGTCAGGAAAGCTAGACATATATGCAAGTGCAGGGATTGGGTCAGGGAAGCTCAGAGCTTGCATTTAACACTATTCTCGGTGAGAAGGGGAAATCGTTTAGCCCTCTGCTGAGTCCTAGTACTACCACCTCCGAGTTTGCATTATATGAGGCATATATGCTGTGCTCGATGAGTCAAAGCTTGCATTAGATGAGGCATATATACTAATACTATGCTCGGTGAGTCAGAGCTTGCATTAGATGAGGCATACATGCAAGTCCAGGGATAGGGTCAGGGAAGCTCAGAGCTTCTTGCTCCTCTCGATCCATCTCTCTGTCTGTCTGGTTTTGGCACCCATCACTCACGCCTCCCACTCACTGCTGCTGCCACCCTACATAACCCCTACACCGCCTCCCATTGTTGCCACGCCACTTCACTCCCCCCTGCACTGCCTCCCATTGTTGCCACGTCACTTCACACCCCCCTCTACTTCCCTCACTTCAAATCAGAGTAACGCAGCATCCAGCAATAGCAGCTACTTGTTGCTCTTCTTCCCCTATGTGGGCGTGGCCTCAGAGGAAATGACCTTGCATTTAAAGCTGTGCTCGATGAGAATGGAAACCGTAGTAGATGCATGCATGCAGGTAGAGCCAATGCAGGTAGGAGTGGCTCAAGGCTGATTCTTTCTTCGCTTGCTCCTCCGGATCCATCTCTGTATCTGTCTAGTTTTGGCACCATCACTCACGCCTCCCACCCACTGCCACTGCCACCCTACATAAACCCCTGCACTGCCTCCCATTGTTGCCACGCCACTTCACTCCCCCCTCTGCTTCCCTCACTTCAAATCAAATCACCACTAGTTACAATAGTAACACAACATCCAGCAATAGCTCTTCCCTGTGTGGGCGTGACCTCACATATCTATATGAGACTCTATACAACATCACTGTGAACACAAAATTTAAGTCTATCATCTACCTGGGCTACTTCGCTCAAAGGGACACCTACCTGGGATAATAGTTCACAATAATGACCTGTGCAGTAGGCAGTGCAAAGATTTTAACCAAAGACTTGCCAGGCAAGTGACGTGACGGCCAACTGCTGTCTGCTTGCTCTTCCAGCCGAACTTCTCATTACTGGAATTAAATACCTTACAGATATCTACATGAGACTCCGTACAATATCATTGTGAACACAAAATTTAAGTCTATTATCTACCCGGGTTACTTCGCTCAAAGAGACCTACTTGGGATAATAGTTCACAACAATGACCTGTGCAGTAGGCTGTGCAAAGAATTTAGCCAAAGACTTGCCGAGCAAGTGGCGTGACGGCTAACTGGGATAATAGTTCACAACAATGACCTGTGCAGTAGGCTATGCAAAGATTTTGGCCAAAGACTTGCCAGGCAAGTGACATGACGGCCAACTGTTGTCTGCTTGCTCGGTCGCCTTCGGCTGGAAGGTGGACGGTGATCGAGGGGGAAGACAATCCAATGCTCAATATTGTTGTGCGTCTCGCGTCAAATCTGGCTTTTATGTGTGAACTCGGGTAGAGGCATGGAGTGCCTATCTTGTGTAGGCTGTGCAATGTAATTTATGTGTGAACTCCGGGTGGGGCGCGGGGTCAGGGAATGACCTCACTTGCGGTGAGCTTTAGTACTCTCTCCTTTCCTCTGTTGCTAAACTACCATTTTTCAATCTTTATCGAGCCATAGTGCTTGCATTTAACACGATGTTGCAATTGGTTTTGGCAGCTAGGATGAGTTGGATGGGGTGCTGGATCAAGTTTGCATTTAACTCGCGATTGCATGCCCTAAGTAGAAGACACCCTCAAGATGCTACCACTCTCAACTAGCCATGAATCTGGACAAGGGAGACAAAGGATCGACTCGCCGCCATATCAATCAGTGGGTAAGCAGGACACCTAGATATTAGAAGCGTACCTGCTATCAGATAAGGCAGGATCCTCATTGTTAGCTACATGCTGCACTTCAACGTACTCCTGGTCTGCTACATCCTCCATAACCTTCACAGCCTTTACTCTAGCCCTCTGCTGAGTCCCAGTCCTACCACCTCCCCTCTTTTCAGTTGATCTTGCGCAGACTGTGCATTTAACACTTTGCTTGGTTAGAATGAGAAATCGTAGTAGTTGCATGTAGGTCGGGTGGGGTCCACGCCATCTGATTTTATTGGAAGCTTTTTTTGACTTGTTCTCAGCATGTTGGAGACCTAGGAGACACAGTGGGGCCCGCTCCATATGAACCAGCTCGCAAAGGTTGTGCTGAAAATTTTCTTCTATACACTTGGTCAATCTTCCTCCTGCGCATGTAGCAAAAAATAGGTGATAATGCAGCAGCCCTCACATGCATCGACAGATGAAACTTCCCACTGTTCGTGTTAGAACGACAGGAACTGTGCTCGCGGAGATCGAGAGAGATAATGCATGATTGACTTCTTTAAAAATAAGTGTGCTTGTGGAGATCGAGAGAACAATGCATGATTGTGCTTGGTGAGAATGAGAATGAACAGACTCGATGAAGCGTATTGGTGCTTAGTGAGAATGAGAATGAACAGATATTGCAAAATTCCACAACTTCAATGCACCTGTTTACCTAGGAGCTAGTGTCTGCTTCAAATTTTTCAAGAAGCAATAGCAATACCCCAGGATCTGCAAGAAAAAAGAGTTAAGAAGAATACTCGATAGTATTGTAGCAATACTATCCCCCTCAAAATAAACATATTAAATATAGCAACAACAGAATTTGCACAAAAGTTGTACTATAATTTTCACTTTTTTTAATATCTATTTGCTAGTTTTGATGCTCTCTCTCTCTCTCTGTTTGTGTGCAATGGGGGGGTTGGGGTTGTAATGTCACTTTTGATGCTATTTTTTCTTAAGTAAAATGGCAAGGTCCCATGCTTACATTACGTATTTGTGTTTTTTTCCCTTTCAGAGGTTAGCAACCAAATGTTAGAGCTCTATGAGCAAAACCGTGTTGCACCACCTCCATCACAGGGGAATGATACTGAAGGAATCTCAGCGAGTGTGGCTAATCAACGTGCTCCTGGGAAAGCTCCAGGAGCTGCAGAGGAACCTCCTGCCCATGAAAATCATCAAGCACCTAGACAGTCGAGCATGCCTGGCCACCATGGCTATGACCACCCCCATCTTGAGAAGCAAAACTTTAACCAGAGGATACCTCAAAATGAAGCAAGGGATGTCACTGCCAATAGCAATGAAGGCCCCAATATGTCATCCTCAATGATGGATGCAATGAAAAAGAGAGACAAAGATAAGGTGAAAGCTGCCCTGGAGAAACGGAGGAAATCGAAAAGTGATGTTGCTAGAAAGGTAGACGTCATGGATGATGATGACCTAATTGAGAGGGAGCTGGAGCATGGTGTGGAATTGGCTGCTGATGACGTGAAGATCAAGCAGGAGAGAAAGCAGAGCTGGCCCCATCCAGCACATCGGGAGGATCATCAGAACAACAATCGCATGACAGAGAACACTGAAGATTGGGAGTTGTCCATGGACAGTCAAGAATACCGTTCTCTGGAGCTTAAAAATCGGAAGAGAAAGAATGTGCATGAGCACAGGAACTACGATCGTGGTGAGAGACCTTAAAAGGCTAAGGTCATGAAAGTAAGTGTTCAGGATAGACACCTTTGGGAGCGATTGGCAGGGTATAGCATCTGGCTTGGGCTATGAAATGATGGTGTGAAACCAATTTTTTCTGTCACAGGAGCACTTGATGCTTATTTGTTGGGAGGTTTGAACTGTAATATATAATTTAAAAGATGGTTTCCCCGAGGCACTGTACATGCTTAAGAGAGAGATGTTGGCTATTCGTGATAATTTTATGAACATTCAGCTGCAGGTTAAAGCTGCAAACGATATGAACGAGGTTTTATCAGAAGGCTATCTATGCCTGTGGGAGAGAAATGTCTGTTGTTCTTATGTATTTCTTATTCTAGAATCTAGACTGGGCTGAGAATAACTATGCGGTAATGGGGTTGTGTGGATTGTTGTAGCATCGAACAATACTAATCATGTTATTATTGCTTCTTGATTATTATTTTTTGGTTTGTTTCTCCTTTTTAGCATATAAGCAAGTGTTGGGGTATGATGCCCCATCCTTTGGGAGTGTGCTGCTTGTGTTTGATGAGCGAGCCCTGGAATATGCATCCATGGAAGTTGAGTTCTTCCAACATGTGTTTATGAGGGTTTGCCTGTTGTGCATTCAGTTGGTGTCAATTATTGTTGTTACGATTGTGGAAGACATACTAGTTGCGTTTCTCCTCTTATCACACACTGCCGCAATCTGATAACACATTGGAGTGATGCATGATCGAATATACGCCACATGGATGATTACTGCAAACTCTTCAACAAAGTAATGTGTAGCCAATGGTTTTGGAGAAAATTCGTTCAAGAGAGAGAAACAATCATGTGCTAATAATTACCTGTACATGTACAGGGAAATGTTTTTTCGTCGCAAAAGAAGGGAAAGATTTTGGTGTCACTCGGACCACACCAGAGATTAAAGATTTTGATTTGATGTCACGCGGTGGCGGCGCGGCAGAGCGGGCAGGTGGTGTGCGTGCGCAGCCACTCGTCGACGCAGGCGGCGTGGAAGTAGTGCATGCACGCCGGCAGCACCCTGAGGGTCTCGCCGTCGGCGAAGTCGGACAGGCACACCGGGCACGTGGCCTCCCGCCACCCATCGGCCCTCCGGTACGTGCACACCAGCGGCCCCGCCTGCAACTCCACTGTCACCGCCGGCGGTGGCTGGTGCACTCTAGGAGGGGCACCGGCGCCGGCGCCGGCGCTCGGGCCACGCGTACCGTCAGGCCTCTGCTCCTTGAGCCATCGGAGGAAACAGATCAGCCTGATCAGCACGGAGATGAAGACCACGCTGACGATGATGGCGACCGCCACCGTGTAGCCCGACGAGTCGCTGGAGGTGTGTGTCGCGTACTGGTCACCGCCGTTGTTGGTGGCCATCGATCACGAAAAGGTAATTATGAGTTTGATTAACCAAAGCTGAGGTTAATTATATAAGTGCGTACGGTGTGAATTAAGAGGAGTTCCTGCTACTTAAGGGCAGGTGTAACGACGGTTACGAGGCTTAGTTACGATCGACCCATGTAGTGGATGGCTACGTGCTCACAGAAATTGCTTGGATCTCTCCGTTTTATCCAGGGAGGGATCGAGAGTAGTTAATGGAAGAATGTTCAGTTATTAATTTATACTGTTGATTTGTTCTTCTTGCACTCGATGTGCTTCGGTTGATCTCTGTGTCAGAGATTTAAAATAAGCATGGCTAGTCTCCTCCAGTTTTGCTTAGTTTTTAGCTGCGGATATAGGATAGGAGAACACATATATGCTGCCACCAAATGCTATTGCATCATCACCTTGAGTAGTATTTGTTCATCTGAAATTAGCAACTAGGGTAGGGTTAAATGGGAGATTAGCTTCTCAGCTGGTTCCTGCTCAACAACTCCACGCCTCTTGCGAGAAGCGCGTACTGCTTCTGCTAGATCACATTGGCTTTGCATAATAAGCATTACAACATTGTGTATTATTTTATAATTTACAACTACAAAGGTACACATGAATATATGCACAACAAGTTTTATGGTGCCCAAAAAAAAGGGACTTGGTGATTCTTTCTTCATAAACAGAAGGCATTGTCAGAATCAACTTATTGGCACTAAGTACAACATCAATTGACATTAATTTGTTACTTTTGTGGGTCACCAGTTCTTTGTTGGGCATGCAACGATGGGCAAGTCCATCCTTGTTTAGGTAGAACAGAAAATATACATAATCTTTTTTGTGGCCTTTATGTGCCCTGAAAACATTTGCATCGTGAATGTTTATGAATCAGGAAACAATCATGTATATTACTGCGTGGATTAGCTCTCTTGTCCCATTTGATACCTTTATATAATCTTTTCTCATTCTTATGATGAATGGCTTTATAATGTAGGACTCAAGTGACAATTGCTACGGCTATAGTATTCTGTCACCGTTTTTTCCTGCGTCAATCTCATGCAAAAAATGATAGACGGGCAAGTCTTATTGAAAATTTGTATGGGCTTCTACATGTTTGTGGAACTTGTTAACTTGTTTGTACATGATTGTGAAGCGATAATTGCTAGCCGTGTCACACAACTAGATGTTTGTGGAGCTTCTTAACTTGTTTGTACATGATTGTGAAGCGATCATTGCTAGTCATGTCATACAAAGTATTTTCCTCTTTACCTGTAAATCATTGTGTACATGTTAGCTTGTGTTATTCTAATAGGTGGTCAATCATCAATGCTTGCTGTTTTGGTTGCCACCCATATGCGGAAGACACTAAAATGGTTTGTCGTCACTTGTAAATCATATAATTTATTGGATTAAATGGTATGGTGAATCTTGTTTGGTCCTGCAGAACAGATATGCAGCTTAAAAGTAAATCTTTTCTTTGTGTAGCATGCACATGCTGCTTGTTATATGTTACTTGCTAGGGGTACTTTTTTTTTTCTTGTAAACTGCTAATTGCAAGCTGTAATCTGTAAGTTCACTATAACATCCAGACCCCTTAAGGATGTCATACTTATTTCCTATGAGATTATCCACAAAAACGATCCTGCTGCAGTTCAGTGAATTAAGAAGAAGGTGAGATATTTGATTGAGGGCATTTAAGTTGATGATCCTGATCTTGTTATTTTTCCCTGCCATTATTCCGCTGGAGCTGCTAGTTTTTGTCTATCATGATGGTGTATTTTTTTTTCCTGATGCGATTTTATCTCCTGATTACTGTGACAAGTGACAAGAATGGTAGTTGTGGCTGTTTGTGTTGTTTTCTGCAGGAGGTGTACGAACAACAGAAGTAAATTATTTTACTTCTACTTTGTTAGGATCGATCCACGTAGTGGGTTGAAAGCTACGTGATCAAAGAAATGGCCTGGATCTCTCCGTTTTCTCCATGGAGGGATCGAGTAGTTGATTGAAGAATGTACACTTATCAATTTATATTGTTGATTTGTTGTTCTTGCACTCGACGCTCTTTGGTTGATTTCTATGTGTGACAGATTTAAAATAAGCATGGTCCACCAAATGCTATTGCATCACCTTGACTAGTTGTTCAAAGGAAATTAATAAGTGGACTGACAGTGCACATTGCACACATCCATGCGTGTTAATCCGAATCAAATGGTCATCCATCGTTGAGGAAGGGTGGACAATTTACTCATACTTTATCACTATATATATAATTCTTTTCGATTCGTATAATACGGCCGTTTGATGCATGCATGCAATCTGAGAAAATATAGCACTAGTTCGATCGAACAATTGATACCGAATTTGGATGAGACTTGGTGCACTGCAAATTAAATATGAGCGAGCTCATGTCAGAGGATGCTGAGCATGCACCTGAACATTACCAGATCGATGAGCATATAGTAAAACTTAGCTTCACAGAAGAGAAAAAAGGTTGTCACAATAACTTTCTAAATATCTCGCCTTTCCTCGCCTCACCCATATGGGGTTATGCCCATACGCTGCGCGGGGATGTCCACTCGGAGGTTTGCGATCGGCCAGCGAGCGTGGCTACACCTCACGATCGCGAACTTCACCCTTGACTCGGTCCCATCCAAGCCCGACATACCCGCAGCTTGTGCCCCTTAACCCTCCAGAGATGATTTTCATGATTTGATAAATGTACTGCCCCTCAAGTCGCAGCTTGTTGCATTAAGTCCTTAGGGTTGTCCGGACGGCTCAACCACATTCCCGCCATTCTTGTGCTACATCCGCACTCACCATCTTACCATCCGCCTGCACGGGTATTAGCTTAGGGTTTTTGAGATGTCGGGGCTCTATTAACTCAAGGTTGAGGCTTCAAATTCCTTGTAGAGCTCGAGTTGATGCTCTGAAATCATGACATTCTTTGCGGTAGGATTTAGCGGCAATGCATCAGCCAACTAGCGGATGGGTCTCGGTTTGGAAAGCTTAGAAAATCCTAATGAAGCGTCTGTAGTATCGAGCCGAGAAAACTACGCATGTTGTTTCCATTCCATTCGACCGCTACTTTGGATGGATCATTGAGCCCGTCTTAGGAATATCCTCATTCTGATCTTAAGCTGATGGTATCGGACCTCGAGGTCTATCTTGGAAAAGCTGATGCTCTGTCAGCCCGTCGAACAGGTCATCGATGCGAGGTAAGGGATACTTGTTCTTGATGGTCACATCATTGAGTGCTCTGTAGTCCACGCTGTCGGCGGTGCCCATCTTTCTTCTTCACAAAAGAAATGGCGAACCCGGGGAGAAGAACTAGGTCTAATGAAACCTTTGTCTTGCAAGTCTTCAATTTGTGTCTTAAGTTCTTCAAGTTAAGTCAGTGACCATTGCGTATGGTCTCTTAGCAATTGGGGTTGTCCACGGCTTCAAGTTGATGACAAACTCAACATCTCATCTGCAGTGGCATGCAGTAATTCTTACAGGAAGACATCGGGGTAGCTTGAACTACAGTTGTCTCTAGGGACAGATTCTAGCACCGAGAGGTTTGCTAGGAATCGGAATGTTCCATAGTAATTTCTACAGGGTGGCGGAGGTAGCATAAAGGGTCCCGGGTGAGCTAAGTACCACGGGTTTCTCTAACTTATAGGTTGGCAAGCAAGCCTTTCAACAAACTTTTGTGCAGATGCTGAATCATACTAACTGCGGTTGGCCGTGAGCGGAGAGCACCGAATCCACTTCCTTGGGACGCGGGGTGAAAGCCGAGAGGAGAAATTGGGCGATCGAAAGATGAGCGCCTTGGAATGTAGACTTAGGAAAGCTACCTTGTGGCCTCAAAATGACATCTTCCTTTTGCGGCTAGATCTTCTTCTCATTTTCACAAATGAGGGCTTTAAGGTTTTCTCTGTCATCTTCACGATTCCCTCCAATAGAACTAACTTTGAATCAAATTTGATTGTTGTATTTCATAACTTCTTCTATTGCTTGATGTGAAGGCGGGATCTTGTGGGGCCCCAATCGTAGATGCTCGACTTCCGCTATTCTGTTCCGCATGTTCGGTGATGGGTGGCGAAATCCACCTGTCTTCATTTGACGCGGGCATGTCCGACCCTTGAGAGGTCTTGTGACCAGAAACATGACTTGAGTCATTGTTGGGTTTCTGCGGGTGGTGGAGGCGGTTCTGTCCTCGGCCTTGCCCACGACCACGGCCTCTTCCTCGACTGCGGCGACTCCTGGGACCAGGCGGCGCTTTCTTGGCGGCATCTGAAGAAACTCAAAGCTTAGAACTAGAGGGAGTATATGAGGGTTCACTAGCCCTCTAAGGCCACTGAGCAAAGAACAAAGCAGCAAGTACAATACAAAGCCTAGGCGGCTACACTATAATAAGGGGGTTAAGTGTTACATTGTAACTCTGCTTGCAACCCAAAAATCGCTGGCGTAAACGCGCTAGCTAACCTAAACTAATCGATTGCTCTGCAGGGGTGACCACGAGATACTGATTGTACTCGTCAAACCACGGCGGTGGTGGCTGCGTCCACGGCGGACTCTCTAGGCGGCGACCAGACGACGTGGGCGCCACCTTTAGGACCGTGCTTGGCGGCTCGGGCCTGCGATGGAGTGACTTCATCACTCCCGAGAGTGGGCATAGCTGCGGTGAGGAGTGTCAATTAAGTGTCTCCTCATCGCGTCAGCAAGAGATCCTCGTACTTCCAACACAAGCGGGTGCCCTGGCGGACTCTGGCAAGGTGCCTCGACCTGACTCGCCCGGCCACGGAGAGGTACACCTCCATCGATCCTACCCCGGGCGTGAGGTGGCGGGGAAAACCAAGTACGCGGCATCAGCGGCGCGGTATGTCTGCGGCCTCCTCGTTCTCTCCGTGAGCGAGGAGGTCCCACCAGGCCATCGACTGGCGGTAGCGAAAACAAGAGGAGTTCGACGGGTAAAACTCAAGTGAAATAAAGATAAGTGCAGGACTTGAGATGTAAAATACAACAATTCAACCATCTCATCATTTACCCGCAATGATCGCCCAAATCATTTTATGTTTGAAATGATGATGATTAGGACATGTTAATGTCCCAGATTTAACAAGTCTAGCATGTCGCTTAAGTACAACCTATATCTAGTATTACCATATAGTTACTAGGGTGACAATGGAATTAGGGGATTCAAGTTGTCAAGGGTGGCATAATAATTAGTTAATCCTCAAGTGGGTAATTAACTACCTTAAACTTTAACATACATTTGTTTAAAGAATTAAAGCATGCAATTTGCTATTTTAAGAGAACATAATTTGCATAAAATGTAGGCTCAATATGATCAAAGTATTGACTCGCCTTGGTTGTAGGGGAGAGAGTCCGAGTAGTCTTGTCCTTGATCGACGTGGAGGTCTCCGGCGTCTCCGAAATCTACGCGGGCGAAGTACCGGAAAAAGACACAACAGGCAAAAGGACTAATAAATACACAAGAATACCCAAATGAACTCCAAATGGAACAAGACCTATGCCATTAGCAAGATCTTGATTTTAGAAATTTTTAGAAATTTATTTTACAATTTTTGGAGCTAAAATGGGGGAGTTATTAATTTTAGAAGTCTAGCTTTTGAATTAAAAGAGAAAAAGAAAACGAAAATCACAGAAAAAGAAAAGCACACACGGCCCACAACCAAAATTCGCCCACCCGCGCTTGGGCCGAAGGGCGCGACGCGTGGTGCGCGCCCACGGGCGCGGGCGAGGCCCACGGCGCTGCCCCTAAAGGCACGCGCGGAGGTGGAGGCGAGCGGCGGCGCGAGATGGGGTGAGGCAGAGGAGGCGGCGCCGGGGCGACGCCGAAGCGGAGGTCGGGAGTGGCGACGCGCGGAGGAGGAAGAGGAGGCGCGGCGCGCGCGGAGGGAAGATGAGGCGGCGGCGACGGAGATGGAGAAGAGGAGCTCGGCGCGGTGGTGGGGCTCACGAGCGGCGGCGACTGGCGACGACCAGGAGAGGTAAGGGCCTTCTCTTCTCTTCTTTCTTCTTTGCTTCCTCTCGGTGCTTGCTTGGGGAAGGGGGAGCGAGGGAGGTGAGTTGGGGACGAGGCCGAAGGGGCTTTATAGCCCATGGGAGGGGGTCCGGCGTGGAGGAGGACGGCGTGGGCGCGGGGGCAATGATGACGGCGGGAGGCGTGCGGGAGGTTTGCGTGCAGAGGAAGCGGCGATGGCGTGCTGTGTGCGACAAGCAGCGCACGCGAGCGGGGAGGAAGGGAGGAGGGGGTCCGGTCCGCCGGGTTGACCTTGGCAAAGGGGGTCCGTGGGGGTTGACCGGGAAGGGGGAAAGGGCATCACAGAAAATGATCACTTGTAGAGTCAAACAAAGAAAAGTATTACTGCCATTTACACAGCATGCAACACTAATTAATTAATGTCCTCGCAGTCACCAATTCTAACAGAAGAAATTATCTTCTTCTTCGACCTCGCTCCCCCCTTAGACAATGGAACAGAGCAATTAACAGGGCTCTGCTTCTTTCCCCTGATCTACTTGTAGTACGTCGCCCCTACCTGGGTCGCCGCCGCTAACCCTGAGATATGTATGTATGCTAGCTGCGCACGAGGATGTCTCCGAGGGAGACGGAGATGGAGAGCTGGTGGTGGAGCGAGGCGGGGCTGGGCGTGGCCGTGGCCGTCGCCGCGTGGGGTGGGGTGGGGTGGTCTCGGCGCGCAGGTAGGTGTCGATGCATGAATTCTTGGCTTCCTGCTTGTATGTACAGTAAATTTAGTATTTGAATTTTGCTGTATGAATTCTTTGTGCATCAATTATATCTATACAAGTTTGTATTACTCAAAAGTTGGTGTCATTCACTCATTTGTTGTCTCATGTATTTCTGATTCATTTGTTCTGCTTCCCATTCCATGCATCTGCACTTGTGAAAAGTCGTAATGTTGTTCTGAGATGCCGCAAGCAAAATTCTTGTGCACATGAGTTAAATCAAAACAACAAGTTGTTCAGAAGCAATCAAAATGTTGGCAACGTACATTGTAAAGTCAGGGTTCTTTCAAGTTATATATTTTTTGAAATGTTCTTTTAAATTTTATTTGTTTTTTCAGTTATATGTCAAAATTTAACAAGTTCCCAACATATCTGTCTTTACTAAATTAATATATGTATTTTCAGACTCCTGGGAGTATGTACTCCCACCTCCAATATATCACTTAAACGAATATATTATACTTCTTTATCACTTTTAGTATACTTGAATATCAATTATAAGATATTCCAATGTGACTTGATCGAAATTTTTTCATTGGAGCCCTTTTTGCTATCTACCTTTTTTCATACATAAAAGAAGTATATACACGGATTTTGATATAAAAAATGGATTTTCATGAAAATTTTCATGTAACTCACTTTGGGGTATCTTATAATCATTATTGGAGTATACTCAAATTGATAAAGATGTATCATCATATAATTTAAGTGATATATGAAAGGTGGGAGTACGTACTCCCAGGAGTACCATACCATTTTCCTATATATATATATATGTTGAGACATACAGTATATAATTAGCCTGAACTAGTGCTGCATCGGTTTTTAATTGTGCACATGCATGCCTGCAGATAATTGCTTGCAGCTTGCCGTTGAATGCGAAGCGAAGAGCTGCCTGGAAACCTGCCGAACGGGATTCCGTATTATATCCTGGAAAAGAGGCTATTGCATGGATAGGTTCATCTGCTGCTGCACCAACAAACCATCGACGTTGAAATGATAAGGATACTCAAATTGCAGATTCAATAAACTTGTTAACTATATACCGTTATAAATTAACGAAGAATCAAGTTGCCTTTGGACGAGAGATACGTACATGTGCTTTTGTGTCTTGTGTTAAGTTTGTCTTTCTCTAGTGTCGCAATGGATGGATGGATCAGTTATAAATAAAATAAAATGAAATGAAATAAAATAGGAGAAAAAGAAAAGTTCGAAAGCCATGGCAAAATGAGAGGGAAAAGGGTAGTAACCTTTACAGAGAACGTGCATACTGCATCAACAGATCACGCTGACAGCACAGATCCATGGAGTTATATATGTTATTCAGTGGGGTACAAAACATTTACAAAGTTGTTTGTAGTTCACGAATGAAAACATGCAGCGGAATCCTCTGCTGAATTTTTAAACAAAAGGCATTCTCCCCAGCTTTATTAACCAAAGCCAAAGTCTTACAGGAAAGGATAGGATAGAAAGCAAAGCAAAGCAAAGTTAACACAAACTGACGGTTCAAAGCCAAAAATGATACTGTTTGTGCTCAAAATAGCAGATCTATTCCCATTCAAAGATCAAAGCTAAAAATAGCACCGCGAACTCGTCGACCCGAATTTTTTGCAATTTAATCCTTTTTTCGTAAAAAACACACATTTATACCCTTGGTAGTCTTATTTCCGGTTTTGGACCCAGGGGGTCGGCGCCGTGACTCACGGCGCCGAGCTAAGACATCTCGGCGCCATGAGTCATGGCGCGAGGTCCAAACCCTAGCCGCAAAGCGGCGGCGTGGCGGTACCTCGGCGCCATGACTCATGGCGCCGAGATGTTTCTAACTACAATTTCTAACTACAATTTCTAACCTAATTTACTAACTAAATTTCTAACTAATTAAAAAAATTACCACCGCCAGTGCACGGCAGTGGAGAGGCGGCGGCGGTGGAGGGTGGGCGGGCGGGCGCGACACGCCAGCGAGGCGCGGGGCGGCGGCGAGCGGCTTTCGAGTGTGGGCGGCGGCGGCGTGGCGGCGAGGCGGCTCGGGGCTCGGCGGCGGCGGCCGCGCGGCGGGACCGGCTTCGGGCGGCCGGCACGCGCGCGTGAGCGCCTCGAGGCGCGGCGAGGAGCGCTCGGGTGCGGAGGCGCACAGCGCGGCGAGCAATTTTTGGCCGAGCGAGCGAGAGAGAGAGAGAGAGGAAGGAGGAAGGAAGCGGCGGTTATATTTTGAATGCTCGGCGGCAGAGATCATGCGCGCGACCTGGCGCCATGACTCACGGCGCGAAGCTAAGACATCTCGGCGCCATGAGTCATGGCGCCGAGGTACCGCCACGCTGGCTGCCTTCTTTGGCTAGGGTTCGGTACCTCGGCGCCATGACTCATGGCGCCGAGATATCTTCTTCGGCGTGAGTCACTGCACACCCCCTGGTCCAAAACAGAATAAGACTACAAAGGTATAAATGTGTGTTTTTTACGAAAAAAGGATTAAATTGCAAAAAATTCGGCTCGTCGACAGTCGACATATGTCCTCTTCCGCGCGCCAGGGGGCAGACCACCCTCGTCCAGCACGCCGAACAAACGAGACGAGCTCGAACCGCTTGGTGGCTCATTTGGCTCGTGCGGCCCACGAACATGCGAAGGCCCAGTCCAACTCCAGGCTCCAGCGCACTTCCCCCTTGCGCCTTGCCTTTGAGGCCTTGACCCTTGTCCTCTCGATCCATTCCCCTTCCTCCCGATCCCCCAATCCTCTCTGACCGCTGGAGCCCTCCTCCTCCGCCTCCGGCCGCCTCTCCCTCGCCGTGCCCCTTTCGTTCTGCTGCTCTCGCCTCTCGCCCTTTCCACGCCTACGTCGAGGTCCTCCGCCTCCTCCACACGCTCGACTTCGCCGGCGCCATCCGTTCCCCCGCCGACGCCCTCGACCTCCTCCCCGTTGCGCTACAGCTCCTATTCGACGCGTGCGTCGAGGCGTGTATCCGCTTCCTCGAGGCCATGCCCTGGTCCGAGGAGGAGGATTGGAGGAGTCCCTTGTCCTCGACCTCGCGCCGCTCCTCCTAGCCGATGAGGCCGCCGACCTCCTCGCCAGGGTCTCCCCTCCCCCCCGCCGCTGCCCCATCCTCCGGCTCGGGCGAGGCAGCCAGGTCGGCCTCCGAGGCGATGCTGCACGGTTTGATCCACTCCGCCATCCACGGCCACCCCGTCCATGCCGCCAGCCTGCCACAAAGGCGTTCGTCGCCATGCTTCTCAAGGATTACTTAGTTCAATGCATCAGTGTCTCAAGGATTTCTTCTTAATCTGGGTCACAATATATCTGAATGTTTTATTTCCGGGGGATTGGATCATATACCCTCCATGAAATTCAGGATTTCAGGATTTACCCTCTTACCTCAATGACATGTGGGGTCACCATAGGTCAATGACATGTGGGCCAGGAGGGTAAATCCTAAATTTCCATCTAAGGGGAGGGTATATGATCAAATTTTCCTTTATTTCCTGTGCCTCAGCCATTTCTCTTGATCTCTGACACTGAACTGGCAATTTTAATATGGAGATCTCCTTGTAGCTTGCTGTTGCCAGATTTCCTACATAGAGCTCATATATTCAACGCTAGTCTTATCCTTGTTCTTGTCTTTATGTCTCCGATCGAAATTCGAACACTGCCTCTGCCTGTTCCTGGCTCGGGTTCGGGCCACTCTCCTGGCTCGTCGAGCCGAGCCGACTGTTCGACCGAGCCTGGCTGGGTGTTTCCAGCCCTACTAAGGGTAGCAAAGGATCACGATGGCGATGGTTGATACTCATGTTTGGAGCTGAGTGTGTTGTGCTGCGTCGTAATTTTATGTAAAAGAATATTTGGAATTTTTTCTGGTATATGCGATAATATATTTGAAGCGAGTCTGAGGTAAAAAAAAAACAGAAGAAAAAATAGAATTTTTTTTTGTCAAATAGTGTTAAAAAACATTTTTTGCAATATATATGTTGAACTCAATAGATATGAGTCGTAATACTCTTGACTTGTGCATGCATTTGGCAAAATATATATATGTTGAGACATACAGTATATAATTGGCCTGAACTAGTGCTGCATCGCCTAGAGGAGAGAAAAGAGATGAAAGGGGGTCTATGCGTTGTAGCAAGTGGGGTTTAGGGGAGAAAGAAGAGGAACGGGGCTTAGTTAGGAGCCCGTTCCTATAAGGAGAGAGATGAGAATTGAGAGAGAGGTTTTATTTGGACGTGGATCTCACTAATTAGGGGAAAAGGGTATTACACATTTGTGATATTTTTGCGTAGCTAAATTCCACGCATATGTATCACCTTAAGACCCTTTAAAGGGGTCTAAACATTATGGAAGCTCTAATTGTGCACATGCATTGCCTGCAGATAGTTGCGTGCAGCTTTACGTCGAATGCGAAGCGAAGAGTGCATGGAATCCTTGATTACATCCTGGAAAGGAGCCTATTGCCGCGATAGGTTCGGCTGCTGCTGCACCAACAAACGATCGATGTTGAAATGATTAGGATACTCAAATTGCAGATTCCATAAACTTGATAACTATATACCGTTATAAATTAACGAAGAATCAAGTTGCCTTTGGACGAGAGACACGTACATGTGCTTTTGTGTCTGGTGTTAAGTTTGTTTTTCTTTAGTATCGCAGTGGATGGATGGGATGAGTTATAAATAATATAATATAAAATAGGAGCAAAAGAAAAGTTCGAAAGCCCATGTATTTCTGAAAAAGAAAAGAAAAGTTTGTATTACTCAAAAGTTGGTGTCATTTGTTGTCCTATGTATTTCTGATTCATTTGTTCTGCTTCTCATTCCTTGCATCTGCGCTCGTGAAAAGTCGTAATGTTGTTCAAGATGCCGCAAGCAAAATTCTTGTGCACGTGAGTTAAATCAAAACAACAAGTTGTTCAGAAGTAATCAAAATGTTGACAACGTGTGATGTAAAGTCAGGGTTCTTTCAAGTTTTATATTTTTTTTTAAATGTTCTTTTGAATTTTATTTATTTTTTTCAGTTATATGTCAAAATTTACCAAGTTCCCAACATATATGTCTTTACTAAATTAATTTCTGTATTTTTAGTTCTCTGTCTGGGTTCACTAGGTTCTAGGACTCACTAGAAAAACACCTAAATCCGAAAGTAATCTGAAAAAAAAAATCCATTCTGGCTTTTCAGAGAAAAGGTTTTCAAAAGATATCCCGAAGGGGTCTTAGGTAAGGTAAGGAGTGACAGCTCTATTCAATAAGCTGGCTCTCCAAATCTCACATCCCGTTGAGAGATGGGATCGCGATGCTCTTGTGTACCGCCGCCTCGACCCACTACTCCCTGTGTCATCGGTTCGAAATTCATAACGCAATCCGCAAATAGAGACTTGTTTTTTTTCGGTGGAAATCGAATTCGATGAGTTAGCTGTCTATTTCCTTGAAAAGGGTGCTCAACGGCTCAACCTACAAGAACTGTTTATGATATTTTAAGGAAGGCAGAATTCTTTAAAGAAAAAGAAGAAACTTTGAGTTAATTGAAGAACTAAATGAATAAAAAAGTAGGAGAGGATCACTGGTATCCCTCGTTGTCTAGACCTGAACCGGAGGTGCTTGAGGTGCCGTAGAAGGAACTGACTTCTTGATGGCCCGGTGAAAGCTTTCCTTTTTGGCCAACAGAGCCTTTAGATTGTCGTGAGTGCTTGGTTCAGGTGGAACCGGGATTTCGGGTTCATTTGACATACTCGACCAGTTGCTTCCTTACTAAGGGCATATCTAATAGTTAGAGATAATTTTATCTCTAATATATGCTACATCATTTTTAGAGACAGTGTCTCTAATAGATAGTCTCTAGCACACTTTCTAACATTTATATTTTATAATTTTTTTTTGAAACGGGACTACATATCAACTAGAGTAGATGAATGTATCATGTCTTGTTTCACGTGCACAACAGTCTCTTCAGGAAGAGACGACATGTATTCTCTCTCCTCCCTCTCTCTCCTTCACGTAGGATTTTTGTTGATATGATATAGTTAAGAGACGATAATAAATGTATTATTAGAGATACCCTAAAGGAGCACGGCGTGGCACCCAAGGTGATTAATCCTAGGACCGAGAAATATCAACGGAAACCATTGGCACCTTACAGTAATGTTATCTGTCAAATGTACAATTACCTTGACAGGTGCGTCTTTGGATGGACTGCTTGACCACCCGCTCACAGTTAAAGCTGAAGTGAGCACCATGCCGAATTACTCTACCATTTTCTTCACTTTAGCCAATATGAGTTTACCCGGCACTAGCAGCTTTATCGGGGAACTTCTAATCTTAGTAGAAGCTTTCCAAAGAAATAGCTTAGCAGCCACATTAGCAGCGCTTGGGATGATTTTAGGCGCTCAAGATTTTTATATTTGACTGAGCTTTGGAAGGCTTGATCGATCCAACCTTGGCTCCGCTCTTGTTTCTCCAGCTTTGGTTTCTTTTTCAGCCACCGCCGGTGTCGTTTTATTCGGGAAGGAGCTTTCGATCACAGAGTCAACCATCAGGTTTACTGTGCAAACTCTGAACTGATAGTTCTATTTAATGTATTTTATTATGCATTAATTGTGTGAATCATATAAGTTCAAAATGGTCTACTCTGAAGTTGTACTATTAGTTTCTCTGTAATCTTCCGTTTACAAGTAGTGCAATCTCATATTATAATGAGATTTATTTTCTATTTCTATTTTCTTAGTTATGCAGTGTTTTTCTATTGTCCAGAACATAAGTCACCTTTGATCTGAATATGTGACCCAACAATTAAATGATTTATTGACTTTTGTTAGCAAATTTCATGCAGTTTTGGATTTTTGTCTCAATAATTACCTGCAGTTTCCATTTATTAATATTTTTATGTGCAAAAGTCAGCAGTGGAGTTTTATACATTTTTGTAATGTACTTCTGAATGCACATATGTGGTGATTCAGTGTGCATCATGTTCGCAAAAGACTTGAAGCAAGTTGAAGCTATCGGCCAATACAAGTAATGCAGTATCTTCAGCAAATTGAAGGTGCTTCGTAGGCAAGAACAAGCAATTTGAGGAAGAATATGTACTTTGTAGGAGGAACAAGAAGAAACCTCGAAGCAGGTACGCTGAAATTCACTGTCTTCAACCCATGTTCTTCTTTCTTCTTCTTCTTCTTTCTCAGCCTTGATCCATTTTTCATCAATCTTCTGCTTTTCTTCCGTGTGTTCTTGTTTTTGGATCAACTTCTACTTTCTCCCTAGTGTTTTCTTTCTTTGGATCGAAAAGTTTCTATTTTCTTGGGGGATGGGTAAGGATATTCATATATAGCTTTGGATTGGAAAAGATTGCATGCAATCTTCTGTGTTGTGGGTCTCTCGTGTGGTATGTCCTATGGGCTATTGTATATTTTTGTGTGTGTTTCATCTAGTTTTTTCTTAGCTCGGAAGGTTGCAGGCACTTGATGAATCAGCCCAGAGGATTGCACACGTTTCATGGGCCGGCCCACAGGTGAACATACCCATAACGGGTCAAGCCCACGGCCGCACAGATCCGGTAAGCCAAATAAACAACCCATAAACATACTGTTGTAGGTATAAAAACCGAACACAAGTGAGAGGTGGACGATCGAATTACGGGCCTCGAACTAGATTGCAATGACACAGGGTTTATACGATTCGGGTCCGAGAGGACTACCTTACTCCTGTCGATAGCCTACGGGGGTTCGAGGGTTCCTCCCGGAGGCTCACCTGACCTGACGTCTTGATTTCTTATATTGCTCAAGAGATCTCCCCTCAAATGAGGGATACATGGGGTATTTATAGGCTCTTGGGCCTGTACAAATGACCAAAATACCCATTTGGGGATAACTACCCTATGAGTACAAATGAGGAGTATTACAGTCTTTTGTGAGTATAACTGTATTTCTTGGACCTGTGTGCGTCAGACACAGAGCAGGCCCCGTTAGCAAGATGGATGAATTATTCTTCCAACGCATACAAACTCAAAAGAAAGTGAAACAATGCACAGAAGCCACCGGATGAGCATCTAACGGTTCACAAAAGTGACCGATTTTTTTTTAAAAAAGGCAACCGATCAATAGACATTAAAAAAACCATATTCCAAAAAGAAAGGAAACCCCCTCGATCGCCTCCACTTCTGCCGCCGCCAGCACCGAACCATCCCTCACTCCCGACTCCCTTGCTTGCGGATCTTCCGACAGCAGCAACAAGAACCAGAGCATCACCACCCTTGCTGCCAAGTTTGGAGTGGATCGGGGTTTTCAAATCCGGTTGCTAATTTTTAACCGCAGGGGTAGAATCGGTTTCGGCCGAAATTTTCATTTTTTTTTTTTGAAAATTTCGGATTTTAAATTAAAAAGATCAAATTCAAGCAAATTCGTTTTTTTTACCGATTTTGGCCGGTTTGAAGTCTTACCGGGTCCGGTATTGTCGATTTTCCGGTCGATTTTGGTAGGTAAACCAAACTCACAGGGTGGATCGGTCGCCTTCTTGATCCGAGAGCGGATCTCCATAGCGGCTCGTGGGAGAGGAGAACACGAGATTGTCATCGCCCCAATTGTCAGATCCCGACTGTATCAAATCCGAAAAGAACGAAATGGATTCAGATGGTTCTGCCAAATAGTTCAGAAACGATAGCAGGGGAAAGTAGCTAGGGTTCTAAGGGTTCTACGCTCGTTCTAAGAATGCTAAGGATATGCTTTTTCATCTTGCTTTCATTCCACGCATCCAAGGCTTAAATACGGTTTAACGAAGTTTTACGATGTAGTGAAATAAGCAAAGTTCTTGAAGTAAAAGAAAAGTCGAAAGAAGAACGTGAGAACATGACAATCGTGCGGTCTAAACCATCGTAAGCGTCCTTGCCGTTAGATTTAACTTCCTTTCCTCAACGCATCTGGACCATCGATGTGCAATAAGTGAAGTCGTCCAGCGTTCTTTTCTGCTACTGTTTTCCTCACGGTGATTTAGCGAATTTAGGATCGACAATGCCCTTTCTTGAGGCCGACCTTGCCCTCAAGGTGCGAAATTTGGAAAAGCCTTTTGAATGAGCGAAACATCTTCCCGGACACATCCTCGGGGTCAAGTTTTGCCAATGGATCAACCAGCGAGCTATCACTGAGTCTCTGCGAGGAACTATCCTTCGGTTGATAACGACCAGGTTCGATTACGAGCTTGCCATCGGGGTCAACAAGAGTACGTTGGGTAAAGGAACAACATGATCCCCATGTCTCTTCAATTGACTCACATGGAATCTTTGGATGTATTTGGCGATGTCGAGTAATAACAATTTGTAAACACGATTGCCAATCTTCTGAAGAATCTTGAATGGGCCATAATATTTGGATCTTAGCTTAAGGGATCCTCTTAATCCAAAAGCATTTTGCCTATATGGTTGTATCTTCAGATACACCATCTCACCTTCTTGGAGCTGCCGCTCAGATCTCAACTTATCAGCAAAGAATTTAATTCGGTTTTGAGCCATGAGTAGGTTTTCCTTGATTCGGTTCATCATCTCCTCTTTCTTCTCAATAGTGGTTCTGGCATCTTCGGAGATATCACCAGGAATGGATGTTTCCCCGATTTGTGGTGGACAATATCCATATAGTGCTTGGAAGGGTGTGGTCTTCAAAGAAGTGTGGTAGGTGGTGTTATACCACCATTCTGTAGCAGGTAACCATGTATACCATTCCCTGGGTTCTTGAAATACCATGCTTCTGAGATAAGCTTCCAAGCATTGATTTACTCTCTCAGTTTGGCCATCTGATTGAGGGTGATATGCTGTGCTAAATCTCAATGAAACCTTGAGAGTTTTGAATATTTCTTGAAATAGATTACTTGTAAACACCCTGTCCCTGTTAGTGACAATAGCTGTTGGCATGCCATGCAGTTTGTAAATATTATCCATGAATAACTGGACCACTTGTTGGACTGTATAGGGGTGAGCTAAAGCAACAAAGTGGGAATATTTAGTCAATCTATCCACTACTACCAAGATGACATCCTTTCCCTTGGATTTAGGCAGTCCTTCTATGAAATCCATGGAGATATGAGTCCATGCTAGGTCAGGGATTTCCAATGGATCCAATAAACCAGGTGGATGTACCTTCTCAGTCTTGTTTAACTGACATACTGGACATTCTGCTACTAGCATCTCTACCTGTTTTTTAAGCTTTGGCCAATAGAATAGCTTCTTCACCCTCGATAAAGCTCTCATCCCGAATGCCCTCCTCCATGGATGCATGAAGGTTGTGTATTAGTTTGGTTACGATTCCTCCTGGTCTCCTACATAGATTCTATTATTATATCGATGAGACCTCCATTTATAGTGTATCCTTGATCATGAGAATCACTCGAATGAATCTTCTCCATCATTCTTTGGCAAAGGAATCCCCAAGTAACTTTCTTTAACCTCTTCTATCCATTCGGAATTATCACCACCATTGGAGCACATATAAAATGCAGGTTGTTAGCAACTTGTTTTCCTTCTATTACATCTCTCCTTGAAAGTGCATCACAACCAAGTTCTCTTTCCCCTTCTTATACTCAATTTGATAGTCAAACTCAAGTAATTTGGTAGCAACTTATCTTTGAATTCCCTCTGTCAGCCTTTGGGTGGCCATATATTTCAAGCTTTGCTGATCCGTTTTAATTACCAATGGGTTTCCCAGCAGATAATGTCTCCATTTCTTAAGAGCTTCCAAAATTGCTAAAGCCTCCTTCTCATAAATTGATTTACCATTTGCCTTTGGACCTAAAGTCTTGCTGTAGTAAGCAATTGGCCTACTCTCTTGCATCAACACAGCACCAATCCCAGTCCCACATGCATCGGTTTCCAGTACAAAAGGCTTCTCAAAATTGGGCAAAGCTAATACAGGACATGTAGTCATTTTCTCCTTCAATCTGTCAAAGGCCTCAGATTGTGTGGCACCCCATTGAAAAGCATCCTTTTTTAGCATATCATGCAAAGGCCTGCATATTCTCCCATAATCCTTCACAAAACGTCTGTAGTATCCCGTTAAACCCAGGAATCCCCTCAACTTAGATATCTTTGGTAGGTTGAGGCCACTTGATTACATCTGCTATCTTGTTTGGATTTGTGAAACCCCTTGGTGATATAACATGACCCAAGTATTCAATTCTATCGTTAGCAAAGGTACATTTACTTAACTTGGCAACTAGTTGGTTACTCCTCAATCTGTTCAAAACCGACTTCAAGTGTTCTTGATGTTCTTACCTTTACTTGTCTGTAAATAAGTATATCATCAAAAACACCAACACAAACTTCCTCAAGTATTCAACAAATATGTTGTTCATTAACGATTGGAATGTAGCGGAGCATTAGTCAATCCGAATGGCATCACCTTGTATTCGTAGTGACCCATATGTGTTTTAAAAATTTTTTTGGAAATGTCTTCTTCTCTCATTCTAATCTGATGGTACCACGATCTCGATCTAATTTAGAGAACACCACTGCTCCATGTAATTCATCCAATAAATCTTCTATAATAGGCATAGGAAACTTGTTCTTAACTGTTTTGGCATTTAATTGTCGATAATCTACACACATTCTCAACTCCCATCTTTTTCTTACCATTCTGTACCGGTGATGAGTATGGACTCATACTAGGCGAATCTCATCGACTTCTAGCAATTCTGAATGATTCTCTCCATCGATTCCTTCGATAATGTGGGACTCGGTAGGGTCGAGATTTGGTGGTTGACTCCACTTCTCAATACAATGCTATGATCACACTCCCTTTTGGAGGCAACCCTTGTGTTCTTGGAATACATCACAAATTGGAACAACAATTCTTCTACCTTTACCAGAAAGTCTCTCTTTGCTTGCCTCAATCATCCCAATCTGTTGTACTTGAATCACATAACCCATTATCTTCTTACTAATCATTTTGGTAACCCTTCATTGCGTCACGATTACGGAACATGGTATGGTGTAATCTCTGAAAGTAATCAGATTTCCCTCCTTAAATAGTGAGTATTCTCTTCTTGAGATCCAATCCAATGGGGCTATAATCATATATCAATCTGCTCCCAATATCACATCATAACTTTTGAGCTTGATGGTTGGAAAGAATTCCTGAAGTTGGTTCCTTGGATTTGATAAGTAATGGGTTGAACCATTGCCTCAGTCACTAGTTCACCTCCTCCTGCTACCCTGACCCTTTTGGTAGGTGTAGATATCGAGAGAACTTTCACTTCTCAATGCAAAATCAAAACTCATAAAAGTATGATCTGCCACTATCAACTAGGTAGTGACTCTCTTTCCATTGAGTTGTATGATCAGGGAGAAAGTAGTGGATCCAGTGGTACCATCTGCTGCATGGGTGGAAATCTGCATCAACTGTTCCCTAGTTTCCTCTCTCTCAGGGCTCCCAGGAGCAGTTTCTTCTTCCCCTTCGGGCACCTCATTTGCTTCTGGGTCATCTTCCATCCCCTCCTTTTCATCAAGCTCTTGCAATATATGGATGGTCCTGCCTACTTTGCACCTATGTTGTTTGTGCCAAGGTTCCTTACAATACCAGCAGGTCTGTTCCTTCTTTGCTCCCATGGGTATATGATTCTTCTCCAAATTGTTTCTGCCTGTAACTCCCTTCTGATCATTCACCTTAGAGTTCTCATTTGGTTTACTAATAAATCTCCCCTATTGAAGTTTCTGATGAAGCATTTTCCTAGCAGTCTTTGCCTTCTCATATGTCTTTGCATACCATTAAGCATCTATCATTCCTTGTGGCTTTTGGCTGCATACATCATGCTTGATTTCACCCCTTAATCCTCCAATAAAACAACTCATCAAAAATGATTCATGTAAGTAGGGGTGGTCCCTTTTTACTAGCTCCACACACTCCTCGAATTTGTCGATGTAACTAGGAACAGTCAACCCGAATTGTCGGATATTCAGTAGCTGTTCCACTGCCTCATGTGCACTGGCAGCTGAGAATCTATCCATGGACATTGAACATAACTGTGGCCAAGTGAGTAGCTGCCAAGGAATACCTACATTCTTCAACCAAATAGCTGCTCTGCTTTGGAAATGAGCTGTTGCCAAATTAACCCATTGATCTCCTGGAGTTCCTGAGATTTCAAAAAACTTCTCACACTGTTTCAACCAATTCAACACATCATCACCTGTGAACAGAGGGATTTCCAGTCTTGGTCCTTTTATGATGGCTTCCGCGTATGCTGAATTTCCCAACGCATTCCCCACATACATGTTTCTCTGGGTATCAAACATTTGAACTCCTGGATAGTGACCCATATCTTCTCCTCTCAACCCAGTTACCGCTGTGGTTGTTCCATTCCTCCAGTGGTTACCATCCTGCACATGACCTCCATACACATCAACAGGATTTTGAGTCCTCTCTTGATGAACTCGAGTATTTCCTTGATGCATCTCATATTGTCTAGGGTGAGTCATGAGGTTCTCACCGCAGCGGTGTCTGAGAGGACGATGTAGTTCCCTTGCCTATTCGGTTCTATGAAAAAGGCAGACGGTGGCATACACCCGGTAACTCCCCCCTTACTACTGCTACCTGTCATCATTCCCACCGAAAAAGCTGGATAAGGACCAGTTTGTGTTACCAGGTTGCTGAAGATTTGACCTCCTGAGTTAACCTTGCCTTTCTCCATTGCTGTCCTCTTTTCAGTCAGTTCTTGTTCTTCTTGTTGGGACATCCTCCATGGTGGAGCGCCCCAAGAGTTCAAGAGATTCTTGATTTCTTCCACATCAGTACTTAACGACTTAAGTTCCAAGATCTCACCTTTCAAGGCCGCAATCTCAGATCTTGCATCTAAGTTTCCTTCCTCCTCCAACAGACTTCCATGAGATCGCGTCTTCGTCATCTCCTTGCTCCCAGCGTCAGATCTAATCGGTTTTGGGATTTTACGAGGAAATCGATTGATTTCACTCAACCATTACCGATTCGATCCCTTCTCCAAGAATCGAGCTAAGCTCTGATACCTTTGTCAGATCCCGACTGTATCAAATCCGAAAAGAACGAAATGGATTCAGATGGTTCTGCCAAATAGTTCAGAAACGATAGCAGGGGAAAGTAGCTAGGGTTCTAAGGGTTCTACGCTCGTTCTAAGAATGCTAAGGATATGCTTTTTCATCTTGCTTTCATTCCACGCATCCAAGGCTTAAATACCGGTTTAGCGAAGTTTCTGATGTAGTGAAATAAGCAAAGTTTACTGAAGTAAAAGAAAAAGTCCGAAAGAAGAACGACAGAACATGACAATCGTCTGGTCTAAACCATCGTAAGCGTCCCTTGCCGTTAGATTTAACTTCCCTTTCCTCAACGCATCTGGACCATCAATGTGCAATAAGTGAAGTCGTCCAAGCGTTCTTTTTCTGCGCCGTTTTCCTCACGAGCTGATTTAACTGAATTTAGGATCTGACACCAATCGCGTCCCCTGCTCCACCCCGCCGCGGTGGCTCCGGTGACTCTCCACCCAGCAGCTACTGGATGAAGGTTTCGTCCGCCGACGCTCTGGAAGTCGCTTGCTTATCCTCTCTGGAGCTTCTCACCGGTGAGGGCAGCGACCCCCACCTCCATGCTCATGTTCTCCCTTCCATACCTCTCGGGGACGCCGACAAGATCCACTCATGGGCCCTGGACGAGAAGGGCTGCGAGGAAGTCCACCTCCACGTCGCCAACCGCGGACAGTTCAGGTGCAAGCTGGACGCCTTCTGCTCCATTGACTGCCTCCGCCGTAGCTTTGCGCAGATCAAGGAGAATGTGGAGGACAGCGCTGCCTGCCTGCGCATCCTGGCCCATGGCAAGGCAAAAGAGGTCGAGGAGCTCGCCAAGCGCAAAGACGCTGCCATCGCCGCCTACCTTGCCGCCAGAGACGGTACGCCGCCGCTCGCGGGCGACGACCTGAAGGCCTGGCGTAAGGAGGCCCTTGCGGCTGCCGGCTGCCTCCTCGTAGCCAAGAAGGCCCGCAAAGCGCTCGACGAGGCTGCTGTCGTCATGCGATCGCTGGCGGACTCCATTGCGCTCGAGATTGTCAAGTTGGAGGGAACACTGCAGGACCTGACCTTGATGGGCTGTGGTCACCCAGATGCTGTGTATGCAATTTGGGATCCCTCTGACTTTACTGCTCTACTGTACCTGTTAATTTGCCTTAATGCGTTCTCTTCTTTTCAGACTATCCACCAGTGGCAGTGCCGCCGGAGGGGCAGGGGCTGCATGAGGGCGGTGACGGTGGTATTGAGGTGCCGGTTCCCGAGGCTGAAGCTGGTGGTGTGGAGGACGCAGCCAGCGAGGCCGGAGATGACACCGGTGATGATGTCTAACTACCGACGAGGCCTGTCAAAACTGCTGACGATAACGAGTTTGGATTATTTGTGTCTCTAGCTAAATAATCCCCAAGATTTAGGAAAGAAACATATATAGGATAGTACTACAGTAGCGCTGTTATTGTTCATGTAGAAACAAAATTTACCGCTAGTATGCTTGTATTGGGTGCTGCATTATCGTTTTTTTATGGGAACATATGGACTGACAAGTATGGGCTTGGTATGATGAATTCGATATGGTTGCTGGAGGAAGTAATTTTGGCCTATTTTTTCTCTCTTAGATACGATTAGTTTCAGTGTGGTCGATCTTATAGTAAATTCGTCTGCAATCCACTTCAGACTATGGCTTTCTGAAATTACAATTTCGAGAATAGTGTGTTTTGTTAAATCCCCTTGAAAGGTTAAATATTTTTTGTGTCAAGCTTTTCAATATAAGATTCAATCCGCAGTTCTTTCAGCTTAAAAAAAAGACAGTGACAAGGAGATGAACACCGTGCTCTTTGTGGGCAAATTGAAGATTCTGACAATATCCTCTTCTCTTGTTGTATTGCTAAATTAGCTTGGTGCTGTTTAGGCGAAATGTTTGGTTTTTGGGAATAACACCTGTCTCGATGCAGGACTTTCTGAACAATTGGTTACCATTGGGGTGTAGTTCTAACTAACTATTCTATCATCCTATTCAGTTTTGCAGCTATTTCCTGGACTACCATATGGCAAATCAGGAATAAAATGGTAATTGAAAAGAAATTTCCTAGGCAACCTATTGATGTGATGTAAAAGAAAAAGAAATTCTTTCTTATATGCAGCAGTGGCGTGTGCTTCTTCCGGAGGGGCATCGTCCCTGGACCCTGGATTGACCACATAATAGTACGTTGGATGAAGGGATTGGCTATGGGGTTTCAAGAGCAAGTGAGCTGACTGAAGCCAGGATTCTAATTTATACCTCCTGGAACAAGATCAAAATAGATCTTTTGTAATATCGGTGTAGCTTTGTGTTTGTTCTCTCTGTGTTTTATTTTGGATATAAGCTCTGTGGTACTCTGCATTTTTCTTTTGAAACTAGTTCTGTGGTACTCTGCTTGGTTAAGTAGCTTGTGTGCTTTGGCGTTAAATTGTTATTAGCTTTCAATAATAATAATAATAAACTGGTAACCCTGTTGTCTAAAAGAACAGTGTGTTTCTGATGAAAATTGCAGTATGTTGAATGGAGTAGGCCGGTTTGTTCATAATATTGTGACGAGGACCAGTTTATCCCTGGAGGTAGGATCTTCTTTGCAGGTCATGAGTAAGTTTTTTCTTCTTTTTTCCCCCGGCGGAAAAGTTTGATGGAGATGTTGCATAGTTGCATCCTATTCCTGGAGGCTGCTTATGATCCCAAGTTGTGCTAGTTGTTTCTTGGATTTGTCTAGAAGATGAGGAAGTTGTCCTAGTCAAGTTTCTATTCGTTGTACCTTCCTCGTAGCTAGGCGCTGGTTGATTTCTTCATAGAGCTTTTCTTTTCAGGAATACGCAGTTGAGCTGTGCGTTATTGCATTCACAAAAGATATAAAAAAAAGGTTGATCCTAGTTACAAATACGCCCAGGATTTGAACTGGGCAGACAACCCACAGGAAAAAACCCCGAAGGAAAACACATTATCTGACGACATGCACAGGTCCATTCATACAAACTACAGAGCGCTTCAAAGGGTAGCCATAATTGTTTCACAAATACTGTGTATGTGATACAACTGTTATGAATATTGTGCGTATATTCAAGAGGGTCAATAAACAATATATATAGGGAGTATAGTGTATGTGTGTGATACAACTGTTATGAATATTGTCCGAAACACATACTCATTATACGCCATATAAACATGTGACTTTTCTGTATTTTCTTCAACTCTAACTTGCTTACAATGGGGTCTACACCTAAATATATAGGCTTGGTGAACAGTAATCCGAGTTGGTGACAGCTCTGCATGAACAGTAATCCAAAATCAGCTCCTGTTGCAAACTCCTACTTTAATTCAAAATTTAAACAACTCTAATTGTTGAAAATAAATTAAACCATCTTATTACAAGCAATTTCAAAATTAATTTATCTTTTAAAGGAAGATCCGAATTGGAATTGTTCCAATCCAAATCCATTTCGGATTCTCCGTCTGAAAATGCATTGATTTTAGAATTGAGTTTGAATTTGACTCTTTAGTCTTTTCTTAACCGCCCGCATGCGCTAGGGTTTTACCCGAGAACACGTTCCCTCTCGTTGGACTAACATGCTAGTCTAACATGTATATATTTTACAGCACAAGTTCATAAAAGTATATATTTTACCAGTCTAACATGCTAGTCTAACAAGATTTCACTTACCAAGTATTGTTGGACTAGGTACCGCGTCCGCACAGATTGTCTTGGAAAGTTTTAGGGGTGATCAAAGTCCTCAAAACTCCCAGCTGCGAATTAAACATGCAAGTGCAGGCGTAAGAAAGAACGTGGGACCAGCCAGCCTTGCGGCTTGTAAAAACATAATTATCTTCTAAAATGTAGAAACAATACTAGATACATACCTGGGTTGTCACGGATATCCGGATTCTGCAGCTGTCTTGGGAGCAGACTATGTACAGGAAGCTTGGGGCAGCCCCAAAGCTTTAGCTCCTTGAGGCAAGTGAGGCCAGCGATCCCGTCGCAGTACCGCAGGTTAGGACAGCTTAATCGGAGCTTCCTGAGTGAAGGCAGGCCTTGAGGATCAAGAGGGATGCATGCCGTGGATTCACACATAATTGTTAAGCACTCCAATGACGGGTGGTAATTCAACAGCCTGTGCAGCGTCTCATCTTGTGGCAGTCCATGCTTGAGATTCAAGGTGGTGAGTGAGGGGAGGGAACCGACTACACTCAGGTTTGGACAGTCGCAAAGCTCCAGCTTCAAAAGTGACGGGAGGGCAGCAAGTTCATTGAGACCTGTACAGGACATAATGTGAAGTTCACGAAGGTTGGCCCACGCAGGAACCGTTGCAAGATTTTCACAGAAACGTAGGATCAATGTAACCAAGGAAGGAAAGCGAGCCCACGGAAGAAATAGCAGTCTAACGGCTCGGGAGATCACCAGAGTATGCAGGCATGGGAAATCACCATCATCCACTCCAGACCACTCTGACCACTCATACATGGAAGAAAATTCCAAACGCGTCAATGATCGGAAGCCTTTCATACCTTGGCCGCAAAACTCCCGGCCAATGCGTTGCACAGAAAGCATGTCGTGAAATTTGAGGAACTTGAGGGAAGGCAACACACCAAGCGTTGGGACATGTTGAGACTTACCCCTGACTAACACTATTTTGGTCAAGTTGTAAAAGGAAGCATTACCCAACCAATTGGGGTATTTCTGAGACCCGTAGTTCTCCAGAGTCAGTTCTCTTAGGCCGTCATGTGGTCGCAAGCTATCAGCGATTGCTCATGAGTTCTTATGCTGAGTTCGATTTGCACACTGTGTGGGACGATACACCAACATCCTCTATCACAAAAGTCGATTCTAGTGAATGGAGGTGCTTCTTATTGATGGTGAGCTTCATTTGCATCCTCGATAAGACATAGATCGCCCGTCGTACTATACACAGTTTCCTAATCTTGTTCAAGTTCCTCAGCTCTCTTATGTTATAATTACAACCACATCTGCTCATATGTATTGGAGGCAATCTATGCAGGTTAATTAGGCGCCTAATTCCACTTGCTGTAGGCTCTCCCCAATCATTATCAAATTTCAAATGGCGTAGTAGTTTCAGGCTACCCATGTTGTCCAATAATGCCTTTGAGAGGTTGCTCCGTCCTAAGCTAAGGGCCCGCAACTTCTTACAGTGCATAAATAATGCTTCTGGATTATGAATATTGACATTTCCTTCCGCCAACACTGTGATGGCCCTGACAGAATGCGAGGCAATTGAAATTTCTACAGATGTATCAACTTCAGCAGATGTGATTGACACATACCGAGCATTCCGTGGAATTTCAATTGATGTGTCTCCTTCAAGTCTAAAGAACTCTTCCCCAGCAAGAAAGCATGCAAGATCATGAATAAGGTCATGCATGGTGTGGTTCTTAAAATACACTTGAAGAAATGACCGCTGAACTAAATCATTGAAGTATAGCCATCCAATTTCGTCCTCGTTGTTACTTCCATCACATTGTAGTAAATCAAGTTTTTTCCACAAATGAAGCACCTTATACTTTGAAAGTAAATGGTCTTTTGGAAATAGAGAAAGGGCAACAAAGCATCGTTTCAGGTGTACAGGCATGTGCTTGTAGCTCAACTTTAAGGCCGGTAAAACCTCATTTTGTGATTGCTCCAAGTTCCATAGCTGACTTTCTAAGACATACCTCCATCTCATTTCATCAGTTTCATAGCGCAACATGCTTCCTAATGTCTTGATTGCCAATGGCAAGCCCTCACACTTTTTCACAATACTCTGCCAATCTCTACCGGGTTTAATGGGGCGTCATTTTCTTGGTGAGCAACAAATGCAACTTGTTTGAACAACGACCAGCTCTCATCGAACTTAGAAAGTTTATGCGGTAGAAAGGCATTGTTTGCACCAGTCTTGCGACTACCTCACTACGAGTTGTTACTATGATTTTACAAACTCTTGTTTTGGACAGTGTGTACAGCCTCTCCCAACTGTCTCTCGTTCATTCCATACATCGTCCAACACAACTAAAACCTTCGCTCCTTAATTTCATGTAACAGTTCCCCGAGATTAGCTTGACTCCTTAACATGTGACATTTCCTCAAGATTAGCTTGATTCGGTAACATCACACTTGTCCTCCTTTAGTGACAAAATGATCTTCCTCGTTATGTTACTAACATCAAATTGCTCAGACACACAAACCCAAGCAAGCTTGTCAAATGACTGGCTCACCCTTGGGTCATTATATACAAGTTGTGCTAGTGTTGTTTTCCCCAATCCTCCCATGCCAACTATAGCCTGGACAGAAATTCGATTTCCAACACGCTCATCTTCTCTGGACAATAATTTTTGCACAATGCTGTCCTTGTCATGCTCTCTTCCAAGAATGCTCCTCTCGCATACATCAGAGCCAACCTCCCTTAAACTACCAATGTCAGGAGCAAACCATCTCTCTCCATCGTTCTCTGATAAAGCGAGATTTCCATAGTCTTTAATGATCTCATCATATCTCTTTATAATTTCCATTGCTCTTACAACCAACTCAGTTGGAACTGCTACTGTACCGATATCAATAGCACTGGTCCCATTTCGCTTTTTCGACACAAGAAAAATGCTAATTCAGTATGCATCCATTTTCCATGTTTCTTGTGGTAATAAGTGCAATCAGCATATGCGCACTAATATTGTATTCAAGATCCATAGTTTTTAAAAGAACGAAATTGTTATATACCTTTAATATGCGAAGTTTAGCTAGAATGCCTAGGCCAATGCTCTAAACAAAGTGCATAATTTTCAAAAAATAAAAATAAAAAAAGTATATCAACGTAATCACGTTCTGAAGTTATATAAACTTTGCAATAACAAAAATACCACTTAATTAGCACGGGCTTAGCTTACAATCAATTAATTGCCAACATTTGCAGAAATCAACAGAAATTGCCGGAACAAATTAGTTATAGGAGTGGAATTAATTACCTCAAGGCGCTTACGTTTATTGTTGTCGCTCTCAACACTTGCGGATCGCCGAGAGCCTCCGCTTGCAGATTCACCTCATACTGCGTGCTCGCCGACCACGTCCTCCGCGTCGTCGCCACCTCCTTGAGCTCCTCGAGCGCGGCTTGGCGGATTCCTCGCGGATGTTCGGTGCTCTCCGCGTCTTGAAGCGTTGCGCGGATCCTGCGCATGGTCCTCTCCGGACTCCTCGGGTCCTCCGTCGCTGCGTCGACGCAGGACGAGGAGGAAGCCGTCGGCGGAGCGTCGAGCTCGCCGGCGGCAAGGACGATAACTTGTCGGCGCACATTTGCGGACATGGATGCAAACAGTCCGTCCATCTCGATCTCGTTGGTTGGTTGTGCTCCGCTTCAACGATCGCATGCGACGATGGGAGCTCGAATACAAGGACAGGGAAGGAAGCGAGGGGGGCGGCCGATCTTTGCCAAGGACAAATGGTGCTAATATATGGTTTTTTTAAGGCAAATGGGCCGAAGGGCGTAGAGCTCTGGAATTAACCGGTGAGTAGTATAGAAGTTTGGTGCACAGGCCACCATGTTACAAGAAGTAGTATAAAAATTGGATAATGCTAAGCCACGTACGTCCAGGTCAAAAGCAAAATATCGGACGCTTCACACACTCAGCATAGTAGCGGCCCCATCGAATGCTCCGCTCACTCTCCCAGCTCCACCCTATTCCTACTTTAAGTCTGAATGCAAGGTCAACAAGTTGGCTGGTTACGTACTAGTAGCAGCTAGCTTTTGATTGAACACACAAACTATTAATCTCCCAACTAGCAGTCTAAAAACAAATTTTAATGGTTTTATTTGCTACACCACCACACAGTGGCTAACCAAAGCATCAAACCTTTTTTTTTAGTTTCACTCGCACGAATCCGTGAAGTGATTTAAGAGTATTTAAATTAGAATTTCAGAAACAAAATGTCTTTATAATAAAATTAGAAAAATAAGCTTATATCCGGGGATGTTGCAACCGTTGTCTTAGGATGTTGCAACCGATGTCCTAGGATGTTGCAACCGTATCCGAGGGATGTTGCAACCGTGTCCGGGTATTAGTATCATCCTACAATATACAAAGTATGTACGTACGTACGTAGGCCATGTAATCGACCATCAGGTGATACTAGCACCCGGACGTCCGATTTGGGAGCTAGGATCGGACGCCTGGGTCCGGGGATATTGCAACCGTTGTCCTAGGATGTTCAAATGTTGTCTGGGGATGTTGCAAGTGTTGTCTGGGGATGTTACAAGTTTTGTCCTAGGATGCGGCAACCATTGTCTGGAGATGCTGCAACCATTGTCCGGGGATGTTACAACCATTGTCCTAGCATATCGTAACCATTGTCCGAGGATATTGCAACCGTTATCCGGGGATGTTGCCGTACGTCCGATTCCTAGTAGCGCCCAAACTATTTACATGCCTTTCATTTCACATCTAGCTTGCTAAACTTCTAAAGCAGTGTAGCAACCTATACTAATTACTGTATTAAACCTTAATTAGCCCTTTGATATCTCTTCGAGGCCAACAAAAATAAAATAAAAAGGCTTAAACAACAACACCACCATCGTGATTATCACGATCACAAAGGAGAAAGCAAGCATATGTGAATGCTTGTTTGATCTAGACAAGATGAACCAATAACTTAATTTCTCTCTCTAATTAAGTGGCCTTGACACTTGGCGCTTACCTTAATCAGGTGACTAATTAATATTGGATTCGGACAGTACGGGTGGGAGCCTCCACCTGTACGTTCGTTCCCTAGTGGCTCCCATAAAAATTATATAGCTCTCCCTGGATTCTTCTAGTCGGAGTAACCTCGTCTTAGAAGATGAAGGTGCATGGTTGACGCTAATGTAATACCCCGGCTCAATACTGAGCTCAGAATATCACCTAAACTACTCTAGATACGAATTCGAACCTTAATTAATAATAAATTATAGCAAATATACATAGATTAAAACCCCATCGATGGGTCACAAGATAAACAAATAACTCAAAATAACTACATAAAAAATAAAAGCTCGCATCTTGGTAACATGTTACCAAGACGGCTCAGGGCACACGCGCATGAGAAACGCCCGAGATAGATATACGCATTTAAGAAACGCCAAGATCATGCTGCTAGTACATACGATGTCAATAATTAATAATAATCAACTACCATCAAGCAAACAAGAACCCAACCAATAAACTAAGCATTTAATATAACAAACTGAATTGAACTAATACTTAATCAACCAAAGTTCCAACTATCAATTCCGAGATAATCAAGCCCAATCATGAATAAGTTCTAAATGAAATAACCATGTCACTAGATTATAGTAAGCAAGCTAATTGATAATGACTGTGACTTATGCATGTGATGTTCGTCTGCTACTCCATCCCATGCATGTCTCCGTCAACAGTTACCTAAAAGCAACAACAAAGAAAGAGTGAGTCCACAACTCAGCAAGTACAAGATAGAACGATAAACAAATAGTTTATTATTTATTTTAATTATTATCATTATCATAAACATGTTCAAGTCTCGTCAATGTCATTCTCATCTTTCATGTTCCCAAATCTCATCAATTTCATTCTCATGTACTCAAATCCCATGTATGCAAATGTCAATGATGCAACTCAACATCTGATACCGGTATAGCGGAGTGTTCACCCGTCAATGACACACTCTTTCCCCCACCTCCTTGAGGGTCAGGTCCCTACCTCTATAGCACTTTAACATGGAGCATGCCGGAATAGCCATAAACATGACATTACTCACCACCCTAGCCCTTATGCAAGTGAATGATGCGATTGTTAATGATTCATTATTAACATTACCATGCCATTCCATGATAATTGCATCATCATATCATAATCTTATTAAATCATCAACATTTCATGTCATAATCTCATTGAATCATTATCATCATAAATCATGGCATTTAATTAAGCAATAAGGAGTATAAATAAATGTTTTATTAATTCAATGATAGAGACAAGGGTTGATTGTCAGGACCCAAATATGTAAATATGGACCCTCTGTGTATAATGCACTACTTCATGATCACGTAACTGTACACTGTGTCAACATAGATGAATATCATTCCACACAAGACAAATATAAGAATAAAAGACTAATTTGATTGATAAATAGCGATTGTGATCTTATGGTCGAGTTTACACTTATTAAGCCACGCAGGGCTGACACTAAATAAAGAGACGACAGCAGAACGAAAATAACTCCAGCGGGAACCCATTGACCTACCACAGGCAACCGACTGGGATCAAGACCTAGCGATCACTGTCCTCGTAAAACTCCTCCTCGAAAGCAGCCGAAGACTCCTCCACTTCAGCTGAATGATTGCATCAAGAATGAGTACTCCGGGTACACGACAAGTTGTAGCATAAAATGCAATTATAGATGATGGCTTATTCCAAAGGAAATGACTTCTATAGTTATTTTACAAAAAGCAATATTTACAATTGAATACAAATAATAGATTAAAAGAGTAATTTAAAACAAAAAGACAATAATAGTTTAACAATTATTTTCACAAAGAATACAAAGCCTAATCAATTTTCTTTCACACACCCATATGAGTTTAAATCACACAGTTGTACATTCCCAATGGTTTTTATGAAAATCTACCCCTCGTGTGAAACCCCCCAGTATGTCTATGATCGCGAACGCGACTATTCGAATAGATTGATTAATACTCTGTAGAGGTTTGTACACTTTACCTACAAGATATAATCAGTGTAGCTAGCACCAATCATAACAAAATATTTCTGAAACTTCATCTTGACAATTGACCCTCCCGTGGTGCAATAGTGACGACACCAAACCCCCACATAGGTTGTTGGCCCATCGCGTACCATTAGACCTGGACACGGCGAACCGCTTATAAATGTGAATCATCACACAGACGTAATCTCACCTCCACCCTAGAGACAGCTTAACCTATTTTCCTGAGTAATCAACGTCAAGACTTCGTAGCTTACTAAGTTAGACCTGTCCTATATCAGGCATGTGGTCGTACAATTATGACTCAGTTCAATGGTGCGCGTACAAAGTGAAGTCCTTAATTGACTAAGACGAGACTGCCAATTTCTACCAACTATAACATTCATACTTTCCCAGCACGCTTGCGCACAAGGTAGTTAGAGTCGAGATCTTAAGTTGGGTCGATTTGCCTCCGGTAGGATCGAATCGTAGAATCGACGATTCTACGGAATTATAAAAATGCACATATTTAACATCTATACTATAAGTTTGTATGATTTTTATATAGTTTACCACTTATAACCGAAAAAGGGGCAAAGCACCTTTTATCGTACAACAGAAAAGCATAATGGTACTGACATGATGGGTGATATAGTTCTAAACTACAGGAGAATAGCCAATGATTATGACTAGTTGACTACAATTACATGAGAAATGTTCACAACTTTTGTAAATCAATATCTAATTGGAACACTTGCATGTTCCTTAAAAGCAGCTAGCCATACTCTAGAAATAAAAATAGCTTATCATTATCAAGCTCAAGATTGCTCATGTCATAATATAGATATTTGTACTAGTATTACCACACTGATATAATATTTTTCATGCTCTTTGTTTATTTATAGTTTCATTCTCTAAAATTAATATCAACAAATTTTGCTCTAAAAAAATATATCAGCAAAGTTTGACCTCTAAAAAAATTGCTCTAAGTCTCTAGACGACTCTACCATGACTCTACTATGCGATTTTACCCGATTCTACTCTTTGGATCGCAACTCTACCACGATTCTACCTGATTCCAATTCACAGTGCGATCTGGATCGACAGTCTGTTGTGGGTTCGTAAAATCGTAAGACTCTACGAGTAGGATCGCGATTTTAACTACCTTGCTTGCGCACTTGTTGGTACCGGCGGTGAGGCTTGGGGTGGCCCGACGTGGTGGCGCGACGACGAGGAGCGGTGGCGACGCTACGGGCTCAAGCCAATGGCCGAACGAGCGATGCTTCCATTTAAACAACGCGCGCATAAGCATATACGAGGTACTAGGGGTATACCAGAAACGAGAGGAAGGACAGAGGTGGAAGGAGATGGGTCGGCGACGAAGATCACGTGGAGAAGACGTTCGGGTGAGGGAGAGTGTCGTCCAACGGTCGGGGAAGCTTGAAGGTGCTCCTGGTGCGAGGAATTGGCTCAGGGTTCATTGAGGAGGAAATGGCGGTGCAGGTGGCGATGTCAGCCGGAGACGAGGAAGAAGCTCCGATTCAACATCTCCTGTGGATCAAAGACGAAGGCAAGTGAGGGGAAAGGATCTGGGAACTTCGGAACGTGATATGACACAGATAATGTGAAAAGAAACCCTTCGAGGCGACGGGAATGGCGGTAGTGGCGCACGGCCGAAATGGATCTCGCGCTCTCTGAGCGTTTGAGCTCGATTGAGTGGAGAAGAAGGTGAGGGAGGGAGCGCACTGGTGAGGAAAGAGGAGAACGGAGCTCTGGGCGGCTTTTTATAGACAGGGGGGCAGAGTAGAACGAGGAGGAGCTTGGGCACCGTGGGCAAGGGCAGCGGAGCTCTCGAAGGCGCCGAGGTGACTCCGGGTAGGGATGGGCGACGAGAAGACATGGGATGGATGTGGAGAAGACAGGGGAGGTGACAGGGTTAGCTGGCCAGTGGGAAAACTATGGGCCGTGAGGTGAAACCACGGGCGAGCATGCTGCGCTGGTGCGGAGGCGCAGGGGTGTGTGGCCATGGCAGCGAGCTCTCGAAGGCGCCGAGGTGACTCCGGGTAGGGATGGGCAACGAGAAGACATGGGATGGATGTGGAGAAGACCGGGGAGGTGACAGGGTTAGCTGGCCAGTGGGAAAACTATGGGCCGTGAGGTGAAACCACGGGCGAGCATGCTGCGCTGGTGCGGAGGCGCAGGGGTGCGTGGCCATGGCAGCGAGCTCTGGCGTGGTGCCGTGGAAGGAGAAGCCTGGTGGGGCCGGCAGGTCAGTGAGGAAAGAACAATTTCCTTCTCCAGAATTTGCAGAAAATGCTGAGAGCTTTAGGGAATTTTTAGGCATATAAATATAGTTCCAAAAATTATGAAAGTTTACGAGGAGGTTCATTACTCAGTGTAGGTTATTATGTAATTGTTTCAGATTTTTATGTGCCCTGTATGTTTCTTTAAAATTCTTTTAAGTTTCTGTTTTGCTTGTACCTTTTTTATTGATGTGAGGAGAATTGCAAAACATGTTTTAATTAATTCCCCATTTTATATTCAGTACATTTATGCTAAGTCTGAATTTTTAATTATCACCTTTTGTTTCAACTCATTTTGATCCTTAATTAGTTTTGTATTTCTAGAATTTGATTCTTATATTTCTTTATTAGACAAAAAGTCTGGCAATAAAATCCAGAAAAGCGAATGTCAATAAAATCCATCAAAAATTTTAAAAAATCCATATTTACCTAAAATTTAAAAACATGACCAAATTTTAGGATGTTACGGACTCCCTCCCTCTCATCTTGTCTGTAATGTCGTGGACCTCTGACCATCGGTGTAGGCGGAGGAGTATAATAGGGAATCGGGTACTGCACTCCACGATTTGGTGCTACTGACTGCTGAAAGGTGGGTGTAGCAGCGCCGCCCATCTGGCCAATTTTTGAGCCGAATCCAGAGCCCAGTCATTGCCTCTCCGTGGCTAATCCAGCTTGATGCCTTCGCTGTTGCTCCCACTCCTGCCGGCGTTGATCCTCAAGATCAGCAGCTCTCTTGTTCTGCGACTCCACTTCCGCCAACGCTTTCTTCTGAGCTTCCAGAGCAGCTGCTTGCTCATCAGGATTTGGACACAACCTCTGATCTATCATCTTGGACAAGCCTTGGATCGCCTCCAGCACGCCTTTCATCTGCTGATCCAGCCTTGAAACTTGGTTCATCATTTCAGTGCGGAGATCCACCTGTTAGAGTGATCTCAGGCATTTGGCCCAACGACCAAATGCCACCCTTTGACCGCGCCCTGATTGGGGGCGTCCAGCCCAATTGGCTGGTGGACCCCTGTCGTCAGCGCCATATAAAAGAGAGGTGGAGGCCGCGGCGGCACGTATGACGAGGTTCACCGTGCCGTCACAAACCCCACCTACAACCCTAACCGATCTGAGAGCTTGGCGCTGTAGCGACGGGAAGCACCACCGCCGTTTCCTTCATCGGATCTGCACCGCCGCCGTCGCCGTCTTCCTCTTCCCCGATTCACCACCACCGCCATGGCCGGCTCCTCCAACGCTTCGGACGGTACCTCTCCCTCTCCTCTATTCTCTCCCTCTGATGTACCCCCAGTGCAAAGAATAGAGAGGCCAACACCACCATGTCTTGCCTCACCTCCGCCGCCTCTGAAACTTCACCACCATCATCGCCTGTGTTCTTCCTGGGAGCCATTAATTCCAGTGCTATTGGCTCGGGGATTTTACAAGGTTTAAACCAAAACCCTCACCAAGCATCAGACCTCTACCGCCACCAATTCTGGAAGAGCGGATTGGGGATTTTACAGTCCGCGCACCAACCCTCCCCGTTCTTACTCAGATTTCAACGCCACCAAGAATCGCTGAAGCTCTGATGCCTTTGTCAGGTCCCGGTGTGGAATCCAACCGAAATGGGGAATTTTTAACACAAATTCGAATCAGATGTAAGAAATCAACAAGAACGAACTAGGGTAAAGTGGTGTTGCAGATATTTCTCATTGGATAGATAGAAAAATAGATCGAATATCCTTCCTCCGGTGCAAGTAAGGGCTTATGCACTTAGCGCGGGAAATTACTCTCGATAGCGTTTCAAAATTCAGAGTTTTGCCCCAAATCTTCAGACTTTGCAGGATCTGACAGCTCCGCGCGGCCTCTTCCTCTTGGAGCTCACCGGAGCGGAGGTTAGGAATCGGCCGGAGCAGGAGGAGAAGCGCGTTTAGTTGCTACCTTAATCGTGATGTACTGGTTCATGATTTTGCTCCACGGTCCAAGTGAGTAATAGAGACGCACATGATTTCATACAGTAGCTAGCAGTGGACGGCTGCTCGTCTTGAGACTTGGACATGTAAATGCTCACGAATCACCGCCGCCTTGCCGCCGCCAAAACAAGGCCACGGTAGGCGTTTTTTTCAACACGTTTTTTTTCTTCAGATACTTTGTTTTGACTATGAGTTTAGATGATGTTTACGGTGATGTTCTTTGAGATGATGTTAACGCTCACGATGATGTTCTTTGAAATGATACATATTAATTTTTAATATGTTGTGCACGTTCTGAATTTTGTTACGTCTAGCATAACACGATGTTGCGCTCAGACCGTACAACGCTAGCACTCGAACTATACGTCCGAGCGCTAGTTGCGCCCATAAGTAAAACATGACCAGATTTTCATGACGTATTCACCAGAAGTAGTAGCTATCTATTGCTATTTCTGTTTTCACATGTGATAATTCTTATATTCCCCACAAATGTACTTGTTACCTGAAATAATATAATTAACAGAGATCACGGTCCCAACACAGCTCTTTGCATTAGGTTGACAAGCACCATGCAAGTTGGTTACGGGCGAATTATTCATGTAGATTTATGCAGATATTCCTAGGTATATAATTTTGTATCCACTTCACTCATCAAAATTTTGGGGCCCATTTTTTATTCCTAAAACCCTTTTTTCATGCGATATTTAGTGAATGATTTCAAATGTTGCGAATGTCACATGATATGGTTTGATAAACTCTCCATTACAGAGGTACTCCATTGATCCTTGGAAAAATAAACCGCCGCAAGTATCATGTACACCCACAAGTTCTTGCAATGTGATGCGGCACGGCAATCCACAGGAGGAAAAGAAGCGATGAAAATAGCGAGGGAATTAGTCGGGCTTGGTACCTCGGGGGGGGGTGTTGAAATAAGGGATATATTGTGATCCGAATTTCTAATATGGAAGTGTCCGGATTAGTTACCATATTAGCGGATTAGTTTCCTACTTGGACTCTAAGTCCTTTTACCCTTTATATACCTCTTGTAAGCCGTGACGGGAGGTTGGTTGCGCTCATACCTTATTGTAATCCCCGCGTTACGTAATCGCTCTCATATAGTGATCATCGCCGGTTGGCGCCGTGGTTTTTTCCGCAGGGTTTTCACGTAAAATTCGTGTCTCTTGTCGCGCTGATCCGCATTATTTCTAACAAGTGGTGATGAGCACGGAATTAGGGTTTGAAGAGATACGAGAAAAATAGCAGATTGATCTGCCGCCGCCGTCACGCACAGCGGCGCCTTTGTCTCCTGCCCCGTCGCGTCGCTCCCGAGGCTTCGTCCTTCGGCGCGTGCTCGCGTTGGCTCTTCGTCCTTCGGCGCTGTCGTCCGTTCGTCGCTCTGTCCGTGAGATCGCCATCCACCGAGACCATCGCGTGCGGACAAAGGAAGCAGCCTCGAGTCCAGCGCCAAGCGATCGAAGCAAGCACGCGTTGAAAGCAATCAGCAGCAGTCGGCATCGCACGTGTCGACCTCTCCGTGCGTGGAATCAGCCGAGCGAGCCAAAGGCATCAAGACCAAACCGAAGCCATCAAACGCACAGGTCCCAAAGTAATTTTTTTTTTACTTTACCAAATCAGCACTACAAAGCACAGGGCAAGGCCATCCTGTTACATCCCGTAAGGTGCTGTTTTTTGGTAGATTTGGAATTCTTTGCTAAGTCTACACGTGAAGCATACCAGGAGTTAAAGATTTTTTATTCGTGTACACAAAAGTGTATCAAACAAGTCGTGATTTTTGCTAGGTTTACACGATCGATCCAGCAATTTTCAGGTTTTATTCCTCATGACGACTTTGAAGTATGATCTTCCACTCTGGATCGTGACACAAGATTTTCACGTGGCAAGTCAAGATGAGAGGCGTGTTGGCACGTATGGATTTGGATGATGCATTGGAAGGTTTTGCAAAAGAACCTACCGCATGGACCGCAGATGACAAGCGTAAAGACCGTAAGGCTTTATCTCAGATTCACCTTCATCTATCTAATAATATTTTACAGGATGTTTTGAAGGAGAAGACAGCTGCTGCATTATGGCTGAAACTGGAAAAACTTTGCATGACAAAGGATCTCACTAGTAAGATGCATCTCAAGCAGAAGTTGTACTCTCATAAATTGCATGAAGAAGAATCTGTGCTTGATCATCTTTCAACGTTTAAGGAGATAGTTGCCGACCTAGAGTCGATGGAGGTAAAATATGAGGATGAGGATTTGGGTCTTATTCTTTTGTGTTCACTGCCTAGTTCATTTTCAAATTTCAGAGATACCATATTATATAGTAGAGACACTCTCACTCTTAATGAAGTTTATGAAGCTTTGCATGCTAAGGAAAAGATGAAACAGATGGTACCTTCTGAAAATTCAAGCTCGAAAGGAGATGGCTTGTTTATTCGTGGCAGGCAAAAGGAAAAGAACTCAAACAATGGATTTGAGGTAAAAGTCCAACAACTACAAGAACCGGTTCGAAATCTAGAGGCAAGTATAAGTCGTGCAAATATTGCAAGAAAAGTGGGCACGACATCTCTGAATGCTGGAAGCTCCAGAATAAAGAAAAGAGAACTGGTCATTATAAGCAAAAAGGTAAACCAGATGATGAAGGTAAAGCTTCTCTTGTTGCTGATGATAGTCCTAATGGAGAAATCCTTGTTGCCTTTGCTGGATGTGCTAAGACCAATGATGAATGGATTCTTGATTACACTGTACCTTTCATATGTGTCATAATAAGGATTGGTTTGCCACCTATGAACCTGTTGAAGGTGGTTCGTGTTGATGGGTGATAATTCATCTTGTAAGGTTGCGAGGAATTGGTTCAATTCGCATCAAGATGTTTGATGGTATTGTCAGAACTTTGACAGATGTGAGGCACATTCCAGATTTGAAAAGAAACCTCATCTCTTTGAGTACTCTTGATACTAAAGGGTACAAGTATTCTGGTGAAGGTGGAGTTTTAAAGGTATCAAAAGGCTCTCTTATTGTGATGAAAGCTGATATTAAAACTGCCAATTTGTACCATCTGCGAGGTACTACAATATCAGGTAATGTTGCTGTAATTTCAAGTTCATTATCTGATTCTGATGCTACTAATCTTTGGCATATGCGTCTTGGGCATATGAGTGAACTTGGTTTGGCAGAATTGAGTAAGAGAGGACTTCTTGATGGACATAGCATCAGCAAGCTGAAATTTTGTGAGCATTGCGTGTTTGGAAAACACAAGAGGGTGAGATTTAATACCTCAGTTCATACTACAGAAGGTATTTTAGATTATGTGCATTCTGATTTATGGGGGCCATCTCGTAAGACATCTCTAGGAGGTGCTCGTTATATGTTAACAATTATTGATGATTATTCTAGAAGAGTGTGGCCTTATTTCTTGAAGTATAAGTCAGAAGCATTTTCAAAGATTTAAAGAGTGGAAGACTATGATTGAAAGGCAACCGAAAAGAAGGTAAAGAAACTTCAGACCGATAATGGGATGGAATTCATGCTCGATGAATTTGAATCATATTGCAAAGTCAAGGCATTGTTAGGCATTACACGTTCTGGTACTCCTCAACAAAACGGTGTAGCCGAGCGTATGAACGAACCATCATTTCCAAGGCCGTTGCATGTTGTCTAATGCAGTTTGCATAGGCGTTTTAATGTGAAGCTTCCATCGCTTGCTATCTCATTAATCGGTCACCCAATATTGCAATTGAAAAGAAGACTCCAATTGAGGTATGGTCTAGTTCCCAAAGAAATTATTCGAATTGAGAGTTTTTGGTTGTACTGCTTATGCTCATGTTGATAATGGAAAATTAGAGCCTAGAGCTATTAAGTGCATCTTTCTTGGTTATAAATCGGTGTTAAAGGATATAAGTTGTGGAATCACAAACAAGGAAGGTTGTGATTAGCGAAATGTTGTCTTTAATGAATCATATGCTTCCCGATAAACCGCCTACTAACGTTCTGTTGAGTAGGCGAAATTCAAGTGTTCAAATGGAGCACTCTGTTGGTTCAGGGAACACATCAGATAAAGAGAATACCATTGTTCATGATGCACCTATTGTTGAGCAGCCACCACAACAGTCTATTGCAGTTAACAGGCCTAGGAGAGAGATTAATCCACCCAGGAGGTTGATTGAAGAAGCTAACATTGTTGCTTATGCTTTAAGTGTAGCGAAAGAAATTGAAGGTAATGCGAACCTTCATCATACTCGAGGCTATTAGCTCCACCGATTGTAAGAAGTGGATAACTGCTATGCATGATGAGATGGAGTCACTTGAAAAGAATAACACTTGGGAATTAGTGAAATTGCCAAAGGAGAAGAAGCCCGTTCGTTGCAAGTGGATTTTCAAAAGAAAAGAAGGTATTTCTTCTCTTGAACCACAAGGTATAAAGCAAGGTTGGTTGCTAAAGGCTATAGTCAAATTCGGTATTGATTTTAATGATGTCTTTTCCCGCTTGTGAAGCATAGTTCTATTCGCACTTTACTCAAGTATTGTTGCTATGCATGATTATGAACTTGAGCAATTAGATGTTAAAACGCATTCTTACATGGGGAGTTGGAAGAAGACATTTATATGGACCAACTGAAGGTTTTGTTATTCTGAAAAGAACACCTTGTTTGTAGATTAAAGAAATCTCTTTATGGTTTGAAGCAATCTCTAGGCAATGGTACAAGAGATTTGACTCTTTATGCTCTCTCATAATTTTAAGCGATCGATTATGATAGCTGTGTCTATTTAAAGACTGTTAATGGTTCAACCATTTATTTGCTTCTCTATGTTGATGATATGTTGATTGCTGCAAAAGATAAGTCAGAAATAGCAAAACCGAAAGCACAATTGAGTAATGAATTTGAGATGAAGGACCTAGGTGCAGCAAAGAAAATTCTCGGCATGGAGATTATTAGAGAGAGAAAATCTGGCAAGTTATACCTTAGTCAAAAAGGTTATATTGAGAAAGTCCTTCGTCGTTTTAATATGCATGATGCAAAACCAGTGAGTACTCCATTAGCTTCAGCATTTGATTATCTTGACTTTATGTCCAAGTCGATTATGATATTGAGTACATGTCTAGAATTCCATATTCCAGTAGTAGCTTGGTTCTCTTATGTATGCCATGATTTGTTCTCGTCCGATTTATCTCATGCAATCGAGTGTTGTCGAGATATATGGCTAATCTCGAAAAGAGCATTGGAAAGCGATTCGGTGGATATTCGGATATTTGCGTGGCACTTCTAATGCTTGTTTGCGCTTTGGGAATTCTAGAGATGGACTTGTTGGTTATGTTGATTCGATTATGTCGTGATTTGGACAAGAGGAGGTCTCTCACAAGTTATGTTTTCACCATTGGTGGTTGTCTTTGTTAGTTGGAAGGCAAGTTTGCAAACCATCATTGCTTTATCTACCACCAAGCGAATACATGGCTATTTCAAGCTTGTAAAGAAGCTATTTGGTTGAGAGGTTTGTATCTGAGCTTTGTGGAGATAATTCTTGCACTACTATATTTTGTGATAGTCGAGTGCTATATGCCTTACAAAGGATCAGATGTTCCATGAGAGAACAAAGCACATTGATGTGAGATATCACTTTATTCGAGTGTTATTGCTCAAGGTGATGTCAAAGTGTGCAAAATAAGTACTCATGATAATCCAAATGATATGATGACAAAGCTGTTCCTTTTACTAAGTTTGAGCTTTGCTCAAGCTTAGTTGGTATCTGATCTAGTCCTAGAGACTAGTTGGCGCACGGTGATTTTTTATCTTATTATGGAGATATTTGATGATTGATGATTCTTCATTATCTTTGCAAGAGGAAATTGTCTCAAGGTGGAGATTGTTGAAATAAGGGATATATTGTGATCCGAATTTCTAATATGGAAGTGTCCGGATTAGTTACCATATTAGCGGATTAGTTTCCTACTTGGACTCTAAGTCCTTTTACCCCTTTATATACCTCTTGTAAGCCGCACGGGGAGGGTTGACGCCTCATACCTTATTGTAATCCCCGGCGTTCTGTAATCGCTCCTCATATAGTGATCATCGCCGGTTGGCGCCCGTGGTTTTTTCCCGCAAGGGTTTTCCACGTAAAATTCGTGTCTCTTGTCCCTGTTGATCCGTGCATTATTTCTAACAGGGGGTTCTCCAGTGAGAGCTTGGATCTCAGTCTGTGCCTCCTCAACGTCAAGGGAGTAGTAGCAGGCTCTTGGCACTGGATCCATACTGCGGAAACAAAGAGAAAAATACCACTTTTAGTGTTGAAGTATAAGTGAATTGTCTGTCTTTCGTCACCAGCTTAAGCTTTTAGGTGAACTAATTGGTGCATATAACTCAATATAGTATTAGAACCAAGATGTCTTAAGTTCAAGATTCGGTTGACGTAATTAAGAAAATAATTGTAGTCCATTCATATTCCACATCTTAGGTTTGAGGGAGTTTACACGTGAGGAGGGTGTTGAAGTATAAGTGAATTATCTATTTTTTATTTTTAATTTAAGTTTTTGGATGAATTGATTGGTGCATTCAACTGAAGAAATTTTCTAAGATCTCGGTCCGTGCAAATTGTACTACAAGTAAGTAAAAGTTGATCACTGGATTAGACGGATTGCTGCTACCTCGAGACTTGAGGAAGACGGGGGGCGAGAAGATGCACCGCAGTCGACCCACTCCTGCTTGCCGTGCTCAAGCTTCCGGCGGAGGCGGAGGCGGCGGCTGCTGCCTTCCATGGCCGCGGGTGGGGTTCGTCGGGGGAGTATAATAGGGGGATCGGGTACTGCACTCCACGAATTGCTGCTACTGTACTGACTGCTGAAAGGTGGGTGTAGCAACGCCGCCGATCTGGCCAAAATTTGAGCCGAATCCAGAGCCCGGTCATTGCCTCTCCGCGGCTAATCCAGCTTGATGCCTTCGCTGTTGCTCCCACTCCTGCCGGCGTTGATCCTCAAGATCAGCAGCTCAAGACTTGTTCTGCGACACCAATTACAGCTAGATGCACTGAGCGCGGGAAATTAACCACAAAACGAGATTACAAGCGAATTTGGATATAAACGGTGATTACTGGTTGCTAATTCCACCGTTGGATGACTCCCAAGTGGTAAAAGCCAACGCCAGCCGTCAGATCTTTATAATGCGTTCCGGGCCTTGACGACGACTTCTCTTCACTCAAGCTTCTGTTGCAGACTTCCGATAACGTTTCAAAATTCAGAGTTTTGCCCCAAATCTTCAGACTTTGCAGGATCTGACAGCTCCGCGCGGCCTCTTCCTCTTGGAGCTCACCGGAGCGGAGGTTAGGAATCGGCCGGAGCAGGAGGAGAAGTGCGTTTAGTTGCTACCTTAATCGTGATGTACTGATACATGATTTTGCTCCATGGTCCAAGTGAGTAATTGATATGTACATGATTTCATACAATAGCTAGCAGTGGACGGCTTCTCGTCTTGAGACTTGGACGTGTAAATGCTCCCGAATCACCGCCGCCTTGCCGCCGCCAAAACAAGGCCACGGTAGGCGTTCGCTGCTAACGCGTCTGCCCACTATGTCGGACAACGCCGCGGCTTCACGATTTGGGTTGAAATTGGTTGATTGTAGCGCGTCAGAGTGTAGATAGCCTACATTCAATTTCTGGTTGTGTATTAGGCCTTCAAGGCGTTAATATCTGTACCTGTTGGTTTTTCTTTTCTACCTTCCAATGCAATGATCCGCAAGCCTCTCGAAAAGATAGGACAACATCATTCTCGCTAATTCTTCGACCTACCATAATGGCATTTTCATCTAGAGTTTTGCAAAAGCAATGCCAAGTTCATAATTGATTTCTTATGGCATTTTTCAGCACGAATAAGATGTTCAGTAACCAAATGAGCCAGATTGAATCTACAGGTGGGCTACAGCTCTAAGATTACACTTGAGTTTCACTAGTCAAGACAGGTGCTCCCGTCGCGTTATCCCTTACAACTCTGCAAAACTGAACAGCCAAAAGACTCAGCTGCTTGCAACAGGCGAAATCAACAGCAGTACGGTACAATTCTTCCTTGACCAGTGGGCACATGAACCACCTCTCCTCTTTGTCACCGGCTGGTCAAGTGCAGGGACAGTTTATCCCTCACCATGACAGCATTCTCATCTGCTAACTGGCACACCTGCTGCCTGTAATTCAGGTCATGGTCGCTCGACATGGGTGCCTCATCCATGGCTGCATCGTCCATGTCTATGATTATGTTATGCAACAAGCAGCACACATGGATTATCCGAGGCAGCTTATGCTTGTCCGGGCGCCACATCTCTCCATGCAGGAACTTCCATGTGTCTTTGAACTTCGCCAATGTCCTCGGAGCAACTGTTCTGGCTGCGGAGTGTCTCTTATTGAACTCTACTTTGGAATCTGTGAGGTCCTTTTCCTGGTAAGGTGTGAGGAGCCAGGGAAGAAGAGGGTATCCTGCATCACCTATTATGTATTCCCCAACTTCTGATCCATCTGATACCTTCAGCTTGCTGCCATTCAACCGTGCACCTTTCTCGCACAGCTTGAAGAGACCAGAGCTGTGCAAAATGCTCGACTCTTTCATGCTACCAGGCCATCCCGTCACAATGTCTGTGAACCTCATATCTGGATCTATGACGGCTTGCAAGACCATGCTGTAATTCTTCTCCTGGTCGAGCCAGACCTTACAGTTTGGTTCGGCTGAAGAAAGGCACATTGTGATGTGTGCTGTATCTACAACACCACAGCAGTTTGGCAAACCATGGATCCTCTCAAACTTGGATTTGATCGTCTCCATTTCATCGGAGTTTGGCCAGAACAAGCGGTGACTTGCTCGCTCCTCCATAGCCTCAACAAACCTCCAAGTTACCAATGAGACGGTCGAGTGGTTCACACCAACAGAGGATCCTACGGTCACCAGGGACCCACCAGAGTTCAACCTTCTCAGAGCAACGGCTACTCGATCTTCTAAAGACAGCACCGTCCCATCAAGAAAGGTATAGCTGCTAGCCCTTACCATCATATCATCTTTCACCAAGCTGCAGACGTAATTGAAAGTTCTTCTTGGCATTTTGAAGACAGACTCAAATCTTTGTGTGTCCTCCATAGAAGATAAGTTTCCTAAGAACAAAATATAAAACTGGTTTAGAAAATCCGTAATTTGCAAGTCAAGACTTCTACTCTGAAAGTGTTAAAACAGACTCCAGCAATAGCAGATGAATTAAAAATAAAAACATTGCTCTAGATTTGTTAAACTCAAAAATTAAAGTGTTTGTCAGGTGGAGATCTTCAAGCTATATGAACTTCATACCATGATATAATAACCTTACCGACGTGAATAACAGATATTTACCGACATGCTGGAATGCACCCAAATCAGAAGGTGGTATTGATCAACAAGGTAGCCATTACACAACCCATACAACCAGTACACGCTAAAACTAAAGTTGCAGGTCGAGTACCCCAGCATAAAAAGCTAGTCAAACAAAACTGATCCACTTCATCAAACATTATATAGTTGTTTTAGAGTAAAGAAGGGCAAGCCCTCCAATTCCCATTATCAGAATCCGAGTCTACAGTTAGTTCAGCAAAAAAAAAGTTAAAAGGAAGAACACACTTAGCAGTGGTATCCTCACAGACCAGTAACTAACATTATATAGTGTAATGCGCATAATGCCATATTGCAAAAATACATCAGGTACCTTTGGTAACTTGGACAAAACATCAAGTTGCTTTTAGAAACTTGTTTGTAGTTAAAGTAAACAAAATCAGGACAAGAAAGTTTAATCTTTGAATAATAATCCAGAAATAAGTTTGGGGGTTGCCTGTGTTTAGTTGTTTAGGAGCCATCTCCTTTCCCAAACATGGCCAGACAGAGCAACACCGCCCTTTGTGAACAATGCCCTTTATGCCATATTTCTATTTCACCAAATTAGGACTTGAGAAGTCTTGCAACTTCTAAGAAAATGTCAGAAACAGAACAAATGCCCACTATATTGTGCAAACCAAGTAAATCAATGTACCGCCCCACCATCTAGCAACAGCAACAAACCAGTTTAAGCAACTAGTTAGAATGATAGGTGCTGGGTGCTGCTATATGGCCGCATCACATGTATAATTAAATGTTACGCGACTAGCATCACATGCTTAGAGCAAGATAAGCTACAATATAGATAACTCTGTTATGGACTGATCAGGAGCTTTTGTAGTCAAATAAACGAATGGAAATCAACTTTTTGTTCAAAATATGTTGCAACGTTAACCAATATAGGGTGCACCCACTGTGATAGAACATGAACATGAAAAGAGATTCTCACATTCAGCTTGGATGCAGAAACAAGAAGCAGTGACTAGCATCAGTAATCAAACCAACTATCAAGTTCATGGTGTCCGAAGCCTGCACTTGCTCTCGAAATGTACCCAATCGGCTAGACTTCATAACTGCATAGGCATCTTACGAACAAAAGCCACAAAACTTTTTGACCCTGCCCAGTGATCAGAACAGAGATCAAGAATCGATAGCTCAGTTCTGTGCAATTCACAGCCCACCTTATGCAACGGGGGCGTCCTAAATCACACCTCAAACTGTGGTATCACTGTTCATCTACCACGATGCAACGTCACCCAAAACATGACATACTACTCAACTAGGCAGCTGGCATTGTTCCAGCTCCTGCAGTACGATCGCATTTATCACGAGTACTTCCTAACACGATCGATAAACCAGGAGATTACTCCAAGAATTCAAGACCGAGACGAATTAGATCTAAACATCGCCAAAACATGCCTGCAATCCACACAATCTGCACAAATCTTAATTGAGACGTACGGCCGCCACCACCAGAAGAAGCACAAAGACGCACCTGCCATCCGCATGCAGAAGCCGTCCCACCAGTCGCGGCCGCCTGCTCCGGGCGCTCCCTCCACCGCGGCGGCAGCCGCCATTGCGGCCTTCTTCTCCGCCGCCGCCTTCTTGCGACGCTTGGCCCCACGCAGCGGCGCCATGACTCGGGCAGTAAGGTGTTGTAACGAACAAATCAAGAAGACTGATTTCACGGGACCCGATGAATCAAGAACCAGGGGTGTGCGTGGACTCGGGGGAGCCGCGCGGCGGGGTGTCACGGCTGCGGCGGCGAGGGGACGGAGGCGGCGCCCGCGCGGTGGCTCGGCACGCAGAGACTACAGGACATGGAGAGTTGTAGGGACGAAGAGCGCGTATGGCTTGGTGAGTTTGGGGGGGGGAAGCAAGGGTGACACGAGGAAGGAAGAGGAGGAAGAAGGAGAAGCACGACAAGGAGAGGGGGAGAGAGAGAGAGTTCTCGAGGGAAAGGGAGGAGGAGAGAGAAAAAAGGCTTCTTGGGAACTTGGGAAGACAAGGATGGCTGGATGGGAGACGAGACGGAGGCTTGTGTGTATTTGTACATGTATAGTATAGGTTTGTATCTATCATGTACGTATGATTGTGTGGGGCAAGGATTCAAGACTAGGAGAGGAAGGTGTGTATATTTTTTTTTGTATTTGTATATGTATTGGTGTACCATAGAGTTACGTGTGTATTTTCACGTGGTTGTTCACAGTTAGGGGTGAAAACGGATTGGATAGTTTTTTATTGATCCGGACGAGAATGAATTATGGTTATCTCGGATAAGATAATTCTCGAATCGAAAACGAATATGAATACGATAGCACTATTATCCGTAGAATACGAATGCGGATTATCCAGATAATAATAAGGTCGGATATCCGGCATTTCAATCCATAGCCCAACTGGCCACACCGACCCATCACTCCATAGGGTTCCTCAGTCTCATGACCTGTTTCCACCGCTTCGTTCCCCAAGCCTCCCGGATGACCGTCACGACGGTGACGTAGCTCGTCGAGCACGAAGATCATGGACGGGCCATACATATTGTCGAACTTTGTGAGCACATGCCGGCTCGCTGGCAGCTTGCCGTCCGCTAGGATGCATTGCCCAGAAGAGGTCGTTCCAGCTACCACTGAGCCCGATCAGCTTGATGGAAGGGCAGAATGCGAGGCCGCCTTCGCCGAGCACCCCCGCTGCGCCGTCCTCACTATTCGGAAGCACCGTCTGCGAGGCAGACACCATCTCGAAGAGGGTTTGTTCAACACCAGAGTCGTCGGTGTTGTTGTCTGAGCCGACGATGATGGCGCTGACGCCATCTCCGAACAGCACCTGCATGATGAGTGTGTTCATGTGGGCCTCGTGGGCACGCGGAACAGGACAAAGCCGAGCTCGACGCAGACCACGAGCACGCATGCGCTGCGATTGTTCTCAGCGATGTCCTTGGCGACAGAGCGCGGCGACAGAGGAGCACCCTTGGAAGTACATCATGGTGAGTTAATTTCGTTAATTTCTGGAGTACAATGTAAGGGATTTTCACATTCCAAAAAATATTTGTGACCGTACTCGTTTCAATTCGTATTTGCTTCGTATTTGTATTCGATATTATTCGTATTTGTATCCGGGATATTTATATTCGTATTCGCTCTGTATTTGTATTCGACATTATTTGTATTCATATCTGCATCCGAGAAAATAAAAATAAAAATAAATATGGTAGAGCTATTATTCGTCCGTATTTGATGCGTTTTTCACCCCTAATCACCGTAGGCGGAGAAGCGGAACGGTTTCATGAGCAACAAGATTATATAGACTATATGTGATGTGATATCGTCAAATAATAAATGGTTTGAGTCTGATAGGAAATCACGTGGAGTGATTTGGTTGAGATAGCCAACGTCAGTTTGCTTAATTTGGCATTACAAAGATAACTTTTACTCTGAAACTAATGCGTATCTTATTATAGACTATCACGTACCCGAAAGCTTTTTTTTTTAATAAAATCTGTCAGTTAGTTTTATAGGATAAATTTAAGGCAAAGGTGACTTTAGAAAGTAAATGTGTCGAACAAAAATCAAGAGCATTACCGTCATGAGCTAGGTGTGCAAGACATACTAGGGACAACCCTGTCCCTTTCATCAGAAAATGTTGAGCTTGACGTTCAGCATTAGCGAGCTTGTCATTGGCATTGATGTTATCCAAATTCTGACATGCCGTCGTGCTTGTGAAACCAGGGGCTGCTTGTCCTTCAGTAATGGTGTTCTTTTTGTGGGGATTTCTAATATAATACTCTCTGCTCAAGATGACAGTCAAAAGAAGAAGAGAAAAAAGAAAGTATGAAAGGGCCCCCCGGGATGTGTTGTGTTTGAGTTGAGTGCTACATGAACACTAGTGTGGATGGAGATGGGAGATTGTTGATCCGTCATCCATGGGCCATGGCACGATCGATCGATCTCGACATGAAATTGAGCAGCCACTAGCTAGCTGGGTGAGGTGAGCTGAGGGGAATCGCATCCCTGATATTGCTACAGTGTTTTGCTACAGTATGTGCCTCGATCTGAACCTCTCATTTTCAATCCAACAGTCCGTACGTAATATTACATTACTTAATATCAGATGCGTTTCCGAGCTGAGGTGCTCCAGTCTGAATCTACCAGTACGCTCTGCACTTGGAAAAGCCAGCCTATCAGGTTAAGTTTTAGACGAAGGAAGGAACCCTACCTGCAACTCTGCAAGGCCATCAGGCCTACTCGTTGCTGGGCTGCTCCAGTCAGTTTCCCCATTGACTAACAACCAGCATTCAGAAAAGGGAGATAGGAGGTCCATTCGAAAATGAGCCTGAAAGGGGGTACAGTACCATCTCAAGGCCCAATATGAGTAGAGTAATTAGCAAGCAGCAGTTTTGCATTTGTCCCTGTCATCGTATGCTTGCAATATGGACCAGATCAGTACGCAAATTCCGCGTGGATTTCTACGCGATTTCAGATGGATTTCTCCGGCCTCTAAGCCATTATCTCCTCGATATCCACAGGTACTGTTCCAGGACAATTATGTATACCAACCCAATTGCAACTTCGCCGAAAAAATCCAACCACGACTTGGTTTGGTTCACTTGCTTCTGATGATTTTTTTATGCGGATTCGACCACTTGGGTAGACAAAAGCCATATGCTATCATGTATGTGATCGTGGCCACTACGCAAAGTAATATCTTTAATAAATCAACGGTTAGATTTAATTTATACCATCATCGTACCATAAAATTTCTCGATACATTTTATATGAACACTTGCGCCGTTTGAATATTCACAAGTCAATGAATATATGTATTTAGAAAAAAAAACTCGAGGTAACTGGTTTCCTCCCTCAAGGAAACCACACGAGCTAGCTCCAAGAAGTCTCACCAAATTTTGGTTGGTTTTTGCCCGTCCATCCATGATCAATCCATACATATACATATCCAAGTCTTGGTCAATATAGATACATAACTAACTACTAGTTTCCTAGTACTATGTCAGTTGCTTCACCAACCAGAAACAGGTGAGAATTCGAAGATCCAACACGCTTGTGTTCCCATCTGCACTGACAGCATGTATCCACACTTGCTAGGCTTTGCCTCTGAAAACACGCCATTCCCCCAACGGATAATATTCCTGTGTGCACAAGTCCAGGTTCTCCAACCAAGCCGCAAGATCCCTGAAACTTCCGCGCCGATAATTTCCGTCCGATCTGATACTGTATCCGAGAAAAATCCGATGCTGCACCCCTAGAACACATCTCACGTAAGCCGCATGTCGTCAGAACGCCTGCGCCTACACTCTCGAGAATCTCACCGAAATTTCACCGTGCCCCCACGTGTCACCATGTCACTGGCGCATCACGCGTGTATGACCTCGACGTTGACTTGGGTCAATGACTCAATGCAGGGCAAGCTCGGCTCTATATAAACCTGCACTGGCTTAACATTACAACATTCGATAGCTCGCTGATACGTCTGTACATCCGTGCTAGTTCACTAATTGCGTCGCCAATTAATCTTGGCAGTATGGAAGTGGCCACCGGTGCACGATCATCGCCGGCGAACTTTCTGCTGCTGCTGTCGCTGTCGTCGGCGAGCAGGATGATCGCCAAGAACAGCAGGCGGGTGCAGCTCGACGGCACGTTCCAGTGCAGAACGTGCGGCCGCCGGTTCGCCACGTTCCAGGCGCTCGGCGGCCACCGGACCAGCCACAAGCGGCCGAGGGTGCGCGCCGACGGCCTCGAGCTGCTGCTCGGCGCGCGCCCCGGCAAGGGCACCGCTCGGCCTGTGCACCGTTGCGATACCTGCGGTAAGGTGTACCCCACGGGGCAGGCGCTCGGCGGGCACATGCGCCGGCACAGGCCGGCGCGCGCCGCGGCCACGACTTGGACGGAGACGACGTCGTCCGGCCTGTCTGAACAGCACGATGACGACGAGAATGACGCGCCCAGGACATTAATCCACTTTATATGAGTGATCGATAACGATCCGTGTCAATAAGTTTGGGTAATTTGTTTGGAGTGGTTGCTACGTATTCAGAAAATCGCGCGCAGATATGCGTACATATATCTTTACTTTGTAATAGTGGCTGTCGTAATGATAAATAGACGTGATGTTAGTTTGTTAAATGGCTTTATATATGTTTCTTGTTTATATGTATGTGGCTTTAAATTATTGTCTAAGCAACCTGCCCTTGTACAGGCATGTTTTCCTTTTTCCTGGCTCCCAACGAACTTTGAAAAAAAAGATTTTTACAGAAAAAGATTTCTTTGGCAAGCAGAGGAGGGCATTAATCAAGTATCACCTGGTTAAATGGGAGATGATTCGTCTTCCTACAGACCAGGGTGGCCTTGGCATTCTTGATTCATAAAAAATGAAGAGAAAAAGCCTTTTATGCAAATGGCTAGTGAGGCTGCATTATGGGGATCAGGGGATGGGATTTGGCATCAGGTGATCAGAAACAAGTACTTATTCATAGCTTGCAGGTCTTCTCTTTCTGTTTCTGGGTTGTCTAAGCTTTCAGTGCTCTGGCTTTGTTTTCAGAGCTTTCAGTGTGGGTGTGGTGTGTTTGTTACCTTGTTGTTAGCTTCTAAACTATATCCTTCTTAATACAAAGACGTGCAACTCTTCGCGAGAAAAAGAGAAACAAGTACTTAAAAAAAACAAAACCCTCTCTCAGGTTGATTTAAAACCTGGGAATTCTCATTTCTGGTATGGCATCATGAAAGTGAAAAATCTTTTCTTTCATTGTTGTACTGTTTCTGGTATGGCACCATGATGCTTCTAAGGAAGTGAAAAATCTTTTCTTTCATTGTTGTTCTGTTGTACTGTTTCTGGTATGGCACCATGATGCTTCTAAGGATTGATGACAAGTCCAGTTGGTGGTCTGCTTGCTGAATGCCGGCTGTTTTTTTTTTTTTTTGTTGCTTTGATCTTAGTTTCTGCTCGTTTGGACTATTGTAATTTGAAAGTAAATTGTGGTGGAACTTTGGTTATCTGCTTCCGTGTGAAGTAGAGGCCGGAGATGTAATGTCTATCCTGGATTGGTGGCTACAAATATCAGAAAGAGAAATGACCATGAGTAGGAAGGGCCAGAACTCCCTAATCATTCTCACAATGTGGCAAATCTGAAAGGAAAAAAATAAGCGGATTTTTCAACATCAACGAAACGATGCGATTGGAACGGTGGCGATCATCAAAGAAGAAGCTAAGACCTAGATAATAAGCGGGGCGAACAAACTAGGAGCCTACTTACCGATGAGAGGGGGGCTGACGTCCTGAAGACCATGAGCGCATCGGTGGCCTAAGGGTATAGCGCCGAGAGAGCATTTCGAGGAGTGACTCCTGTCTTTTATATGCTGTTTTGGTTTTGTTTTATTTTTATATCTTTTGAGCCTGTTCTTTTTGTCTACCTATCTTTAATGTAATAATAGCAATGCTTTTGCCATTTCACCCAAAAAAATGTATGTGGCTTTCGTCATATATGGATGTGAATGACTCTATATGTAACCTATACGAGTGTCTAGACATTAGATATTATTGTTGATCTGATGGACGAAAAAAGATGCCTCATGGATCGGCCGGGCACATATGCACCGGCACCGCCATATTAGCCACAAATATATGTTCGTCTTTTTACGTACAATTAAACTAAGATATCAGGGTTAGCTTTAATCAGTCAGTTGAGTGATCTCGATGTCCAGAGATCTAGCTTGACAGTCGTTAATTTCAGGACATCGATCCTAGTTAGCCTGTTAAAAGAAAGTGAAAATTGATTATTTGTCACCGCAAAGAACAACATTCTAGGATTTGCCACTGCTAACATTGTAATATATAATTTGTCACTATAAAGATCGGTTGTTTGATAATTTACCATTTTAGCCTTAATTACATTTTTTTATCTTTTCTTCCTTTTTTCCCCACGTGAAATGTCCTTATTGCCCCTCTCTAACTGTGTACACAGGAATCTTCTGCATGATGAAATGCTGCTACTGCTATAATTCACAGTGCAAAATCATGTTAAATTGGATTCATTTCTGCTGCATGATGAAATGTTTTTATCCATTAGCCAGTAGTACGAGTACAAATCACATGCTGCCATTCTGTGTCTTCACCACAGCTTTCACAGTAACCTGAACTAAACCAGTTGCTAGCAGCTAGTTTGCTGCCTCACGTGACCAAATATTCTGCACATCTCCAGAAAGAGGAAAGCAGGCACCCTTTTCTTCTCACCAGGGCAAGCCTCCTGTGTACATTAGAGAGAGGCAATAAGGACATTTCACGTAGGAAAAAAAAAGGGAGAAAAGATAATAAATGTAATTAAAAAGCCAAAATGACAAATTATCAAACAACCAATCTTTGAAGCGCCAAATTATAGATTGCAAAGTCAGTAGTGGCAAATCCTAGAAGGGTGTTCTTTGCCGTAGCAAATAATCAAATTTTCCAAAAAAAAAAAATGCAAAATTCTAGCAAGTTCTAGAGTCCAATTCTAATATACAAATATATCATGGTCACTAACCAGTGCCTACGTACGTCGACCGGACAGCAAGTTCTGACATGCATGGGCTACTTGATCCTGTGCAAGTGCAAGTGGGCGGTAGCTAACTGATCACTAACTAGTCCACAAAATATAATTATCGACAAGCTGCAACTGCAAGCAAAGTCAGTGTTGACGCGGAGTTTCTCCATCATCCATGCGACAAGTAAGCACACCTGTTGGATGTGATTGGTGGCGAGGAACAAATCAAAGGCAGGAGAGGTATTTTCCATGAAGCTTCAGATGTCACTGAACACTAGCTCACTGCCAGGTTCCAAGAAACTTCCGATATGTCGATAGGATGCATGATTCCTTCCTTGCCAGCAACGAGATATGGATATGCTCAACCACAGCGTTTACTTCCTGGTTCCATTCTTCGACATATAGATCTTTTGAAGTACTACCTGGTCAGGTACCTTTTGTTTTTCTTGACCTAAGGTCTTCAGCTAGTAGCTAGCTAGATATTTGTTTTTTCCTTGCACGGGAAGTACCAATTCCCTTATCCTGGCGAATTTTCAAGTCTTGCATTTTGACGTTAATTACTTTGTCTTATGTTCTTTTCAAACGAAGTGGTACGCACACGAAGATACCACGTATAATTCATATATATACAGTGCTACGCTCCCTCCTCCATTCGTCTTAGATGTCGTTTTAATTAGATGCGCGCGTTCAAACTCTTAATACTTTGATCACCGGTATGCACAAAAGTATTTATAATTGTCTCGCGAAAATGATATCAATAGATTTATCGTAAAATTTATTTTCATATCATCATTCGTCTAGTAAATTTTTACTAACATATAATTATTAAAAAATAATGGCCAAATGTGTGTTTTGAAGACTGTGTAATGTCTGAGACTAACGACAAGTAAAAGAGAATATACGAATGTAATATTTGTGCTCTCAAAACCCTTTATTAAAAAAAAAAGAATCTGTGACAGCTACATTTGATTAGTTACTACTAGTATATTATGCCTTGCCTGTTAAGTAAGTTAGTAACCAAAGAAGGATTGGTTAACACTAATCTGTCGCAGGGTGAAAACAGCACTAATGAAGTACTCCAGCTGGCAACAAGACAATTAGACACAAGCCAGACTTGCTTTAATTCGGCGTCGACGCTTGCTTGCAGCTGCCGGTAATTAACAGCGTCCGTAATAGTTTATTTCTTAGCTTGTTAGTAAGAGAAGAGAGTAAAATCATTCTAATAATAAGAAACAAGTTTTTCAATGGATTGTTTCTTTAATTTGTATCTAAGGCTTTAATTCTTGCTTTAATTGCTATACACAAAACAAGTTTTTAGGTAATAAGTAAATCTCTAATAGTTATTTTATTATTTTTTGTGTCTTAGTATCAACAATTTGCTTATTTCTTCACCTAGAAATAAACTACCTTCTCTCCTCATCTTCACTCCTTTACATCACATAAATACTGAAATATCCGCTCTCAGTAACCAGTGACAGTGACGTGAAGTATTATAGCTGCTCTTAATACGCACGTACGAGTAGTACGTGCCTGCAGAGCAGTAGTGCCACGGCAACACGCACCGCGTGTAAACCGACGGAATATATCCTCAGTCTGCTTGTCATGCACACCGAAAGAAACTAACGCTATAAATGTGCCACTTCTTCACCCGAATATCATCGTCATCTCCATTGATGATTCCATGCGATACAGCAGCTGCTAGCTAGCTCGATCAGTAGCATTCCGTACGTGCGTGCGTGCCACACTCCCGGACTAGCTCGTTCGCACACCTCACCCTCACTCGCGCCCTCGCCCGAGCGGTATATAACTAAGGGAAAGATGAAGCGTGCGAGGGATGACGCCGCCGTCATCGAGGAGGAAGACAGCGACCTGCTGCAAGAGGAAGAGGAAGGGGAAGAGCGCGGCGGTCAGCTCGTGGAGTGCGATGTCCTGCTCTCCCTTGCGCGTGGGACGTCGCGCGAGGAAGACGCCGTGCCACGTAAGAAGCCTCGACGCCGCTGCCGTCGCCGGCGTCCGGCGGCGTTCGAGTGCCGGACGTGCGGGCGGCGGTTCGCGTCGTTCCAGGCGCTCGGCGGCCACCGGACCAGCCACCTCAGGCCCAGCAAGCGACGGGCCAGGTGCTTGAAGGAGCACTCGTGCGGTGTGTGTGGGCTGGGCTTCACGATGGGCCAGGCCCTGGGTGGCCACATGAGGAGGCACCGGGCTGGCAAGGCGGATGGTGGTGGTGACATGGACCTGGACCTGGACCTGGGCCTGAAGCAGATCATGGTGCGAGAGAGCAGGCCCACTTCAAGCTTGCAGCTGCTCGACCTCTTCGTCTAGATCGACCATGCCTATCTAATCTTCGTGCTGGTGTATAGACATATAGTGGCCATATATGTGTGTGTGTTCTTGTTATATATGTTTGAGCTAGCAGGTTGTATATGTTGTGTATGTGTGCTTGTGAAGGGTAAGAAAGTATGTGCAGCAAAAACTTACTTACTGGAGATCGAGTTGGATGTACAATACAAACCTTTTTCGTTTTTGTATCTATATATGTATGTATGTAGCTGGTACAAATTAACTAGTTAGTGCGTAAGGAGGTATTCTAATTCGTCGGAATTAGACAAGCGAGTCGAGTGCACACATTATGCTTGACTGTATGTACTTAACGCGCTAGCTGTTGGATGGCCGCTCGCCCGGCGAGCCGGCGATGACGGGACAAGGTATATAATAAGCGAGTGCACTCAAGTGCGAGCTTTTATGGAGAGGAGAGAGAGAGAGAGAGAGCGAGCGGCGCTGGCGCGGGGTGAGGAAGACGATTAACAGTGGCAGCGAGAGACCGGCTGGCGAGTGGGCGCGCGCAGGTGGGCTGCGGGCGAGGGAGATGGGCCGCTGGCTGGGCCTCGCGCGGAGAGGAAAGAAAGGAGAAGGAGGCGGGCTAGGCCGGGTGGGCCGGGTAGGTGGGTTGCGCCGGGCCGACGGGGAGACTGGGTTTGCTTGAGATTGATTTGGATTGAACTTCAAATTCAAAGGATTTTGGAACTTAACTTGTCTTGTACATATTTATCAATTCCATTTAAGGCTAGGATTTTGATTTGACTTTTGAAATGCAACTAAATTTTTGTAATTTCACAAAACGCAACAAAAGTTTTCGAAAATCCTCAAAGTTTCAGATGCATACAAAATTGAGCTGTTACGATATTCATTCTACTTATGCCAGCTTAATTTAATTTGTTTCACATATTTGCTATTTTTAAGTCGTCTGTAAATTTTCTTAAGTTTAAGTTAATTATTGTGACCATTGAATTTGTGTAAAGATTGATGTGTCATATGATTGGATATTAATCCAATAGATAAAAAACGTGACATGATCAATCGTGTTCATCTTCTCGATCGCGTCGCCTTAATTATGACCGACTTGGCGCGCTAGCTGGAGGTAACACCATCTTAATCTGAAGAACACGTAAATTACAAAAGCCTCTTGTCACTCCCATGGCAGCAAAAGGGTTCCAGAAATAAGGAACGATAGCTTTTCATGAGTTAAACAGGTAGCAATGTATATATAACTTTCTTATTGTTCACAGAATTATTCAACCACACTAATTAACGAACAACTTGAGATCTCATTATGGATCTCGCTTTATTCGAACACACGTACGCTTTCACAGCTTCTTATTTAGTCAGACATGCATATATGCATGCAAGGTAGAGCATGCACACACACACAAACGCATACATGAAGTATTCATCGATCGATCGATCGAGCTAGTAGGTAGGTAGGTAGGTGGATGGATCATCAGGCCCAGTGCTTGACGGTTTGGCCGTACTTGGTCTGCTTGTCGTAGTACCTGTCCCAGAGCATGATCCCTCCATAGTTGTTCGCCTTCTGCACGTTGGGCAGCAGGTCGTAGTAGAGCGACTTGATGAAGACGTTGTCGTTCTTCCCCGGCACGTTCGCGGCGGCGAGGCCGAGGTACACCTGGCTCTCCGGGTACCTCGCCGTCCACCTGTTCCACTGCTCCATCACCGCGTACAGGCCGCCGTGGTTGTAGGAGCACTTGGCGTCGTCGTAGAACCGGACGTGGATGCGCTCGAACAGCCCCGTCTGCAGCGCCTTCTCGACGCGCCAGTCCGGGTACGCGCACCGCGGCGTCGCCGTGAGCCGAACCCCAACTCGTGCGCGGTAGTTCTTGTTGTAGCTGTAGAGGCGCCTGGCCAGCTCGTCGTAGTGGTCCGGCGAGCCCTGCTCGATGAAGAAGTCGATGCCGTCGACCACCGCGTCGCCGAACGGGCGGAAGACGCCCTTGCGGGAGCCGCCGAGGTGGGCGTTCCAGAGGTTGTCGGCGACGTCCGCCGCCGACTGGGAGGACGGGAGGGAGTACTGGTTGCCGCCGCCGCCGATGGAGAGGAGCACAACGATGAACTTGGACTGGCAGTGCTTGATGTCGCCGCCGATGCCGTACAGCTGGTGGCCGGAGAGGTCGCCCCAGTACCTGCCGTGGCCGAAGACGCTGTAGAAGGAGATGATGACGGTGGTGTAGAGGCCGGTGTCGCAGGCCTCCCTGAGGGTGCCTTCGTCCTTGTTCCGGCCCCAGAACACGGTGAGTTGGCCTGTTTTCCTGGCCGCCGCGGGGCCGGAGAGGAAGGAGAGGGCCAAGGCCAGGGAGAGAAGCGCTAGGAGAGATGAACGGCGTCGGGGCGCCATTGTTTCTCAGCCAGATCACTCCTGCTTGATCGATCAACGTACGTACTGCAGTTAACTCTACAGGCTAGCTGCTAGCTTGTATGTATTTGCAGTGATCGATGGATGTTGTGAAGAATGGGAAGCATGGAACGTGTCTATATATACAGCGCATGCGCCGGCGCAGCTCGTAGTTCGTCCGTACGTGTAAAGGTGTCAGGTCAATCCTTGTGTGCTGCAGTCAGCACGCAGCATGCCAAACAAGGGAACTAACGCGTGTACTAGCTACTAGTGTTCGTCGGTCCATGGCATCGAGATTCGAGACTAGTCGCTTGATCCATCATCCATACATGCGTATCCAGAACAAACTCGTCGTTAGTCGTAAAGGTTAGAAAAAGGTGCATACATAAACACATATTGCCAGGACAGCGTTAGAAAATTTTTACTAGAGGATCATACGGTGATAACTAAATATCAAAAGATACCGAATATAAATATTTTAGTATTCTACATCAACGAAATAAAAATTATATAAAAGATTTTATCAAACATAGGAGACCAAAACTACTGCTAGTCTCCTGTCTCCGATTCCTGTGTACGGTATGCTATATGCGAATAATCTTCCAAGGCCGTACAACGTTGACACGGTTGTACCTTACGTGTATATATTGTTTTCCACGATCAGCAGTACGTGGTTTTGCGAAACAGGCTGCATGGATAGCTAGCTATCACTGCCTGCGTGCCGGTGTGTTACATAATTAAAGTGACACATGTTTCGCAAAAGTGACACGTGGTTTAGTACGTACGTACTAAAACTCATTTTAATTTGGCTAGGGTCTGCTAGCTGCGTAATTGGGGACCTTGCGTGCGTGCACGTACTCCGAGAATTAATAGATGACGGTCGTCCTTTACGACTTGCCTACGTGTGGACTATCTAATTAATTATTAAGCTCCGTCTCCTATTTAGAGTATATACAATACGTTTATGCCAGCTGTTTAATAGTCTATGTCACGTAAATTTTTTTCTAACATGAGTGAAAAAGAATGAAGAGAGAATGATGCCGTCTACAATTCTGTGGTCGACTGTAGCACCATAAACAAGAAAAGTATTTAAAGATTATGTATGTCTACAATCTTATAGCCGACCGTATCACCATAACTTATTGTATGAGCTATCTTTAGTGTTGTTTATAAGTGATATAGAGAGTTGCTATAGACAACAACTGTTTGTACTATTGTATATGCCCTTAATAGTTACTCTCTCTGTTCAAAAATATATGATTTATTCAATATGGATACATTATCCAATATGCAATTTTGATAATTACTTTTATATGAATATATTTATAAAATATTATACAGTTATTATATTATGAAAATATTTTTTTCATGGCTAATATAATGATATCATTTTCATGTCCAATACAAATAATTTTTATATATTATTTATCAAATTTAAAAAAGTTTGATTATATGCTTTCTAAGACGCCGTATATTTCTAGTGGGAGAGAATAGTTAAAGCTTGAAACCGAAGCCGGAGTGCAAACTACTCCTAGCTAGCTATCAGCCAGATACAACGTACACGAGTCTCACATGGAATAACACGTACTTTCCCCTGGTTTCTTGTGCGGAGGAAAAAAACGGAAACAGCCAGCCGGTTTACACAAGAAAAGACTAGCCAGCGTCACGCAAAGTACCTTAGACCGATCATGATGCGCGCTAGACCACTCGATATATATAAACTCGGACACTAATTGCTCCGATCCGGCCCACGCATATTTTAACTCGTTAACGCTAATTTCTTTATAGAAAATTTGCTCATTAACGCTACAAAGATATATAAATAAAAAATAACATTTAACGTGAAAATGATAGGTGAATCCTAAGGTCGTATATCAGTGACACATCGATATTTTTTAACCCGTGTGATATCTTTGTAGTGTTACTAAGCACCCATTCTTTAGGGATAAATATATAAATTGGACTATGAAAATGATACAAGTAGATTTTGCCTAGAAAAATACTTTCAAACTCTGTTCCTTTGTACTTGTCGCTTCAGAATCCATCCAGTCAACTTTTTCTAAATTTGACCACAAATATGCATAAAAGTATTTAGATTTGTCATATAAAAATTATACTAGTAGAGTTGTTATCAAAAGAGACTCTATATAATTATATTTTTTTAATGATTTTTACTAACTCATAATTTTATAAAAAGTAATTATCAAATGTGTGTATTGGAAACTGTGTTGACGTTCAAAACGACGAGTAAAATAGAACGGAGGTATTAATATTACAATTTTATTATATTTTGTAGATATATTACAACAAAATTAACTCGGTGATCAGTCCTATATGGAGAACATGTGAATGTCCCAAACGACCCTTATTTGTGGCGATAGGGACTAGAGAGTACATGTGGTGCAATGTGTAGCAGCAAAATCATGAGGTCGTGCATGCGCTCCATGTCCGAGCTGCAACTGTCACTCTGTCAGTAGTGCACGTCTTACGGAACATGACGATAATGGAGGGGTTAATCCCATGATCGATGAAATCGTGCCGTGTAACCATGGTGACGTGCCATGCCAATTAATGGCAGGTGCGACGAGGAGTACGCATGCTAGCTAACACGTCTAGGTGGCACAACAGCTATGTTGGGCAATCAACCAGCTAGGGGACTTAGGGATAAGGTCTCTTGCAAATTTAGGACTGAATTAACGCGCGAAATACCTTGCTTATGGCAAACAAAACTAACACCAAAATTTTTATTTTTTTAAGAGAGAAGAGACGAGGATGGCATGGAAGAGTACGCGGGGGCAACACGAGCAGCGTGCGACTCCAGATCCAAGCGGCAGAGCTGTTGCCATGGCGCGACGCGATGGCCAAGCAGCGCGACGGCACGAGAGCCCAATGACTTGCGGCGACACGTAAGCACAATTGGGCACGATTAGTCCGACAGGCCAGGTCAGCACGAAAGCAGTAAGTCGGCCAGCCCTCGTCTCCATCCATTCCAAGCTTCCAGCGTTGCTTCTTCCTCCCCAACCTGCCGCCTTCTCCTCCTCCTCTATCACCTCTGCCGTGGGAGCCGCCGTTTTCTCCGTCACCGGTTGTGCCAGCTGTGCCGTGTCGTGCATGGCCGCCCCATGCACGACACGGTACTGTGCATGCTGTATCGGCCAGGCCGTTAGGTCGGGATCACAACACAAACGTAACACGGCGCGTTGGCCCAGGCCATGTATGTGCCGGGCAGCCCGAGGCATGACCATTTGGCCACCACCTCTATGCAGGGGCGGATCCAGGAAGGCCCACCAGGGTGCACAGGATACCAAGTCCAAAATCGTTTTCTGTAGATATATCTCATGTATAAACAGCATTGCATACCCCTTAGCCCAAATGAAAGACACCGAATACTTAATTATTTTCTTTTGGATCCAACACTGCCTCTATGCACGATGGACCCATCTCAAAACAATATGCTTGTTTATACATCACCTATGTATTGATTAAACAAAACCAATACATACACAATTTTGTTCGTACGTACACACATGCACCTGATTATTGCGAAGGCACCCACACATGCACATGCATACACAGAGCATATGCAGCAGTAGACCCGGACGTATGGAGGTGAATGCGCATGTGTACGAATAAGATGAGATCTGTATCTCAAGTCAGAGTATTAATCAGTGTTGTGTTATTTTTTGGTTAATTTATTATCTTCCCTCATGGTTGAGTTTTATATACGCTCCATTAATTATTGGGCCGTCCAGAAGTGTATTATTTCTCCCTCCGTTCCAAAATATAAGTCTATTTTGATTTTTCACGGTCTTCAACGTAGCACTTTGACTGTAATTTTGTATCACACATGACGCTATACTAGCAAAATTATATATATATATATATATATATATATATATATATATATATATATATATATATATATATATATATATATATATATATATATATATATATATATATATAATGAAAATATTTTGCAAGGAAAATCCAATAACATTATTTTTATATAACCAACATATATACTTTAACATATATTAATAATTATCGTTTTAAAACCTTTAACATATATTAATAATTATCGTTTTAAAACCTTGATGACACGGATCCCGAACGGACTTATATTGCGGGATAGAGATAGTATCTCAAGAGTTCAAGACAGATGGACGAAGGCACGAGAAAAACACATAGCATATTATATCACGAAATTAAATAGATAAAAAGTGCACAAAAAATATTAGTGCTCCTCAAGTCATCTCCTGAAAAGGTACTCCTTGAATCACAAATATATTATTAGTACTAGTATTATTGATGGCAAATATATTAAAATCGGTTTGATGGGACGAATATAAGATATTCAGAGCAGCAATTATGGGTCAAATATTACAACGTTTGACCAGTCAAAGACAATATTTCCAAGTAATTGAAGATGTGGAGGGAGTATATCTTTGACCAATTACATGATTGTGGATACCTAAATTGAGTATACAAAGATATTATAACTAATTTTGTCATAAAAGTACTTTCACAATATTACGATTTTAAACTTATGTCATATATATGGTATTAAAATTGAAGGCAAAACTTATATCACGTAGATTTTGAAAAGCCAAAAACGTCGTCGTCTTTACCAGTGGTGCGTAGTTTGACGGATTGACAAATATATGTAAGAAAGATTTAAGTAATTTTATTTCAAACAACAAATTATACATGGATGCAGCAGGCCAGAAACTGCATGCTTACATATAGAATTAGCAGCTAGTACGCCGTTTGGCGAATCAGAGCGACGCATGCAAAGAGAGCTACTATCTGGCGCGCGGAAGCACATCGGCCAACCAGAGGATGAGAAAGAAAGAGACTGTGCGTTCAGTACACCGAAGATCAAGGCAGTTTCTTTTTTGAAAAGAGGCGATAGTATGTCGTACATCTATCTATCTATTATATCTTATTATAATAGAATCAGAATAAGCTACATGTTCGCTCTCAAAGCCTTGGAATTTTTACGTTAATTGGTAAAAATTTTTTACAGCATCGATCGTGGAGTGTTCAGATTATAACAGTTTAGACTAAAATAAAGAGTCTATGTAAAGTACAATAAAACTAAAATTTAGAATAAAAATAAAATAAAATAAGTAATTTTATTTCCATGTGAATTCCTAAGTAAAATATATAAATAATTATAATTAGGAATAAAAAGTGAACAAAAAATGACAATTAGATTTGCATACTAAATCAACATAAAAAACTGAAATTCAGAATAAAAAATAAAATAAAATTAGTAATTTGATTTTGATACAAATTATTAAAACAGAGTCAAAAGAAGCCACTATGTTCTCTCTCAAGGGCTAGAAATTTCCACGTAATTGGTGAAAAAAACCTACACCGTTGATAGGTCCAGATTATAACGGTTTAGATTAAAACAAAGAGTCCATGTCAAGTAGAATAAAACTAAAATTTAAAATAATAAAATAAAATAAAATAAGTAATTTGATTTTCATACGAATTCCTAAGTAAAAGAGTCTATATCAAGTACAATAAAACTGAAATTAAGAATAAAAAGATATAAAATGAGCAATTTGATTTCCATACGAATTCCTAGGTAAAATCTCTAAATAATTATAATTCGGTATAAAACATTAAAAAATTGGCAACTAGATTTGTATACGAAATCTAACAAAATAAAACAAAACAAAACAAAAATTGGTTTGATTCTTACTGTGATATAGTCATCTTGGTTTGATTCCTCCAATGAACTCCTCTTTATCATTATTTTCGTATTTGGTTCGGTTTCCGTGCAACTTGCCTTCGGATAGAAAAGATGAAATCTTTGGAAATATTTTCTTCGATTTCTTTATGGTTTAGGTTCACGTTATTCTAGGCAAGGTGTATGCAAAGTTTTAAGTAATTTGGAGTTGTGGATTGCAATTGGAAGTTATATTCTTGGATTTGGATTTTTGCTGATTTTTAGCTCTGTCTGGAGGGAGAGGTTACACCGTTCGGAGAAGAGGTCAGACCACCTGAGAGATCAAACCATCTAAGAGGAGCGGTCAGACCGACCACTAGTTTGAGGTCATACCGCCTAGACAAGTTTTGGCTCATTTTGTTCGTTTTTTCATAGAGATTTCTTTATGATGGTTTAGGCTCTGATCTTCATAGATCTACATAGCTATTGGAGTGAAAGAACCTTGAACTTTTTAAGATAAAAGATTTTGAAAAAACCATTGTTTATGTGGTGCATATTCAACCCCTTTAATCGCCTCGCCTGCTCGGTTCAACAAGTTCTATGTTGATCCTAGACTTGCAACGACTGCATGATCCATATACATAACTGAGACATCGGTAATTGAATATTGGATAGGAAAAAAATGCTAAAAATTAGTTGAAAAACAAATGTACTTTTTGACAAAGGATGGGAGACAGACAACTAGCCACGGGAATACACGGGCTACTTCGCTAAATGATTAGTGGCCATCATCATGTGACTATTTATATTAAAACCACTTATTCGGTTTATTAGTCGTGTCACCATTTGAGCACAATGGAAAAAGGTTGTCTGCCGCTTATTCTTCCGCTTAATTAGTGGGTACTTTTCCTTCCTGATCACATAGATTACTACTATCTCCGATCACAAAAGGATTTTGATGGTCAATCTTCCTAAACTTTGGAAGTCGGTATATTTGTGAATATTTAGATTGGATACATGAAAATTATTTATGTAGATTTGTCGAAAAAATTGTTATCATAATATTATTAGGTAAATATATTACAATATAAATCAGCGGTCAAAGTTGCGTTTGTGGATCATGTCAATGTCATTTTGTGACTGGAGGGAGTATGAGAGAATTAAAGTGGCGTAATTGATAATATTATCGAAAAAATCTTGAAAAGTGCAATAGTGGTAGTTATAATGTTAGCAGCCACGCAATTGCATGGGCCACTCGACTAATCACATACATACATGTGCACTAAGGGTGTGTTTGGTTGATTGTACCAAGTGATACATGTATGAGTTAGTCTTAAAAAAAGTTATTCATGTGTTTGTTGTTTGAATAGAGCCATTCCATCCCGATGGTAGGATACAAATTTATAAAATACTATCTCTAGATACTGAAATATCACATTAACTCAAAACAGTAAAACCACACGACACAAGGTCATCTCATCCCATTTAACTCTCCCACCAACCAATCGCATCCTAAGAGATGGATATTGACCCCACGTCGATTGCGTGATTTGTCGCGTCGCCAACATTGTGCGGCCATGCGTGGACGATGCACACACTAGCTAGCAGCTAGCAGCTACATTCGTCGCATATATCATTAGGCATAATGCATAATAGCATGCTTCCTTTCCCGTGTCCTTTTCAATTCGGCTGGATTAGCTTCGTGAGCTGTCCTCCATGTTATCCTTAATTCCTTGAGCCAGATGAACACGCCGTCGAGTCATCTAGCCAGCGCCATGGAAAACATGCTCCCCGTGTACACAGGGGCGGATCTCCCGTGTATGGCCCGGGTCAAGTGACACGGACTCCTACACCTCACTCCACGTAACCCCTTAGGTCTTGTTTGGAAAGTCTAAATTTTTTAATCTATTCTTGTGTTGGAGCAAGATTTTGAAATAAAATCCCGGCTCATCCATAAGGACGGGCTGGGAAATTAGGTTTCCCAAACAATATCTTAGAGTGTGTTGGAACGGTCCAGTACGGGATGGTTCAAGAAATAAGGATGTTCATGCGTTTGGTTGACTGAATGGTCCCGAACCAAGCCATTCAACGCTAGGGAATATTCCCCTCGTATGATGTACCATTTCATTCGAATAAATCTACTGAACCACGCTGTTCATCTTCGCTCGTCCAAACGCAGCGTAGTGAGGAGGCCCTATGACAGTGGGCCCATCCAAATGAAAGAAAAGGGAAATGAGAAAAAAAATAAAAAGAAGGTACTGTAGTGAGGAGGCTAGCAAATGTTGATGAATTTACAAAAATATAAAAGTTAATTGTGTGCAAAACTATTTCCAAACATGAATTTAACTTCAAATCAATTTGTAAATTCAATTCGTGTATCATCTCATTCAACTAACTAAACAAAATCTTGTATCATCCTATAAAATCAACCAAACACGCTTCCTGTACCATTCTATCCAGGATGATCCCATCATAGCTGTACCATCCCATCCCATTCAACATCATCTCACCAACCAAACGCACATTTAGTATAAAAGCATATGATCCTCTTATTACAAGCCATAAGTTACTGTTACAAATTTGTAATGATCTGATAATTTTTTTTTATGGATCCACCCCTGATGTACACGTAGACTTTCCCATGCATGTTCAGTACTGCAGCTAGCTGCAGCACACAGGATGGATGGATCGATCGATGCATCCACCGAATTAGTTAAATAAAAGCTAGCCGAAAACGTGTACCAGTCAGCCATGAAAACATGCATGCTAGCTCCCCCGGCCATGTGTAGACTTTGGCATGCATGCTCTGATGCTCACTTGTGCCTGCGCGCGGCACATCGAATTAGTAAAAGCTAGCTAGCTGTAAACGTGTACCAGTCAACTATAGCTGCATTTCTACATCTGCAACTCTCCATAGATATATAGATATATATATATATGCATATGTTTCTCTCTCTAGAATCTATATATATGTAGACTCTACCGAGCTAATTCTTCACACCAATGCACTAGCAAGCAAGAGATAACAATACATCATCAATGGCGCTCACAAGCGGGAGACTAGTCCTCGCCGCCCTCCTGATTTCCATTCTCGGCTTCCTCGCCGGCCCGGCAGCCGCGGTGGGGAAGACGGGGCAGGTCACCGTGTTCTGGGGCCGGCACAAGGACGAGGGCTCTCTACGGGAGGCCTGCGACTCCGGCATGTACACCATGGTCATCATGTCCTTCCTAAACGTCTACGGCCACGGCAAATACCACCTCGACCTCTCCGGCCACCCGCTCTCTGGCATCGGCGACGACATCAAGCACTGCCAGTACAAGGGCGTCACTGTCTCCCTGTCCATCGGCGGCTTCACCGGCGACTACTCGCTCCCCACCAACCAGTCCGCGCTCGACCTCTTCGACTACCTCTGGAACTCCTACTTCGGCGGCTCCCGCAAGGGCGTGCCCCGCCCCTTCGGCGACGCCTGGCTCGACGGCGTCGACCTCTTCCTCGAGCGCGGCTCACCGGCGGAGCACTACGACGTGCTCGCCAGGGAGCTCGCCAAGCACAACATCAGGGGCGGGCCCGGGAAGCCGCTGCACCTGACGGCGACGCCGCGGTGCGCGTTCCCGGACCGGCACGTGGTGGGGGCGCTCGCGACGGGGATCTTCGACCGCATCCACGTGCGGTTCTACGACGACCCGGACTGCCCCGTGTACTGGCGGCAGGCGTGGGACAAGTGGACGGCGGCGTACCCGGCCACCCGGATCTACTTCGGCCTGCCGGCTTCGGAGAATGCGGCCAAGAACGGCTACATCTACCCCAAGGACCTCTACTACGACCAGATCCCGGTGGTGCAGAAGGCGGACAACTACGGCGGCGTCATGATCTGGGACCGATACTACGACAAGCAGAGCAACTACAGCAGCTACGTCAAGTACTGGGCTTGATGACTTGCTCCTCCGTCCATGTATAAACTATATATCGACGTGGGTTAATCTGTTGTATGCTCTGCAAGTCTGCGTGTATGCAGGTGTAGTTGCAAGAATAAAGTGATGTCTGTCTGTCAGGTCAGGTGTGCAAGAATAAACAGATAATGATCGAGGTCTGGTGTAATCATCTTCACTAATCTGTGATTGTGACAATTGTCTGTTCCATAACTTTGTTTGCTACTCTTCTCTCTAGCAGTCGTTGCTAGCTCTTGGGGCCCGGCTGTCGATGTTCCTGGTTGTTTGGGGGGTTCAAGAAAGATAGCAAACAGACAGTCGAAAAGGAAAGATAGCAAGCATCACAACACAAACAGAGAATCAGAGAAGTATGTCTGCTCCTAGGAGTACATGCACCCATTGCATCCTAGAATCAGAGAAGCATGTCTGCTCAGCATGATCCCACAGAGTTAGACATCGGTATATATCAGTCTCCTAGCTTATAGATGAAAAACGAAGAATCCAAAAATGTTCACCCGCCATTGAAATAAGGGAATGTCTATTCATAAGTTGTCTGAAATTTTCTTAAATTTAAGTCACTTGTTGTGACCATTGGATCAATATCCAATCATATGACATCCATTGAATTAATATCCAATCATATGACATATCAATCTCTATACAAATCCAATAGTTATAACAAGTGACTTAAACTTAAGAAAATTTCAGGCAACTTAAAACTAGCAAAACCGTTGAAATAAATGAAAAGTGGACCCCTCCCTCACAATCCTACCGGGTAAAGGGAGGCTGAAAGGGGGCGAGGCGAGGCGGCGAGGCTGGCCTGTCCATGACGACGTTTTTATGTTGCCCGTTCGATTCTGCCTCGCATTGGTTCCGTCGTCGGATTTTTTCGCACGTCGCTCCGAACGGTTCGATGCGTCGTTGTGTTCTAACGCATGCTGCTCGCTTGGCCACGTGGGTTGCTGCCCCGTTTCCCGTGCGGCTCCCCTTGTTTTCTCCCCTGCTGCGCCGGTTCGTACTCTTTGCTCCTATCTTCTTCCTCGTCTTTCTTGTTCTTGTCGCCCGACTACGTCGTGCGCTCCCATTTCCACCGTTCCTCCTACGCTCGTCCGTCGCTTCGGTTATTTCTGCTGCTCTCGTCCGGTTGTCGCTGCTTTTTCTCGTTTTGCTTGTGGGGATGGGCTCTTCATAGATTTGCGCATCTTCGTTCTTCCCGGCCTCTTCTCTGTGTCCTCCGTTTCGATTCAGGCCATTTGTTGTTCGTTCGTCTGGCGTTTCGGTTCTATTCCTCTATATTTCCACTGTTTTTTTGACGTGAAAGGTAGAGAAGTCTCCACCTTATGACCATTGTATTAAAATGATTATCAAAGTGTTATAAATACAGCGAAAGAAGTAGACAGAAAGTACAAAAACGAGAAAAAAAGGAAGTGAAAGAAAAAAGGCCAAAGGCCGATCAAAACTAAATAAAATTAAAACTAAATAAGAAATGACTTTACAGCAAGAGATTGCTCCACCGCCGGAGTTGAGCCCGGTTCTCAGTTTTAGACCGGTATGACTAGAGGTTAATGTAGTCTTGGTATTTCTGCTGATTTCGCCTAGTGTTCTCTGTTTTTCGTTTTGTTTTGTTTTACCGTTTGTTGCTTGTGGGGAGGGGTTGTCTTCCCGTAAGATGTGTCCGTTTGCATCCTCGCCGCCCTCTTCTTTTTCTCATTTTGGTCTACTTTCGGCGTCGTTGTTTCCACTGGGTTTTGTTGCGTTCTCCCCCCTTTCTTCGGGTACTATTGGGGGTGCTTCTCGGTTTGTTCCCATTTCGGTTTTTCCCCTGATGTTTGTGTTGTGTCTCATTTTCCTCCCCGTGCTGGTGGCCCTTTTTGTTCCCTTGGCTTTCTTTCTTTCTGATTCTTGTGCATGCAGGCGACTATGGGCGACTCTAGGCCAGGTGGTGGCGCGACTCCAGGCCGGCGACGCAGCGAGTGGTAGTGTGCAATCATCATCTACTCTTTTCATGTAATCTATTCATCAGTTTGGTCGGTGAATTCAAATTGGCTCGCGGTAGATTAAAGCGGATTTGCAATCTACAATCCACAGTGCAATCATCATCTACTCTTTCATGCAACCTACCGATCGGTATTGTGCCTGTCGACGATCAAGACGTCGATCTTACGAAAAGAAAAGGAGAAAGTGACGTGGAAAATCTAAGAAAATAATGGGACTGCTCTTTTATTTATATGAACTGAGTTTTACAGGGTATGCTCTGAGAACACTGCTTGTTCCCTTACAATCTCAGACCTACCACACGAATCTACTGCTTATGCTTTAGTCTGATGGCTCTATCTTGTCTTCCTCTCCCTCGATCCGTCCAGGTTCCATCTTTAAATAGTCCTCAAAGAGGTGGCAGTTACTTCCGGAGAAGACGCCTGATGTGAAGCGTTGCGTCTGGTCGGAGTCAAGTGACAGTTGATAAAGGATCAACCGTTCAACGGTTATATGTCTATGAGATATATAACCGCATGGAGGTTGTTTGTCAGTGTGTCTGGATAAGAAACATCGTATGGTATGGAATATGCACGTGTTCCATTCATCATACGGTAAAGACTATACTTGGAATCTGCTTCAAGTATCAGTTCATACCTTTTACGAGCAGTTCTCCTGGTCGGGAGTTTGGCTTAGGCCTTCGTCCGACTAGGATAACCATTATGTAACCTCTGGAATCTCTACGACCAGTGAGGTCGTGTACCTCAGGGGTTACGACCACGAAGACATATGGTCTATAATATATTAAAAATAATATATAGAGGTTTTAATCCTCGTCAGTTAGCCCCTGAACTGAAGTTTCTTTTGAAGTTTCTTTTTTAAAACTCTTTCTTTTGAAGTTTCTTTTTTAAAAAAAAAACTTACCAAAGAAAGGAATTTTGCTTTTGTAGGATATGGTCGAGAAATATGCTGTGGTCGGAGGACTAACCCAGCGAATAAGATCTTTGGAGCAGAAACACTCCGATCTGAGAAGTAAGAACATTTCTCTTTTAATTTGACTTCCTAAATTTTATGATCTTGTTTCTTCTTATAACTTAACCTTATCTTCCTATCATATTTGATAGATTTAGAGAAAATTAAAAAAGAGATTGTGGCCAAAGAAGCCATAATTATAAAACCCAGGGAAGAAAATCAAGGAAAAGACCGGTCGATCGAGCATGCGATGACCAAGCAAAATGAGGTTTTCGACTCTTGTGAGAGGAAAATCAAAGGTAACTGGTCGTAGACTTAACCAGTATTCCATAACTTCAATTGTAAAGAGTATGTTAACTTCTTTTTATCCACTCGTGCAGAAAAAACTGAAGCACTTGAACGAGTGGAGAAAACCCTCAAGTTTGAGCGTGGCCAAGGGGCTGAACTCGATCGGAGTCTTGAAGACAAAGTCAAGGTTCTGAATGGGATGCTCTTTGACCTGGGGTCGGGAACGCAACTGCCCATTCTAAGAGATCCTTCGGAGAGAATCAATTTTCTCGACCATCAACTTGAAGATCTCAAGGAGGTAATAACGCTCTTTCGAGAGAACCATGTTAAGACAATAAAGGAAGCTATTGTGAATAGAGTTAGTGTCGCGTTAGCTAAACTGAAGGCTTCCGACCCATCTGTTAATCTTAAAGCTATGGAAGAGGACTTCGACTGCTATGAAAATGAAGCAACAAAATTTCTCGAGGAAGTAAGACCTCTCGGAGAGAAAGTTGCTGAAGAAATGGAAGTCGGATCTCCATCACGCAGCGACCAGTCTGGTGGTCCCAACAAGTAAATAGATGTAATATTAGACTATGTAAAATGAAACTTACCTTTTATCAATGAAGATCCTGCTTTGTCTTATCAATGTTGTTAAATACTCATATACCTCCTAGCCCCTGACTGCTTATATTAGTAGATGAACCTTACTAAAAGAAAGCAGTAGACCAAGAAATTGAGTAATAACAATGACCATGGTAGAAGTGTTGATAATGTGTATGACAGCGATCCAGTGAATACTAGGAAATCATGTGGTCGGAACCAGCTAATGATTTCGACTAGTCTAGATCTTGTCCATTATCGAATTACTATGAAATACCACTTGTAGTCTGGAGATATAACAAAGACCGGAGAGAGTTGCTATTTAGACTAGAAGTTGACCTCCAAGGAGCCTTGAGAACCATTAGGAGTGACAATGGCACAGAATTTAAGAACTCTTCCTTTGCCACTTTTTGCACTGAGAGGGGACTTGAGCATCAGTTCTCTTCACCTAGAGTTCCCAGTCAGAATGGGGTTGTTGAAAGGAAGAACAGAACCCTTATAGAGATGGCTAGGACCATGCTAGATGAGCATAACACTCCTAGGAGGTTTTGGGCCGAGGCGATCTCTACTATTTGCTATGTGTCAAATAGGGTGTTTTTGAGATCTGTCATAGGCAAGACTTCCTTTGAGCTTAGATTTGGTAACAGGCCTAGAGTTTCTCATTTAAAGATTTTTGGCTGCAAGTGCTTCATTCTTAAACATGGTAACTTGGATAAATTTGAATCAAGATGTTATAATGGCATTTTCTTTGGATATCCTGCTCATTCTCGTGGCTATCGTGTATTTAATTTGGATACTAACAAAATTGTTAAGACTTGTGAAGTCACTTTTGATGAGGCTAGTCCTAGTACTAGACCCGATGGTGCAGGTACACAGGTGCTTAATGAACGAGAGAGTATCTTTGTTGACGACGACTTTGAGGATGAGGACCCAATCCATCCTCTAGTCACTCCTGAGATGGTTGGAGAGCTTGCTTCTACTTCTCCAGCTTCATAAGAGCAGCCTCTTCCCACCTTTACCGGTGCTTTGAGTGGCTCTGCTCCTACCTCCACAGCCCATGAGGTAGAGGCCACATCTGCACCAGGACCTCCTCTTCAAATTCAACGACGACACCCACCTGAGCAAAAGATTGGGGATCTCTATGAGCGAGTTACTCGTCCTAGGTTTATCTCTAGATTCTCATGCACATTCTGCTTTTATTACGTCTTTTGAACCCCGAGATGTCACTCATGCTTTATCTGATTCCTCTTGGGTCAATGCCATACATGAAGAGCTTAAATTTTTTGAAAAAAACCAAGTCTGGGCCTTAGTTGAACCTCCACCTAATCACAATATAATTGGAACAAAATGGATTTTCAAGAATAAGCAAAGTGAGGATGGGTTGGTAGTTCACAACAAGGCTAGGCTTGTAGCTCAAGGTTTTTCCCAGGTAGAAGGCTTAAACTTTGAAGAGACCTTTGCTCCTGTAGCTAGATTAGAAGCCATTCGCATCTTGCTAGCTTTTTGCGACGTCCAAGGGCTTTAAGCTTTTTCAAATGGATGTCAAGAGTGCTTTCCTTAATGGTTCCATAGAAGAAGATGTCTATGTCAAGCAACCCCATAGTTTTAAAATCACAAATTCCTAAGCCATGTGTTTAAACTCTCTAAAGCCTTATATGGATTGAAGCAAGCCCTTAGAACTTGGTATGATAGGCTTAAAATTTTTGCTTAAAAATGAGTTCAAAATGGGAATGGTAAATAAAACCTTGTTCACTCTCAAGCATGGCAGTGACTTTTTACTGGTTCAGATTTATGTAGATGATATCATATTCGGTGGTTCTTCTCATGCTTTGGTATCCAACTTTTCAGATTCTATGAGTAGGGAATTCGAAATAAGTATGATGAGCGAGCTGACTTTCTTCCTTGGTCTTCAAGTCAAGCAACTAAAAGAAGGTATCCTCATTCATCAAAGCAAGAACACAAAGGACCTTCTTGGCGCTTTGACATGGGAAGCAGCAAGCCAATGTCTACTCCCATTGCCACTTTTACCGTGTTGGATCCTGATAAGGATGGAGAGCCTGTGGACCAGAAGGAGTACCACAGCATGATCGGCTCCCTCCTCTACCTCACGGCGTCGAGGCTGGACATATAGTTTCTGTGTGTCTGTGCGCTCGATTTCAGGGTTCCCCTCGTGCCTCTCATCGTCAAGCAATGTGTCACATCTTCAGGTGCCTTCAGAACACTCTTGACTTTGGACTCTGAGATTCTTCTGATTTTGCTCTTTCCATTCGGGCTTTTTCTGATGCTGATTTTGCGGGGTGTAGAGTGGATAGGAAGAGTACTTCTGGCACTTGTCATTTCTTAGACACCTCTCTTGTCTCTTGGTCTTCTAGGAAGAAGTCTTTTGTTGCACAATCCACTGCCGAGGCAGAGTATGCAGCTGCAGCCAGTAGTTGTTCTGAGGTTCTCTAGATCTTTTCTACTCTGCGGGACTATGGGTTATCTTTGGATAGTGTTCCTCTTTTTTGTGACAACACTAGTGCAACACTCTAGGACCAAGAACATTGACATTAGATATCATTTCCTTAGAGACCCTATAGAGAATGGTGATGTTGTGCTTCACTTTGTAGAGTCCGAGCAGCAAGTGGTAGATATTTTCATTAAGGCTCTTGATTCTTCTCGCTTTGCTACTTTGAGGGGAGAATTGGGGGTTATTAGTCCTCTTGACCTGTTTTGAGGGGGAGTTGCTTCTTTTATGAAATTTCGTTGTTCATTAGATCTTTTGCATCCGTTGTATTGCATTCATATAAAAATCACAAAAAGATGCATTGTAATATAAGCTTTTCTACTGTCTTTTAAAATTGATGAAGCTTTGCTTATTACCTTTTTGAGGTTTAGTATTTCAATTCTTGCTCAATCTCATGTCTAGTTCCTTGACTTGTTAGAATTATCATGATTTCACATATGTAGCTAAGTCTTTGCTAAATGAGCTAGAACCTCGAGGCAACTTGAACTAAAAATTGTAATTTATGGATATTTTAGCTAGTTGCACAATTAGTAATTCTTTTGTGACATTGGTCCTGTCAAAGTTGCTTTGTTAGCTTTTGAATCTAAGTTTGAACATCTTTTAAGCTTCTTGTTCCTTTAAAGAATTTGAAATGCTCTTGTAAAAATTGAAAAAACAAATTTCAAGATTATCTGTGGTTAAATTGTGCCAAACTAGTCTCACGAGACTGCATGTCAAAGACATGAACTTGAAGATAGTTTGATGATCCAGACGATCTCATAGGGACTGCTTGTCTAAATTGACATGAACCTCAAGATTTGTCGTCCTGGTTGAAGTTTAAGGAGAGGTTGTGGATGGCTCCTAGTCCATGATCTTCTTTATTAAGATAGACCTTTAATCAATATTAATATTTATTGCAAATAAAAACTGTTGTAAAAATTAGGTGTTTGAGAAAAATCGAGCAAAATGATTCAATTTTGGACTTTTTGTCTCATAGATGGTCTTTGTTAGCTTCTGGATCTCAAATTGATATTCTGACATGGCCATTATCACTTTAGGATCCCTGTTGATGAACTTGTTAATTTTGAAGTTTTGTTTAAATTGTTACAATTCATCGCTTTATCTTGAGCTCTCTAGCGTAGCTTTGATATATATATTTTAATATGATCTTGCTAGCGTTGTCTGGCTTGATTTGTATTGAGTAAGAATAGAAATGCTAGTTTGTTCTTTTGGGTATTCTCCAAAGCTTCTTGTACTAATTTTTTTTTGAAAAATACAAAAATACAAAAAATTTGAAGCCACTCCATTGCATTTCATGCATGCTACTTCTTATGCTTCTTTCTCATTTCTGCATTTGTCATCTCTGGATGAGAGGAAGATATGATTCCTTGATGACTCCATTGTCAAAGGGGGAGAAGATATTTGAAAAATGTAATAAGGGGAGTTTTTGGAGAAAAATGGAGAAATTGATTTTTTATGAAAAATGATGATCATAGTGAGGGGGAGCATATCATTTGCTTTCTTATGATCTTAATTGTCATTTCTGAACTTGAATTGCAATTCTCGGTTCCTCACAATGATGAAAGGTCACATTGAATAATTGTTCTTTCATATAGATCTTAAGTGAGATTTTTTATTCCTTTTTGGAAATTGAAGCTTTCTTACCTTCTTTTGTCTTATCTCACTTGCTTATGCTATTCTGAAGCCAGTTTGGTCATTTTCATTGCTTTTTCTTGCTTATGGACCAAGTTGTGATTTTACGCGAAAACGTCGAGTTTTTTCATTTTCAAACCTTAAACTTACATTTTTGGAAATTGTCAATGTTCATCAAGGAAGAGATTGTGAATATCATGGGGATATGCTCATGATCTTAAGATGATGATACAATTCACCCCCTCTAGTCACCGTTTCGGTCCAACATTACCTTTCGATCCGAGTAGAGTAGGCCTAAAGGTAGGCCGGAGTTGATCGTGCTGATAACGTGTTGAAGAACCGTCGCTGGCGAGTCCAATCCGAGCGATCTCCTCGTAGACGGAGGTCGAATCACACAGAACAATGCAAGAACAAATAGTAGATTGAACACGAGATATAGAAAAACTTCTTTTTTCTCTTTATTTCTCTTCTTAAAGGTACGTACAATAGTTAGAGGTCCCCTCTATATATAGTCTACGGTAAATGAGAAGTTCATCATGAGCCAGGCCTGCACGGTCTAGGCCTAGGTTTCTTAACGGTTACATGTTCCACTGGTTACTACTATGCTATGGTGCTTAACTGCTAAGTTACATAATTAATTAAGCGGGTAGGTAGGTTCTGTCGTTCTTTTTCCTACTCTTCCAACTGAGAGGGTGTTGCTATTTTAGGTAGCTCATGCATGCATACGTACTGCTGCACTTATCTCTTCCTGGTCGGCGGCGAGCGCGACGTCTCTGAGCGACGGGTGCTCATGGCTGCTCGCGTACAGCCCACGGGCTTCTCTTTATTTCTTTCTTTACTACATACAAAAGTTTTGGTGGAATTAAAATTGTGTACAGACAGAAAGAAGGAAGGAAGGAAAGAATTAAAGAAAGGAGGTGATCGGCCGGCTGGAATTAATGGATCGATGCCTTCCGTGCCCTGCGAAAAGGGGTAAAGCTAGAGTGGCATCATCTGAGTCCGAGGCCACGGAAACAAGCAAGGCTTATATGCCTATGCCAATCTGCACGTTGTTGTGCCGGCCTTTAATTTCAGGAAGACATCATCGATCAATCGCAAGCAACGCATATAAGCCTCGCCAGCTATATCTAGCCTTGCGATCGATCGACTCACCACAAATACTACATGCACTCTGTTGCCAGACTAAAAAGTCAGTCCTTCCTTTTGTTTCAACCCAGCCTGCTTGCCTAAAGACAAGAAAAATTAAGAGAAACACTAGCTGGTACAGAAGATCGATATGGCCATAGTCCTGGATGCTTTTGCGTCCTACGTCGCCGACCTGCTCAAGCAGGTGGCACAAGACGAGGTTGGGATGCTGCTCGGAGTCTCCGGCGAGATCGACAAGATGGACGCCAAGCTTCGCGACCTCCGGGCCTTCCTGGCCGATGCCGATAGGAGGCACATCACCGACCAAGTTGTGCAAGAGTGGGTGACGGAGCTCAAGGGCGCCATGTACGACGCCACCGACATCCTTGATCTCTGCACGCTCAGGGTCATGGAGCATGGTCCATCCAAGGGCATGGGGTGCTGCAAACCCTTGTTGTTTTGCCTGCGGGATCCCCTCTTGGCCCACGACATCGGCAGCCGCATCAAGGCGCTCAACCAGAGGCTGGACGACATTAAGGAGCGGAGCGCCGCCTTCAACTTCGCCAACCTCGGTTCCTACGAGGACCGTAGAGGCAGCGTGCAGGCCTCTCGACTATCTGCCAATCGCGAGACGTCCGGGGAGCTCGACCGGGCGGGCGTGGTCGGGGAGAAGATCGAAGAGGACACTAGAAAGCTAGTGGAGATGCTGACAAAAAAGGACGGCAACAACGACAACATCATGGTGGCCGCCATCGTGGGCGTCGGCGGGATTGGCAAGACCACCCTCGCCAAGAAGGTCTTCAACGACGACACCATAAAGGACAAGTTCGACAAGACGATATGGCTGAGCGTCAACCAGGACTTCGACAAGGCTGAGCTGCTCCGGACTGCCATCACCCAAGCCGGGGGAGACCACCGTGGTGAGAAAGCGATGGCCGTGCTTGGGCCAGCCCTTACCTCTACCTTGACGAGGAAGAAGCTCTTGCTGGTGATGGATGACGTGTGGAGCCACGAAGCATGGGAGGGTGTGCTTGAAACGCCCTTGGTCAACGCTGCTGCTCCAGGAAGCCGAGTCCTCGTCACCACGAGACATGACACGGTCGCCAAGGGGATGAAAGCCGTGCGTCCCTACCACCATGTCGATAAATTAGGGCCCGAGGATGCCTGGTCATTGCTCAAGAAGCAGGTTTGTATGAATTAACTACTCCTATGTTGTTCTTTTTAAGTGACGTTTTTTTATATTTTTATGGTCTAGATGTGATTTTGACTGTTACTTTTTGTAATTTTATCTTATTATATACTAATTAAATTATAATATTATAAAAAATTAACAGAAAATCTAATGATATAGCTTTTGCATAGCCAATTTAAATATTTTTAAACATATTAGTGGTCAAACTTTAGAAAAGTTTGACGACACAGATTCTAGGATATCACTTAAAAAAGAACAGAGGGGTAGTAGTAACATGAATCAAGCTAATACTACGAATAATATATTTTATTTGTTTATTAACGGCACTGGCCCGTTACCTCCGGACACATGAATCAAAACTCCTCTAGATGTGCAATATACTGTCTTCTTTAAATAAATAATTACATGTAGTATTACTATTATTAGGATTGTCTATTTGAAAGGTGACTGAAATTTTCTTAATCATAATTCATAAGTCATATTTTTTTATTGGATCAATATCCAATCATATAGCATATCAATTTCTACACAAATCCAATGATCACAATAATTGACTTAAACTTAAGAAAATTCTAGGCGACACAGAAATTCCAGGTGGTTTAGATTTGAAAATAGAAACTTCTGCATTATGTTTTCGAGGAGCGTCCCACCGGAGTGCGCTCATTAGTCACATGCTTGGTTGGCCCGTACGGCCTTTTCTTGTAGTGCGAGTATTAATTTCATGGGGCCAAGATGTCTGCGAGTTCGCAGCTTAATTTAGGTAGTTGCCTACATGCACCGACTAACGATCGTTACCAATATGTTCCATATTAACTCTATCTATCGTTTAAACTGCTTGCAGGTAGTCTCAAGTGAGATGGATGAACCTGAGGTTGATATGCTCAAGGATATTGGATTCAAAATTATAGAAAAATGTGGTTGTTTGCCACTTGCTGTCAAAGTAATGGGAGGACTCTTGTGCCAAAGGGAGAGACAACGACGTGATTGGGAGAAGGTTCTGCATGATTCTAGATGGTCAGTATCCGAAATGCCCCAAGAGCTAAACTACGCAGTATACTTAAGCTACGAAGATCTGTCCCCTTGTCTGAAGCAGTGCTTTTGCACTACTCCCTTCTCCCTAAAAATACGTTGTTCTTTCATGATACAACTGTTAGCATGTGGATTAGTGAAGGATTTCTTCATGGGAACTCAGACGAATTAGAAGAATTAGGAAGAGAGTGCTATAAGGAGCTAATATTGAGGAACCTTATAGAGCCAGATACAAGTTATGTTGACCATTGGGTTTGCAGCATGCATGATGTTGTTCGCTCATTTGCTCAGTATGTGGCCAGAGACGAAGCACTAGTAGCTCACAATGGTGAAACTGATATTGTCACTACACTTAGTTCACAAAAGATTCTTCGGTTGTCTGTACAAAGCAGAGGATTGGAGTCTGATGGGTTAGACTGGAGTTTTTTACATGCACAAAAATCACTGAGAACACTAATATCAATTGGCCATATAAAGACGAAGTCTGGTGATTCGTTGAGTACTTTATCAAGCCTACGGACTCTACATATAGAATTTGCAAACTTTGCTGCACTGGTTGGATCTTTGTATCAACTCAAGCACCTGAGGTATTTCTCTATAGAAAACTCCAATATATCTAGACTACCGGAGAACATCAGCAAGATGAAATTCTTGCAGTACATTAACCTTGGTGGTTGTGAAAGTTTGGTGAAACTTCCTAATGGCATTGTAAATCTAGGGCAGCTGAGGTATCTTGGCCTTGATGGCACAAGCATACATGTTATACCTAGGGGGTTCTGTGGTCTAACAGAACTGAGGACACTAAGTGGGTTTCCAGCCCAGGTGGATGGTGATTGGTGTAGTTTGGAAGAGTTGGGGTCTCTTTGCAAGCTCAGGATTCTTGCATTAAAGGGTTTGGAGAATGTATCTGCTGCCTCGTCCGCCACAAAGGCCAGGCTTGGTGCAAAGGTGTATCTTAACTATCTGCTCTTGGGCTGCACCACTAGACTGGGAGATGATGGGCTGGTCAAAGAGGAAAATGGCATCTGTGAGGAAGAGCATCGACAAATTGAGGATGTGTTTGATGAGCTCTGCCCTCCACCCTGCTTAGATAATCTCGCCATCGAAGGATATTTTGGTCGGCAGCTCCCAAGGTGGATGATGTCGATAGATGCAGGAGAGCCCCTCTTCAAGAGCTTGAGGATTCTAACGATAAAGGATCCGCTCTTTGCACCCAACTCCCGATGGCTTGTGCGGCTCCCGCTTGCGCCTTGGATCGATCGTGCTCCTGCCATCAAGCGTGTTGGGCCTGAATTCCTGCAGCAACTCTACCATCACCATCATTGCCATCCTTCATCCTCGGTGGCAACTGCATTTCCACGGCTACACGAGATGAATTTAATAGGGATGGTGGAATGGGAGGAGTGGAAGTGGGAGCCTGAGCAACTAAATCTGAATGTGCAAACCATGCCTGTCTTGGAGCTGCTTCACCTCAAGCACTGCAAACTGAGGCGTGTTCCACCTGGTCTTGCCTACCATGCAAGGGCTTTGAAAAGATTATACATATACAACATCCAGCGCCTCGACTCTCTAGAGAACTTTGCTTCATTGTTCAGCTTCAAGTGTTTGAGAACCCTGACCTGGAGAGGATTGCTAATCTCCCCAAATTACAAGAGCTTGACATCGTCTTATGCCCAAAGATGAAGACACTACAGGGTGTACCCGCGCTCCAGAGGCTCGTCCTGAAGGATTACGACATGGAAGCACTCCCGGAATACATGAGAGATGTAGACCCAAGGCATTTGCTGCTGGACTGCAGCCTAGCGCTGCTCACTTCCATAGCCAAGGGAAAATCTAGCCCAGAGTGGGACAAGTTGAGCCATATCCAGCAAGTCAAGGCATATGCAGACGATGGAGACAATCCAAGGAAATGGTCTGTGTTGTACACAAGAGATCCATACAATTTGGAGACAAATATCAGCCGCTCTACCATATCTGGAGGTAAATTAACACAAGTGCTTCATCTTAGTTTCTTCAGTTACTCCTTTTAGTTTGATTTCTTTGTTACTCTTGTTCATTCCATATACCTTTTATCAGTATTTCCTACTTTTTATTCTTCTTTTTTAAAGAAATATTTTCAAAAATAATTCGCTTGGCTGTGTTGTTTCAGGGGATGAAGAGGAATAACAGGAGAATACAAATTATGAAGAAAAATTAAGCGACAACTTTGTCATTCTTTTTCTTACTTCAGTTCTTGACTTCATCTGCCACATCTACGACAAGATGATCCAGAGTTTCTTCCTAGGTACTTTACAGACATGTATTTTAAATTCATGGTAGTATTGCTATAGCCCTATGTACTCAAGTATTGTCATTTTCCAACTTTCTCGTGGAATATATCAGTTTCCTTCGTTTGTGATTTGTGATTTTTATCTATGATAAATGAAGGACAAACAATGTTAATAATGTCAAAAGACATAGTGTCGATAACTGTTACTTATGAGCTAAGGAAAACCTTACTAAAGCGATGCCCTGGATGAAACACATCCAAGATACTAGTACTGAAGTTGCATTGAGGGGTAGGTTCGATATTCAACTTGTAATGAAGGTGCCCCCACTCATGTTCATTTCTCTCCCTTTTCTATTGGAAATTGCTGGTTCATTCAGTGCCATGATTTGGACAAATCAGTATCTATATTGTGCATGCTTAAAACAGAAAATATGTTTCCTTAAGCCTCACTTCAATATCTGGTTTATTAACATCGAAATGGTTAAACATGTCAAAATTGTGGTTAACGATTAGGTATTCTACCTAGACAAATTTGGGAAAGCCTTGTGAACTGTGATTCATTGCCACTGTTAATTCGACATGTCTTAACTACACTGGACTCAGAACAGACCTGTGATTCCACACTATGGCACATGGCCAGTGCAATATCAAGTTCCTACACAAGAGTACACGTGGTGGCTTACAAGCCAGGTCGAAGCTTACCATCACAAAATGGAGCCATGCATCCATGAATGGCTGATCAAATTCAGGAGATTTTCTTCGCAATGTCCTTGATGACTTCATGCATGCCGAGCTTCTTCATTGCTGTGAAGGGTTGCAGCATGTTCTACATGTCAATTGGAGTGTGTTACTTAGATACAAAGCAAAATCATGGTGCTTCTTAACTAATGTAGTAAAACTCAATTAGAATGGCATCGCAAAGAAACAGTGTAATTGATGTAGTTGAATAGGTTGCTAGTATGAAACCATCAATCAGAATTGCAAACAGCCAAGTTTTTGGGTTATAGCTAGCTTTCAAAGGAAAAAAGGTTATAGCTAACTGAGAGTACTATGATATGGGATCGGAGGATGGAAGGGAACGATTGATGAGGAAGGTAACAGATGGAACGAAGAGCGCCCTTGTGCTGTGCAGCGTTTTGCTGGAGGCGCAAGGCTCTGTTCTTGCAAATTTGATGTAGGTAAGTCTTTTGTATATTCATTGCCTTTCTCAATTACAAGACACTGCCTTTATAGCTTAGGCTCAAGAGATTTCGGTTTACCAAAATCAGATCAGCATACGTATGTGAGAAGGAAACTAATTCAAACTCTAACTCGAACTTGAACTCTATCTCAATCTGTAATTTAATCTCTTAAAGAGATGCTAAAACTAACTTACCTCTGCCTAACTTAACTCTTTCCAAAGTGACTATTTCCCAACCGACACACTTGTCGTATTCTGATCGGCTACAGGAGCCAAATTGAGTTCTGTTTCGGTAGCTCCAGCCGAAACAGCCTCTGCGATTGTTCCTTGGATTGCTTGCACTTACGTCGCTGATAGGTCTTTTCAATAAATGTGTCCACAACAACTATATGATTCAGAAATACAGAGAATCAGAGATAGTTAACTAGAGTACCAGCAACGATACGAACACTTCACCACCTTCCTCATGTATCTCAAGGCACCCACGGCGTGGCTGAGAATTAGACAAAAAAATGATGATGCCAACCAATAAAGGCAAAAGAAAAAAAGAAACATTTTTTAGGGTTGATTATCACAGAAACCTAGTGTGGTGAAGTTCATGATCGTTATGAAGTTTTAACAGTGGAGATACCTTTTCAGGGTTGATTATCACAGAAACCCCAGGGACAGCACTTTCCAGATCCTCCTTCACCTTCAAAGCTCTGATCTTAAACTGTCTGCACTAGGTGCTGAAGAATTGGATAAAGAAGCAAGTGAATAAAGAAGCAAGTGATAAGAGGAAACTACAAGCAGAATTGCAGAAAGAGTTATTCAATACAATACAAAGACTGTCATGACATATTAAGATTACAGAAGGCTAGACAAGACTTGAGAAGCATTCAACCAGACAAGGAGATTAGAGAGTATTCTTTTCAATGTGCAATGTCAAAATAAGTTTGTTGGAAACAGATTTATTACAAAACATAATCAATCTTCAGTGTTGTCTCAAAAACAAAAACAAAAACACAACTTACATGACTGAGAATACAAATAGTTCTTTGTTCTGACATGTCGGATGAAGAATGATTCATTTCGCAGCGATTCGTTGCAACTTACGACCTTGTTATTGGGTTCAATGCTAATGCAATCGTCTATTTTCATTACTTGTTATAAATAATTTTCCCAACTAATTCCATGAACCACCAGGCTAAAGGAACACTTCATTATAGTAAAAAAATATTAGTTGAGCATAGTGAATACAAACAGATTGGGCTGATGTTAAAAGAATTGTTTGCTTTGTCCTATGTCAATGCAGGCGTTACTATGTTACTCTACACAAGGCAGAAAGTAGGAAGCTTAAAAATTCCTGTACCCTTTTCTATAAAAAAAACAGTTCGAGTTTTACCTATAGTCATAAACAATGGCTGCATCCACCTAACTAAAAACTCCTAGTATCCTACATTAGGGATCATAAGAAAATGTGACTATCTCCAATATACTCCAGTCTAATCCCCAAGCAGACCATTGATATGAGAAACAATAAAGAGCATATTCTGCTTGTATTTCCGTTTTGTTGAATTATAAAAACGAAAATGAGGTTTCGTTAAAAGAAACAGAAATGAAGTTCTCTACCTCCCTTCTTCCCCAAAAGAATCTATGTTCTATTGAAAATTGGGGGTTTGTTTGCATAAAAGACAACCTACAAAACTCCTGAACAATCAGCACTCCAAGGACATCAATTTTTTGAACCCGAGAAAGAAATGGCCTACTCTCCTTTAGGAACTAACTACTCGAATAGTTAAAAGTCTTGAGAAGACAGTTGATTCTCCAAGCCAGCTTAATGAACATTTGGGCTACAATACAGACAGTGATTCGACAGAAGTGAAGATGGTAACTGCCAGAGTGAAGCAACACAAGGCCCGTTTGGTGTTGAATAATCCTTAATGTTGCTTAAGTTTCAGTTTTGGTTTGCATGGCTGAATTGGTAGTCATGAACATTGATGGCGCTAATTGCCTAGTGGTGCAAAGGTGGCTGTAGTGCTTAAATTACTTGTTTGCATGTTAGTCATTAGAGCTGGACGTGGAGCACTAGTAGAAACGTTTGCATGAAACGTTTACTAGAAACGGTTGCATGTTTATTTTGGTGTTACTCATTTAGCGTTAGCATTGCTAGTATAAATAAGAGTGAAGAAAACAGGAAAGGCTGTGCAGTTTGGCCGCACCAAAATCTGTCTCGCGCCTTGCAAGTTCTTTGTGTCCAGAGTGTTTGCATATGGTAGCTCGACCCAGCAACGACAAGTGGTATCAGAGCTTGACTACCATGGCCTCGCGATCCCAGTCCAGCTCACGTACTCCACCCCGGGAGCGCGGACAGAGCAGGGCACGAAGGGGAGGACGCGAGCAGGTGGTGCAGGAGCACGTCGTGAGGGAATCCGATAGGGCGGTCGTCTACCCCACGCTGACGACGACGAACAACACCGACTGGGCTCTCGTGATGAGGGTGAACTTGAAGGCGCAAGAACTGTGGACGGCAATCGATCCCGGCAACGCCAGCGAGAAGGAGGACATGATGGCCCTGACAGCCATCCTCCGAGCCGTGACGCTGGACATGCTGTGCACGTTGGCTATGAAGAACACGACCAAGGAGGCATGGGATGCTGTGAAGATAATGAGGATGGGCGTGGATCGCGTCCCCGAGGAAAACGCACAACAGCTGTGCATGGAGTTTGAGACATCCAGTTCAAGGAGGGAGAAGCGGTGGACGAATTCTCCATGAGAATTATGGGCCTCGTCAACCACCTTCAAGTCCTCGGTGACACAGTGGAAGAAGAGAAGGTAGTGAAGAAATTCCTTCGCGTTGTGCCATCTAGGTACACTGTCAGGACCCAGGATTAACATCCCAAATTCTCTGTGCATTTCTGAACTAGTCCCATGATCAGTAGCTAGTTCACACAGTAAACAAATATGGTAACAAATTCATATCACAATTTTATTAATAAACAACAGAGTTTATTACAAAAGAGGCTTACAAGCCAACAATAAAGAACACAGTGGAAGACGAAGAAGAAGTAGTAGAGTCCGGCAATCTGCCACAGGCAATCGACTGAGGAAGCGGCCTAGTCGTCGAGATCCATACTGGTAGCAAAGTCCTTCTCCTCTGAAATTTGTTTGCATAAGCAAGGATGAGCACAACTTTCGTGCTCGCAAGTTATACCCGTCAAATAACAGAATGACATGCATATATGGATGTAACAAAGGATGGCTCATTGGTTGATTTGCATAAAACATCATTTTCTTTAAATACTTGTACTAAGTTCTAAAGTAGTTATTCTATAACTACAAATCATTTTATAAATTCTTAATTTTATAGTAAGATAACATTCATACATGAATGGTGCAGGATACCCTCCTATCACATGGCTTCCTGCCCACTTCCCATTTGGATAAACCCGTTTTGAATAAGTCTTTTTCAAACAAAATCAAAGTCTAACTTTGAGCAGTTCTGCTAGCATATCCATGACCGTGGACACGGCTATTCGAATAGTTTGACACTCTGCAAAGGTTGTACAGCTTTACCCACAAGACACGACTTCTTTAGTTTGTTTGGCATCCGTCGATACCACCGCTCACTACCTTAGGTAAGGAGCCTAGAGCATGTGTCAAGGCCTTTACAATGCACCATTCCACCGTAGTTACCCCTCGCTAAGGTTTCATCACCCCCTTTGGAATAAAGACCTCCGGGTTCAGGCCCCCTCTTGCGCTAGGTGGGACTAACATAAGTCGTAACATGACTACCCATTGCATCTGTAGGGAACGACCACGGTGGAACATTGCAAATTAATTAGCCAGGCCCTACTCCCCATACCGAGGACATGTGGTGGTATGGTATGGCTTAGCATCATGCACTCGAAGACCGGTCCTTAACTGACTTGGGTGACTTACAAAATAACCCATAGGCCTTAATCCTAACAAGATTAAGCTCGTGCATAAACCTGCACCCACCTTTCATCCATTTCACCCAAGTTCAGACCATCACTTTATTTCATTTTTCAAAGTCATTTATAAACTTCCATAACATACCAATGCCATGGGTATAATTTAAACCACAATTGATTTTTGGCTGAAATTCCCCAAATTAAACATGTTTGGTCTATAAGCATGGCTAAGCATAATTTTCTCAAAATGTTCTAGTTCATACTATCGTATCAACTAGGTTTTATCTATGGTGACAATATGTTTACTTCAATTATCAAAATTGGCCATACAAAGGATTTTAGGCATAACTATACATTTAAAGCAGGAATTAAATTACTGATATAAATAAGCATGTAGTAATAATTTAAAACAGAATATAAATAATTTGAAATAATGGGATCGATATGATCAAGAGTATAACTTGCCTTGCTTGATTACTCGTTGTTCTTAAACGGCGTCGAAATCCGGTCATCCGAAGTCGTCGAAATCTATACGCGTAAACGATCTGAATTCAAATAACATTCAAATAAAATCCAAATAAAATCTAAAAAATATATATATAATAAATACTGGGAGGAAGGTATTGACTTTATATGAATTTAGGAAGTTGAATCGACGGAATCGGAGTTCGTATGAGGGAGAACGAAATTGTAGAAAATAAATTCTCAAAAATGAGATGCACATGCATGCATGGACTAGTTTGCATGGCACTGTTGCTTGCCATGCAACGTAGACACAAGCAAACACAGTGCATGGAGAAATGGCGATGCTGGGCGAGAGGAAAGGACAGGCGGCCGGTGAACCACAAAAATGAAATCCCGGGAGTAAGACAGACCCACTGGTGGTGGTCGCGTCGTCGGCGAAGGTCCGGTGTGGCAGCGGCGCGCAAAATAGTGTCAAGGAATTGTAGCGCCGGTGAGTCGAGGTGTTTTGGAGAAAAAGGAAGGGAGCACCGCGTAGAATGTTGCGAGGCGAAGCCAACGGTGTGGACGATATCGTTGGGGGATCAAAGACGGCACCGGAAATGACGATAGAAGGTGGTTCGGCCGCTGGCGTAAAACTTTTGCTTGAGGCGAGATAGATGGGTGAATTCCAGGGATATGAAGAGGAAGCCGAGGGGAACGCAACGCTCACCTTGGTTGTGGTGGAACGCGCATGGTTGGCCGGTGGCGACGACGCGAAAAAAATGGACCAATTAAATAACAGAAAATAAATAAAATCTAAAAATTACAAAATAAATATTGTAAATAGTAGATGAATTTAGGATAAAGAATCAACGGATTTGGAGTTTGCATGTGAGAGAATGAATTTCTAGAAGAATAAACATGTGTATGTACAAACTACAAAGCATCGACTAGATAATTTTAGCTACTGTAGATTTTCTTCTTCAACAGAACAGAAGCATGGCGCATGAAGAAGGTGATGGCGTCGGTGAGGGAAAGGGAGGAATGGCCGGCGAACAACAAAAATGGATTGCTGACCTTGATACGGGGCCGTAGGAGGTGGTGGTGCGGCAAACGATGACCGGTGACGGCGGCGGCGGCCATGGAGGTGCACGGTGGTGCACGGGGGCGGCGGCGCTCTGGCAATGTTCCGGCGAAGAGGGAGGGTGCACCTCGTAGATCACAACATTGCGAAACCGACGGTGATGACGAGGGTGGTCGAGACCCACCGGAGGCGACGCTAGAGGCAAAAGACGGCGATCGGCCGGCGGTAGAAAAATGTTAACTGCGTCGTGGAGGAAGGGAGGGAGGAGGAGAGATTTCAGGGGTGGAATGAGGATGAGAAGGGGCACCCGGTGCTGCTATTTATAGGGCCGGAGAGGAGCCGAGGAGGGAGAATCGTGTGCGTGGTTAACGGCTGGTCAACTGCGTGATTTACGAAATTATGTGATTAAGGAAAGGTTTAATGGCCTAAAATGGGGGAGGTGTGATGTGGGGATATGAATGCAATTGATTGCACGAAGAAACGGGGAGGAAAACATGGGTTTGATGAGCTTCATTTGGGGGCATCAATGGTGGTCTGTGTTGCTGCGTGGGTTCTAGACATGGAAAATGCTTGGGGAAGAAAGGAAGGGGAAGGAAGGAATAAATGACATAAAGGAGAGGCTATTGCCAAAGAAAGTAAGGAGATATGACAACTCATGCCAAGTTAAGTGAGTTGGCTGATGGAGCAAAATTTGGGATGGGTGACCGAATGGAAATCTGATTATTTTTTAAGATTTAGCAATAAATCAAACACAATTTTAGAGGATAGCAAATAGAGTTCAAAAATTCTAGAAAAATTCACAAAAATACCTTGAATTATTTTGAACTTAATAAAAAAAAATTAACTTAAAGTTGGCCTTTATTTTTGAACAGTAATTATTTTTGGGATGGGTGACCGAATGGAAATTTGATTTTTTTAAGATTTAGCAATAAATCAAACACAATTTTAGAGGATAGCAAATAGAGTTAAAAAATTCTAGAAAAATTCACAAAAATACCTTGAATTATTTTGAACTTAACAAAAATAATTTCAACTTAAAGTTGGCCTTTATTTTTGAACAGTAATTATTTTTATTTTAAAATAAATATGTACTTTGACGGTTCCTTGATGCTCCATGGCTCGGGGGCTAGGGTCGTCTTGATTTCCCCTACTGGCGAACAAATAAAGTACATCATTCAGTTAAACTTTCCTGCTACCAACAATGTGGCAGAATACGAAGGTTTGCTGGCAGGACTTCGAGCAGCTCGTTCGCTCGGGATTCGCAGATTGCTAGTGAAAGACGATTCTTAACTAGTAGCGAATCAAGTGGGGAAAGAGTATCAGTGCTCTAGTACCAAGATGTCATCATATATGGCGGAAGTACGGAAACTTGAAAGGCATTTCTTCGGTTTTCAGATCCAACACATTTCTAGGAAGGAAAACTTTCTGGCAGACCAGTTGGCCCGGATGGCTTCCACAAGGACATCTGTCCCGCCCGGAGTTTTTCTCGAGAAACTCGATTCACCCTCGGTAGTCGAGCCTTCCGAGGACATAGATGTTCGCAAAGAGGTTGCACACCTCGATTCTGCGAACATAGATGCTCCACAGGTCGATGATGGTTGGCGCCATCACGATCAAGGTAGAGATTGGATGACATCGATCTACAATTATCTTCAGCATGACCTCATTCCAGAAGATGATGTAGAGGCCGATCGTATAGCACGAAAAGCCAAATCATACACTCTAATTGAACGTACCTTGTACAAGCGAGGATCTCACGGAGTGTTGATGAGATGCATATCTCAATCGGCTGGCATTAAATTGCTAACCGAAATTCATGGAGGAGTCTGTGGAGCCCATCATTCCTACAGAACATTGGTTGGTAAAGCCTTTAGGCAAGGATACTCATCGCCAATCGCCTTCATGATGCAAAAGAGCTCGTGGCGGCGCGTAAAATGTCGGCCATAGTCGACAAGTACATCAGCCGTCCCAAGCTTTGCAAACAATTCCTCTTTCTTGACCTTTTGCAACCTGGGGACTAGACATTCTGGGACCTTTCCCAAGAGCACCCGGGGGCTTTGAGTTCCTTTTCGTCATGATTGACACGTTCACTAAATGGATCGAAGCCGAGCCAGTTGTGAAAATTACAACTGAGGCTGCCAAGAGGTTTCTCACAAAAAACGTGATCACACGATTTGGTGTACCTAATCGTATAATCACTGATAACGGTACCCAGTTCTCAAGCAGTAATTTTCAGGAATTCTGTGATGACCTCGGTATCAAGATACATTACGCTTCTGTTGCTCATCCGCAGAGTAATGGAGCTGCTGAGCGAGCCAATGATATCATAATGCAAGGAATCAAACGCCGAGTTTTCAACCAGTTAATTACACGGTCAGGGGCTTGGGTTCAAGAACTTTCTTCTGTGTTATGGTCCGTTCGTACCACAACTAGTCGTGCGACCGGTGAAACACCATTCTTTTTGGTTTATGGGGCTGAAGCCATGCTTCCTCCAGAACTAAAAATTGGTTTTGCTCGGACTAATTGTTTTTCTGAAAATGATCAGTGTGAACGACGACTTGATGACATCAATTTCCTTGAAGAATGACGAAATCAAGCTTTAATATGATCAGTAATCTACCAACAAGCCATGCGTCGGTACCACAGTCGTAAGGTGCAACCTCGTAGCCTAGCTGTAGGTGACCTAGTTCTTAGAAAAATTCAGAACATAACGGGTCGCAACAAACTTTCACCCAAGTGGGAAGGTCCATACATTGTGGTCGAAGTCACCCGACCAGGTTCGGTACGATTAGCTATGTCAGACGGGCAAATCTTGTCTAATTCTTGGAATATTGATCAATTGCGTAAGTTCTTTGTATAAGTTCTTTAATTTATTTCATTTCATATTTCAATAAAGATGCATTTCCTTTCCCAAAAGATAAGTATGGTTGTTTATAGTTGTTATTCGTTGCTCATGGTCATATATCATTATTATTGATGATTGGTCGGAGAAGACACTCATTCTCTCTGATATCCCTTTATAACAAACTAAGAGGGATCTCCATTACTCATGGGTGCTGACTTCATTGTCAAATGCCACACCGGTCTTAGTCGTTATCATTGCTTCAATGATACCCACACATGACCATATCCTGTTTTCTTGAAGAAACATACGAGTATAAGGAGTACAACTCAGACAATATCTATGGTTTTCTTATTTTGAGAGTTCAAAGATTGGTACCTTATTTCAACATTCTGTTCTACTCGAGTTTAGCTACTGGTCGGGACACGGAAAGCTTCCTAGTCGAAGTCTCTCCTCTCTGCACGTGGTCCTGCTCACTGGAAGGAGCTTCCTAGCGACGGTCCTTTTCCTACGATCCTCGCTGCCAGTCGGACTTAAGCATGAGCACGTTTCGCAAAATATTTTACAAATATTCAATTCTCGGGATTCGCTACGACTAGTTTCGAATAGTTTATATAAACAAAGGTACTTATCATTTTTTCTTTTCTGCATATATATTTTTGCATATCTTATCATCGAAGCCAGTCTTGTTATATCTTCAAACTATATGTGGTATCTCACAGTGATTCGATAATGGACAAGATCTAGACTAGTTGAAATCATAAACCGGTTCCGATCACATGATTTCCTAGTTTTCACTAGATCATTTTTACAAACATTATCAACACTTCCACTATAGTTGTCGTTATTACTCAGTTTCTTGGTCTACTGTTTCTTTAGTAAAGGTCATCTACTAAAATAAGCAGTCGGGGGCTAGGAAATATATATGAGTATTTAATAACATTGATAAGACAAAACAAGAACTTTGTTGATGATAAAAGGTAAGTTTTATTTACACAGTTTAATATCACATTCATCTACTTTTTAGAACCACCAGACTGGTCGCTGCGTGATGGAGATCCGACTTTCATTTCCTCAGCAACTTTCTCTCCGAGAGGCCTTACTTCCTCAAGAAGTTTTGTTGCTTCATCCTCGGAGCAATCGAAGTCTTCTTCAATAGCTCCAAGACGAACAGAGGGATCGAAAGCTTTCAGTTTCGCCAAGGCGACACTAACTCCATTTGCGATGGCTTCCTTCATCGTTCTAGCATGGTTCTCTCGAAAGAGTGTTACACTTTCTTGAGATCTTCGAGTTGATTGCCAAGAAAATTGATTCTCTCTGCTGGGTCTTTTAGAATGGGCAGTTGCGTTCCTGACCCCAGGTCGAAGAGCATCTTGTTCAGAGCTTTGACTTTGTCATCAAGACTCCGATCAAGTTCAGCCCCTTGGCCACGCTCAAACTCGAGGGTTCTTTCTGCTTGTACAAGTGCTCCAGTCTTTTCTGCACGAGTGGATTAAAAAGAGAGTCAACACACCCTTTAAAATTGGAGTTATGGAATACTGGTTAAGTCTACGACCAGTTACCTTTGATTTTCCTCTCATAAGAGTCGAAAACCTCCTTTTGCCTGGTTATCGCATGCTCGATCGACCGGTCTTTGTTTTCATTTTCTTCCTTAAGTTTTATTATTATGGCTTCTTTAGCCACGACCTCTTCTTTAATTTTCTCTAAATCAATCAAATATGATAGAAAGAGGAGATTGAGTTATGAAAGAGGAACAGGATGATAAAATATAGGAAGTCAAGTTAAAAGAGAAAAGTTCTTACTTCTCAAATCGGAATGTTTTTGCTCCAGAGTTTTTATTCGTTGGGTCAGTTCTCCGACCATAGCATATTTCTCGACCATATGCTTCAAAAATAAAAGCCCTTTCTTTGGTAAGTTTTCAAAGAAACTTCAAAGAAAAGAATTATAAAGATGGTCGTAGAACACTTACCCAAATTGTCATGTCATTATATTCGGCAAAAATCATATCTGGACCTATCTCAGCTTGACAGTCTAATATCTGTCCCCAGGCCTCGTCAAGTTCCTTATCCTCGATAAATCGGGGGGAAAAAGAAACTTGTTAACCTGAGAGGTATTTTCAGGAGGAGGTGGAACCTGTTGGGGATCTCTGGGGATGACTACCTCCGGAGATGGAGTGAGAATCATTAGTGGATCCTGAGCAGATGTTGGTACTAATACCTACTCGGGGGCTTCTTTAACCACTTCATCCTCTGCAATCGGAGCCTGAGGAGTGTCTTGATCAGGAACCTCCACGACCACCTCTTCCCCAGGAACCCTTTCATGAGGGGTGTTCTGGTCGGATACGACTGGATCACTAGAAGATCTGTTCAAGATTAACTTTCTACAGTTAAGATGATGTTTTTTCCCCTGTTACCATTCTTTTCATATCTTTAAGTCACTCATTTAGATCAGATAATGAGAATGTCGCTCATTTGGATTCTTTTTCTATATCTGGATGCATATCCACTAGAAAAAATATCTAAGATTCGACTTAACCTCATTCTTTATTACAAAGATATCAACAGAATGAAGCTTTACTACAAAAAAAAAACCCTGGTTACATCCCTTCTACAATCTTCTAAGCAAAAATCCTTCGACTGGTTCTTCAAAGAATATCTTCAGATTGATCGAAGTTGATTTCTGGCAGAAGGAGACTGGAGATGTATAACCAAGCAAGTGTTGGTTTCGCATCTTTCTCTTGACATAAACTTCGATCTTGATCGGAGATTATACATCATAGATAAAGAAGTATTCACTCGATCTTCGAAGGCCATATTCACCTTGAAAACAAAACTCATAGATCAAATTGACTTGTAGACCACCTTAAGGTCACTCTCCATGGATCTGGGTCCTGAAATGGTGGTCTAAAAGTCAATTTGTCCTATGATTTTTGTCTTATCGAAAGACATAAATGTGTTATGAACTCTAGGATTCTGAATCCCATCCTTGAAAAGGTTTAAGAACGAAACTTTCTAACACGGAGTGAAACTAAGAAAGCTAAGAATTTTTTTTGAATTTTCTCTTCAAAGATCTACCTTCTGAGGGTTATTTATAGCCTTGAGATTGTGATAGAATTAAAGAAGAAGATAAGAGTAGAAGTCCAACGGACACAGAAACTCTTCAGTTCCCAAGGCAAGTTCTCAACTTTAAAGTGAATATAAACCGCTTCGAATGTCACGGCATTTAATAAGCATTTGCCCGATACGACTTCATCGGAAGAAAGGTGTTCACACGACTTATTCATTTAAAGTTAGGGGGCTAGCTGACGAGGATTAAAACCTCTATGTATTATTTCTAATACATAAAAGACCATACGTCTTCATGGTCGTAACCCCTGAGGTGCAGGACCTCACTGGTCGTAGAGATTTCAGAGGTTACACAATGGGTACCCTGGTCGGACGAGGTCCTGTACCTAACTCCCAACCAGGAGAACTGCTCGTAAAGGGTATGAACTGATTCTTGGAACTGATTCCAGGAATATTCTCTACCGTGTGATAAATGGAACACGTGTGTATGTCCCATATCACATGACATTTCTTATCCTGAGATACTGATGAACAACCACCATACGGTTAAGAATCTCATAAACATACAACCGCCAAACGGTTGATACTTCATCAACCGTCACTTAACTTCGACCAGTTGCGACGCTTCACATCAGGCGTCTTCTCCAGAAGTAACTGCCACCTCTTCAAGGGCTATTTAAAGATGGAGCATGGACGGAGCAAAGATACGGGCATCAGACCAGAGCATAGACCTTAGATTCGTGTTTCTAGTCTGACATTGTAAGATAACAAGTAGTACTCTCCAATCGATCAACTCATATCCATACCACCGAACTTAGTCAAGAACGACCTCTACCAATCCAATAATATATGTGCCCGAACAAACAACTAATAATCCTTTATCTACTAATCCAATTGAGAGTACAATTGCATCGACTCGGCACATGGGACTTACCTACTAATTACATGGCAATCCAAATATTTATCCGAACTCAAATAATCAATTCCTACCTTCTCCCAATTCTAGCATGTACAACTCACATAGATATTACTTAAGGCATTCGACCAAATTGCTCACGATTAAATAAATCGTCCGATTCAACATCCATATCACAATAAATATTATCACAAGAGCTATCCATCAAGTAATAAATCATAAAATCCTTATACGTCCTAATTCCAAAAACTACTAATTCGATGTGAGGGAAAACCTCCAATAAATTTATCCTCCAAAGATCACCACAAATTTCCATACAACTCCAAAATAATATTATCCAATCAACAATCCCATAATATACTTAATTCGACATTCATCGAGCAACAATACACAAATTCGCAACAACAATCTAATCATTCGCATACACAATATTTTCTCACATAATCCCGCCTACGCACAATTTAGTCCTAACCGGAGAGTTACACCAATCTTAAGCTACCAAAACATTTTTACAAATAAATATGCATAAATAGATGCCATGCTCATGACTAAAATGCAACATGCATGACTAAAAATGTAACGCGGTAGCATAAATAACACTAAGAATTTTACCACAACGCTAGGCGTGCGAAACGTCACCGGGCGTCGTCTTCTAGACTCCGCATCCATGTCCGCCGTAGTCGTCGCCGACTCGTCCGCGTCCACATCGAAGCCGTCGCTCTCGACCACGCCCACAGAGCCGCCTTTCGAATGCATGTGCCTTAATGCCATTGAGCTCGGCAGTGTGCATGCACGCGGGTGCATGCACCGCCGCTCGGCCTCGCCTTGGCCAGTGTGCTCAACCACCGGCCACCGCCTTGCTAGGCCGCCACCCTCTCTAGCTTGGGCTCCATCTTTCCGGTCAACCGGTGGCATTTGCATGTATATTCATCTAACAATGCATGTCCAGTCCAAATCGTAGCTAGCTCTCCCGAAAAAGTAACAGCATCAGAACTGTGAATAAATGAAGTTTGTGTTTGCACTAAGTACAAACGAACTAAAAGCATATCACCTTAAGGAAGTCTATGAAGGTAAGCCTCACGGTTGACTGGAAACCACTTCGGTGCCTCAGCCTCGCATCTATGGTGTCACTACAACAAAACTATCATGTAAAAACATTTTTGTTTTGACGCTTTTATATCTGTCTCTACATCGAGAAATACCTCATACGTAAAGACGCTTCTAAAGACGTTTTATACGACGGCACAAAATGTCTAACCATAGGCATCTCTCCACCTTGCCACGCCTCCGTCTCTCCACCTCCCCACCTCTTCGACCTCCCAACAGAAATCGACCGATCCTCCCTCCGTCCGTGCCCTCCCTCCACGCCCGGCGGCAGCCCCTCCCTCCGCGCCCTTCCTCTATGCCCGGCACCACGCCCTCGCCTCCACGCCCGGCGCCGCACCCTCGCCTCCACGCCCGGCGACCATCCCTCCCTCCGCGGCTCCGCAGCCCTTGCAAGTCGCGACCTCGCCCGCCGCCGCCGCTCGCGCGCTCTCCGTCCGCGTCCTTCCTCCACGCCCGGCGCCGCGCCGCCTCCATGCCCGCGGCCATCCCTCCCTCCGCGCTCCGCAGCCTCGCGAAGTCGAGACCTCGCCGCCGCCGCCCGCCGCGCCGCGCTCTCCGTCCGCGCCCTCCCTCCACGCCTGACGGCCGCCCCTCCCTCCGCAGCTCCGGCGTCGCCGCCTCGACAGAGCTCCGGCGTCGCCGTCGGGAGAGCCCATCCCGTCCACTTGGAGACCTCCAATGAGTGCTCATCTCATCCTCTCCCCGTTGTTCCTGTTCTTTTATATATAAAAAATGAGTTGGTTGGTTGTTCATACTACTTCTTTCTGCTTAAGTTGATTTTTCTGTATATTTTATCATATGTATTGCTTCCCTCCCATAATTTGCTGAAGGTATGGCCATTTATCAGATAGAAATGAATCCTTTCAGATTATTCAAGCATGTTCTTTCTCGACTGGCCTACTGAAGAGCAGTCATGTATTTGCTGAAGGTATGGCCATTTTAACTGCCCCTGCTGTTTTGTTTTCAGTACTCTAGACGGTATGTCCAAGTTCTCCACTGTGTTCCCATGCTCAGGTTAACGATTGCATAGCATGCTATCATTTTGCAAGAAGGACCACATTGTGCCTTATTAGTGCTTTGGTACTTCATGTCTCTGCTTAGAATTACCCTTAATCTCTCTGGAAAGGAACTACTTGTTATTCTTTTCCAAGACTAGATATAATTACCCTTAATCTCTCGACCGGAGTACAATTGAGCTCTGTATACTCTAGATATTGTTTCTTGGCCATTATTCAGCTCTGTTGGTTTTGGTTGAAAGATGCAATTTTTTGCTCACATATAATACCCTCTCCAAACGTTTGTAATGTGTTAGCATTTGCATCCCACTTGTAGTTCTTCGTGCGCTTTACAGCTGATGGTCATTCCTCGTGTTAGAGACTCGGAGCAAATTATGTTTTGTACAATTCTGTATGCTTTTTGAGTGTATGATCATGCAAGCACTTTGTCCTGTTTTTGCAGAATACAAGGTTCACTCACACAACAGAAATGGCCTTTGTGCGGTGGCATTTATGGATGATCACTATCCTAGTGCATTTTCACTTCTGAATAAGGTATTCACAACTGTTCTGGAAGTTAGAAATTACTGTATTGTGTATCTTTGCATTTGGCCTAGGATGTTTTGACCAACAATAAGGGAGTATTTTATGAAATTACACTACTACAAAACAGGCTATAGCAAATGCCTCATCACAGACGATTCCTTTGGAACTGTCTGTGATGAAATTATCACAGACTGTCTGTGAAGTATCATAGACGGTCCTTAACAAGAACCGTCTGTGATGACTGCGATTATCACAGACGGTTCTATTTAAAAATCGTTTGTGATAGGGACGTATCACAGACGGTTCGTAATAAGAACCGTCTGTGATATCTGATCGGAATCAGACGGTTCGATCGGAGGAGATGTTCGGACCGTTCGAACGTCTCCTCCAATCGAACCATATGACTCCGATCGGACGGTCCGAATAGACCTGGGCTCTATAAAATAGCAAAAAAAAATCCTAAAATAATTCAAGGAGGTTTCTGGGATGTGCTAATACTCAAATAAAATTTGAAACCTCGTTGTTCAAGTGTTATTTGCTTAAACTAAATTCAAACCTAGCTTAGGTTGTTATACCATAGCTTCAAAATTTTCTTACTTTGTGATTTTACTCTCTAATTTTATCATGGCTTTGAATTTTTCTTACTCTCTAATTCTAAGGAAAATTACCATGGCTTCAAATTTTCCTTACTCTGTGATAGTCTATCTTCACAGACGGTTCTTATTTAGAACCGTCTGTGATAGTTTTTTTCACAGACGGCTCAAGAATCGTTTGTGATAACCGCCTGTAATAACAGATGTAAAAATACAGATGGTTCAAAAACCGTCTGTGATGACGGTTCCGAACCGTCTGTGATGAGACTTTCTGTAGTAGTGTTATTAGTAGAAAAAACTGATAGATGTAAGTTGTACGAATGAATACACTATAAGCCGGCAGCTTGCCAGCCCGATTTGTAGTTGCCCACAACACCGGTACAGTGTTTTGTTCATTATCAGACAGGTTTCAGCAACAACTGCTCGAAAATCAGTGACAACATTACAAACGTTTATCAGTGACAACCCGAGAGAGGCTGGATAGCTTGGTTGAGAAAAGCTCGGACTTGAGTGCTGCTTCACAGGTAATTTGACTTGATGAGTGATTTTATGCAGTAAAACATGGTTAGTTTTTCTACTTACTGTTAATTGTCAACATGATACATCAAGCATTCAACATCTTTAAATTTCGGTCAGACTATACATTGTTACTCACCAATCACCATGGATGGAAGTACTGTAGAAGCAAGTTGTTCATTTTCCATTAAGTCTGTTAGTGATAATGCTATGATGTTTATGTCAGGTTTGTGATGTTTGCATAAATCTAGTTTTTAACATGCTTCTGTCACCTTGATGTTTAGAACCAAAGCTACTCTAATGCTGGAGTGGCAACACTGACCTGGGGCCTATGATGATCCTTATGGGTGTCGCTTAGAGGAAGTAAAATCTGGCTTGTAAAGCGTAAAAGTAGGTTGAGAACCAAATATTGGGAGCAGCTTTGCATGTTTTCAAATTCCAGTGGTATACCATTCGGTTTTAACATATCTAGGTTAAACATTGACACAATTTAGTACTTGTGGTATTATTTATTTAAGATCCATTGCAACGCACGGGCACCCTACTAGTCAATAATAAATGTTGTATTTCTTTAAATGATAGGATAATAGTGAAGTCTTCTTGTTTTCGACGAACCCAAGAAACAAAAATAAAGTTGTAGCCAAAGGAGCTTCAGTGAGTAAAGATAAAACACGTGTGGTTGGAGGAGACATGCTTGGAGATGAATATTTTGGAGTTGTTGTTCACGCTGTTACAAATATTGGGGATGAAAGATTGCTTAGACTATATGAAAATATACATACAGTAAGAGATGCTATTGGTTGTGTTGTTGCTTGGTCTCGGTCATATGTAAGTCCATTTTCATATAATCATTGAGTACATTCCAATGTTTGATAGCTGCTTAAACTCTATTATTCATGAAGAACCTATGCGTTTTTAGGTCAAAAGAGCTAAGAAAACAGCTTCAATTGGTCACAAAAACAACTTGGTATGTTACATTCTTCTAATTTTATCAAATAAACTTGTCATCTTACACTTTTCTAACCAGGACATTTATTTCTTTTTCAACCGGCTTTGCAGGATAATTAAGGACTACAAAGAGAATGCAATGGAGATGGAGGAGCTAATGTATTAGTTTCGCCCTGGACAAAGCTTATGGATAGATTCCAACTATTTAGAAGAAAAAATTGTGTTAATCCATAGGATCTTTTCCTGATGTATCTGCACCTTTTTTATATGGATGTTTGATTCAGTTGTGAACTCCACTTGCTGTAAATTCAAATATTTGTTGCTGCAATGAAGTACATGCATGCTCTACAGTTTTCTTAGTTTGCTGATTGTGAGAATATGATGCTTCCATGTGACGACATGTCCTCTACTGTTTTCTAGTTTTTTGGATGAGGTGGAATAATGTCTTTATATGACGATATATGTTTTCGTTTGTAGCAAAATGCACGAATCAAATTTGAAATAATCCAATTAAATTCGAAATAAAAAAAATTATAGTAAGATGTCCAAAAAGACGCTTTTGCGTACCTGGAGACATATATAACATCTTTACATTATAAATTGTGCGCACATGAATTGAATATATTTGTAAAAACGTCTCTATGTTTGTTGGCACGCAAATCGGACGTGTCTATATCAGTAAAGATATTATGTAAGTGTATCTACTAAAACGTCTCTACATACATAGACATGAATTTTAATGTCTCTATAAAGCGTCTTATATCTTGCACACATGTTTTACAAGCGTCTCTACGGTTCTTGACACGGTCCGTGGAGAGACGCTCCAATGACGCTTTATAAAAACGGCTCTACGATCCTCTAGAGATGAAATAACACGTATCTAGCCTATAGATTGGACGTCTCCACATGGGTGTTGCGTTGTAGTGTGTTTCGACGTCGTCCGCCAGTGCACCACCTTGGCCGTGCCTGGGCTCGGCCGCCTCCGCCTCGGCGCCGCATGCGCCGCTGGCCAGCTCCTCCTCGGCATCAAGCTGCTGCCTCCTCAAGTCGCCGCCACCGCCTTCCATGTCGCCGCTCACCCGGGCCTCGGCCGAGCCGCTGGACAGCGCCTCGGCACCCACATGCCACGCGCTGGGCTACCACCGCGCCTCGCCGAGCATTGTCGCGTGCCGAGCAGAGCTACGACAACGCGCCACCAAGGATGCCGCTTGCTCGCGGCCGCGCATTGCTCTCCCCGTGCCTTGGCACCGTCATCTTCGCGTCGTTGGCTGGGCCGCCAAGCCTCACGTCCCCGGCTCGGCCACCTTCGCCTCGGCGCCGCTGGCCGGCTCCACCTTGCTGGAGCTGCCGCCAAGCCATGGAGCTACTGCTGCTGCCATGCGCCCGGCTTCCTTCTTCTTGTCCGGCCACAGCAAGCCACGTACCCATGTACACTGCCTCTTCTTCTCTCTTCTTGCAATGCGCTCAATCGAACTTGCATGTGAAAACTAGCTACATGGATGGGATGCTCAAGCGATGAGGAACGCTATGGCATAGCATGCAAGGGCTAATTTTCGGTTTAGAGCTGGGATTTTGAGGAGAGAATAAGGGATCTTGAGCTTGTGAGAGAAAGAAATGGAGCCGTGCTGTTTTGGGGAGAAGGACAGTGGGGGAAGAAGCAGATGAATGGCAGTAGGATTGAGTGGGCCGTGGCGTGGGGAGATGATGTTGCCAGTGGAGATGAATTGCTTTGTTTGGGGACTAAAGAAATGGGGATGGAGAGGATGACTAAAGAATGGAAAGGTGGATGTGTGGTGCTCTGTTGGGAACCAGACAATGGCAGTGCATATGGCTTTGCAAGTTGATGAATAAACAAGTATAAGTGAGGATGGAGTTGGCGTGAGAACCAAAAGAGAATGGACAGCTCTGCTCGGCTGGGCATAAAACAAAATTCGAATGAACAATGTTCGGTTTGAGGAAAAACAAATAGCAGCAGGGAGTTTGGTAATTTTTAGACATAGTTGCCTAGCTCCAAAAATCACGAAATTTTTATGGAAGTTTGCTGACACAGTAATGCACAACGTATAATTTTTGCAGGGTTTTTCTTATCCTGCATTCTTTCCTATAACTGTTTTAAGTACTAGTTTTGTTGGTTGTGTTCTGTTGGGGAGGCGATAAATAGTAGTGCAGTTCTTCCTTCATTTCTCCAACTTATCCAAATGACCTTGCATGTACGAACTAACCGCTAAATTGGAACACTCTCACGATGATGATCGCAACGGTATAACATGCGTCGTCGGATTCTTGATTCTCGGTTGTGATTGCGAGGAGAGAAGTTAGGGAAAATAAAGGACACACACGGGCGTCTCGCCTGCGGTCGGTCGAACTGAAAAAGAGCGATGTACTAATGCACGCATCATGGTATGATTTTTGAAATGCATGTGAAAACAAGAGATCAATACAATTAATTTTAATTTTAATTTTAATAATTTTTTTAAAACATGGTCTTCCAAACAATTTGATTTCATAAAAAGCAACCATTAAATTAATTCAATTTGATTTTTTTTAAAGCCACATTTTGATTAAACACTGGAAAATTTTTAGAACATAGCCAAAAATTTAATATATCACCAAATTAAATATTAACATTCCGATTCTGAAAATCGGGGTGTTACAACTTGTTGCAGGTGAGGATGGTTATTTACATGAGGTACCCATTAGCGTCAATCAGGGCGACGCTAACGAATGAAGCTGTTTTTAATCTCCACGCAATAGCCTGCGGGTGATGGGGCCATTGGTGGTTTTTGCTGTTTAGTTTTGTTTCCGCTGCTAAAATCTTTGTTGTGACCAAGTCACTTATATTGTAGAATGAAACCGAGTTGTATCATCCTATGTATAATTATGTAAATGTATGCCTTGTATGCAATGTTATTTAAGGATATATATACGCAATGGTCACTGATTCTGGGAACCATTGCAAGATATATATCCGGGAACCTGAATATTGGATTTATACTTTGGTAAAAGTTATGCTTCTAGTATGATTTTTAATTAAGAACTGAAATGTTCTTAATTATTAATTATGATTTTAGTGTAATTTTTAATTTAGCATAAATTTCAATATTCTGAGGTCTTTACATATACGTACCGTGGAGCCCAACGTAGGTCCACCCTCCATGTCCTCATAGGCATGCGCACCCGCAACGTACCGATCTCAATGGGTTGCTCGCCCTCCTGTAGGAAGATGGTACTGAGATGGCTACGATGAGTCATGTCAATGGTCTGGTCAAGCAGCTTATACGACCACTGCGCAGCGTCTCCTGGGGGCTGGGGCTGCCATACCTTAAATTTAAGATGGGACATATTTAAAAGATGATCTCGGTATATACAAAATATTTACCATACAAAAATAAGAATAGAATTGAAGCTGAAAATATTTTAATCGGACTCTACACACCCTATTTAGCTACTCCGGAATTTTTACAGAATTTTTATAGCCATCTTGCTATTTTTGCAATTTAAAAGATTATCTCGGCATATACAAAATATTTACCGTATAAAAATAAGAACATAATTGAAGCTGAGAATATTTTAACGCACACCCTATTTAGCTAATTTGCACTCCCTTTATTTATGGAGCAATTTGATTAATAACACTACAATGATCTCACGAGTTGTAAAATAACATAGGTGTCTCAATGACATATAGTCCCATGATTCACATATTATTCTCACATTGGATGTTATTTTACAATTTATACATCTTTGCAATATTACTGAGTAAATTTCCCCTTTATTTATTCCTTAGCACTGTTGTTTCCGACGTGCACACGCAACTTGTTCGCCTATACTTTAATATTCCTGTTCTCAACTAGATGTCATTGGTTTGGTTCATCTGTCAGTCACTGGTGGCAAGAACATATATGGAAACCAACTAAACATTAATTAATTTCATTGAACTCTTGTAACAGAGAAGCCTAAACTAAGGAACAAGAGGTTCCTTTGAACAGCTAGCATGACAGTAACACTCTATATTCAGCACGATGCTGAATATTGTCAGGAAACAAATGAAACGATCCTAAAAGATCACATGAAAAATAAAATTAATCTAAACCGAGAACTTGATCTTCACGGGGAAAGACACCGATGAGTCGCCATTCTCGATCAGGACAGTGCTGACGCCGGACGGCACGACGGTGTAGGCCGTCTTCTCGACGATGCCGAAGGCCTTGCAGACGTTGAGCGTGAAGCTCACGCTGGCGGTGCTCCAGGCCTGCACGAACACCCTCTGGAAGGCCACCACCTGCTTGATCGGTGCGTTGTCCACCTCCACCGGCGGCACGGTGTACACCATCACGGCGTGGCTGCCGTCCGTGTCGCCGCTGTTGATAACGCTGACGTTGAAGCTGATGGTCTCGGTGCAAGAGTGTCCGTCGACGTTGATCGCCGGGCAGGCCGGGGCGGCCACGCCGTCCTTGTAGCTGAGTTGCTTGCAGTGCCGGCCGGCGGTGGGGAGGGTGACCGTGGTGCCGTTGGTGCCGGTCTCGTAGAGGAACTTGGTGTAGCTGAGGCCGTAGCCGAACGGGTAGAGCACCTCCGGGCCGTCGTAGAACTTGTACGTCCTGCCGGGGTAGCCGAGCTTCGGCACCGGGCGCAGCTCCATGGACGTCATGGGGATCTGGTGGATGTACTTGTTCTTGAACCATGTCAACGGCAGCCTTCCTCCTGTTCAATTAAAACAGTAATATTTGATTCATGAACAAGTGTACTAACCAATGAAATTGCAATGGGAAAAGGCTGTTTTGGGAGGCATTTACATTACCTGGATTGTATCTTCCAAAGATGACATCGGCAATGGCATTGCCTCCTTCACCACCGGGGTACCCAGCCCACAGGATGGCGCCGATCTTTGGGTTGTTCTGCGCAAATGAGATGTCGACGCCTCCTCCTGACAAGATCACCAGGACGATCGGGTTCGGAGAGGCCGCCGCGACACGGATGATCTCCTCTGTCTGGTTCTTGGGCAGGAGAAGATCCTCCCTGTCATTGCCCTCCCTCTCAATGTGCAGGTTTATGCCACCAAAGTAGATGGTCATGTTGGCGTGCTGCACAATCTTCACATCCTTGGTGATTCCTTCGCGCGGCGTGACATACCGGCATGGCGGTCCTGCATTTGACGTCTCAGTAATATCAGTAAAATCTTTCACAAACTAGACTTGCCATTTCTGTAATGTTATCATGTTGCCGGACAGTGAACAGTAACTGCAAGTCTTGTTAGGTACTTGACCTGTGTAGTCTCCGTCCATGACCTTTTCAGGTGCCTCGACGTGCGGCCCGCGCACGGCGACAGAACCGAGCTTCTTGCCATCCAGGGGGAGCAGGTTGTCGTCGTTCTTGAGGAGCACCATCCCCTGCCTCGCGCCGTCAACGGCTAGGGCCTTGTGCTCGTCGCTGCAGATGTCCTTCTCGTCGAGGGACGCGTACTGCGCGACGTCGTCGAAGAAGCCGAGCCTCATGAGCGTCATGTACTGGTTCTTGAGCGCGTTGTCGATGTCGGACTCGCGCATCTTGCCGTTGTTCACGGCGGCCATGCCGTAGGTGGTGAGGAAGTCCATAACCGGCTTGCCGTCCTGCACGATCCAGCTCTCGCCGCAGTCGAGGTCGAGCCCTGCTTTGAGAACGGCGGCGCTGGCTTCGACGGCGGTGTACCCGAGCCAGGTGGCGTTGTCGGTCATGACTCGGACGGCGTCGCAGTCGGAGACGATGTATCCGTGGAGCTGCCAGTCGCCGCGGATGGTCTGGGAGAGGAGGCGGGCGTCGGCGCAGGCGGGGATGCCGTTGACGCGATTGTAGGAGCACATGACGCTGCTGACGTCGCCGTCCCGGACGCACATCTCGAAGGGGCGGAGGAAGGTCTCGACCATGTCGCGCTCCTCGACGCGCGCGTCGAACTTGAAGCGGGTGTGGCCGTACCAGTCGTCGAGGTCGTAGGCGGCGTAGTGCTTGCAGCACGCCGACGTCTTGATCGGCCGGGAGAAGGGGTCGGCCGCCGTCTCGTGACCGGGGATGTCCTGCATGCCGCGCACGAAGTTGACGGCGTAGCGGCCGACGACGAAGGGGTCCTCGCCGGGCGTCTCGAGGGCGCGCCCCCACCGCGGGTCTCGCACCACGTTGATGTTGGGGCTCCAGTACGTCAGCCCGCCCTTGCCAAGGTTGTACATGGCACGAGCCTCCGTCGAGATCGCCTGCATTAATCCATCCGTTAATTCATTCATTAATCTCGTCGATCAACTTTGCAAAACAATATCGATAGGGAATGATCACGACGCTTACACGGCATGAACACACATGATACGTGTCAATGTAGGACATCGATCTCTGTAATGCAACGTGCAAAGTGCATAATTGCCTACCTGGCCGATGGATTTCCAGAGCGTCTCGTTGAAGCTGGCGGCGCTGTTGATGACGTTGGCGAAGACGGTGCCGTTGTAGACGGCGGCGCGGCCGGAGTGCACGGAGGCGGGCTTGGCGAGGTCGTCGAACTTGGTGGCGGGGCCGGTGCTGGAGAGGCCGTGCAGCGCCTCGGACCACCACTTGTAGGGCGGCAGGCCGACGCGGGGCGCGCCGCCGGCCCAGTCGCCGAGGCTGGCAACCTTCTCCTCCACCGTCATCCAGCCGATGAGGTCGCGCACCCGCTCCGCGTACGGCAGCGACGCGTTGCAGTACCGGAACTGGGACATGTCGAGCCCGAGCCCCTCGAACCGCGTCGCGTCGCACACCTTGGTGTACGCCTTGCCGCCGACGCCGGTGGCGTTCGCTGCGGCGCCATTGGCGTCGGCGGGGACGGCTCGCGAGGAGGCGCCGCAGAGGAGGGTGGCTAGGACCAGGAGGAGGGGTAGATGGGATCGGGAGGAGGTGGAGGACGGCGCCATTGTTGGTGTGTTCGTGTTGTTGGTGAAGCCATGCACGCACACGAGACGGTATATATAGTGAGTGTGAGAGGGAGGGAGAGTAGGATTCGCAACAGAGTTTCAAAATTTGAAGAGCTCTGTTGCTCTTCCAGTAGGATTACACGCTAACAAGCAACAAACTACTAACAAGATGCTTGCCTGACGTGAGTTATCCTGACGTGCATGGATATATAATTAACTGGGATTATCTGACTAATTAATAGTTAGTCTAGAGAAAAACAATTGATGTTGGCTTGGTTATTTTAACGTGTGGATCAAACAATGAAAGCGTGCATGCATGATTATCTGATTAATTAATAATTAGTTTAGAGAAAAAAACAATCGATGTTGTGTTGTTTATTTTCACGTGTGGATCAAACAACGAAAGCATGCGTGCGTGCTTGAGAGCGCGTACGGCTGGCTACGAAGCTTAACGGGCTATTATCGAGTCATTCGAAGTTGACATAGTTGGACTTAAATTGTCTTGGTTATAATCGAGCTCTATTCGAAGTTAACATTTTTTAATTCCAAATTGATCTATTTTAATTTTAACTAATTAACTACCGTAATTGAATCTCGACTCGAGCCAGGTTTTTTTTTCAGCCCTACTTTCAGGCATGGTGGATGGAGGCCGTTAGATCGGAATAGGACGCTGAGATCGATGACTGGGATATGTATGTGCCTGGGAGGAATTAAGATGCTGAACGGCACGAGCATGCAGGTTTATTCCGCTTGCCACTGACGTTACGTTGTGAGCTAGCTGGGGCCTGGAACCGAAACGCACGCCACGTCAGAATTACATTGCTTCTTGCAAGGGGGTGATGAGGGGAGAGAGACGCACGCAGACGCAGGGCGCGCAGTGGACCGATGATCGCCGGCGACGAGCAGATGCGTCTCTCGGCGCGGCGGCCGGACAACGACCACGAATTCACTACCGGACACAGCTGATTTGTCGAGTGCAAAAAGATTTGCCGAGTGTCAAATAGCGGGCACTCGATAAAGAGATATTTTGCCGAGTGCGACACTCGGCAACGAACAACACTCGGCAAATCCCTCTTTGCCGAGTGCCATGCACTCGGCAAACGTTAACACTCGGTACATTCAACCTTTGCCGAGTGCCAGACACTCGGCAAAGGGGGGCACTCGGCAAAGGCGGCCTGAGGTAACGGTCCCCGCCCGACGTCAAATTTTGCTGAGCGCCGGCCGTTTGGCACTCGGCAAAATAAATATTTGCAGTGTCGTCAGGTGGCACTCGGCAAAGACCACTTTGTAGTGCGTGCTCCCACTCGGCAAACATTTTTTTATTTGGCCTCCAAATTTTTTTGCAGCTCTCCTCACATGCAGGTACTCTATGTTAGGATTTGGTACATTTTGTGGCTTTTTGTTATACTTAGTTAATTTATTTCATTTACTATAATTATTTGGAAAATGCAAATTTGAGCACTGCGTGCATCGAATAATGGAATTTAATGATTCAAAAATGATAGTCATGTTATTGAGTGTAGTGTGAGACCGTATCGAGACGGACCCGAAATTTCAGACATCTTGTTGACGAAACATGACCGTGAACTTGCGGGTGAAGTGTTTTTAAATTCTATAAAAAGCAAACAAAGTCCAAAAATTATGAAACTGGTGGAGATATCATGATATCATATGTGGAGGCTGTGATAAAATTTTGAGAAGGTTTCGTGCATGTTGTCACGTACGATGCTTTCAAACCAGGACATCTCCACATGTGATACTTATATACCAGCTGGAGATGTCCTGGTTTGAAAGGATCGTACGTGACAACGTGCTGAAACCTTCTCAAATTTTATCACAGCCTCCACATATGATATCATAACATCTCCACAAGTTTCATAATTTTCGGACTTTGTTTGCTTTTATAGAATTTAAAAACACTTCGCCATAAGTTCACGATCATGTTTCAAAACAAGATGTTCGAAATTTCGGTCCGTTCTCGATACGACCTCACACTACACTCAATAACATGACTATCATTTTGAATCATTAAATTCCATTATTCGATGCATCGCAGCTCAAATTTGCATTTTCAAATAATTATAGTAAATAAAATAAATTAACTAAGTATAACAAAAAGCCACAAAATATACCAAATCTTAACATAGAGTACTGTCATCGTAGTAGGCTGCAAAAAAATTTGGAGGCCAAAAAAAAATGTTTGCCGAGTGCCGTGGCAAGACTTAAAGGGTCTTGCCGAGTGCCACACTGCATTTACACTTACAAAGTTTGTAAAAAATTTGGAGGCAAAAAATTAAAAAAATTAAAAAAATCCTCTTTGCCGAGTGCGGATCGCGGCACTCGGCAAAGAAATTAAGAAAATAGATAAATAAAAAATTGTTTGCCGAGTGCGAGATCGCGGGCACTCGGCAAACCTTCGACACTTGTTATTATTTGTTGCACACGCACACACCCCGCACACACGCACATACCGCGCCGCCGCCGCTGCCGCGCGCGCCGCCGCCTGCCGCGCGCGCGCGCCGCCGCCGCGCCGCCGCCGCTGCCGCGCTGCGCGCCTTCCTTCTGCGCGCCGCGCGCGCGCCTTCCTTCCGCGCCGCGCGCGCCGCCTGCCGCGCGCCGCCGTCCCTCAGCCTGCGCGCCCGCGCGCCGCCGCGAGCAAGTCTCCGCCCCGCCGCGCCGCTGCGCCCCTGCCGCCGCGCCGCTTCCGCCGCTTCTTCGCGCGCCGCCGTCCCTGTCTGCCGCCGCCCCGCCGCCTGTCTGCCGCCGCTCGCCTCGTATCGCCCGCTTTCCGCCGCTTCTTCCGCGCGCTTGCCGTCCTCTGACTGCCGCCGCCCGCCCCCTGCACCGCCGCCCGCGCCCGCCGGTGTCATTTCTGTTGATCCATCGATACCTTGTTTGTACGTTTGTGATTCTCCATCTCTCCTCTTGTGTTAATTGATTTCTTAGTTTGTTGCTATGAGTATTTTGAAGCACCATTTCCTTCATCGCCCAACCAAATTAACATGAGTTAACTGCATCTTTCTGGGAAGGGTTAGTAGATCATGTATCGGTGTATATATATAGCCGATGAGAGTTAAATGATACGCTTGATTACCATCTTGTGTTGAGGACAAAGGATCGGTTTACGTAACCTATCTATTAGTAATCTATATATCGCTAGCTCCATAATAATCCAACTCATCTTATACTCAGTCAAGATTCACAATTAGTGTAATAATGATCAATTCAAGTTTCATCACGCAATGCTCTGATATTGTCGAACATTGTCTAGTATGGTTATCATGTAGCTTATTATAGGCTTAGGCACTCGTAAAATACACAGGCCCGGATGAATACAAGTATACAACCCGGGGCCTGGTTTCTTATATTGGAAAAGGATGAGTGATGCAAGTAGGTGTTATTTGGTATATATTGTTTGGTTGCATGGAGGAGTGATGCATGCATGTAGAAAATATAGACGTGGAAAAACATTTTCAAAGCTCTATATCCCATTGCACTTTAGTGTCCTTATTCTACCTTAACAATCTTTAATCCATACTACAAATGCTTTATATGTGTTAATCACTCCTCTAATCACAGGCTAACTCATACACTCATTTTGAGCATCCCACCCAATTAACCAAGCCCACCGAGCTACTTTTGAAACCCATACATAGAATTCTAAAAAAAACATACATATATAGCCTGGCTCACTCATGTAGTCAGGAAACCAATCACCATCTCCATATATAAAAGATGTTGCATGGCTAAGCCTGTTAGAAGTTGTGACTCATGCAGGCAAACCCATCACGGCCATATCATATATAGCAGTTATCAATTGTATGTAGAATAATGTAGCCAATAACCATGTATTTTAGTTGGAGAAAGATCTTGGCGATTCATGCATAAATATGCTTGTATGCGCTTCAATGCCCCCATGTTTATCCAGTCTCGATCGCATGAAAAGAAGCATTTCTGAATCTATCTGATCAGAGAATCTTTATTAGTTATGCTAGATTCTTCATGTCTCATGGTCGCGTTTGTGCGAACCCAATTAGGTGGACATTTACCAACTAATTAATATATGATAATCGATGGATAATTAATGCCGATTACGGTGTAGTTGTGGTTGTGGTTGTCGGCCATCGTGCCGTTGTTTTTTGCAGGTTTTGGAAACCTCACCGTGCAGGGGAGGTTCTGCCGATTTTTTTTAAATGACAGTATTTTGTTCCATTTTGCAGAGAAGAGCCCGTCGGAGCCGAGTCGGAGTTCCCAGCGCCGTGCCGGTCTCCCTGCACAGCGTCGCCTCGCCACTGCACCGACCCGCCACGGCCCCGCTAGCCTGACTCCACCGCCACCCTAGGTATAACCCCTCTTTTCGTATCATGGTCGTAGATCACGTAGATGCAATTGATGGTTACATTACTCGATACATATGTTAGAGGATGGATGACCGTCATTGGATGTACACAGGCGGAGAAGTCGAGTGATTACACCACGAATGGATGAACAAGACCGATGCTTTCTTGAACCGTGCATTTGGCAAGGTCGCTAAAGGACATTGTCTAGTTTTGTGGCCTGCGAGAAATGTGGAAACAGGAGAAGGGTAAACAAGGTGGACATGGGTAAACATCTTTTGAAGAATGGATTTATGCCGGACTACACCGGTGGGTCTACCATGGTGAAGCCCATCGTATGAGAGAGGAGGTGGTGAGACCACGCGTCGAGGCTTATGATGCGATGCTGGGTAGCGAGACATGTTAGATGACTTTCACCAAGGATGTTCGATGAGGGCGTGAGAAGGAGGAGATGGAGGCAGCCGCCTGGCGTTCTACGACATGATGGACTCGACACGAAACCCCTTCACGATCGGTCAACGGTGTCTCAAGTGGATGCCATTGGGCGCTTAATGGGGTTGAAGTCCGAGTTAAACTCAGTCGAGAAGGCTTCGATAAGATGTTGACCGTGATTGGCACCGCTCCGAGGGCCACATTCGCCAAAGAGCATGTACGAGTCACAGAAACTCCTTTGTGCACTTAAGATGCCGTATGAGCAGATACATGCTTGTTCGAAGGGGTGCGTCCTATTTAGGAAAGAACACAAGGATGCAAAGTATCGTCAGAAGTGTAAATCCTCCAGTACACGAGGTAGACTCGTGATGGCGGAAGAGGCGACTACGATCCTGTTAAAATCCTATGGTACCTTCCGTTCCTACCGAGGATCCAACGACTATACATGACCGAGGAATCCGCGAAATAGATGACATGGCACAAAAATGGCAAACGGTACAATCCTGACAAGATGGTACATCCATCCGATGGTGAAGCATGGACCCGCTTTGATGACAAACATCGTGAGAAAGCGGATGAGGCTCGCATATGCGTGTCGCTACCGGCAATGGATGGGTTCAATCCTTATGGACTGATGGCTGCCCCATACACATGTTGGCCCGTGTTCGTTATCCCCCTCAATCTCCCCCCCCCGGCGTCTCCTTTCAACGACATAACGTATTCTTGTCGTTGATAATTCCTGGACACCCAGGGAGTAATATGGGTGTGTTCATGGAGCCCGTGTTTGATGAATTGGTCCGTGCTTGGGACGAAGGGGTATGGACATACGACCGAGCTACAAAGACAAGCTTCAAAATGCACGTTTGGTACCACTACTCCCTGCATGATTTCCCGAGCAGCACAGGATGTCGGCCCAGCTGGAGGCCGAGCGGGCTGAGTGGCAGGCCCAGATGCAGAGGCTGGCGGACATTACGGAGTTCCTACAAGGTCTTGGGCAACATACGGGCTTCGCTGTGCCAGCTGGGCTGTTGGCTCAACCTCCGCCTACGCGTCCTGCAGCTGCAGCTACTCCTGTGAGTATGAAAGTTATTTGCTTTCGCTTGTGCTTTGCTTGTATGACCTCTACCTTCCTAGATTAGGTATCTAATGTAATCTTGTCTCACATGCAATCTCTTCTCCTTTGTGCAGCCTCAATCGGCGGGTTCGAATAATCCACCTCATGCGCCTCTGAATGATGGAGCTTTTCCTTCACCACAGTCGCAGTGGCCACCTTCGAGATGAATGGTAGTTGTATTTTCATTTGTTGTTCACTTGGTGATGGACTTGTGATATACTTATGATGCACTTGTCGACTGTGATGAACTTGTGGATTTGTTTGGATGGACTTGAGCACTTATTGTTATATATGTGATGGATGTGATAAATATGTGATGGATGAGATATATATGTGATGGATGTGATATATATGTGATGGATCTGATATATGTTTGGATGGATTTGTTTGTCGTGATGGAATGTACAAAATAAATAAAAAATGCAGTTTTGGGTCACTTTGCCGAGTGCAACACACGACAAAGGGGTACTTTGCCGAGTGCCATGGTCATGGCACTTGGCAAAGCCGGAATGGGCACCGAACGCCATTTTCGGCTTTGCCGAGTGCCATGACCATGGCACTCGCAAAGAATTTTTTTAAAAAATTAAAACTTTGCCGAGTGCCAAACTGCGGCGCTCGGCAAAGAATTTTCAAAAAATTTGTTAAAACTTTGCCGAGTGCCATCATTCGACTCTCGGCAAAGACATTTTCAAAAAAAGTAAAAATATTTGCCGAGTGCGCGGGTTGGCACTTCGAAAGCGCAACAATCAACGGCCGACGCCAGAATTTGTCATTTTCTTTGCCGAGTCTTGACTCGGCACTCGGTAAATCCTTTGCCGAGTGCGATAAATACACTCGGCAAAGGTCGCTTGCCGTTAAATTTTTTCCGAGTGCCCTTTGCGGTGTCGCGATTTCGGCAAAGCCTTTGCCGAGTGCAAAGGAGCCTTTGCCTAGTGCCTGAGGCACTCGGCAAAGTGCCTGAGTCCGGTAGTGATTAGCCGGAGTGATTGGGATCGAGTCAGGGAGCAAGGAACTGCAAGCACTAAGGTGTAATCAGAGCAGATACAGATAAATATTGATTATCCTATATCTTATTCCAGATTTTTTTTCTCGGAATCGGAGTCGAACGCGGACAGTGCCGAATACGAATACGAATGCGGATAGTCTCGATCACGAATACGGAGCGAATACATACCGAACCGAATACGGATTGTCTTGGTCACGAATATTTAGTCGGATATTGCGCGAAAATAGAAACCACATATGTCGCACATATAAAAATCAATCAACAATACTACATGTCCAAAATGCAACTACATTAGTAATTCAACAAGCAAATTTAACTACATCACACAGTCACAACGACTAGTTAAAGAAGTAGTAGCAAGTCATAGTGATAACAGTACAAAAGATGTCCAAAATATAACTAGCTAACTACATAATAAGACAAATACAATATATACAAAGTCTATAGATTAATATCAATAACTAGTTAGGGATACACAAAACGTTGACCGGTAACAAGTCTGTAGCATCCCAATTTTTAATCTTTTCAAAATATTTTATTTAAAATAAGGTTTTATCAAATTTTCATGATTTTCTAGAATTTAACGAAGCTTAAATAGATTTTTCAGAAATAAAAAATGATTTAATATGAATAAATAAAACATACATTAAATTCAAAAGTATTTTATTTAAGTTCTTTATGTTCCAAAGTATTTTTGTAATTTTTCGAGTTCGTTTGGTATTTTTTCATGGCTTATTTGGATTTCTTGTATTTTTTCTAAAAATAAAAAAAATAATTAAATAATGGAAATCCTCGTGAGCCGTTTTCTCTCTCTGGCCCGCTGGGCCTAGAGTTTACCGGATATTTGAAATAGTATTTAACGGAAACCATCCGATAAATTATTCGCATAGCTCGAATCCGTTTTCGGCAAAAACTATCCGACTCTGAATCTGGAATCCGATAAAAATCCTGAATATCCGGTTTTAAGATCCGAATTTATTCAGACGAACGGACAGTCGGAAACTATCCGTTGCGTTTGCATCCCTAGCAAGGACGAATTCTTTTCTCCCTTTTAATTTGATCGATCTCTAGGATTTTTCGCTGCTATTTTGGTTCCTGAAAAAGACGGAGGCAGCTCGAGAACATCAGGGACGGCCGGGCTCGTGGGCCAATTTAAATGCCAGGAGCCTGCCGCGTGATGCGATCGTCACGGCCCAAATTAGCAACACAGGCGTGAGAAAAAAAAAATTCCAGCAACCGTTTTTCATGGAAACTGAAGGCAAAATGACAATTTCATTTTTTTAACGAAATGGCACCAGCGTGCCTTTCATATATCAGTGAAGAATGTGAAAAACAATTACAAAAGGGATGTCAAGTAGACAAGCCTCTAAAAGAACACAAAACAAGAGGGGGAAAAAGATAACTAGCCTGTGTCAAAACTTTGCAAGGCTTGTGCACCTGCTTCGACCCATAGTTTGGATTCTTCTCGCACTTTGAAACTCAAGGATCTTCCATTTGTTCCTGTTCTCTTGAAAATTCTAACATTGCGCTCTTTCCAGACCGCCACCATATAAGCATCACTAAAGTGTTCCAACCTTCTTTTCTTCTTCCATGGAACTGAGAATTTCTATTTGGCACGGCATTTTCAACCAACGTAAGATTTAAAGTTCCTGTGCTAACCTTATATGTGCTAGCAAACCTCATCTCAAACAAGCACGGTAAATAAATAGGAACTTTGAATGAACTCCTCACAAAGTATTCTTCTGGCTTCTGCTCAACGACAGGCTCAATACCAGACATCTGTTGGAAAGGAAAAACCTGTGTGTTACAAGAAATAGTTTCCTAACATTGTTGACTGGGTAGATGGTCTCGCCTGGGCACGAAATCTGGCACGATGTTGCGCCACGATTTTGCTCTGAATGAACTTTTCGCTGCCATTTTGGTTGGTGAAAAGACTAAAAAGAGCAGAGGAAGCGCAAGAGCACGAGGAACGCCCGGCCCATCCTTGCATGGTTTTGTGTCCATCCAAATAAGTGTTGCAATTCGTTTAAAAAATAAGTGTTGCAAGTACTGTACAAGTTCATACCAACCGGATGCATGGTAACAGAATCGCTTTATGTGTGCAAAATGCAAAAGTGCCATTAATAGTTCATACCAATTGGATGTAGCAACCAGCAAGATCATTTCCTGCGACTATATATATAGATTGCTATATATGTACTGATCGGCTAACGTCGAAGAGACAAAGTTTGGTAGCTTTGCCGAATAGCCATTAATAGCGCTCGATATTATCTTTCCCATCTATCTGTGAGGTGTTGGAGAAAAACTGAAGGCAGCAATGGCAACCAATGTTAGATGTGGTATTGCGACAAGCCTCGCCCTTCTTGCATTTGCACCCATTACCGCAGCGGGCATGATGCTGGGAAATCGCTGAAATTGTCTCAGACCTCGGTGAATGCTTGCAAGCTAGACGTACAAGGTGAAGCTGGGCAGAGGAGGAAGAAGATGGTAGCAGGAAGAAAAGGTAGCAGCTAGATGGGTTGAATTGATACCTTTCGTTGCTTCAGCCTTTAGCTTTGGACCAAACAGTGAGGCGTGTCGTTCAAAGAGAAGCAAATCATCTCTGATTAGCTTGTAGAATGGCTGACAAAAATTACATGTACATATAAAAAACAATGAGTAAAATTGCGGTACTGTCAAACCGGAGTTACAGGCATCTCTCTATCTATCTGACGATTGTCCAGATGCGCTACAGACTGTATAGTGCACAAACTCTATCTTTTTCGACGGGCTGGTCAAATATATTAAGAATGAGAGATCAAGTTAAGGAAACAAGAAAAGAAAAAAAGCTCTCTAGAACGAAAAACTAACTTGTAGCCTCAAACGGCCGTGCTAAGGTACAAACTCTATCCAACTGCACTAAACGAGGCTGGATATGACTAGCACCAATACCACAGTAGTATCGGTCGCTACTGGCATTCATGATTCCAAGACCACAATAATACCTTGGGTTGTATGATTGATGAACGGTCCCTGAAGCTAATCGAGCTGCCGAGGTCGTCGGTTCCGGTTTTTCTCCGGTTAAACCGCCGGTCCGATCCAGCTTTTAAAATATGATTTTCATCTAGGCGTTTGTGTTTCTCTTTTTGAGGAAAAGAGAGAAATTATTAATTATTCAGAACGAGCGACGCACAAAATGCTCGAGCGGTGCAATTCAGTCTTTCAACTCCTCGTTTGGCAGTGTGATTATTTGGTCATCCAAAAGTGTGGTACAAGTTCATACCAATTGGATGGTAACAGAATCACCTTTTGTGTGAAAGAAAAATGCAGAACTGCCATTCGTGTGTGAGTTCATACCGGCAAGATCATATATTCCCCGTGACAATGTAGATTAATTGCTGTGTATATATATACTGATCAGCTATGATCCAAGAGATCGACAGTTCGACACAGTTTGGTAGCTAGCTAGCTTTGCCTAATGGAGTAGTCGTTAACGCCCGATCTTTCCCATCAAATTAAGTACATAGATTGTATGTAATCTGTGAGGTACTGGAGGAAAACTAGGGCAACATGACACACTACGTTGGATGTGGGCATGTGACATTGTTAGGGACGTCATTCCTCTACCGTTTGCATCAAAATCCTGCTAGGGCATGATGCTGGGAAATTGCTTAACTTGTCCCACGGTGTCACCAACCCGCGACAAACCCCGGCGAATACTGACCAGAGCAAGGTTAAGCTGGGCAGAGGAGAAGTAGCTAGATGATTGGTATGTTTCTTTGCTCGAGCCTTTGCTCTGCCGACTGTCAGTCTACGCAACGCGGCTTTGGAAAGAAAAATAATAAATAATCCTTATCCTAGCTTAATGGCTTACAAAATTTACATTTGCGTATCAAACGATGGGTAAGATTTCAGTTCTATCAAACCAGAGTTACAAGCAACTCTCGTATCTATCTATCCATCAGACGATTAATTTTGTGTGTAAGCATCGATCGATGAGAGCAGTGCCACAGACTGTACATTGCACAACCTCTATCCAACTGCGCTCCGCAGCCTCTTTCCTCCTCCGAACGTGTTCATGGACTCACGGATCTCCATTTTTGCTCTCGCAATCTCAACAATTGTTTGGCTTGCAGCAGTATCAAAAGCATTCTTCATCAAGCACCAGCACATCAGACTCAGTTTTCCCTGAGCTGTAATTCGATTGAGATGCATTGAGTAGCTCAATTTTTTAGATCAAGTACCAATGCAGCAGTGAGCTGCGCTGGTAGTATACAACTTTTGAGCTAGTTCAGTAACAAAATCACAGGCACCATGTGTTAGTGTGATCTCAGGCATTTGGCCCAACGGCCAAATGCCACCCTTGACTGCGCCCTGATCGGGGGCGTCCAGCCCATTTGGCTGATGGGCCCCTGTCGCCAGCGCCATATAAAAGAGAGGTGGGGGCCGGGGCGGCACGCACGACAAGGTTCATCGTGCCGCCACCAGACCCACCAACAAACCCTAACCGATCTGAGGGCGGCGCTCGAGCGACGGATCGACCCACCACGCCGTCGCCGTCACCGGATCTACTACGCCGCTCCCCTTCCCCGCCATCGGACGTCGCCGCCATGGCCGGCTCTTCATCCTCTACGACGGACGGTCAGTACTCCCTCTCCTCTCCTCTCTCCCTTCCCTCTCATCTAGAACCCAGACAAGATCGAAGTCTTACACTGGTATCAGAGCCGACGGTTACCTTTTGCGCCGCCGTTTTTCGCGTCGGGGCCTCCCACCGTCGCGCCCCATCGACGTCTTCCGCCGCCCTTGAGCCCCGGGAGCCCGCGCCGCGCTTTCCGCCGCGGCTTGCCGCCCGACGCCTTGGCCGCCGCTGCTCATTCCCGCCGGCGCCGCTCCACTCCGTGTGTTGGACGCCGAGAGCCGGCGCCGCCCCGCCTCTGCCGCCTTGCCGAGAGGAGCCGCCGCCGTTACATAGGGTTGCCCGCGACGTCGGGTCCTCGCGTGCCGCGCGACGCCACGCCCGCCGCCGCGCTGGTCGCGAACGCCGTCTGCTGCCGCTGCTCCCGCCGTGGTCGCGCCGCGCCGCTTCGCCGCCATGAGCCGCGGTGCCGGCGCGCGCTTGCAACTTCGCCAAAGAGCGGCCTTTTGCGCGCCTGCGTCGCGCCTCGGCCGCCGTCTTGCGACCCCCGGCGCCGCTCCTCCGCCGCCGCCTTTTTTTCTTGCTCGATCCGGTTTTCTCGGGACTGGTTTGGGGGAAAATGGGGCTAGGGTTTTGGGGTTGGGGTTGATATTCCCCGTGCGCTTCATCTCGGCCGTCCGATCTGATCGGACGGCCGTAGTTCTAGCTGGCTGCTAAAGAGGCCATGGGCCGAAAGTTTTGGGCCGGCGCGTGTGGGAGCCGGCTGGTTGGGCCGCCGTGGGCCAAATTGTGAATATGAACAGTAAATTCCGAAAAGGAGTTTTAATATTTTTCAGAAGCTTTTATGATTGAAATCTCTGTAAAATTTTTCACCAACGTGTTAATTTTTCAGAGATTAAAAGTGTACAGTATAATGCTTCTGTATAATGAATTATTTTGGAATAGTTACAGTTTCCGCTGCAAAAGTTAATATTGTTTAATTTTCATTATTAAATTCGAACCAACGGGAGAATTTAATTTTGGAAAAATAGAGATAACTTCCAGAAATTTATGATATTGTTATTCTCTGACCAACGTTGATAATAACAGTATTATAATTTTTAATTGACGTTTTTTATGCGTTATTTCTATTTCTGCCCAACGGTGATGTAGATTTAATGTATAGATAAAATTGATTTAATTGTATGTCGTATTTTTGACCAACGTTGGAAATAAGGCATATAATTTTCTTGTTATGTTCTCACTTTACTTGAACTATTTTTGAAAGTGATACAACTTGATGAGTTGTATCGAGAGATCCCACTCTCAAAGGAGATAATTATGGAGAGTGGAAGAAAAAGATAGACTTAGCGTTTATCTTGGTGAGGTGGACTGGTCCTCACTACAAGACGTCCCACCGAGCCTATGGCACCAGTGAGGATCAAAATGAGGATGATCTTGCTTGGCGAGAAAGACAGAGGACCATGCTCCTTACGGATGTCTTATGACCTTGAGCATAAGAAATGGACCACACCAACAAGAAATGTTTGGTCGTGATAAAGAACACGATTGAGCACGCAATTGTGGGCTCAATCGCAGAGTGTGACATGTCACGAGTATCTTGAGAAAATAAAGAGTCGGTTCATTGGCTCTTCAAAGACATATGCTACACAACACTGATTAAGCGACTTGTGACAGAAGGTACTCAAGCGGTGGCATAAGAGAGCACATATCGAGGATGAGCAACTTGGCATCCAAGCTTAAACCAATGGATTTGGCTCTCAAGGATGAGTTCCTTATTCACTTGATTTTGCTTCCTTGCTGGAAAAGTTTGACACCTTTGTTGTCAATTACAATATGCGACCGAGAAATGGGACTTAGAAAATGCATAGCTATGTGTGTGCAAGAGGAGGAAAGATTTAAATCCTCACATGGTGGTTCTATCAACTATGTGAAGGACAACAAGAGAAAGAACTTCAACAGTAACTTCTCCTCAAAGAACAAGGGAAAAGCCTCTGTCCATCAGCCTCAACAAAATAAGTTTGCAGTAGACAAAGATCAGTGTCTTCATTGCAAGAAAAAGGGACATTACAAGAAAGATTGTCCTGATTTCTTGAAAATGATTATGTCAAAGAAAGGTGAGGACATTATTACGTTCATAAATGAGTCCCTGTATGTACAATATTCAAAATCTACTTGGTGGATTGATTCAGGTGCAACTGTTCATGTTGCCAATAATATGCAGGGATTCCGTTCGACGAGGAATACGCGAAGAAAAGAAAGATGCATTAAAGTCGCAAATGGAGTCCAAGCTGAAGTTGAAGCTGTTGGCGATCTTTCATTAGAGCTAGCTGATGGCTTCAAGCTTTTACTTAGAGATGTTCTTTATGTTCCTCTTTCTGAGAAATTTGATTAGTGTTTCATGTTTGGACAATGATGGTTATGATTGTCATTTTGGAAATGGCAAGTGTGAAATAATGTTTAATAAAGAATGTGTTGGTCTTGCCATCTTACAAAATGAGCTTTATTTGTTATCACTATGTGATGATGTGCATGTCGTATGCGATAATGGGAACGTCGCGTGCGAGAAAGTAAATGAATCTCGTCTCACAATTTAAACAGAAACGAAGAGAACTCTAGATGCGTCGTCGAAATTATGGCACTGTCGTTTAGGGCATAATTCGAGGGGGAGAATAGAAAGACTAGTTAAGAATGATATTCTTCCTCCATTAGAGTTCTCAGACTTAGAACAATGCAGAGAATGCATTAAAGGAAAATATGTAAAGAAAATTAAGAAAGACGCCAAAAGAAGCACAGGAATTCTACAAATTATTCACACAGACATTTGTGGTCCTTTTCCTGTGAAAAGTGTGGATGGATATGACTCGTTCATAACATTCACGGATGATTACTCCGTTATGGATATATTTATCCAATCAAAGAAAGAAATGAAGCCTTGGATAAATTCAAGATATTTAAGGCTGAAGTTGAAAACCAACACGATTTAAAGATTAAGATAGTCCGATCTGACCGTGGGGGGGAGTACTACGGTCGACATACCCCATATGGACAAGTTCTGGACCTTTGCAAGGTTTTACAGAAAATGGTATAGTGGCGATGATTCTACACCGGCGAACCTCAAGAAAATGGAGTAGTGAAAGACGCAACCGTACTCGATGGATATGGTGCGAAGCATGATGAGCTATTCCACACTGCCATTGAGTTTATGGATGGAGGCATTGAAAACCGCCATTCATATTCTCAACAGAGTGCCTAGTAAGTCGGTGCCCAAAACACCGTACGAGTTGTGGACAGGAAGAGTTCCCTCACTAAACCACTTACGTGTGTGGGAGTCTCTTTGAGGCTAAAGTATTTAACCCAAACCTTGGGAAACTTGATCCCAAAGCGATGAGTTGCCATTTCATTGGCTACTGAAAAGTCAAAAGGTTTCGTTTCTCTTGTCGACAGGATATACAAAGTTTGTAGAAACGAGACACGTTGTCTTCTTAGAGGATGAAATGATGAGATGAAGTATGGTAGCTCGTGAGATTGACCTTGAAGAGAAGCGGGTGTATCGCCCACTCAGATGATTCAAGAACCATTCTTCATACTACTGCTGTCATTGCACCGACGGTACAAGACAACGTGGTGCCAAGACTGTTATTGTTCCTCTGTGGCAACAATGAATGAGAATGAGGAACACATTCTTGAGATCCTATAGAACCCATTGCCACAGATGAGGGGAGCAACAGCGACCTCAAGCAGAAGATGTACCAAATGATGAGGCCCAGGAGGTCTCAAAGAGTAAGAAGATCGGCTATTTCGATGATTATCAGATTTATCATACAGAGGAATTTCAAATGGAGGATGATCCCATCTCATTTGAAGAAGCCATGAAGCGAAAATTCCTCAAAATGGCTTGAGGCCATGGAAGAGGAGATGAGGTCCATGAAGACTAATAAAGTCGGGACTTGGAAAATATTCCTAAAGGAGCCAAAACAGAGGGTCAGAAATGGGTCTACAAGACAAAACTTGACTCCCAAGGGAATGTAGAAAGATACAAAACGCGACTTGTGGCAAAAGGCTTTACGCAAAGAGAAGGGATTGATTACAATGAGACTTTTTCTCCAGTCTCATGTAAAGATTCCTTCAGAATCATAATGGCATTAGTAGCACATTATGATTTAGAGTTACATCAGATGGATGTAAAGACGACATTTCTTAATGGGGATTTGGAGGAAAATGTTTACATGGCACAACCGAAAGGTTTTGTCATGGAAGGAAATGAAAGAATGGGATGCCGTCTAAAGAAATCGATTTATGGGTTAAAGCAAGCTTCAAGACAGTGGTACTTGAAGTTTGACAGTACAATAAGAAAATTTGGGTTTAAAGAAAATGTAGAGGACAAGCGTGTTTATGCAAAGTTTAAAGATGGGAAGTTTATCTTCCTAATCACGTATGTGGATGATATCCTCTTGGCTAGTAGTGATATCGATGCACTCTTGGAGACTAAGAAGTTTTTGTCCTCAAACTTTGATATGAAAGATCTTGGTGAAGCTTAGTTCGTTCTAGGGATCGAGATTCAGGGATAGAAACAAGGGATATTGGGATCACAAAAGGCATACATAGAAAGTCTTAAAGAAATTTTGTATGCATAAATGTAGTCCTTCACCGCACCTATAGTCAAGGGCGGCGATATGGGGATTTTCAATGCCCGGGAACCGATCGAGCTCGATCAAATGAAATCGGTTCCATATGCTTCACCGGAAGCTTGCGGTATGCTCAAGTGTGTACGCACCGACTTAGCGTTTGTTACCGGGCTACTTGGCGATTCGAGCAATCACGAATAGAACATTGAAATTGATAAAGAAAGTCTTGCGTTATTTGCAAGGAACAAAAGGCCTCATGATGACATCTGAAGATCGATTCACTCCATATAGTGGGGTATCTGATTCGATTTTGCGGGAGATGATAGAAAGTCTACATCCGGATATGTGTTCACTCTCGCTGGAGGAGCTATATCGTGGAAAAGCTCAAAGCAAACCGTCACTACATCGTCCACAATGTATGCCGAGTTTGTAGCATGTTATGAGGCTACGGGGCAGGTGAACTGGCTAAAGAAGTTCATACCCGGTTTAAAAGTGGTTGACGACATCAATAGACCACTTAAGTTGTACTGCGATAATGAACCCGCAGTAACGTATGCCCACAACAATAAGTCAAGTGGTGCTGCCAAACACATTGACATAAAGTACTATGTTGTGAAAGATAAAGTTCGGGATCAAATTATAAGTCTTGAGCATATAAATACCGCAAAGATGTTAGCGGATCCGCTTACTAAAGGCTTACCACCCAACGTGTTCAGAGAACATGTAGCCGGCATGGGTTTAAGGGAAAGCCTATGATCCCTGGACTAAAAGATGGCCCAAAGGATTAAAGTAACTATTTCAAAACAGAGAGGTGTATTGTAACTGTCAAATCTATCGGCGATTGACCGTGACGATGAGACATGTTCTATACACTAATCTGTGATGGAATGTGTAAAGTCAAAAGTAATTAAAGATAAAGTATAGATTGAGATCAAGGGGGAGAATGTTAGTGTGATCTCAGGCATTTGGCCCAACGGCCAAATGCCACCCTTGACTAGCATACTCGATCGGGGCGTCCACCCATTGGTGATGGGCCTCGCGCGCCGCCATATAAAAGAGGTGGGGCGGGCGCACGCACGACAAGGTTCATCGTGCCGCCACGAGACCCACCAACAAACCCTAACCGATCGGAGGGCGGCGCTCGGCGGCGGATCGACCCACCACGCCGTCGCCGTCACGGATCTACTACGCGCTCCTTCCCGCCATCGGACGTCGCCGCCATGGCGGCTCTTCATCCTCTACGACGGACGGTCAGTACTCCCTCTCCTCTCCTCTCTCCCTTCCCTCTCATCTAGAACCCAGACAAGATCGAAGTCTTACACCATGATCTAAAAAAAAATCACAGGCACCAAACGGCAATTGTGTATGAGGCTGGCAATCGAATCAAGAACATTACATTTTGGTGTGTGTGACAGGCTAAAAGGTGGTAGGCGCTGTACAAGTTCATATCATATCATATCAGTCGGATGGTAACAGAACCCCTTTTCTGTGAAGATGCAAAACTGCGGTGAGTGTGCAAATTCATACCAGATGGGCTTGGATGGTAGCAAGATCATTTCCTGTGACTAAATTGGTAAAAATATACTGATCAGCTGAAACTGAAGAAACATGTGCAGTTTACTAGCTTCACTAAACGACCAACTTTCGATCTTCCTCCATCAACTCCACTGGATTGTATTTTGTGAGGCACTGGAGAAAAAATAGAGGCAAAATAACAATTTTCGTTAGGTATGTTACTGTCACACACTTGGCTCGTCAGTCCATTTCAAGAACTGTTGCGACAGACATGATGAAAGTCCAGTGCTCAAACTGTTCTGAAAGTGCAATTCGTAGGTTAAATGCAATCCCCGCTGGTGCGGAGAGGATCGAGATATTAGTGATGGTATTTTTCACAGAACATACAATTTGGTGAGACAGGGCTATTGCAACGAAGCTTGATCACCAAAGCCTCAGGGCTCGGGTTTATGATTCCAGAACTGTATCATGAGCAAGCAGGGTCCAATCAGAGTTGCGCATCATCTTCTATAATTCACGCCTTGAGAATTGCACAGATGAATGTGCTGACTGGTGAGGTGTATCGATCGACATGAGAGCAAACTGATACTGTATTGCAGAACGTCTATCCAACTGCACTCTACAGCCTCTTTGATCTTCCGATCATGGTAATGGATTAAATTCAATTGAAATGTGTTGGTTTGCTTAATCTGAGCATCAAAGCAACATTGAGCTGTGTTGCTTGTATGCAACTAGTTCAGTAAACACAATCATAGATACGAAATTAATGTTCTGTAGGACGTGAGGTGATCGAATCAAGAACATACAATTTGGTGAGACAGGGCGATTGCAATGAAACTCAAGCAGCAAACCAAAAACAGGAAACACTACTCATTCGTTTATTGCATTACAACAGCATTTTCTTTGCAACGATAATCTATGCAGGTTTCGTTCAAACAACTTCTCACTACGACATGTCTGAAAAACAAATCAACCATCTGAGGTGAACTACTGCAACGACACTAATTTATGCTGCAGACATGACGCATTCAATTGCTTGTTTGCAGATTCCAAACTACCACAACTACATTCTGATTTATGCTGCAGCGACGATGCATTCAATTGCTTGTTTGCAGATGCCAGTCATTGTTGCTTCTGGTCCATAGACCTGCAGTGGATTGTTCAAAACAGAATCAGCTCATCCGTGGGGGACAGTGATACAGAACTACCAACAACAAAGCGGATGGATTCTCTCACATTTACTTTCTTCAGAGATATAAGATTTTCATAGCAAAGAAGAAAGCATAATGTGAGCTTTCGCATCAGATGCCTATGAGATACTAGATATGTACCTCAATTGGAACACCGAGTTCTGCACCAAGCTTACGCATTTTAGCCAGTCCAGTTTGGTAATTTGGTCCACCTCGTCGAACATAAATGTTCATTCTTGCAGCCTTCAACTTGGATTCCTGAAAGTAAATTTTAAAGTGAAGTAACAATCAGGCGAATAGATGTGGAAGAGGTGCCAGGGAAAAGAGAACATTAGCCAGAATTCTAGATTGAGTGGTCCTATATACCATCTAAAAAAAGAGTGGTCCAATATACCTTCTCTCTTAAGGCCCGAATGATGCCATTGAATGTGGCAGCAACATCAGTGAAGTTAGCTATACCCCCTCCAACGAGAAGGGCTCTCTTGCGGCCATCAGGATCAGCAGTCGCACACTGCAATGTATATAATGGTTACCTGATGAACCTACATGGAGTGAAGAGCAGTGCAATAAAGGTTATCTTGAATGCTTACATCAAGTACTACTCTAGCATACTGCAGAACCTCCTCCTCATTGGGAGCACCACTATACTCTGCATAATTTCCTAACTCTGAAGCATATCCCAAATCTCCAACCTGGTAAACAAAAAAAACTTAATTTAGTATACAAGCCTAATTCAGGTCAACAGGTGCTAACATGGAACACTTCCACAGCTAAGTTAAAATCAGACAAGAAGTCATGCTTACTGTATCAGCGTATATGACACTGGCACCACCTCCTGCAACCATTGTCCAGATGCGCCCCTTTGGGTTTAAAACTGTGAACTTCAGAGATGCGCTCGTCTGAAAGAATGACGATGCCATATCACACTTGGTGCATAACTCAACCAAACATATACTTCAGTGCCAGTATTTGTATTTACATTCATTTGCAAACCTAAGTGACGATAATATATTGGCAACTCATACTCCAGGGGGAAAAAAGAAAGATCAAAAGTGTAACTTTAGATGTAGATACCTTATCATCCAGTTCATGGATAAAACTTTCTGTAGGGCTGAGAACTCTTCCGAATGGTAGAGGGAATTCTATGTTCCCCCACCTGCACATTGATGAGTAAGATTTAATACAATAACCACATCAAGAAATCGAGTCCTTGGGAAGCCTGAAACTCACTTCTTGAAGTTCTTGAAAGCTGCTGTGTCATCTAATTCACCTCTCATATCCAGAGGATATGGCTCCCCATTCACCATGGTGAATGGGTTCATCTCAAGAAATGAGAAATCCAAGTCTGCCAAAAGGAGCAGATCCTTGTGAATATGATGAGTCAAAAAAGCTACCAACAAACAAAATTACTACAAATGGCAATGGCAAGTGAACTTCCTCCAAATCTGTAGTACCTTGGAAGACAGCAAACACTCCTTTAATGAAATCACCAATTTTTCCACGTGTCTGTGTCCAAACAGAGAAAGCAACGATTATGCACATGGGAGAAAGAAGATCAACGGCGTGAGGTAAGGAGGCAAGTAATGCCACAATATAAGTACCTCCAATGGAAGGGTAGCAATCAAGGTTGCACATGCATCAGGTGTCATTGGCTTCTCGGTAGAAAGAAATATTGTCTTAACCTTGTCCCAGTTCTCCTCGATCTCAATCCCTCCACACTCCGAGAAGCTAATGGTGCTTCCAAGCCTCTCCGACACAATTGAAAGGTAGTACTCTTGATCATGGGGCACAAATGGCTCAACTATGAAGGTTGTAATTGGAGCCTTGCAGCCGCCCATCTCGACCTGAATAGCCCCAATAGATCAGAAACCACCCGAATCATCAATCACGTAAAGGACAAAGTGTGAACTAGTGTTGAATTCCATAAACCAAACTACCTCAACTCCCAGCCGCTCCTTCACAAACTCCTTGACTTGAGCAATATCTAGGTTGAGGGCCACAAGGCCACTCTTCCCACGCTTCCCAAACAGCATGTCGGGCTTCACGACCAACTTTGTGGTTGCTAGCCATGGTTGCTGGTTCACAAGCTCCGTGAAGTCCGTTGATTGTGTAACCTTTCAATATGCAAGTTACAAAATCAGTCAAACATCAAACAACAGGGCTCTATGTAAAATCAGAACTATTATTAAGATTGAAATCACCCTGAGTAAAATCTATATCATTCAAACTGGTCCATTTGGGCTGTGCCTACCCTTGATGATTCCAAAAGTAACAAAAGAAATGATTTTTTTTTGTTCCTAGCCCAAGTACTGTTATTTATTTCAGATGAACTCACACTGCATCAGGACAAGATTCTACCTCAGGGTTACTTAATTACTCCAATCCCCATGAAACAATAAGCTTAGTGTCACTGTCATCGCCCTACGGATCCAGGTGATGAAATTACTAAATGATTTACACATACCTGAACAAACAAATCACACAATACAACAAAACTTCAGATCTAACTAAGCAAGCAACAGTTTTTCAAGATTCGTACCTAATACAACTGCCAATATCGAACTGCAGCAACCATTACAAGTTACTCCTAAAATACCGAACCAAGAACATTTCCATTCGTAAACCTAGCACTCGATAAATTGAATCTTAGCACGATCTCTAGCCAGATCCCCATTCTCATACTAACAACAAAAACAAGAAACTATTTGGTCCTAAAATTTACAGCTGCCAGTGCATCACAGGCAAGCCGCTCATAAAAATCGGACCTTTACGCTCTTCCAGGCCGAACCACACGCGCCCAGATCAAGCGCGGCCGCCAAAAATGTAAAGATCCACCCAAAAAAAAAGTTTGAGAAGAAGAACTGACCTGGGCGGAGAGGATCTGGAGATCGATGCCGGCGAGGCGCTTGAGGTGCTCCTTGAGGAGGCGCTTGGAGTCGTATTCCCGGATCTTCTTGCGCGCCATGGCGGTGGCTAGTCGGGGATTCTGGAAGCTTGGGCAACGGCGAGCGCGGCGTGAGGTCGACTCGAAGGTAGGTGTTGGGTGTGTTGGGTGCACGCAGGGTAGGAGAACGAGGAGATCTCGAGAATGAATATATAGAGGACTTGTGTTAGATGGGATCTAAGTAACCAAATTAGAAAGAAACATTAAACTAAAAGCATTGGTAATATTCAATTATTCATGGAATGAACATACATTTGGTTAGGTTGCACTGACACTCCACCATCAACCATTATTTCACTCTCTAAAAAATGGCCCAGAAAAACAGTCCGCTGAAAAAAATCTACTTTTTTTTATTAAAAATAGTAGATGTGACGGTATTTAAGACGGGATTAATACGGATCAATAGTAGCATAGCTATACAAGTCATATGTGCATTTATGCGCAAACTTTGACTCATCACAAGTCTCGCCATCACCATGTTAATTTGTGACTAGCTAGCGCGAATGCAGGCACCGTGTATTTGCTGCTGCTGCTGCTGCCGTCAGACATTGACACAAAAACATTTGTGCTTAACTTCTTAGGCGTTTGTACAGTTAACTTCTTTGTTTCTTTCGTAATGGAATGATATGCACAAATCTTTTACGTGCTTCTGAATGAAAAAAAAACATTTAACCATGTGCTGTTTGCCAAGAAATCTATGGGCATGATTGTAAATAGTAGTACTAGCACGGAAGAGCACATCCAGTCCTTAAGTTTTGGTGCTTACTGCATGATCTTGTGGGATTGATCATTCTTACAATTTACACACCCCTAAATTAGATGGGCCAGGTGGCTTGGTTTGCTGTTTTTGCAAACAACGAGAGTTTGGTGACTGGTGGTGGATGGATGCTGGTAGTGGTAGACTGGTAGCCTGGTAGGTGGTAGTTAGGAGGAGAGCCGCTCTATCTTTCTTTCGGCCGCACACGCAACCAAATCCAACGCAGCGGCAAAATTGGCAATGCTTCATTGCTTCCCCCGGACAGCAACCCACGCAGACAGCAGCAGCAGCATCTGTTAACTCTTTTTTTGTCAGAGTATTTACAATAATTTATTTCTTAGTTTATTATTTTTTTAAAAAAGAAAGTACTCAATCTAATAAAAAGAAACAAACATTCCAATAAATTATTTTTTAAGCTTGTATCTAAAACTTTAATTTCTACTTTAATTACTATATACAAAATATATTTTTAAGTAACAAACAAGTCTCTAATAACTATTTTGTTATTTCTTATGTCTTGGTATCAACAACTTGCTTGTTTCTTCATCTAGAAAGAAACTCACATTCTCTTATTACCTTCTCTTATCTACGTCACCAAAATGCTAATGTAGCAATCCCTTAGTAACATCTGCTATCCTTTCTAGTTGGGCCACTAAGTTTCTTCTATTTTGAAACTTAGTTGGGCCTCTAATGGTTTAGCAATTTGAGCAGGAGTTTTTTAGCACTTCTTGATGAAACACGCGTTGGTGTTTCGGCCCAATTTTGGAACAACTGAATCTGATCAAATCCAAGTGTCAGGTGGGTTGCAAATATAAGCTATGGAAATTTGTGTTTTTCGCTTCAGGCGGAGATGGAATTTCGGAACACTTCTCTCGAATCGAATCGATTTGTTCTTAGTCAAGGATCAGATAAAATCTTACTTATCCGGATTAATTTTTACTGCTAATCTCTCTCAAGAAAGGATAAATTTGTACTAGTACTAAGCTAAAACTGTCTTGCACATCTACGAGCATCACTCTCCAGTATTGTGATCTTGTCTGGTAGTCTTGTGTTTGTGTTCAGTAGCACTAGCAGCAATGTTTCCCGCCACTCCCGCCCGCGCGTATTCCTTCCCTTCCCTCCACTCCAATTGCTTGGTCTTGGACGCTTGGTCTCGATACATAGCAAAGAAAGAGTAGAGAGCAACAGTGCCGTGACATTGTGACAATCTAAACCGTCCAATTTAAAAAGAACGGCTAAATCAATCGCTATATGGTGATGCTACGGTGCTAATCGCGATCTTTCTTTATAGTATTGTTCTTCTGATCTGAGTGCCGTATACGATTTTAGCCTTCTCTATTTGATCCACCTCTGCGAATCAATGTCACGGCACTTAGGTGCGTCCCTTCTGTTTTCTCTTCATCAAAAAAGTGGGAAGAGAGAGAAAAAATAAAACTGCATGGGCTTAATGGAGGTGGACACCCAAGCCGCGGCCGCGACGAGCTGCGGCGTCTCCTCGCTGCCACCCTCAGCCCCGACAAGGCGGCGGGCGACGCCGCCACCGCCGGGTTCGCCGCCGCCGCCGACCCCCGCTTCCCCCTCGCCCTCATCGCCGTCGCCGCAGGTACCCATCCTCTACCTTTACTACTAGCAGTACCGATGCTCTCGTGCAAGTGTAGCTGCGTGCGATTTTGGGAAGCTTGTGGTTTTTTTTCGTGTTGGGGGGATTTAGGGGCAACGTGGCTCGGTTGAAGCTTGTAATTCAGAGCAGCAATATGATTAGTCCAGGCCAGCACCCTGAGTGGAATACCATTAACGCCCTCACAGTACTTCAATCCGTTGTTAGACCCCCTTCCAGTTCCAGGTATATCTCATGACTCATCGACTAATATTAGTCTGATGTGCCACCGAGCTTCCCTCCTCATCGCCCGCATCCATCCTCCTCCCCTCCCCCCGAGCTTCCTCCTCAGCCACCGTGCCGTCTCCTCCCCCACCGTCCCCGCCTGCCTCTGTGCCGGCGCCGAGCGCGGCCTGGTGGCGTCATGGTCCATCGTCCCCGCGCACGAGTGGCACGCGCTGCTCCGCCGTCCCTCGATGCCGACCCCGCCGCCGCCCCAAGCGCCGCCCTGCCGCTGTCGTCCCTACCTCTTCCCCAAGCGTCGTTCCCTCCTCCCCTCTACGCATCCACAGTCCGGCGAGGTAAGACTCCATCTCCCCTCACACAAATTCCAGATCTGAAATTTCGTCTTTATGTTTGTTGTTGATTCAGTTGTTGTTGAACGCCCTCCGTGTCGGCCTGGCTCCTCCGCGCTGGCCTCCCCTCCTCCCCTCCGGCTGCTCTACGCATCCACAGTCCCGCGAGGTAAGACTCCATCTCCCCTCACACAAATTCCAGATCTGAAATTTCATCTTTATGTTTGTTGTTGATTCAGTTGTTGTTGAACGCCCTCCGTGTCGGCCTGGCTCCTCCGCGCTGGCCTCCCCTCCCACCCTGCCGACCCGCGAAGCCCTCCGTGCCGGCCTGGCTCCTCTGCGTCAGCCTCCTCCCGTCCTGCCTCCTCCTCCCTCGCGAGGCGATCGCGGGAGCACAGCAAGAAAGCTGGAGGGGGAAAATATTGCAACCGTTGACAAATTTGTTGCACACAAAGAGAAAATTTGTTGTATACGACGAAAAAAAATGTTGCATATAAAATTATGAGATGTTGCATTTTCTTTCGATATGTTGCATATCCAGATGTGTTTGTGATGTGTTTGTGTGCCTGAGTTTTGATTATGAGAATTTTGCTTGTTTGATCCTGAGATTTTGAGGTGATGTTGCGTATATGGGTTTTATATGTTGCAACAATAAGCAGAAAATGTTGCACTGTTGTTACAAAGATGTTGCATCTCAGATCGGACCGTACGGTGAGAAGGCTCCCACCGTACGTCCGAGCCCAAGTTCCTCCCTATTACATATGTTCTATATGCTTCTGACAAGTTTTTGAAAACCAACTCCTTTACCCTCTGCGTCTCTTCAGAAGCATGAACATATGACTCTGACTTGGCCCCTGCATTCTAAATAATTGGTACTTTCTTGTTTAAGAATTATTATGACTAGCTTATCCGTATAAGATAATTAAAAACATAAAGTTTATTGCTCTCCATTGTTTATTCCTTTTGAGAACTCCCTATTGTTATTTTTTTGGCGTGCTCTGTTCAAATTGCATAATACTCATTATTTAACATTTCAACTCACTAGAGAATACTTCATATGCCTGTATCAACTTCTATCCTCATTAGTATGTATGTATCAACTTCTACTCGAGTTCCATACTAATCTATTTTGGTTAAATTCATTGATGATACAAATTTAACACATTAATATAATAATATTTTGATAAACCGGATATTTATTTCCTAACTGTGTTATCTTACAGTATTTCTTGAACCCAAAAGTTGCAAACGAGCCTGTTCCGGAACAGTTGGAGCACATCGCAGCTGAGATTCTTGTACCACTGCTAGTTTCATTCCATCACTTTGCTGACAAGGTTTTGTGTCAATGCACTATGATTTTCTCTAAATATTATATACATCTTGATTCATTTCTGTAACCCATTTTGCAGTTTCTGACTGAGAAGAAAGATTTGACGGTTACATTGATCAGGAACCGGATTCTTCCATTGTATTATTTGGATCCATGCAGTTCATATTTGATTTCTACAGCAAATTGGATTATTAGACAGCTTGCGTTGTGCCTACCAGAGGTTACATCCTTTACTTGCTTTCATAATTTCATCATGTCATAGGACATGCTAGGTCAAAGCAAAAGGCTTCATCTATTCTGTATATTTCATTTTATTATATATTTTAGTTTCTACTTCATGTTTGCTTATCTGTAGGCCATGAGCACAAATATTTATAATTCCTTAATGAAGGCATTGACCATGGAGGATGCTGAGGACTTAACTTGTTATCCGGTTCGTGCTTCTGCTTCGGTGCTATTGCAGAACTCATTGAGGTAAGAGTCGACGTGGTATTGTCAATGGACTCTACTTGCCACTTGTAAATATGGCACTAGGATATTTCTTTGTGCCTTCTGCAGAACGGTTATGCTTCACCTAATTGGTTTGCCCTTTTGCAAGTAGTTGTGAAAAGGATAAGCACTGAAGATGAAAATGAGTCTGCTCTTTTGTTTCAGCTTCTGGCCACAATAGTTGAGGCTGGCCAAGAACAAGTTCTGCCTCATATTCCTGAAATTGTGTCTAACATTGCCAATACCATAGCAAAGCTACTGCCCCCTATACCAGATCCATGGCCTCAGGTAATAGTGCATCAGTCTTCTCTATGGTCAATACTTTCATTCTGCCTGCAAACAGGACAAGTCACCATTGCATGTATTTAATTATACCATCAATTATCACTTTCATAATCAATAATTTCCTTGCCACCATTGGGGAAATAAGAACTACGATACAACTGGTTTCCTTGTCATTTTGAAAGTTAGACTTCTTAAAATATTGTGAATGTTTTTAGATGGAGGCAGCGTATTGATATACCCGTTCAAAGTGAGGCTCAAGAATTAGAATCCGAGTCCACCCAGTGGACTTCTTTCAATAGAATGTAACTAAGACTCTAAACTCCTCATGTGGAACTACTGAAGGGATTTTTTTTTAGGAAATACATGTTGCCGTATAGGTCTGTTCTTTTAACCCCCCTGCATTGTATCCCAATATCCCTAATGTATCTAATTCCTAGAGGAAAAATCCTAATCACACTAACTGGGTTTAAATGTATATGTAATTTTAGGTTGTTGAATGAGGTTTTGCTGCACTGGTAGCGATGGTTCAAGCTTGGGAGAGCTCTGCACCAGATGAAAACAAGAAACACGAAAAGAGGGTGTGGCAATCAGGCCAGTCTGCAATTGCTCAAACTTTTTCAACAGTGTTACAAAAAGCTTGGTTGTTGCCAATTGAACAGATGGTATGTTGTCAAAGAGGATGCCAAGTTTGCTCTTTGCTGTTGTCTTGATGTACTCATGCAATGAAATCTGCTTGACTGTTTGTTGGCATTCATTTCAGAAGTTGACGTTAAAATCTGCATTGCTGCCTCCGTCGTGTGTAAATGACGCTTCTGTGTTGGTCGAATTCATCATGAGGTCTGTTACTTCTATGGAAGAAACCACAGATATGAAGGTCTTTGAGCTAGTAGCTATATGGGCTGACACCATTGCCTATTGGGACTCTTGGGAGGAGATGGAGGATCAGGGAGTTTTCAACGCAATCAAAGAAGCTGTCAATTTCCATCAAAGATTTGGCTCTTCCGGTTTCTTTGTGAAAATGCTTCCTTCCCAGTCTGCAAATGGTTCACAAAGTTCAGTCATTGGCCGGGTTTCTAATTTTGTGACCAGGGCCATCGCAGCTTACCCATCTGCAACATGGAGGGCATGCTCATGCATCCATACACTGCTGCATGCTCCAAAATTCTCCTTTGGAACAGAAGACGCTAGAATGACACTTGCTGTAACCTTCGCACAAGCAACATTTTCCTATTTCAAGGGTTATCTGACAGCCCTGCTGGAATATGGAGACCACTACTATTGACCATTTCTTCGTGCTACATTTGCTATCCAGATGCTATTGAGCAAGTCTTATGCAAGGAGGATGGTAACGGTTATACAGTCTGGGCATCTGCACTGGCACAAGTCTCAAGTAGCGCATTTACTCCCGGACTGTCATCTGAATCTGAGATCAAACTGGCTGGTAAGTAACTATGTATTGATCACTGCGATGTTTAGTCTTGTTGATGTTTGCTTTGTTGTCTTAGAAAGATCTTATTACTGTTTGCTATCATCATGCAGTGCTAACATTAGCAAATGTGATTGAGCGACTGTTGGCCCTATCCATGGGTGGCACCAAGTTGTTGCAAGACTGCTATGTATCATTGATGGAGTCCTGCATCCATCTGAAGGAAGTTCAAGAGGATGGGGACGATGGTGATGGTGATGGTGCAGAAGATCTAGATGATGATGAAGAGGAGGAAGACACTGATGAAGATGATGAGGTAATGGAACATAGAATCATGCCTTTTGTCTTTTTCTCTTCATGCTCAAGCGCATCACTTGAAGATCACAAACTAGCAATCAGGATTCGGAGGATGACAATGTGCGAGAAGAGACAGGAGAGGAATTCCTTGAAAGATATGCAGCGGCTGCTGCTGGTGAGTAAATCAATATTGTCGAGGAAGGAGACAGATGATGAAACCCAAGACATTGAACTGGGTGAACTTCTTGAATTGTTTTCTCTATCTGATATTTGCCTCAAAAACGAAATTGTTTTTATCAACATTTGCCTCTGCGGGCAAATGCAGGATCCCTGGACGAAGTGGACGTAAAACAGGTGGTTCTTTCACTGATGCAGAACCATAATGCGCTCCTCCAGGTGCAAAAGTTGCCGGATGGCCTAATCGAGAGAATTGCAGAAACATTTCCTGAATATGAACAGATGTTTCACGTTCACCGACAAGCTTAGGTGACAGACTTACGTGTGCATATTTTCTTGTCTGGTATGTTTTCTCTTGTCGTCGAAACCGCCGCTGTTAGCTATGGAGTAAGGAACAACTGTTCGCTCTAATACCAAGATGTCAGAGGATTAACGTTGGGAGCGAAGGCGGAAGGGAAGAACTAGTTCGGGGGATAAGGGTTGCGTTGAGGCGCCGTGGTGAGGAGCGGCTAGGAGGAACCCTAGCCGCCGGCAGGGAACAGGGGAAGGTGGGCGCAAGGGAACAGGGGTATGGCGCAAGGGAATTGGGGAAACAACTTAATCCTTTTGCTGATTTTCTATTCACTGCATATCCTCTCTATATAGTACATTTGATTTAAAATAGAAGGTATTATCCTTCCTTAGCTAGCACTCTTCCCCAAAGGGGATTTTCTTAATTTAAACCTTTCTAATTGCAACTTTCTAAAGAGATAAAACAGAATCAAACTTCCTAAAGAGTAAAGATATGAAGCAGATTCAAATCAGCCGCCAGTACTGGTTGCGTCTGCGTCCAGGGTCGGCTGCCCCTTCGCCTTGTGTCGCCGTCGTAGACGCGACCCCACATGACAATATCATAAAGATTAGATCCTTTGGATCAAATTCTTAAGGTATGGGCTCTTGTGAACCATCTCAATATCATATCATCATGCTGCAGACTTGCCAACCATCTCACTATGCTACACTGAAACCAAAACTACAACCAGATATCTTCCGGTTCCCATTGGAGATGGATGTTCCTTGCTCATCACTACCCCAGTATTTATCATTACATATAAACCATGCTCCACGCATGGATTTTGGATTTTGTTGATGCAGTATGTCGGCACTCTAATAATGTTTACCCTTTTCCTCCACTCTTTTTGCCATGGTTTCCGAGCTTTCCGAAGCTAACACAAAAGCTTTGGTCACACGCGACAAGTTTAGGGACTCAGAGCGCACTCTACTCTTTATTCATATTAACCAGCTCACATCCATCCATTGCAATACTAGAGAAAATAAAAACTCAACAAAAGACACAAGAATAAAAGTCCGGATCCACGGGCAACTTGATTCATAATTTATAGCGTAGTTAACAAGTTTATTGGATCTGCAACAATTGGATCGACGCGAGAGCTAGCACATACATATTATCCACGCATCAGAATATCAGATGCATGGCATTAATGTATCCTTGTCATCTCAACGGCGTCGTGAGGGGGCAGCAATGGTCTCCAATACCTGCGCCGCCGCAGATTCCCCTCCACCGCTCGTCGGTGCACAGCAGCAATAGGGTACGGAGCCTCTCAAGGTGCAGTAGCCGATAAAATTCCCGCAGCTTTTCTTGCAGAGGTTCAGATCGCAGATTGGGGTAACCGGTGAGCATCCAACTTCTGCGTGTGCACAAAAACCGATGCGCTAGTTTAGGCCAATTGGTAGATATTTCGCCACATTATGTTTCAGCATTGCCAAAATGCACTAATATCCATGGAGCACAGCGTTGCAAAATGCATGTGAAATTACGCATAGCTGGTAGGTTAAAGAGAGGAATGGACGCAACATGGTTACCTGCTGCATCACATGACGAGAGAACAGCAGCCACGATCATGAGAGCCGCCGAGCACAGGACACTCGTGTTCTTGTTGAAGATTGCCATGAGGAGAGGCTAGTCCTTTTCTTCTTTCTTTCAGTAGATCCTTCTGATCTGCTGTGCTGTTGCAATCTTCACTCTTTGACTGTGTTTATATAGAGGCACATGCAGGCCTTGGAGTATCAAATGTTTCCTTTTAGAAACTAATCTAAACTTGTCAAGTAATAGGATGTTAGGATCCTGATACAATCAGTATCGAATCAAATTAGTTTGTTTCCTTTGTTAGGCTTTCCATGTTTAGTTTTTAGCTTGGTTAGCAAGTTAATTAGGTAGTATTTAAAAGGACGTGTGATTAGATATGTTTGATTGAGAAGCATTAGAGAAAAAAAAATCTCCGTTGCTTCTTCCGTTTGTGAGCTCCACCTCGTGCGTGTCCCTTCCAGATTGTACGTGAGTTTTCAAGAGATTCGATCTTCTATTTGCTTCCAGCGTGAACGTATTCATACATTGAATACATCATGTGAGGCTCTAGCGTACGTGCATCTTCGTCGATCGGTTTCCCACAACGAGCGCCGAGCGTGAGCTTCCAGCATGTGCGTTCTGCCGAGTGTGTTTCGTCTTTGGTCTAGGCCAACAATTGGTATCAGAGCTTTGGTGATTTCTGTGTGTCGGAGAGGATGCTGAGGAAAGGAAGGAGTATGTCTCCGTCCAACGAGCGACACCTGCTGGGTGATCCATCCGCCTCGCAGGTGGTGAAGAGGGAGAGCATGGTGACGATTTCGTACCGCACCTCACCCGCACGAACTACACGATTTGGGTGATGAAGATGTGTATCGCTCTTTAGGCGCAGAATGTGTGTGAAGCAGTGGAGCTTGGTGCCGCGGAGTACCAAAAGGATCGGATGCCATTGTACGCCATCTACCAAGCCGTGCCATAGCAAGTCATATCTTCCTTCACCGGGAAAGACACGATGAAGTCAGCATGGGAGGCAATCAAGACGGCGCACATGGGGCATGAGCGTGTACGCGAGGCCAACCTGCAGACCCTCTAGAAGGACTTCGAGGGGCTGAAGATGGAGGAAGGGGAGACCGTTGAAGATTTTGCGGTCACGCTGGTCATCACCAGGATCCGCGCGTTGGGCAACACGGTAGATGAGATTGCCATTGTTCGTAGGTTTCTTCATGTGGGCCCGGCACGCTACATGCAGCTCGTCACCTCCATCGAGTAGTGCGTGGACTGGAAGACCCTCTTCGTCGAAGACCTTGTCCGCGGTACAAAGCTTACAACGAGCGCGTCCGAGTTAGTTTCGACGACCCAAGGGGGGGGGTTGAGTATCTGTTGCTCACGTGCACGCAACGGGAGACCATCACCAAAGAGAAGCAAAATAGAGAAGGGTCAGGCAGCGCGTAAATAAGAACTGTGATCGTGGCAAAGTTGGTGACCGTGGCGGCGGCCATGGCGACGAGGACAATAGCGACTCCGATACCAGTGAGCGCAAGTTTAACAAGAAGAATATCAAATCCTACAACTGTGACATCCAAGGGCATTTTGCTAACGAGTGCCGCAAGCCGAAGAAGAAAGTGACGCATTTTGCTATGGCGGATAACGAACCGGCGCTACTCTGAAGTTCAGCGAGAAGATGCTCGAATAGTGACAACTTGATTAGGGGGTGATTGTCTTAGTATTTATTTTTATATGTTAGTCGAGTCTAATGTCATCAACTAGAAGAAGACAAGTCTTGATTAGAGGGGAGATTGCTGGAAACTAATCTAGACTTGCCAAGTAATTGAGAGTTAGGATCCTGATGCAATCAACATCGGATCAAATTAACTTGTTTCCTTTGTTATGATTTCCATGTTTAGTTTTTGGCTTGGTTAGCAGATTGATTAGGTAGTCTTTAAAAGAACACGTGATTAGATGTGTTTGATTGAGAAGAAATACAGGAAAAAAATAGAAAACGCTGCACGGTGCAGCACCAAAAAATCTCCATTGTTTCTTCCGTTCATGAGCTCCACCTCGTGCATGTCCCTTCCAGAGTGTACGTTAGTTTCCAGGAGATTTGATCTTCTATTTGCTTCCAGCGTGAACGTGTTCATACGTTGAATACATCACATGAGGTTCCAGCGTACGTGCATCTTCGTCGATCGGTTTCCCGCAACGAGCGCCGAGCGTGAGCTTCTAGTGTGTGTTCTGCCGAGCGTGTTTCGTCTTCGGTCAGGCCAACAGTATTAACTGTAGTAAATTAGTACAATACCTCGCGCTAGCTACGTCGCCCCGAAAGATGCGTGCCGTCGGATCTTCGACGAGCGATTTGGATCGCGTTTGGTGGGCCGGTTGTTCGCACGCTCGCTGGTGTGGCTTGCGTCGGTAGGGGGGCGTCGTCCGCCCGATGTCGACTGCTTGCGGTGCGTGCGTTCGCGAATTTTTGGCCGAAAATGCACTAATATCCATGGAGCACATGCAGCGTTGCAAAATTACGCGTAGCTGGTAGGTTGAAGAGAGGAATGGACGCAACATGGTTACCTGCTGCATCACATGGCGAGAGAACAGCAGCCGCGATCATGAGAGCCGCCGAGCACAGGACACTCGTGTTCTTGTTGAAGATTGCCATGAGGAGAGGCTTGTCCTTTTCTTCTTTCTTTCAGTAGCTCCTTCTGATCTGTTGTGCTGTGCAATCTTCACTCTTGACTTAACTCTTGATTGTGTTTATATAGAGGCACGTGCAAGCCTTGGAGTATCAAATGTTCCCTTTTATTTCCTCGGTCCTACTTCAATGTTAAGGAACGTATTAAGAACCGCGCGTAGTGCGAGTGGCTCGAGGCGACGTCGTTTCCTCAGCCAGCCAACGCTCGAGGATTGAGCTCGGCATGGTGTCTTACCGGGATTATTGAGGAGCTGAGCAGGGGCTCAGCTGGCATAAGGGGAGCTAGAGGCTTTTAGCCTGCCACGGTTGAGCACTGGCTCCCGTTGACGCCTCGAGGTAGGGTACTTTTTCTTTTTTAATGTGGGCTGGATGGGGAAATCCCGGACATCAAAAAAAATATTAAGGAACGTATTAACTATGGTAAATTAGTACAATACTTATCTTGTGTATGGTGGAAACTAATATAGACTTGCCGAGTAATAGGGTGTTAGGATTCTGATACAATCAGCATCGGATCAAATTAGTTTGTTTCATTTGTTAACCTTTTCATGTTTAATTTTTGGCTTGGTTAGCAAGTTGATTAGGTAGCCTTTAAAAGGACGCGTGATCATATATGTTTGATTGAGAAGCAATAGAGAAAAAAAAATAGAAAACATTGCGTGGTGCAGCACAAAAAAAATCTCTGTTGCTTCTTCCGTTCATGAGCTCCACCTCGTGCGTGTCCCTTCCGGAGTGTACGTGAGTTTCCAGGAGATTCGATCTTCTATTTGCTTCCAGCGTGAACGTGTTCATATGTTGAATACATCACGTGAGGCTCCAGCGTACGTGCATCTTCGTCGATCGGTTTCTCGCGACGAGCATGAGTTTCCAGCGTGTGCATTCTGTCGGTTCTGCTGAGCGTGTTTCATCTTAGGTCTAGGGTACCAAAAGGATCGGATGGCATTGTACACCATCTACCAGGCCGTGCCGGAGCAAGTCATGTCCTCCCTCACCGGGAAAGACACGGTGAAGTCAGCATGAGAGGCAATCAAGACGGCGCACATAGGGCACGAGCGTGTATGCGAGACCAACCTGCAGACCCTCAAGAAGGACTTTGAGAGGCTGAAGATGGAGGAAGGGGAGACCGTGGCAAAGCTGGTGGCCGTGGCGGCGGCCATGGCGACGAGGAGGATAGCAGCGACTCCAATACCAGTGAGCGTAGGTTCAACAAGAAGAATATCAAATGCTACAACTGTGACATCCGATGGTATTTTGCTAATGAGTGCCGCAAGCCGAAGAAGAAAGTGGCACATGTCGCTGCGGCGGATAACGAACTGACGCTACTGTGAAGCCATCTTGATTAGGGAGTGATTGTCTTAGTATTTTTTGCATGTTAGTCAAGTCTAAAGTCATCAACTAGGAGAAGACAAGTCTAGATTAGAGGGGATTGTTGAAAAGTAATCTAGGCTTGCCAAGTAATAGGGCATTAGGATCCTGATGCAATCAGCATCGGATCAAATTAGTTTGTTTCCTTTGTCAGACTTTTCATATTTAGTTTTTAGCTTGGCTAGCAAATTGATTAGGTAATCTTTAAAAGGACGTGCAATCATATCAGTTTGGTTGAAACAAGAGAGAAAAAAAGAAAACGTTGTGCGACAGTGCAACACCAAAAAAAAAAATCCTTTCTCCTGTTCTCTGCGAACGTGAGTTCTTTTGCTTCTTGAGAGTTGTGTATTGCTTCTGTGATCGCTTCCATCACGTGAGTGCTTCAGAGTGTGTGTGTTCGCGTGAGTACTACGTCTGCAGGCGGCATCTAGGTTCTGCGTCCATCGCGTGGTGTTGCCGAGCGCCTGCTTCTAGCTTCGTTCCAGCGTGATCCAAGGATCAACGTACGTGTGCGTGTACGTTTCATCTACTGATCAGCTTCGAGCGTGTGCATATCCGTTGTGCATCACGTGAGCTTCTCCGTCGAACTTCGGTTTGGTCCAACATTGGAGTATCAAATGTTCCCTTTTATTTCCTCAGTCCTCGTTCAATGTTAAGGAACGTATTAACTGTGGTAAATTAGTACAATACCTATCTTGTGTATGGATAACGGTTGCTGACTAAGATTTCATTCAGACATTAATGCTTAGACCACCTCGAGGCTCATGCAGAGACACAAGATATACATATTAATCAAGGTAAATTAATACAATATTTTTTTACTATATCTTGATAGTTCTATATCCTGTGTACTATGGATAGCTAATGTCCCTTTTCGACGAGGAGATGACTGCACATGTGGCAGACTTTGTCACTGCAAAATTACTGTTAGGTGATGGTAACTCCAACGTGGGTGATGGTAACTCCATCGTTTCAGCGAGCATGCCAGGGACACAGGGCATCAGGTCAAGAAACCGTAATTTGTAATTTGGAAAAAGTGAAGATAGAGAATGCTAGGGTTTAGGAGGGATAAATTGGTTGAGTACTCAAGTGTTGAGTTTTTATTCTCTATGGTAGGATGGTTATAAACCAACAATATATTGAATCAATCTAAGCAAGGTTTACCCTAAGATGAGTTCTATCTTGTCTTGCTCTTTTTTTATGCTTTCGGGATTTTGAGTGTTCCTTTGGTTTTTCTTTAGGTTTTTTTGTTATGATCTAGCTTGTTAGGACCTGTGAAAATTGATCTAAGGTCATTTTGACCATCTTACACCACGAGCAAATTTTTGGATCAAAGTCTAAATTTTCTCGGTTCTTGTGCCTTCTTGAACTCGATTAAGAAATTTGTGAAATTTTAGCTTCGATTTTCCCAATTGTCGATTGGAATATATTTCTGACCTTCTTGATGAGCTATGGTTGAAATCTCGAGAGATTTAAAGCTAGGAATGAAAAGTTAGGTCGATTTGAGTTCGTCGCAGGTTGTTATTTTTGTAGCCGGCGGTCAAATCGGCCCTTCCGCGGTTAGACCGGCCACCTCTTAGCGGTCAAACCGGCTAGTAGGTCTTTGCCTCGGGGTTTTCCGATTTCAACTGCAAGACTTCTGATGTGCTTGTGTTTTCGATCTTTGTAGTTTTTATAGCTACTGAAGTGAAGAAGAAGTTGAATACCGATCGAAAAAGGGAAGGTGCTCCTATTCACCGCGTTTCGGTCCAACACAGTCACCGTCCCACGTGAATGGCGTTCGTCCTACTCCTGAGGAAGGAATGGAGGGAGGAGAAGGCCACGCGTCGCGCGGAGAGACACGACCGCGAGATCATAGAATCCGCGCCGGCGACCTCATGATACTGTAGGATTTCCGGTTGTGTGAAGTTTGAACCATAGCCGAAGCCAGGAATGGATGTCAGCTGAATTCGTCCCATCAATTTATTTAGCAGAAAATTCGGCCCATAAAGTAAAATTAGTTTGGAATGGCACAAGGATGCCAATTTGGGCTCGTGGTAGCCACAGCGAAAGCATAGCATAGCCAGCCTTAACGATCTCAATAGCGAGTAGAGAAGTTCGTTCCGGCGATCTCTACGGCCGCCGCCACTTGCCACCACCTCCTCACTCTACGAGCAAAACCCGCCCCTTCCTCTCGCACCCGCGGTAACAGCCGCGCGCCTCCCTCCTCATTATTGCTCTCGAGGCTCGAGCTACGTATGTACACGCTCCCAGAAGGAGAACCGTCTCTCTCCTCGACGGCGAAGGCGCGCGGCGAGCGACCATGGGGGGAGCTCTGCGCGGTGCGAGGTCGACTCAGAACTCAGAAGCTGCTTTCTTCAGTCCAGTTCAGTTTCATTGAGCGTCCCTCTTTGTCTGTAAGTCTAATAATCCGGTGTCGAAATTTAACTTCATGTTGTGATGCTAATGCTGTGATCGACGACACAGCGACCATGGCTTGCATTTTTTCGCCCTTCGTCTATCGTTCTATTTTTATTCTCTCCTATTTCATTCACACTGACTTGCTCACATCCATTGATCGGAACACTAAAGAAAAAGAGACAAACTTATCGCAAGACGCAACAATAAACTCCGGGCAGCTTTATTGAATCCTCAAGAATTGGATCGATGCATTGTATGCCAGATGAAATGCCACATACATATATATCCATGCATCAGATGCGTGGCATTTATACGGCCGTATCATTCAACGGTGTTTCGGGCTGGCAGCAGCATCTGCTTATGGCGGTGCAGTGGGCTCCTTCAACATAGCCGCACATTTGATCGCACCGATGCATCGATTAGGAAGAGTCTTGTCCTTGCATTTAGCCGCATATGCACGAAACACGTCGCTTAATTCGCCACATTATGTTTCAACATTACCAAATGCGCCCCAGAGTGCTAGCTATATACCAATATCCATGGGGTTCAAGATCGCAAAATGCATGTAAAATTAACACGCATGGTACGTGTAGCCGATGATTGAGATATGAATGAACGTAACATAACCTTCTCGCAGCGGATGACGAGAGAACAAAGCCATGATCATGAGAGCGCCAAGCACGGGGCACTGTGTTCTTCTTCAAAATTGCCATGAGGAGAAGCTAGTCCTTTTCCTTTCTTTCGCTTGCTCCTTCGATCTGCTGCTCTGTTGCATTCTTCACTCTTGACGGTGTTTATATAGAGGCACATACAGGCCTGGGAGTATCAAATTAATGTTCCCTTTTATTTTCTCGGTCCTACTTCAATGTTAAGGAACGATTAATCGTAAATTAATACGATTGTTATCTTGTGTATGGAACTGTTGCTGGCAAATATTTGATTCAACCATTAATGCTGACCAAATTAATACGATTGTTATCTTGTGTATGGATAACTGTTGCTGGCAAAGATTTGATTCAAGCATTAATGCTGACCACCTCGAGGCTCATGTAGAAATACCATATATACCTATTATTCAAGGGCCAGAATTGTAATTGTCCACATGACGATAACAAAACACAAGAGCAATATTTTCAACCCTAATTGAAAAAGTCTATAATACCCTAACGAAAAAATTATAAATACAAAAAGTCTATTATACGCTTAACAAATCAATGGTCAGATTTGTTTTATACTACCACCATATATTACCAAATTTTTGGTGCAAATAGCGCGTTTGCGATGTTTTATTACAGAAGTAGCGGCCGTCGCAATGAAATAGCAAATCTGAAGCCTCGTCCGCACGGTTACTAGCCGAACGCGATGTCCACGCGACACGTCACCTCGTCCGGCTGGACGCCCCTCCATGTCCCTCGTCTGGCCGATCACGGGCTGGACGCTGCTCCACATGGCTAATTAGTGCAGAAATTTAGCAACACGCTAATTAATTAATTAGCAACGCACTAATTAGCATAGAAATTTAGCCGCGTCCAGCCTGTGGCTGTCCGGACGCGCTACTACCCCCGACACGCCCATCCCCTCAACCCTCTAATCCGTCACTTTCATCGCGTCTTTCTCAATATGCATGTGCATGCATGCAAGATATTGGCGCGGGAGGGAATCTGATTTAATCGCAGGACCCTCTCGGCGTCTATTTAATCGCATAAGAGTGTGATTTCACTTCACTCTCTCCGCTACTCTCTCGTTTTTTTGGTTTCGGTTTTCCCGTTACTTATTATTATTTGCCGTCGTCATTTCAGCAGGTATGTCTCTCCTCGTACATTATTTATCTTTTAATTTTGTGGTTAGCAAATTATTCGTAGCAAAATTAATCTTACTTAATTTATTAGTTGTAATTTTTAGGCGTAGCTAATTAGTTACCAATTAATTAATTAGAAGTAAGTACATTGTTTAACTTGATTCATTAGTCTGAAATAGTTAGTCGGAATTAAGTATAGATAAATTAGCAGTCATTAATTAGTTGCTAATACTTTAGTTGTAATTTTAGGATGTGATTAATTTGCTTTCATCAATTAGTGGTAATTAATTTAGACTAATAAATTAGCATTTAGCTAAATCATAACTACTTGCACTAGTAAAAATTAATACAAGTAGTGTTGTGATTCATGACTTGTTTCTCCATGAAATGACAAACTTGAAGTAACCTCTAAACAATGAAGTTTTGACTTTGACATAAAATTGACCTTAATTGCGAGCAACATGTTTTGACTTTGACATAAAATTGACCTTAATTGCGGAGCTTAGACTTGAAGCATTAATATCACCTTGTTCGAGCGGTCACGGGCCGGACGCCTCCACATCACCTCGTCCAGCTGGTCACAGGCCGAATGCCCCTCCACATCACCTCATCCGGCCGGTCACGGGCGGATGCTGCTCCACCCCCTCCACGTCGCCTCCACCATCCCCTCACCAGCCAGACGATGCAATATTAAATGATTAGCAATTGTAAGCCACGTCCGGCCCGTGGCCAACCGAACGCAAATTAATTAGAGCATTTGGTGAGCAGTGAGCACCTGAGAGTTTGGTGTTGAAGTATTTTTTGCTGGTTCTTGTGGCTCTGTCTTAATTGATTCAGTGGGTCATAAAATAGGATATGTTGTAAGTTATGCAAATAGACATGAAAACACAGTGCTGTAAAAATTAATCTGGATTAGCCGCGTGAGATGTTAGCACATTAAATAGCTAACATATTAAATAGTTAGCAATTACAACTTACATTACATAGTTAGCAACCGCAAATTACATTATATAGTTAGCAAATTAAATAGTTAGCAATCACAAATTAAATAGTCATGTAGCCTCCTTCTTCAGCTCGAGACAAAGAGTAAAGATAGATCGAGATAGATTAATTAATAGATAATCTAGCATGTGGTGCAATACAGTGTTAAAGAAAATCATCCACATTAAACTGATAAATTAACAAAGATTATCCTGTTTGATCGGGGTACACGGGATACAATATGGCTCACTCGTCTGAGCCACTGCTCTCTACTTGCTACCTCTGCGTCTGCATCGTAGTTTTGCGTCGAACATGTCCTGTGGGATACATCAGCCAGTCTGGAGAGCGCCTGTCGGATCGGAGGGCGTATGAAGACCGTTGTATATGTTGAGTGGGCAGAGGTGCACCAGCAAGCTGAGTCGGAGGAAGCTGAGTCGGAGGAAGCTGAGTCTGGTAAGCATCAATGTCGTCCCGTTTGAGACATGCGAAACTAGGGCCACACCGCAATGAAGTCATGAGCGAGGATTGAATAAATTCACCCCGAATTGTCCACCCCAGGTGCGATGTCTACAATTCCAGGTCATGCGGAGGAGCTCTCGGCTTGAATGTCCGGTGTGCCTATGAACCCGAAGGAGCTCGGCCCTGCGTATGCTCCAAACCCTGCAGATAATCCAAACCCCGGGAGCGCTCCAAACCCCATGTACTGCTGCCTTGTAGGAGTTGGGAGTCTAGTATCCTAATCACTGGACGGATGGCCATCACCCCCATGGTCAACCGAAGGCTGCAAGACGGAACGATGTTAGTCCAAATAAATAGCATAGAAGTAAACTAAGAATCTCGTACCTCTCGGATGTGCAGTGCAGATGATCGAGGAGGAGCGCTAGTCTGTGTACGGGGTGTAGACGGCAGAAGTGTTGCATCCCGATAGATCTGCAATGGGAGAAAGGCATGATGTTAGCGGAACATAAGGCATAACAAAAAAAATAGAACATAGATTTGTACGTAACTTACCTCCCCGTTGATCTGGTCCGCGGATGACCAACATGGAGCACTACGACATCAGGCGGTCTTGCTGGGCCATGATGCCATGATGACATAACAGGTGAGCACGGTCCCCTACTTGCTACCCGGTGCGCAGGACGTCGTCCGTCAAACAGCCGCAGCTCATGCTCTTTATTATGTTCTTCGACTCCATGAAGATGCACCTCAAAGTACCTAGCAGCCCCGATACTGTGTGTGGGCTACGGATGGCAGTCTCCAATGCGCTTGCGATGTGCTGCACCTACTCCAACTGAAGTGAGAGACAAAAAGGTTCAATGACGAAGATTACATATATCATCAATGACATGATTGGAGGTTGTAAGTGTCTCATGGTGTCGTCACACCGCGAAGCATTATATCGATCATATAAGTGGCCGATGCTCTCCTAGTGCGTCACATGCTCGGATGCTCTAGCGGTATGGCCGAAGTGCAGTGCGTGGATCGTGGTATGTACCATCGCATGTACTCATGATATGTCCGTCGTCGTATGGTCGCTTTGCCCAGAATTCGAAAGGATTGATGTTAGAACAAATGATATATGTATGAAGTGTAAACATTACTCGGACGGGAGTTGGACTCACAAGTGGACGACTCGCTGCAGCATCCTGCCATCGGGAAGGGGGGGCCACAACTTGGCACAAATCGAACTACCGTATTAGCACTACGGTGCGTAAGGCTCCACCATATGTGTAAACACTAGGTGGCATGTCGTCGCCCGTGTCTCTCTTGTCCGCATGATCAATTGTGGAGACCCCGAATCAAATAATCTTTACGTAAGATTGTTATCTTTGTAGCCGGCACAAATCGCCCTTCCGCGGTTAGACCGCCACCTCTTAGCGGTCAAACCGGCTAGTAGGTCTTTGCCTTGGGGTTTTCCGATTTCAACTACAAGACTTCGATGTGCTTGTGTTTCGATCTTTGTAGTTTTTATAGCTCTTTGAAGTGAAGAAGAAGTTGAATACCGATCGAAAAAGGAGGTGCTCCTATTCACCGCGTTTGGTCCAACACGATCCACCGTCCCACGTGAATGGCGTCATCCTACTCCGAGGAAGGAATGGAGGAGGAGAAGGCCACGCGTCGCGCTGGAGAGACACGCACCGCGAGATCATAGAATCCGCACGGCGACCTCATGATCTTGTAGGATTTCCGGTTGTGTGAAGTTTGAACCATAGCCGGCCAGAATGGATGTCACCGAATCGTCCCATCAATTTATTTAGCGTAAAATTCGCCCATAAAGTAAAATTAGTTTGGAATGGCACAAGGATGCCAATTTGGGCTCGTGGTAGCCACAATGAAAGCATAGCATAGCCACTTTAACGATCTCAATAGCGAGTAGAAGTTCGTTCCGCGATCTCTGACCGCCACTTGCCACCACCTCCTCACTCTACGAGCAAAACCCGCCTTCCTCTCGCACCACGACTGTACCGCGCCTCCCTCCTCATTATTGCTCTCGAGGCTCGAGCTACGTATGAACACGCTCCCAGAAGGAGAACCGTCTCTCTCCTCGACGGCGAAGGCTGACTTGCTAATGCTGTGATCGACGACACAGCGACCATGGCTTGCATTTTTTCGCCTTCGTCCTATCGCTCTATTTTTATTCTCTCCTATTTCATTCACACTGACTTGCTCACATCCATTGATTGGAACACTAAAGAAAAAGAGACAAACTTATCGCAAGACGCAACAATAAACTCCGGGCAGCTTTATTGAATCCTCGAGAATTGGATCGATGCATTGTATGCCGATGAAATGCCACATACATATATATCCATGCATCAGATGTTAACTCCATAATATATTGCCGAATTTTTGGTGCAAATAGCGCGTTTGCGATGTTTTATTACAAAGTAGTGGCCGTCGCAATGAAATAGCAAATCAAGCCTCGCCCGCGACGGTCACTAGCGGACACGATGTCCACGCGACACGCCGCCTCGTTCGCCGATCCACCGCCGGACGCCCCCACGCCCTCGTCCGGTTGGTCACGCCGACACCGCTCCACGCCCTCGCTCGCCGGTCCACAGTGAATGCCGCTCCACATGGCTAATTAGCGCAGAATTTAGCAACACGCTAATTAATTAATTAGCAACACACTAATTAGCATAGAAATTTAGCCATGTCCGGCCTGGCTAACGGGTGTGTCGCCCGACACGCCCATCCTCAACCTCTAATCCATCACTTCCATCGTGCCTTTGTCTATATGCATGTGCATACATGTAAGAGATTGGCGCGGGAGAATCGATTCTCCGCAGCACCCTCTCGGCGTCAATTTAATCGCATAAGAGTGCGATTTCACTTCGCTCTCTCCACTACTACAAAACAGGCCTCATCACAGACGGTTAAAATGGAACCGTCTGTGTTGGGTCTGTCGGGCCTATCACAGACGGTTTGTATTACAGATGATTCTATTAAAGAACTGTATGTGATAATCTCCAGTATCACAGACGGTTCTTGACGAGGATCTGATAATCCTCATTTATTATTCCTTAATCATGTAATATGACGTCACATGGTATATCCCTTAATGTTATAAGGGAGGAGTAAGTTAGGTAGTCGTAAGCTCTTCTACGACCACCCCCATAGTCGTAAGTATTTCTACGACTACCACGTAATCGTAAGTTCTCCTATGATTACGTCTGGTCGTAAGTCTTTCTACGACCAGTATCCAATCGTAAGCTTTTCCTAGGACACCACCGCTGGTGAACGAGATGAACACCTTAATGAACATGCGGGACATCCTCAACATTCTCGCACTTCATTGAAACCAACTCAAGGGTCTGATGTAGGCTATTCCGAGACAACCCGACGGAGAAAAATAGCAACTCAGAAAAATCTCCCGAAGCGTGCTTATTTCCGGTCGGAGGAAGCTCAAGAGTTCCAAAGACATCAACGACTTGTCAAAAATCCGACCTAAGAGCTCGCTCGAGTACCGGGGTACGATCTCTTTGCAGAAGAGATCGCACAAAGGCTTTGCAATACGATGGCAAAACTCAAACGTCCTCGTCAACAACAACCAGGGAGTCATAGCAGTACGACTCCATCTTCTGCCAGCCGCTCGGATAACTCGTCGCATGGGAGACGGCATGACCTTCGTTCACGGCGCTCCCCCGATCCGAGGAAGACCCGTTGGACATCTAGAGACCAACAAGCTCCCAGGAGAGGTGATCTTTCACCACTTCAGGGGCATAATGTGCGGCGGCAAGCGGAATACGAGGAGTATTTCCCTCGTAAAGCTGAGGCTTATCATAGGTCCAGCCCACCCGTGATTGGGTATCGTCGAGTACGATCACCCGGTGATGTTAACCCTTCTTTTTTGCAAAGAAGGAGGCAAGAAGTTATCTCGGGATGTCGGGCGTTTTCACCCGGCCTTCGAGCAGTTCGCTGGCCACCTCGTTTTCGACCAGCGAACATGGAGAAATTCGATGGAACCCAAAATCCCATCGAATTCCTCCAGATCTACACTACAGCTATCCGAGCAGTAGGAGGAGGAGAGCACGTAATGGCAAATTACATTCCGACTGTACTCGAAGGATCGGCTCGATCATGGCTTTTAAACCAGCCATTCGAATCGATCTACTCGTGGCAACACCTCTGCGACCTTTTGCTAGCGAACTTTCAGGGCACCTACAACCTCCCTGGAAAGGAGGACGACCTGCACTGGATAAGACAGAACGATCATGAAACCCTACGCCAATTCATCAGGCGCTTTAGTCAGGTTCAAAATTCTATTCCGGAAGTTTCTGACTCATCTGTGATCAAGGCTTTCAAGCAGGGAGTATGCAGCAGAAGAATAACAGAGAACATTGCTTTACATCCTCCCGCCACCGTCGCCGAACTCTTCGAGATGGTCGTGATGCTAATGCCGTGATCGACGACACAATGACCATGGCTTGCATTTTTCGCCTCTTCGCCTATCGCTCTATTTTTATTCTCTCCTATTTCATTCACACCGACTTGCTCACATCCATTGATCGAACACTAAAGAAAAAGAGACAAACTTATCGCAAGACGCAACAATAAACTCCGGCACTTTATTGAATCCTCAAGAATTGATCGATGCATTGTATGCCGATGAAATGCCACATACATATATATCCATGCATCAGATGCGTGGCATTTATACGGCCGTATCATTCAACGGCGTTTGGTGGCAGCGATTCGCTATGGCGGTGCAAAGGCTCCTTCAACATAGCGCACATTTGATCGCACAGGCAGATGCATCAGATTAGGAAGAGTCTTGTCCTTGCATTTAGCTGCATATGCACGAAAACACGTCAGTTAATTCGCCACATTATGTTTCAACATTACCAAATGCGCACACAGGAGTGCTAGCTATATACCAATATCCATGGGGTTCAAGACTGCAAAATGCATGTAAAATTAACACGCATGGTACGTGTAGCTGATGATTGAGATATGAATGAACGTAACATAACCTTCTGCAACAGATGACGAGAACAAAGAGCCATGATCATGAGAGCCGCCAAGCACGTGGCACCCGTGTTCTTCTTTAAAATTGCCATGAGGAGAAGCTAGTCCTTTTCCTTTCTTTCGCTTGCTCCTTCTGATCTGCTGCTCTGTTGCATTCTTCACTCTTGACGGTGTTTATATAGAGGCACATACAGGCCTGGGAGTATCAAATTAATGTTCCCTTTTATTTTCTCGGTCCTACTTCAATGTTAAGGAACGCATTAACTGGTAAATTAATACGATTGTTATCTTGTGTATGGAACTGTTGCTGGCAAATATTTGATTCAACCATTAATGCTGACCAAATTAATACGATTGTTATCTTGTGTATGGATAACTGTTGCTGGCAAAGATTTGATTCAAGCATTAATGCTGACCACCTCGAGGCTCATGTAGAAATACCATATATACCTATTATTCAAGGGCCAGAATTGTAATTGTCCACATGACGATAACAAAACACGAGCAATATTTTCAACCCTAGTTGAAAAAGTCCATAATACCCTAACGAAAAGATTATAAATACAAAAAGTATATTATGCGCTTAACAAATCAATGATCATATTTGTTTTATACTACCACCATATATTACCGAATTTTTGGTGCAAATAGCGCGTTTGCGATGTTTTATTACAGAAGTAGTGGCCGTCGCAATGAAATAGCAAATCAAAGCCTCGTCCGCGACGGCACTAGCCGAACGCGATGTCCACGCGACACGCCACTCGTCCGCCGACGCCTCCATGTCCTCGTCCGCCGATCACGGCCGGGCGCCGCTCCACATGGCTAATTAGTGCAGAAATTTAGCAACACGCTAATTAATTAATTAGCAACGCACTAATTAGCATAGAAATTTAGCCGCGTCGGCCCGTGGTATCGTCCTGACGCGCTTACTACCCCGACACGCCCATCCTCAACCTCTAATCCGTCACTTTCATCAGCGTCTTTCTCAATATGCATGTGCATGCATGCAAGATATTAGCGCGGGGAATCTGATTGAATCGCAGACCCTCTCGGCGTCTATTTAATCGCATAAGAGTGTGATTTCACTTCACTCTCTCCGCTACTCTCTCGTTTTTTTGGTTTCGGTTTTCCCGTTACTTATTATTATTTGCCGTCGTCATTTCAGCAGGTATGTCTCTCCTCGTACATTATTTATCTTTTAATTTTGTGGTTAGCAAATTATTCGTAGCAAAATTAATCTTACTTAATTTATTAGTTGTAATTTTTAGGCGTAGCTAATTAGTTACCAATTAATTAATTAGAAGTAAGTACATTGTTTAACTTGATTCATTAGTCTGAAATAGTTAGTCGGAATTAAGTATAGATAAATTAGCAGTCATTAATTAGTTGCTAATACTTTAGTTGTAATTTTTAGGATGTGATTAATTTGCTTTCATCAATTAGTGGTAATTAATTTAGACTAATAAATTAGCATTTAGCTAAATCTGTTAACTACTTGCACTAGTAAAAATTAATACAAGTAGTGTTGTGATTCAGTGACTTGTTTCTCCATGAAATGACAAACTTGAAGTAACCCTCTAAACAATGAAGTTTTGACTTTGACATAAAATTGACCTTAATTGCAGAGCAACATGTTTTGACTTTGACATAAAATTGACCTTAATTGCGGAGCTTAGACTTGAAGCATTAATATCACCTTGTCTGAACGGTCACGGGCCGGACGCCCCTCCACATCACCTCGTCCGGCTGGTCACAGGCCGAATGCCCCTCCACATCACCTCATCCGGCCGGTCACGGGCCGGATGCTGCTCCACCCCCTCCACGTCGCCTCCACCATCCCCTCACCAGCCAGACGATGCAATATTAAATGATTAGCAATTGTAAGCCACGTCCGGCCCGTGGCCAACCGAACGCAAATTAATTAGAGCATTTGGTGAGGAGTGAGCACCTGAGAGTTTGGTGTTGAAGTATTTTTTGCTGGTTCTTGTGGCTCTGTCTTAATTGATTCAGTGGGTCATAAAATAGGATATGTTGTAAGTTATGCAAATAGACATGAAAACACAGTGCTGTAAAAATTAATCTGGATTAGCCGCGTGAGATGTTAGCACATTAAATAGCTAACATATTAAATAGTTAGCAATTACAACTTACATTACATAGTTAGCAACCGCAAATTACATTATATAGTTAGCAAATTAAATAGTTAGCAATCACAAATTAAATAGTCATGTAGCCTCCTTCTTATTTCGAGACAAAGAGTAAAGATAGATCGAGATAGATTAATTAATAGATAATCTAGCATGTGGTGCAATCTGATGTTAAAGAAAATCATCCACATTAAACTGATAAATTAACAAAGATTATCCTGTTTGATCGGGGTACACGGGATACAATATGGCTCACTCGTCTGAGCCACTGCTCTCTACTTGCTACCTCTGCGTCTGCATCGTAGTTTTGCGTCGAACATGTCCCGTGGGATACATCAGCCAGTCTGGAGAGCGCCTGTCGGATCGGAGGGCGTATGAAGACCGTTGTATATGTTGAGTGGGCAGAGGTGCACCAGCAAGCTGAGTCGGAGGAAGCTGAGTCGGAGGAAGCTGAGTCTGGTAAGCATCAATGTCGTCCTGCTGAGACATGCAGAACTAGGGGCCACCTGCAATGAAGTCATGAGCGAGGGATTGAATAAATTCACTCCCGAATTGTCCACCCCAAGGTACGATGTCTACAATTCCAGTCATGCGGAGGAGCTCTCGGCTTGAATGTCCGGTGTGCCTATGAACCCGAAGGAGCTCTGCCCTGCGTATGCTCCAAACCCTGCAGATAATCCAAACCCCGGGAGCGCTCCAAACCCCATGTACTGCTGCCTTGTAGGAGTTGGGAGTCTAGTATCCTAATCACTGGACGGATGGCCATCACCCCCATGGTCAACCGAAGGCTGCAAGACGGAACGATGTTAGTCCAAATAAATAGCATAGAAGTAAACTAAGAATCTCGTACCTCTCGGATGTGCAGTGCAGATGATCGAGGAGGAGCGCTAGTCTGTGTACGGGGTGTAGACGGCAGAAGTGTTGCATCCCGATAGATCTGCAATGGGAGAAAGGCATGATGTTAGCGGAACATAAGGCATAACAAAAAAAATAGAACATAGATTTGTACGTAACTTACCTCCCCGTTGATCTGGTCCGCGGATGACCAACATGGAGCACTACGACATCAGGCGGTCTTGCTGGGCCATGATGCCATGATGACATAACAGGTGAGCACGGTCCCCTACTTGCTACCCGGTGCGCAGGACGTCGTCCGTCAAACAGCCGCAGCTCATGCTCTTTATTATGTTCTTCGACTCCATGAAGATGCACCTCAAAGTACCTAGCAGCCCCGATACTGTGTGTGGGCTACGGATGGCAGTCTCCAATGCGCTTGCGATGTGCTGCACCTACTCCAACTGAAGTGAGAGACAAAAAGGTTCAATGACGAAGATTACATATATCATCAATGACATGATTGGAGGTTGTAAGTGTCTCATGGTGTCGTCACACCGCGAAGCATTATATCGATCATATAAGTGGCCGATGCTCTCCTAGTGCGTCACATGCTCTGGATGCTCTAGCGAAGTATGGCTGAGTCTGGTGCGTGACTGTGGTATGTACCACTGCATGTACTCATGATATGTCCGTACGTCGTATGGTCGCTGCTCCAGTAATTCCGAAAGGATTGATGTTAGAACAAATGATATATGTATGAAGTGTAAACATTACTCGGACGGGAGTTGGACTCACAAGTGGACGACTCGCTGCAGCATCCTGCCATCGGGAGGGGGCACAACCTGGCACAAATCGAACTACCGTATTAGCACTACGGTGCGTAAGGCTCCACCATATGTGTAAACACTAGGTGGCATGTCGTCGCCCGTGTCTCTCTTGTCTGCATGATCAATTGTGGAGACCCCCGAATCAAATAATCTTTACGTAAGATTGTTATCTTTGTAGCCGGCGGTCAAATCGGCCCTTCCGCGGTTAGACCGGCCACCTCTTAGCGGTCAAACCGGCTAGTAGGTCTTTGCCTTGGGGTTTTCCGATTTCAACTACAAGACTTCTGATGTGCTTGTGTTTTCGATCTTTGTAGTTTTTATAGCTACTGAAGTGAAGAAGAAGTTGAATACCGATCGAAAAAGGGGAGGTGCTCCTATTCACCGCGTTTCGGTCCAACACAGTCACCGTCCCACGTGAATGGCGTTCGTCCTACTCCTGAGGAAGGAATGGAGGGAGGAGAAGGCCACGCGTCGCGCGGAGAGACACGACCGCGAGATCATAGAATCAGCGCGCGACCTCATGATCTTCGTAGGATTTCGGTTGTGTGAAGTTTGAACCATAGCCGGCCGAGGAATGGATGTCAGCTGAATTCGTCCCATCAATTTATTTAGCAGAAAATTCGGCCCATAAAGTAAAATTAGTTTGGAATGGCACAAGGATGCCAATTTGGGCTCGTGGTAGCCACAGCGAAAGCATAGCATAGCCAGCCTTAACGATCTCAATAGCGAGTAGAGAAGTTCGTTCCGGCGATCTCTACGGCCGCCGCCACTTGCCACCACCTCCTCACTCTACGAGCAAAACCCGCCCCTTCCTCTCGCACCCGCGGTAACAGCCGCGCGCCTCCCTCCTCATTATTGCTCTCGAGGCTCGAGCTACGTATGAACACGCTCCCAGAAGGAGAACCGTCTCTCTCCTCGACGGCGAAGGCTGACTTGCTAATGCTGTGATCGACGACACAGCGACCATGGCTTGCATTTTTTCGCCCTTCGTCTATCGTTCTATTTTTATTCTCTCCTATTTCATTCACACTGACTTGCTCACATCCATTGATTGGAACACTAAAGAAAAAGAGACAAACTTATCGCAAGACGCAACAATAAACTCCGGGCAGCTTTATTGAATCCTCGAGAATTGGATCGATGCATTGTATGCCAGATGAAATGCCACATACATATATATCCATGCATCAGATGTTAACTCCATAATATATTACCGAATTTTTGGTGCAAATAGCGCGTTTGCGATGTTTTATTACAGAAGTAGTGGCCGTCGCAATGAAATAGCAAATCTGAAGCCTCGTCCGCACGGTCACTAGCCGGACACGATGTCCACGCGACACGTCGCCTCGTTCGGCCAGTCACCGGCCGGACGCCCCTCCACGTCCCTCGTCCGGTTGGTCACGGGCCAGACACCGCTCCACGTCCCTCGTTCGGCCGGTCACAGGCTGAATGCCGCTCCACATGGCTAATTAGCGCAGAAATTTAGCAACACGCTAATTAATTAATTAGCAACACACTAATTAGCATAGAAATTTAGCCATGTCCGGCCCGTGGCTAACCGGTGTGTCGCTGCCCCCGACACGCCCATCCCCTCAACCCTCTAATCCATCACTTCCATCGTGCCTTTGTCTATATGCATGTGCATACATGTAAGAGATTGGCGCGGGAGGGAATCTGATTCCCTCCGCAGCACCCTCTCGGCGTCAATTTAATCGCATAAGAGTGCGATTTCACTTCGCTCTCTCCACTACTACAAAACAGGCCTCATCACAGACGGTTAAAATGGAACCGTCTGTGTTGGGTCTGTCGGGCCTATCACAGACGGTTTGTATTACAGATGATTCTATTAAAGAACTGTATGTGATAATCTCCAGTATCACAGACGGTTCTTGACGAGGATCTGATAATCCTCATTTATTATTCCTTAATCATGTAATATGACGTCACATGGTATATCCCTTAATGTTATAAGGGAGGAGTAAGTTAGGTAGTCGTAAGCTCTTCTACGACCACCCCCATAGTCGTAAGTATTTCTACGACTACCACGTAATCGTAAGTTCTCCTATGATTACGTCTGGTCGTAAGTCTTTCTACGACCAGTATCCAATCGTAAGCTTTTCCTAGGACACCACCGCTGGTGAACGAGATGAACACCTTAGTGAACATACGGGACATCCTCAACATTCTCGCACTTCATTGAAACCAACTTAAAGGGTCTGATGTAGGCTATTCTGAGACAATCCGACGGAGAAAAATAGCAACTCAGAAAAATCTCCCTGAGCGTGCTTATTTCCGGTCGGAGGAAGCTCAAGAGTTCCAGCACATCAACGACTTGCTGAAAAATCCGACCTAAGAGCTCGCTCGAGTACCGGGGTACGATCTCTTTGCAGAAGAGATCGCACAAAGGCTTTGCAATACGATGGCAAAACTCAAGCGTCCTCGTCAACAACAACCAGGGAGTCATAGCAGTATGACTCCATCTTCTGCCAGCCGCTCGGATAACTCGTCGCATGGGAGACGGCATGACCTTCGTTCACGGCGCTCCCCCGATCCGAGGAAGACCCGTTGGACATCTAGAGACCAACAAGCTCCCAGGAGAGGTGATCTTTCACCACTTCAGGGGCATAATGTGCGGCGGCAAGCGGAATACGAGGAGTATTTCCCTCGTAAAGCTGATGCTTATCATAGGTCCAGCCCACCCGTGATTGGGAATCGTCGAGTACGATCACCCGGTGATGTTAACCCTTCTTTTTTGCAAAGAAGGAGGCAAGAAGTTATCTCGGGATGTCGGGCGTTTTCACCCGGCCTTCGAGCAGTTCGGCCACCTCGTTTTCGACCAGCGAACATGGAGAAATTCGATGGAACCCAAAATCCCATCGAATTCCTCCAGATCTACACTACAGCTATCCGAGCAGTAGGAGGAGGAGAGCACGTAATGGCAAATTACATTCCGACTATACTCGAAGGATCGGCTCGATCATAGCTTTTAAACCAGCCATTCGAATCGATCTACTCGTGGCAACACCTCTGCGACCTTTTGTTAGCGAACTTTCAGGGCACCTACAACCTCCCTGGAAAGGAGGACGACCTGCACTGGATAAGACAGAACGATCATGAAACCCTACGCCAATTCATCAGGCGCTTCAGTCTGGTTCAAAATTCTATTCCGGAAGTTTCTGACTCATCTGTGATCAAGGCTTTCAAGCAGGGAGTATGCAGCAGAAGAATAACAGAGAACATTGCTTTACATCCTCCCGCCACCGTCGTCGAACTCTTCGAGATGGCTGTGATGCTAATGCTGTGATCGACGACACAGCGACCATGGCTTGCATTTTTTCGCCCTTCGTCTATCGTTCTATTTTTATTCTCTCCTATTTCATTCACACTGACTTGCTCACATCCATTGATCGGAACACTAAAGAAAAAGAGACAAACTTATCGCAAGACGCAACAATAAACTCCGGGCAGCTTTATTGAATCCTCAAGAATTGGATCGATGCATTGTATGCCAGATGAAATGCCACATACATATATATCCATGCATCAGATGCGTGGCATTTATACGGCCGTATCATTCAACGGCGTTTCGGGCTGGCAGCAGCATCTGCTTATGGCGGTGCAGTGGGCTCCTTCAACATAGCCGCACATTTGACTGCACCGGGGCAGACTGCAGTTAGGAAGAGTCTTGTCCTTGCATTTAGCTGCATATGCACGAAAACACGTCAGTTAATTCGCCACATTATGTTTCAACATTACCAAATGCGCACACAGGAGTGCTAGCTATATACCAATATCCATGGGGTTCAAGACTGCAAAATGCATGTAAAATTAACACGCATGGTACGTGTAGCTGATGATTGAGATATGAATGAACGTAACATAACCTTCTGCAACAGATGACGAGAGAACAGCAGCCATGATCATGAGAGCCGCCAAGCACAGGGCACCCGTGTTCTTCTTTAAAATTGCCATGAGGAGAAGCTAGTCCTTTTCCTTTCTTTCAGTTGCTCCTTCTGATCTGCTGCTCTGTTGCATTCTTCACTCTTGACGGTGTTTATATAGAGGCACATACAGGCCTGGGAGTATCAAATTAATGTTCCCTTTTATTTTCTCGGTCCTACTTCAATGTTAAGGAACGCATTAACTGGTAAATTAATACGATTGTTATCTTGTGTATGGAACTGTTGCTGGCAAATATTTGATTCAACCATTAATGCTGACCAAATTAATACGATTGTTATCTTGTGTATGGATAACTGTTGCTGGCAAAGATTTGATTCAAGCATTAATGCTGACCACCTCGAGGCTCATGTAGAAATACCATATATACCTATTATTCAAGGGCGTAATTGTAATTGTCCACATGACGATAACAAAACACAAGAGCAATATTTTCAACCCTAATTGAAAAAGTCTATAATACCCTAACGAAAAAATTATAAATACAAAAAGTCTATTATACGCTTAACAAATCAATGGTCAGATTTGTTTTATACTACCACCATATATTACCAAATTTTTGGTGCAAATAGCGCGTTTGCGATGTTTTATTACAGAAGTAGCGGCCGTCGCAATGAAATAGCAAATCTGAAGCCTCGTCCGCACGGTTACTAGCCGAACGCGATGTCCACGCGACACGTCACCTCGTCCGACTGGACGCCCCTCCATGTCCCTCGTCTGGCCGATCACGGGCTGGACGCTGCTCCACATGGCTAATTAGTGCAGAAATTTAGCAACACGCTAATTAATTAATTAGCAACGCACTAATTAGCCTAGAAATTTAGCCGCGTCCAGCCCGTGGCTGTCCGGACGCGCTACTACCCCCGACACGCCCATCCCCTCAACCCTCTAATCCGTCACTTTCATCGCGTCTTTGTCAATATGCATGTGCATGCATGCAAGATATTGGCGCGAGGAATCGATTTAATCGCAGACCTTCTCTGTCTATTTAATCGCATAAGAGTGTGATTTCACTTCACTCTCTCCGCTACTCTCTCGTTTTTGGTTTCTTTTCCTGCTATTTATTATTATTTGCCGTCGTCATTTCAGCAGGTATGTCTCTCCTCGTACATTATTTATCTTTTAATTTTGTGGTTAGCAAATTATTCGTAGCAAAATTAATCTTACTTAATTTATTAGTTGTAATTTTTAGGCGTAGCTAATTAGTTACCAATTAATTAATTAGAAGTAAGTACATTGTTTAACTTGATTCATTAGTCTGAAATAGTTAGTCGGAATTAAGTATTGATAAATTAGCAGTCATTAATTAGTTGTTAATACTTTAGTTGTAATTTTTAGGATGTGATTAATTTGCTTTCATCAATTAGTGGTAATTAATTTAGACTAATAAATTAGCATTTAGCTAAATCATAACTACTTGCACTAGTAAAAATTAATACAAGTAGTGTTGTGATTCATGACTTGTTTCTCCATGAAATGACAAACTTGAAGTAACCCTCTAAACAATGAAGTTTTGACTTTGACATAAAATTGACCTTAATTGCAGAGCAACATGTTTTGACTTTGACATAAAATTGACCTTAATTGCGGAGCTTAGACTTGAAGCATTAATTTACCACAATGCATCTAGGTTGTGAGTTGTGATATGAGATTCCATGTGATTGTGATTGCTGTTGGGGCTTTTCACTGAATGGTTTGGATTATGATTTTTCCTTACAGTGAACTGTTGTATACAACAATGACTTCGTTGTGTTGGTGATATACCTTAGAGGCAATCATAGAGACGATTGTATCACATCTATATTTATGAGTCCACATCATCGCTTCCTTGACCATGCTTGCATGCATGCAAGAGATTAGCCTTAGTTAGCCCTAATAATTTATTTTTTCACTAATAGTCTGTCTCTTCCATATCTTGCAAGTCATGCATCTACGAGAGCTTCTAGAACACTTCTGCGATGACAATCACTGGTGCAAGTCGTGGATCGATGGGGACAAGGATGGCCCTCCCCCCTGGCGCTTCAGGCCAGGAGGGAATGCTGGGAGCTGGACGCTCACTACGTCCCCATCCTCTGGGACACGGGCTTGTTGCCCTTCGCGAGGCTGGTCTCTGTTGGACGCTAGTTCACCCTAGACGATAGCTGTTGTCAACTTTCGACGGGTCAAGATGACGGTCACTCTGCAAGACGTCTCATTCCTGACTGGTCTCTCGATCCAGGGTGAGCCACTTGTTCCATGTTGTCCATTGGCGGACTGGAAGGCCAAGCTAGGGAACAGGTTCAGCATACCTGTGTTGGACAGTGCTCATGGCATTCCTCGAACTTGGCTAAGGCTTTTCAGATGTGCCCAGAGGATCGATGCACTTGATGACGTTGTTCAGACGCACCTCGTCTCTTACCTTCTATATCTTTATGGTTCGGTCAAGTTTCCCACATCACAGGGCGATTGGGTGTACCCCAGCTTCATCCGCATCACTGAGTCTTTGGCTAACGCGGAGGCTAGGGCGACGCCTCAGTACAGCTGGGGATCAGCCGTCCTCTGCGCCACATACAGAGAGTTGTGTGATGCTTCGAGGCGCAACGCCGATGTCAAACCCAGCCTTGCCTATTGCTACGTGCTCCTGTAGTTGTGGAGTTGGAGGCACTCCCTTGTTGGGCAGCCATCCTTCCATAGAGCAGTACATCCGTACCCCGTGTTGCAGGACCCGATAGACGGGCCCACCATGGTCTCTCGGTGGACTGATGTTGTCCTACGCTGGGCGAAGGACAGACCGGTGAGGTGCTACTCATTATTCCACAACGGGTTCGAGTCATTGCATGACAACGATATCATCTAGGCTCCATGGACCCCAGACTTCGTGGCCTCGGTAGCACTACACAGGCTATCCTTACAATGCACGTAGGACACCGGACTTTGGGCGATGACATGACACCTAGTGTTTACACATATGGTGGATCCTTACGCGCCGTAGCGTGTAATGCGGCAGTTCGATTTGTACCAGATCGTGCACCCCCGAATGATAGGATGCTGCAGTGAGTCGTCCACTTGTGAGTCCAACTCCCGTCTGAGTAATGTTTACACTTCATACCTATATCCTCTGTTCTAACATCAATTCTTTTGGAATGCAGGAAATTGAGGTCGGGCCGACATGCTGAGGACTGGTGACCATTCCAGCATGAGTGGATTACAGCTTGGATGGAGACGACGCATGTCGAGGTCTTGCTGGAGCAGCGACCGTATGATGTACGGACATTTCGTGAGTACATGCAGTGGTACGTACCACGATCACGCACCAGACTCACCCATACTCTGCCAGAGCATCCAGAGCATGTGACGCACTAGGAGAGCCTCGGCCACTTGTACAATCGATACAATGCTTCGCGGTGTGACGACACCGTGAGACACTTACAACCTCCCGTTATTTAATTGATGATATTTGTAATCTTCGTCACTGAACCTGTTTTATCTCTCACTTCAGTTGGAGTGGGTGTAGCGCATCGCAAGTGCATCGGAGACTACCATCCGCAACCCACACACAATACCGAGGCTGCTGGGTGCTTTGAGGTACATCTTCGTGGAGTCGAAGAACATAATAAAGAGCATGAGCTGCGGTCGTTTGACGGACGACGTCCTGCGCACCGGGTAGCAAGTGGGGGGACCGTGCTCACCTGCCAGTCATCAAGACCCAGCGAGACCAACCGATGTCGTAGCACTCCATGTCGGTCATCCGCAGACCAGATCGGTGGGGAGGTAAGTTAAGTACAAATCTATATTCTGTTTTTTGATTATGCCTTACGTTTCGCTAACATCATTTTGTTCTCCCATCGTAGGTCCGTCGAGATGAAACACTTCTACCATTTGCACCCCGTACACAGACTAGCGCTCCCCCTCGGTCATTTGTACTACACATCTGGGAGGTACGAGATTCTCAGTTTACGTCCATGCTATTTATTTTGACTAACATCATTCCATTTTGCAGCCTTCGGTTGACCTTGGGAGTGACAGCCATCCGTCCAGTGATGAGGATACTAGACTCCCAACTCCGACAAGGTAGCAGTACATGGGGTTTGGAGCGTACGCGGGGTTTGGACTATCCGTAGGGTTTGGAGCATATGCAGGGGCAGTTTGGGAGTGGATTTATTCGGTCCCTCGTTCATGACTTCATTGTAGGTGGCCCCCAGTTCTGCATGTCTCAGTAGGACGACATCGACGCTTACCAGACTCAGCTTCCTCTGACTTAGCTTGCTGGTGCACCTCAGCCCACTCAACATATACAACAGTCTTCGTATCCCCCTCCGATCCGACAGGCACTGTACGGACTGGCTGACGTATCCCACGGGACATGTTCAACACAAAACAAAGACGCAGACGTAGATGCAGAGGCAACGAGCAGTGGCTCAGACGAGTGAGCCATATTGTATCCTGTGTACCCCGATCAAACAGGACGATCTTTGTTAATTTATCTGTTTAATGTGGATGATATTCTTTAACACTTTATTGCACCACATGCTAGATTATATATTAATTAATTTGTCTCTATCTATCTTTACTCTTTGTCATGAGCTGGAGAAGGAGGCTACATGACTATTTAATTTGCGGTTGCAAACTATGCAATTTAATTTGCGGTTGCTAACTATTTAATGTAATTTGTGATTGCTAACTATTTAATTTGTTAGCTATTTAATTTGCTAACATCTCACGCGGCTAATCCAGATCAATTTGTATAGCATTGTGTTTTCATGTCTATTTGCATAACTTACAACATATTCTATTCTATGACCCACTGAATCAGTTAAGACAGAGCCACAAGAACCAACAAAAAATACTTCATCACCAAACTCTCAAGTGCTTACTCCTCGCCAAATGCGCTAATTAATTTGCATTCGGTCGGCCACGGGCCGAACGCGGTTTACAGTTGCTAATCATTTAATATTGCGTCGTCCGGCTGGTGAGGGGATGGTGGAGGCGACGTGGAGGGGGTGGAGGGGCGTTCAATTCGGCCCGTGACCGGCCGGACGAGGCGATGTGGAGGGGCGTCCGGCCCGTGACCGGCCCGACAAGGTGACCTGTTGCGTGGACGGGTGGAGGGGCGTCCGGCCGATGACCGTGGGAACGAGTCTTCAGAATTGCTATTTAGTTACAACGGGTGCTACTTCTGTAATAAAACATCGCAAACGGACGATTTGCGCCAAAGATTCTATATTACTAGTAGAATATACTGTAGAATTTCTCTTAGAAAACATCTTTCGTTGAAAATTGTTCAATGACTAAAGACAACTTGTTGTTGGATGACTTGGGTCAACCTCATCGTGGAAGAAATTTCTCTGCCTATGGCATATTGGAAAGGAAGGATAAAGTGGTAAACGAGTACACTGTACAGACACAAAGTGACTTGCCCTTTCCTCGCGATTGTTGAGAGTGGCCACTGCCGAGTACTAGAACGTATTCCAAACGGGTGCATGCTAGAGAAACCAGGGCCCACGGTAGAAGCTACTCCAGCAACTGTCAGTACAGTAGTACTGTAGTCTCAGTAAACACTGAGAGTCGGGTGCAGAGATTGAACAAACACCTGCTGTGCTTGAGGCTAGGTGAGAAAATGTTAAGCATCAAACCAGCACCCCTGAATCCATCATTGATGCCCTTATATATATAGCAAGGGCAGCAAGCTAGGTGTTGGGATTAGGGATTAACATTGTCTACAACTCCAGACGCTGCAAAAGACTTGCTGGTTTCATGATCTGAGTCCACAAATTTACACAGACGATCTTAGGAAAAACAGCATCCACTTGACATGGCCCATCCATACATTCCGGTCATGCTAATGGTCATCAGCTTTTCTAGTCCTGCTTCGAGCTCCTTCAGTTCGTCCCTTTCCTGGCGTTCAAGGTTCCATCTTGTATGGACGCATTTTCTCTGACCCCAGCCCACAGTAGCCGTACGCTACTCCAGTAACTGTCAGCACTCAGCAGTACACTCGGAATTTCACGGATTGTGTTCTTACCGTGCTCCACATAATGGAACGGAGGACAACTTTCAGGGTACGTTTGGTTTGTGATGCAGGTAGCTAGTAAGATCAAAATTTTGGCAATGGTAAAATATAGACAAAAAATAATATTTATAGATCGTAATTATATCAATTTATAGACAACACCGAAATTAGCATACAAATTTATGTGTTTAAATTGCAACTATGCTAAACATTGCCACCATCCTTGACCGAGGGGCGAGGGCTACTCTGCTGTTCCCAAACAAAGCAAATTCAGATGCTACTGCAGTTGAGTTTTTAGCCAGAGCTATATATGCCCCTGAGGCCTGAGCAGCTTACGTACGTATATACACACGGGTTATCCATCGAGACGACCCATCTGATCTGACTAAAACACCAGTCCACACGAGAGTCGAGCGACACGGCCAGTCCGTACGTTCCGGTCATGCTAATGGCCATCAGCTTTGCCCACCGGCTCGGCCAGCCGCCCCCGGTTTCGCTCGCGCCCATGCCCTACGTCGCCAGCCCGCGCCCATGCCCTGCCACCTCCCCTCGTCACCTCCACAACAAACTCCGGTGGTTTCTCGCAGTTTCTTTCGAACCCCTCGCCCATATAACGGAGCACCGAGTGCATCGCCTCTCCCTCTCCATTTTCCTTCGTCTCCCTTCTCCATTCCTCCCTTCTCGAGCTCCATTCAAGCTCAGAGACGAACGTCAGCGCCGGCCATGGCCGCTGCCGCTCGCCAATCCTCCCGGACGCATAGATGGACTCCAACCCATTTCTTCATGTCCCTTTATACCTCCTCGACATCCTCTTTCCATCTCTCACCTTCTTCTTCTCTCTATGCAGTCGAAGCTCCGGGAACGGGAGCTTCTTCTTCGTGCCCGGCAACATTCGGTACGCTGCCACGGCTTCCACTCGCCGTTCCGCCCAATTCGGTGAGCTCCTTCACTAATGGACTGCGTCACCTCGTGTTCTAGACCCCAAAGGTCATTTCCCCTCACCCAATTTGGTTCCTCATGCTTAGGAGCACCGCGCCGCCATCGTCTTCCTTGCGCACGGCTAAAACTGCTTCCACCGCCTCTATTTATTGTTGGGTGAGCCTCGTGCCAATTCTTCTCACATAGAGCATCTCCACACCGTTCTCTAGCTTCCCCACCACTCACCTTGCTCTCTCTCCCCGTAGCGCCGCCACCATGACAACGTCACTGCGCCGCCTCGGGTTCCCGTCGTCGGACCACCTCGGCACATCCCCACCTTCACCGACCGCTTCAGTGAGATCCATGTGACTCCCTCAAACTCATGTCCCAGTGAGATCCATGTGACTCCCTCAAACTCATGTCCCACTGCCAACCCTGTTTCGCCCCCATGACCGACCACCGTGTGCCTTCGCTGTGCCGCCATAGTGCCACCGGAGCTGCGACGCCACATCCCTTAGCTTCCTTAGCCTGCCAGCAACCAGGGCCGTTCCTAGCATTTTGGAGGCCCCGGGGCGAGACAAAATGGGAGGCCCTTTAGTCTAATATAAACATATAATGCTACTTTTTATATTAACGACAAAGCTATTCAATACATTAAAAAGATACAAACTACTTATAGAAAGCAATTTCTTCTGACATTTCTAGATGCAAAGTCATTGACAATAGTATCCACGTCAATGTGATCTAACATATCCTTTTCAATGCATAAAGTGGCCAGACCATTCAACCTTTCTTGTGACATTGATGACCTCAAATAGTTTTTCAATAACTTCAACTTTGAAAAGCTTCTTTCACTGATGCTACGATCACAGTGTGATAAATAAGATTCGATAAGCAATTGAAACATTTGGATAACAATCTATATCTCTAACAAACTCAAAATCTCAATAGCGACATTGTCACATCCGCAAAGTCATTTGTAGCACTCTTAATTCGAGAAAAGATCATCTAATTCAACATCGATGAATCATTTTGAGAAAAACTTCTTTAAATTTAGTGCAACATTTTCTTAGCTCGATATCATCCAATGACTTCATGTTTTTTGAGCTAAGTAAAAACCCAAAAATACCTTTAAACACTTTAAGTTCCTCAAATCTATTTTTCATTGAAGCAATTGCTACATCCACCATGACTAAAAAGTAATTAGCTTCAAAAGCCTTCTCAGCTGATAGAATTACTTCATTGTGATCACTTTCATCAAATTGCTTTTTCCTAAGAACACGTCGTTTTACTGGAAATGATGGTTCTATATTCATATCAGATGCAAGGACTTTGGCAATATCCAAACTAGATGTGAATCCTTCATTTCTGTACTTATCAAAATATTCCATTATACCTTCAATTTGTTGCAAGGCAGAGTTGATGCACATGGATGGAGATTGTAACTTCTTACTCACCATATTAACAGCAAATAGAATGTCATGCCAAATAACCATACCAAGTAAAAACTCAAAACTTCCAAGCACATCAAATAAATTTTTCGCGTCACTCTTTGACTTGGGGTCGTCACAAGATTTACATAACTCCGACAAAGCTAATCTTAGTTGAGGAGCTTGATATCTAATAGCTTTAACACTTTTGATTCGACTCTCCCAACGAGTATTAGACAATGGTTTCACAGTTAAACTTGGGATATGTTCAAGCAAAACCTTCCATCTTTTAGGAGAACTTGAAAATAATGCATATATGCGTTGCACAATTCCAAAAAATGAAAAAGCTTTACCACAAGAATTTGCCATATCACAAAGAGTAAGATTAAGACTATGACAAGCACATGGCATATACAAAGCTCTTGGATTCATATCAAGTAACCGCTTTTGTACCCCCTGGCGTTTCCCTTTCATATTAGAACCATTGTCATAACCTTGGCCCCTGTACATCATCAATATTAAGACCAAAAGACTCCATAGCATTAAGCAATTCATTAAAAGCCCCAAACCGGATGTGTCATCCACTATCAAGAACTCCAAAGAACTCTTCTACTTTAATTTTGTTATTTGACATATTAACACATCGAATAATTAAAGTCATTTGTTCTTGATGGCTCACATCTGGAGTACAATCAAGGATTACCGAGAAATATTTGGCCTCTTTAACAATTTTTATGATAGAACTTTTAACACTACATGACAAAAGAGAAATCAACTCATTTTGAATTTTAGGACTAAGATAATGGTGATGGATTTCATTATTTTCAATGCGTCTAAGATGATCTTGCATTACCAAGTCAAATTCTGCAACCATTTCAACACATCCTAAGAAATTACCATTGGTGTCTTGGTAAAGTTTCTCACTGGATCCTCGAAAAGCCAAATTACGTTTACTAAGATATTTCACAATGGCAACTATTCTTACCAACACATGTCTCATGCGCTCTTTCTCCTTTGTGATTTCTTGTTGTAAATCTTTGTCAATTGTTTGGTTTTTGTTCAACCTAATTCTTAATTCATTCCAAGTGTTCATGCTAGTGATATGCACAACACTATTTTCATGTTCTTTGAGCCTCTCACTAAGATGTTTCCAATCTCTATATCCATTAGATGCTAATGAACTCTTGTTGTCACTAGATTTGAAAAGCTTACAGCAAAAGCAATACACCTTGTCAATGTGCTTAGAATAGACCAACCATTTTCTCATGTACCTCTCCATTGCTCAATTTTTAGAATAATAATCATATGAAAAATGCCTAAAGGTATTATCCAATGGGAATACAAGATTTTCTTCTCTTATAGGCCCCTTTTCCACTAAAATATCCCTTGCTTTATTATCAAGATTATCCCAGTTTCTTGGATCATAAATATCCATAGTAAAAACTGGTTGTTCATCAACACTTCGAGTTTCTGTATTAGGTGAACTAGCTAGGTTTTCATGCCCACTCAAATTATTATCATCCTCATTGGTATCATTATTCCCATCTAAATCATCATTAGGTTGTTGTTCAATACTAACTATGGCCAATTCCTCGCAATTCCTAGAAGGGCTTGTATTAATCCTAAAAAATTTGTCAATAGCTCCTTTCTGCGATTCTATCAACTCATCTACTTGTTTTCTTTTTTTCCTTTTTTCACTTCCAGATAAATACTTTCTAGACGACATCTTAGTATCTTACCAGTTACTATACAACAGTATAAAACTTGGTTTAGATAAGGAATAAAAGCACCTGCATTTTGATAATTGGATAGATACTGAAATAATGCCAAGAATAATCCAGGGAACACTCCAACCGTGCTATATGTGAAAAATGTCCTGTCAGTCCTGAAAATAGATAAGTGCATTAGTGCATGATGCCATGATCTTTAGAAAATGAGTGCAAAACCATAACTTAAAGACTCGAATCAACTAAATAAAATCATACCACGAACTGACAAGAATTTGCAATTCCAATCCTCTTCTCTTTAGGCTTTAGCCCTCTCCCTCTGGTCCCTTTCTCAGACCTAATGGAAATCTTTATAACCAAAAGAAACTGAAGTTACAACTTACAACTTACAAACTGTTGAAGTGTAGATGTTGGTTGGGGCCTGTGACTCCCGGTATTTAACAGTGATTGAATCAAGGATGGAGAAAACAAGAAAACGCACCATGTATGCAACGGCTATATGAGTTGATTTTGAGTAGATCCGTTGCAAATTGAAGGGATTGACGGCGAATTTGTTGGAAATCCATGAGATTGGGTTCTCCTCCTCCATTAATGGCAGTGATTTGGGGAAGAGGAGAAGAGGGGAATGGAGACCGTGAGGCGTGAGGGAGCGGCGGCTGCAGAAGGATAGAGGCATCGAGCAGAACAACAATCAACGTCTGCTAGTCTGCTGGCTTCAGTAGTTGGCTGGTGTGCAGTTGTGTGGGCTTTAGTTACTGATTTAATGAATTAGGCCCATGTTGTGGGCTCCTGGCTCAATGGCTCATCTTGACATCTAGCTAGCAGACTATGAGTCTATGAGACTAGTAGTTAACTAGTTATATACAGCCATGAGCGATGAGCCATGCAGAGCAATAGTCAACAGTGCATATACTGATATTAGTGATATACATATACGTATATGTATGCAGGATTGGCGGCCCCTAGCTCTGGTGGGCCCTGGGCAGTCGCCCCGGCCCGCCCTCCATTAGGAACGGCCCTGCCAGCAACCCATCTTGGGGTTAACTCTGCCTCACCGCTGCTCCCTCGCTGGCGACGAGTTTTGCCCCCAAGCTGCCCGTAACCTCCTCTGTTCTACCTCCTCTCTGTTGCTCTGTGTGTGTTTCTCTCTGTTACTGACAGTGGGACCCACCTGTAAGTAGATCAACAAATGCTAGTAGACCTGGTGACTGACAGTAGGGACACACAAGATTAATTATCCAAATGGAATACTCAATTAGTAAGAAGTTTAGTTAAACAATACTGCAAATAAGAAAAATTCTTCTCAATGTACAGAATGTCTCAACAGTTAGGAAATTTGAGGATAAATTGGAAATAACAGTAAGCTAATGACATTTCAAATGCAAGTAATTAGAAATTATGTTGAATTAGTTAGTCATTAGAAGTTGATCTAAAAAGAGCAAACTAATCTAAGAAACAAGTAATGAGAATGGTTATTCAAAATAGACAGTGAACCTCTACAAGACAATTGAATAGTTAACAAATTTGTTAGTAAGCTAAATCATCAAGTGAACCTTAGGCCATAGTTATGATAATGTCGATAGGTTATGAGAAGGCTAATCAAATGGGTAAAATGATTTGATATTAATAATCATCAGTATGCACTTTGAATAAATTCATAGAACAATACTCCAAACTGAGGATAAAGTAAAACTGCCAATTTTGTTAGTGTCCTGTTAATGGCAATAATTTTTGCATACAAACTCCGAATGAGATGAATCTTTTTCTAAATTCATCTAAATCATGCTCTACCTGAATATGCAAAAATATTTGGATTTGTTTCTGTTGAAATTATTTTATTATATTTAATTTACTTTTGGCTTTTTTGACTAGATGTCGATTATTCGGATGATTTTTACGACGATATTCCATCTTTATATTCAGAGCAACCAGAGCAAGGAAAGCACCCTCTTTGACCATGTTGATCTTACTATTTTAATTATTGTACTTCTTTTGCAAAATCTATTATCCATGCATGTACGTTTGATATAAAAATTTCTATGTTTGGGATGACGGTAGTTATAAATCCTATTCGATGCATGACCTCCTTGAAATATTGATACCCATACTAATGTAACCATTAGTTTATGGTTTAGACAAGAAATAATGTCAACTTGGTTTTTTTCAAATAATCTGGCATAATTGCTTAGTCGGGCCATAGTCTCTCTAAAAAAATGTATAAAGGATGACATGATAAAAATGAATTTGGGAGTTTTGAAAAGAAAGTAGAGAGAGATGTACCTATGTTATTTTGTATAAAAATAAAAGTGAACAACCTAGTTTTCGATAGGGGAGATTATCGCTCGGGTCAATTAAAGACCAAACGCCAGTAACTCCAATCCGAGCCTAAGCATACAAAATACAACCACATGTCGGTATGGGATAATATTAGTTAATTAAGTCATTGAAAACTAACCTTGCACGTTGATAGGCTGTAGTAGTGCGAGCATGTGTGATTGCTCGAAGAGGCTCCCTTCACCACGGTGTTGGGTATAAAGCTTGCTGACACAACGGTGAATGCCTCACTTAACCTGGGGGGTTACCCAGGTGAAGTGAGGGCGATCATTCACTAGGCTAGTGCAAGGATAGTACTAGATGATGTAAAGGCTTCGACACGTGCTCTAGACTGTTTATCGAAGGTAGTGAGCAGTGGTATCGACGGATGCCAAATAAACTAGAGAATTCGTGTGTTGTAGGTAAAGTTATACACCTTTACATAGTATAAATATATTTAAATAGCCGTGCTTGCGGTCATGAGCATGAGTGCAGACTTAATGGGTATAGTCTTGATTTTCGTAAAAACAATTTCGTTGAAAAATATGGAAAATGTTGTGTTGGTTTATATTTTAGTTGAGTGCCATGTATATGGCTAAAAATGAGATGCTACTCGTAGCCGAGGGGGGTTGCGAGTTGTTATTTATTCAGTTACTTACTTGTTGTCCTTTACTTATTTAACTGCTATTTAAACTTCCGTTGTAAAATACTACATATTGATATTGCAAACAAAACTTACTTAATGCTAAAAATAACTTGTAGCATAGAACCTTACCGCTTGTAAGCCTTGCATTTATACAAATTTTGCGATACACTACAAGTCTTGCTGAGTACACAATGTACTCAATCTTGTTTAAATTGTTGTTCAGAGTTAGAGGGCGATTCCACGCCGGACGACGACTTCTTTACACTCAGAACTGGTGGGTTCGGTGATGAGTCTTTTTAGGACTTGTCTCTAGCTAGTTAGTTGCATGAGGGTTTATATGAGTATGCCGCTGGAATTTTGGACTTATTACCTATTTTGCTGACGCTGTTACTTTGCTACTTCAGTCACTTAAGCTTTTATTTGGCCGGTCGGCCCTTGGGATGTAAATAATGTAATCATTTAAGTTATGTATCACATTTAGCTTTATTCTGTATGTATGAATGTATGGATGTGATTATCAATGTTGTGGATGTGTGTACTAGCCACTGATCATAGGACTAGTACGATACACACACAAGGGTTTCGGGTATTCAAAGCCTGGGGTCCAACAGCAATACCCTTCCACATTTTGAACCAAAGGACTTTCCTATGGCTACTCTTCAAATACCGCATGATTCGATATACAATATCTATGCGTCCTGTTCTAGGATCATGCATGTATCGACTAACTACACTCACTGCATATGAAATATCAGGTTTTGTATGATAGAAATAGATGAGATGCCCAATAAGCATTTGATAAGTTTTCTTGTCAACTGGATCTCCCGACACATCATAAAACTTATGATTCCTATCAATAGGTGAAGCAATAGAGCGACACCCAAGCATACATGTTTCTGTCAGCCGATCAAGGACATACTTCCTCTGAGAGAGACTATACCATTCGAAGAACAGACAATCTCAATCATAAGAAAATATCAAAGAGGTTAAAGATCTTTAACCTCAAATGCCTCTCCCAGATTTTTCACCTCATACCTCATACGACTTTGTAACATTTATTCTATTTGTGCAAAAAGAAATTACTAAATAATTTCAGATATATTTTTTTCACAAGGGCCATCCGGGCCCCTATAGCGTGGACAAGGGTGGTTTGGGCCCTTGGTGTGCGGACGAGAGGGTGGTCTGGCCCCCTGGTGCGCGGACGAGAGGGTTCGGGCCCCTAGCGTGTAGACAAGGACACATGTCGTCTGTCAGCGAATCCGTGGTGCTATTTTTAGCTTTGATCTCCGATTAGGACTAGATTTGCTATTTTAAGCGCAAATAGTGTCATTTTTTGCTTTGAACTGTTAGTTTGTATTGAACTTTGCTTTCCTTTGGTATCTATCCTATCCTTTCCTGTAAGACTTTTGCTTTGGTTCATAAAGCTGGGGAGAATGACTTTTGTCTAAAAATTCAGCGGAAGATTCCGCTGCATGTTTTCATTCGTGAATTATAAACATCAGCTGGTAAATGTTTTGTACCCCACTGAATAACATAACTCCATGGATACCGTGATCTGTTGATGCAGTATGTACGTACTCTAAAATGTTTACTACCCTTTTTCCCTCTCATTTTGCCATGGCTTTCGAACTTTTCTTTTTCTCCTATTTTATTTTATTTATAACTGATCACATCCATCCATTGCGATACAAAAGAAAGACAAACTTAACGCAAGACACAAGAGCACATGTACATATCTCTCGTTCAAGGGCAACTTGATTATCCGTCAGCGAGTTCATTGTACTATTTTTAGCTTTGATTTCCAAAGGGGGCTAGATTTGCTATTTCAAGTGCAAACAATGTCATTTTTAGCTTTGAACTGTTAGTTTGTATTGAACTTTGCTTTGCTTTGGTTTCTATCCTATCCTTTCCTGTAAGACTTTTGCTTTGGTTCATAAAGCCCATGGATACCGTGAGCTGTTGATGCAGTATGGTGTACGTACTCTATAATGTTAACTACCCTTTTTTCTCTCATTTTGCCATGGCTTTCGAACTTTTCTTTTTCTCCTATTTTATTTTATTTTATTTTATTTTTAACTGATCCCATCTATCCAATGCGATACAAGACACAAGAGCACATGTACATATCTCTCGTTCAAGGGCAACTTGATTATTCGTTAATTTATAACGGTAATTTGAGTATCCTTATCATTTCAAGTTTTCTACATCGATCGTATGTTGGGGCAGCAGCAGCTGAACCTATCGCTGCAATAGGCTCTTTCCCAGTCTGTATAATGGGCTTTCGTTCGGCAGGTTTCCAGGCACCCCTTCGCTTCGCATTCTTCGGTAAGCTCGAAGCACACTGCAGGCAATGCATGTGCACAATTAAAAACCGATGCATGCACTAGTCAAGAGTACTACGACTAATATCCATTGAGTTCAACATATATGTTGCAAAAAAAATGGATTACTTGGTACTCCAACTCCAGGATGAGCATAATCATCAGTAGAAGCTATTGCGTCACATGACGAGAGAAGAGTAGCCATGATCATAAGAGCCGCCAAGCAGAGGGCCATCGTGTTCTTCTTGAAAACGATTGCCATGATGATGTGCTATTGTTTCCCTCGAATTCTTTTTCTTCTTCTTTCCCTCAACTTGTTCTTCTTAGTTGATGTGCTATTTGTGAATTCCCCTCTCTCGCCGGTGTTTATATAGAAGCACATGCAAGGTATTGGAGTATCAGATTAATATTTCCTTTAATTTTCTCAATCCTACCTTAATGTTTGGATACACTCTATATATGCACCCATTAATTGCGGTAAATTAATCCAATCTTTTTTTGACTGTATCTTGTGTATGGACTACTATTGCGGGCTAAGATTAGACAATAGATAATTGAGGTAAATCAATGCAATGTTATGATTGACTCTATATAGTATCTTTTGTATGGCTAATTACTGCTCGCAAAACTTCTACTCAAACATTGATACACTAATAGTATCGAGCATAGAAGAACTTGGGGTTGATATGCTTTGTGAGAGGATTCTTCACATAACTCATTTGTACTTGTGCAACACAAGCTGCATTTATCTTTATAGATAATAGTGGGGGTTAGTGCGGCATTCAATCCACATGACTGCTGGATGTGGTGAATCATCTGCCGAAGCCAAACACATTCTCGTGAGGCCTCGTGTAGTGCTATTGTTTCCGAGTGGTTCGTCGAAATCGGTACAAGACTCTGCTTAGACGATTTTTATGGAATTACGGTTCCACCACATAGGAATATATAGCATGTTTGCTATTTGGCTGTATGCGGGTCCTACAAGTACCCGTTATCTGCATTGCCATTCATAGTTAAGTCTTTGTTCTTCCTGTAGAACAGACCAAGTTCTTTGCTTCCTTAGAGGTATCGGAAGATGTCATTTATTCCCTGCCAATGCCTTTGGTAGGTTCTGCACTATACCTTGTTAGTAGGATCACGACAAATACAATGTCCGTTCTAGTACAGTTTGCTAAATACATTAGTGCTTCTATTGCACTTCAGTGTGAGAATTTCGGTCCACAGGACTTCCTCCCCCTCTTCTTTAGGTCTTTACAGGTCTTTATCTTGCTGCAAAGATCTCCCGGCCATTGGCATTTTCAAAGGGTATGTCTTTGCAAAGTCGAACCTTTCTAACACCTTCTGAGTGTAGGTTGACTGATGTACTAATGTTCCTCCAAGGACATGCTCAAGCTCCAAGACTAGGCAATATTTGGTTTTACCCAAATCTTTCATTTCGAACTCCAACTCTAGGTAAGAGCTTGCTTTCCTAATATCCTTCAGGTTCGATGATATTCAGATCATCTTCATACACTGCGATTATACAAAATCCATTCTGGGATTGTCGTATAAATACATAGAGATTATTCTCGTTGTTCGTGTAGCCTTTCTTGCATAGAAAGTCGCTTCAAGCGATTATACCACATTATGCCTGATTGTTTAAGTTCGTACAATGACTTTCTGAGTTTCACACTGTACATATTTCTATTTGCTCTGTTTTGGTTTGGAACAGGGATACATTCAGGTATCTTCATATAAATGTCCGAATCCAATATTTCATAAAGGTATGCTGATACCCCATCCATCAGTTTCACTTCTAACTTCAAGTTCACCGCCATTGAGATAAATATTTAAAAGGGAGTTCCGCCCATGACCGGGGAATATGTTTCTTCATAATCATCTTCTGGATGTTCAGCGAAACCTTATGCAACGAGTCTTGCTTCTTTTCATTTCTCTTTCGAACAAATACCCACTTATGCCCTACAGGGTGTACAAGGGGAGGCGTGCGGCTTACAGGCCCAAACACCTTTCTTTTATTCGGAGAGAATAATTCAGTTTCTATTGCCTTCTTCCAATCTGATCTTTTCTTTCATTTATCGAGCGATGCAGGCTCTGGATCAAGATTGATGATTGTGGCAAGTTTCTTTGCAAAATAAGTGTCGACATTGGCTGTTGTAATATTCAAAGGTTCTCCCAAGGTCACAAAGTTTATAGTCATTTCTTCAAGGGACGATTCTTTTAATGCTTCTACTTGCTCACCGCTGCTTCCAATTGCGGGGCAAGTCCCTTTAGTTTTTCATCCATCGATCAATCCTTTACAATGAATAGCACCCCCTATTTATAGGCTATGACCCTGCTAGGGTTTGGGATGAGGAGCCCACCTTGGGCCAGGTCTGCCGGCCTGGGCCCGGTTTCTTAACACTCCCCCTTGGGCACTCATCCTTCATGTCCATGTCTCGTTAAAACTCCATAAAAACCCAGTGGGCTCCTGTAGTCGGGCCTGACCCTGCAGTCGGGCCATTAGTGGGCGCCCCATCCCAAACCCTAGCAGGGTAGTAGCCTATAAATAGGGGGTGCTATTCATTGTAAAGGATTGATCGATGGATGAATGAATAAAGAGAAGCAAGAAGTCCCCTCTACATCTCTGTGTTCTATCTCTTATTCTGTTCTTGTGTTCATGCATTATTCTTACGATTCTACGCTTGTCTACGAGGTAATCGCTCGGACTGGACTCGCCAGCGACGGTTCCTCAACACGTTATCAGCACGATCGACTCTCCTCGCATCGAAAAGGTAACCGTCGATGAACGGCGCTCGTAGATTGAATCGTTTTTCTAGATTGCTTTCAATTCTGCAAATTTGGCTTTCTAGATTGGTTTTCTACGGTGCAAATCCGCTCTAATCTACCGCGAGCCGACTTGAAGTCGCCGGCCAAGCCGATCGGTGGATTGCATGAAAGAGTAGATGATGATTGTACCGTAGGTAGTATATGCAATCGCATGGAAGGCACCATGTGCACGGCACCGCCTCCAAGCGGCTGTCACTACCTCCACGATACGTTACCGGTCGATATAGTCCGCTATCACGCATCGCCACGGAGGCAATGATAGAGCCACACTACTAGCACGCAGCAAGCATGCACATGTCGGCATGAAGCCGCGCCACCAATGCAGTCCTGCACTACATTACATGATATTGCATTGCATCGCATCTGCATGTATGAACAGTAACACACAAAAAAACGGCCGCCGGCCTGGAGCCGCCGCTGACCGCGCACGAGCGCTCCCCATATCACCAGCCTGTAGCCGGATGACCACCCCAGCACGGGCCTCCTCGGCCACCCCGCGCGGCACCACCTCTGGCCTTGAAGCGCCGCCGCTTGTCGCTGTGCGCCCGCGCCGCCTCCGGCATTGAAGCGCGTGCTGCGCGTGCTCGCTCGGTCATGCCCGGTCGCCACGCCGCCGCACGGCGACCACCTCCCCGCACCGGCTCTGTGCCCGCCTCGCCGCCAGCGGCGCCGGCGCCACCGCTCCGGCCTTGAAGCGCGCCGCCACGCACGGCCTCACCCGCTCGCCACGTTTGCTCGCGGTCGGCGACGCCGCGCGTCCGCCCGCGGTACGGCGCGCGCGCGCCAGCCCGCTTCGCCGATCGCTGGCTGAGCGGCGCGCCTCGCGCCGGCCCCGTTAGCGGTGCCACCTTGAAGTGGCGCCGGCCGAGCCGTCACCGCGACGGCTCGCCGCGCCACCCGCACCAGCGCCACCGCATGGCGCCACCCACGCCCGCGCCGCCGCACGGCACCTCCCCGCCTCCGAGCCTCACGATCGCTTGCAGCGTCGCCGGCAAGCTACGCCCGAACGCGCCACCCCATGCTCACTGGCCGCCTCCCATGGAAACCGCCGCACGGCCCCATGTTCCCGCCCGCCTCCGGCTCCTCGTAGCGCCGCCGTACGCGGGCGCACCCCTGTGACCAAACGCCTCCTCAAGGCGCCATGAAGCCACCGTCACGGGCGCCGCTTGAACCGGCCATCGCCGCCGCAAAAAAAGGAAACCGGGGTAGGGAAACCCTACCCCGCGAGCCATACTTGAATAGGCCGTTTGGGCCGGATTTTTGGCCAAGGGAAAAGGGACGGTTGGGCCGGCCGCATGGAACTTGAAACACGGCCCATCCGGAATTGGAATCCGAAAATTTGCGAAAACCCCCTTCTAATTCTAAATATCACGTGAACTTTTTCGCGAATAAGGATTTTTGCGAAAAACCCTCGGTATTACTGAAAATCACGCGCAAATTCTTCTCAGAACTGAATTTTTGCGTTTTAACCCCTGAAACTTGCAGTTTCACCGAAAAGTTACTTTTCCAGCAGAAAAGGGCCTCGGGAATCCAAATTTTGCATATTTTGAACTTTTGAAGCATGTTTAACTTTGTTATTGTTATTTCTATGCAATTTATTTATTTTATTTACTGTTTTGATTATTTGTGATTGTTTATATTGCTTTTAATCACTGAAAATAGTAGTAAATCATGTAAATGCATAGAAAAATACGGGATCACGAACCGGAAGTTCGAATAGCATTATGAGAATTTTGCAACCATCTTACGCAAATTACCAGCAGTAATTTTATGAATTTTGGCATGAATATGAAGATGACTGGCATCACGAATCAGGAATTCGAAGAACTGACCCAGCATGACCAGATTTTGTATAAAATTTGTATCAGTCTTCAATTCTGTGGTAATGTAATCACAGATGAGCAGAAGATGGAGAAGATTTTCTACCTTTCACCCGAATGCGGTGCAATCCGCGCGCAACTCTCGTCAAGACGGCTACATGCGGTATGTCGAATTAATTGACATCATGCAAGTTGCGGAAGCTCAAGGTGCTGTTCTAGGAAAGAACTTCATTTTGCAGCCACCTAGTAGCAATGTTGGCCATGAAGCCACTACTAGCAGCTACAAGGTGATGAAGCCTCTCACAAATGAGAGGAGTAAGAAGGGTAAAGTCGTGCGTCGCACATTATTGATGATTTCCAGTCTAAGAAAAAGGGCAAATGATAGCATGAGGCACACCTCGCTATTGCAGGCATAGAGGATTCACATCCATTAGTTGCACTTATGAATGTGGACAGCCCGATGCGACCCCATCATCCCTCCTTTGGACATCGCGGCCCCACACCGTAGTACCCAGCGGAGAAGATCGCGCATGGAGCCGATTTAGCGCAATTTCTGAATACTTCACCTATTAGATCCAGTGCACGCATTGCACTCGGATCTTTTATAGAAACTTGCAGTTTGGAATTGAAGCATAATTTTGAATTATTGAATAATGGTTGCAAGCTCTAGGAGAGCAAAGTATTAAATTCTTATTATGAGTCCTGCAAGACTTATTTTCCCGTCTTTATAAATAGCAAGTTACGTTCTGATACTGAAGTATTTTATTTATGTATTGATTGCTTTCTGCTACATATTAATAAAGTACATTATATTAGAACGCGTGTGGCGCCCTATGGAGGAAGTGTGCTTAGCATGTAGCAGCACAACAAATACCATCCTGAGAGAAAATGAATTTTTCCAATCGATCAGCAAGAATGCTGGTAGTCTTACGACAATCGCAAAGCAGCGATACTTGTATAATAGGCTCAGGAAGGACCATAATTATACTCCCAATGGGCACAACTTTGGTCATTGAAGAAGACTTGTTGTACCCAGAATCGAGTAGAACTCTCAAGGATATTTGCGCTAACAGTTTCCATGTAGAGACTGAAGAAGAGTATGGTACAGAATACCTACTCATTACAAAGTGTGAAGAAAGTGAAAAATAGCATTAGAATATCTTCCTTCATATGAAACTGGGCTATACTACACTAATTTTAAGGCACCTGCAGCCTATACTGCCTTGAAAATCGAATTTAGAAGCTCTGAACTTTTCTATCTCTGGCACGATAGATTATGCCGTCCAGGTCTTAGGATAATGAGAGATATAATTAACAATTCATAGGGACATAATATGAATATAAAGAATTTCCCGAATCAGGAAGATTTTGTGTGCCCTGCATGTGCCACCGGGAAATTAATTACTAGACCTTTCGCTCTGAAAGCGAAGGATGAAGTCCCTGCATTCCTGGACCGTATCCAGGGAGACATTTGCGGTCCTATACAGCCCCTGTAAGGGTCATTTAGGTATTTTATAGTGCTCATTGATGCTTCCTCGGAATGGTCGCACGTATGTTTATTGTCTATGAGAAACCATGCTTTTGCAAAGCTAAATCTCACAGATAATTAACAATTGAAAAAATAATTTCCCTGATCATCACGTGAAGTCCATCTGAATGGACAACGCCGGAGAATGTACTCCGAAGGCATCTGATGATTATTGTATAAAAATGGGAATTAAAGTTGAGCATTCTATACCGCACATCCGCACCCAGAATGGACTAGCAGAACCTTGAAGAATTGTAATTTACCAACTACATGTTGGGGACACGCAGTCCTGCTCGCAGTAGCTCTCATCATTTTTTGGACCGTTGGCCTATAACATCCATCCACCTATACAACTAGCGTAAGGGTCAGCACCGAAAACTTCTCATCTTCGCAGGTTTGGTTGCAAGGGTATATACCTATACCACCACCGCAGCGAACTACATTGGGTCTTCTCCGAAAGTCTGAGATATACGTTGGTTATGAGACATCATCCATAATCAAGTATTTGGACCATATGACTGGAGATTTGCATAATGCCCGATTCGCTGATAGTACAATAGATGAGGTTAGTTTCCCGTCATTAGGGGGAGGAAATCAACCCTTGATGATAATATCGGGAAATAATTGAAGTCTAGAAGACAATTGAAATCCAGAAGATAATTGAAATCTATGCATATAACCCGCGCACTAGTGAAGCAAATAGAGAAGTCCAGAAGATAATTGCAGTCCAGAAGATAATTGAATTGAAGTCTAGAAGACAATTGAAGTCCAGAAGATAATTGATTCGCAAGTATTAGCGAATCAACTGCCAGACTACTTTAGTGATTTGAAGAGCGTGAATAAGTAGCATTTGCCTGCAAGCAATGCACCGGAGAGGGTTGAAATACCATTGAAGGTATCCCTAATCCCGCCCGAGGCCTCGGAATAAAGGACGAGAACTCCGGTCCCTCGAATCCGAAGTAACCGGGACGCTGGTGAAAAAGGATAAGAAGGACTTGACCAGCGATCACCAAGTGCCCGAACTGAAGGAAGCCGGTTGAGACTGCATCGGTATGGAACCTTCGAAAAGGCATACCAGAATTGAACATCCCCATGAAGGGAGACATCAGCATGGATGTATGTGCACACATTGGAGCTGAAAAACTAAAGGGACTTGCCCCGCAATTGAAAGCAGCGGTGAGCAAGTAGAAACATTAAAAGAATCGCCCCTTGAAGAAATAGCTATAAACTTTATGACCTCGGGAGAATCTTTGAATATGACAACAGCTAATGTCGACATTTACTTTGCAAAGAAACTTACCACAATCATCAATCTTGATCCAGAGCCTGCATCGCTCGATAAATGAAAGAAAAGATCAGATTGAGAAGATTGGGAGAAGGCAATTGAAACTGAATCATTCTCTCCGAATAAAAGAAAGATGTTTGGGCCTGTAAGCCGCACGTCTCCCCTTGTGCACCCCGTAGGGTATAAGTGGGTATTTGTCCGAAAGAGAAATGAAACCAGCAAGGCTCGTTGTACAAGTTTTCACTGGACATCCAGAAGATGATTATGAAGAAACCTATTCCCCGGTCATGGGCGGAACTCCCTTTTAAATATGTATCTCAATGGCAGTGAACTTGAAGTTAGAAGTGAAATTGATGGATGAGGTACCAGCATACCTTTATGAAATATTGGATTCATACATTTATATGAAGATACCGAATGTATCAACATCTCGAATCAAAACAGAGCAAATAGAAATATATGCAGTGTGAAACTCGAGAAAGTCATTATGCGAACTTAAGCAATCGAGCGAGTGTGGTATAATCGCTTGAGGCGACTTTCTATGCAAGAAAGGCTGCACGAACAATGAGAATAATCTCTTTGTATTTATACGACGATCCGGAATGGATTTTGTATAATCTTAGAGTATGAAGATGATCGAATATCATCGGAACCACAAGGATATTAGGAAAGCAAGCTCTTACAGAGTCGGAGTTGAAATGAAAGATTTGGGTAAAACCAAATATTGCCTAGGCTTGGAGCTTGAGCATGTCCCTGAAAGAATATTAGTACATCCGTCAACCTACACTCAGAAGATGTCAGAAAGGTTCGACTTTGCAAAGACATGCCCTTTGAAAGTGCCAATGGTCGGGAGATCTTTGTAGCAAGATAAAGACCCATACAGACCTAAAGAAGAGGGGGAGGAAGTTCTGGGACCAGAATTCCCACACTTAAGTGCAATGGAAGCACTAATGTATTTAGCAAACTATACTAGAACGGACATTGTATTTGTCGGGAACCTACTAGCAAGGTATAGTGCAGAACCTACCAAAGGCATTGGCAGGGAATAAAGGACATCTTCCGATACCTCTAAGGAAGCAAAGAACTTGGTCATTCTCTGAAAGAACAAAGACTTAACTATGAATGGCAATGCGGATAACTGTACTTGTAGGACCCGCATACAGCCAAATAGCAAACAAGCTATGTATTCCTATGTGGTGGAACCGTAATTCCATAAAAATCGTCTAAGCAGAGTCTTGTACCGATTTCGACGAACCACTCGGAAACAATAGCACTACACGAGGCCTCATGAGAATGTGCTTGGCTTCGGCGGATGATTCACCACATCCAGCAGTCATGTGGATTGAATGCCGCACTAACCCCCACTATTATCTATGAAGATAAATGCAGCTTGTGTTGCACAAGTACAGATGGGTTATGTGAAGAATCCTCTTACAAAGCATATCAACCCCAAGTTCTTCTATGCTCATGAATTGCAAAAGATGAACGTATTTAAAGTACTGCATACTAAGTCATGTGAGAATCTTGCAGATTTATTCACTAAGTCACTTCCAGCGTCTAACTTTGAAAGGTGCATATGTGAATTGGAATGATGAGACTTAGAGAAGTGCAGAATTCAGGGGGAGAACCTTCACAAACTCATTATTAAAGCTTGATCATGAAGATCGAGTACCCAAAGAATAAATCCAAGAGATTAAATGAAATTGAGTGGATTGTACTCTTTTTCCCTTGACGAGTTTTCCTGAAGTTTCTCGGTTAAGGTTTTTAATGAGACAATTCGTGCATCACAGTAGAACGTGTATCATGTACTCTTTCTCCAAATTTTTTCCACTGGGTTTTTATGGAGTTTTGACGAGACATAGACATGAAGGATGGGTGCCCAAGGGGGAGTGTTGGGGAACCATGGGCTTGACCCTGCAGTCGGGCCATTAGTGGGCGCCCCATCCCAAACCCTAGCAGGGTAGTAGCATATAAATAGGGGGTGCTATTCATTGTAAAGGATTGATCGATGGATGAATGAATAAAGAGAAGCAAGAAGTCCTCCCCTACATCTCTGTGTTCTATCTCTTATTATGTTCTTGTGTTCATGCATTGTTCTTACGATTCTACGCTTGTCTACGAGGTAATCGCTCGGACTGGACTCGCCAGCGACGGTTCCTCAACAGTTTTGACCACCTCAAGGTCAAGGCTCAAGGTTCATGCAAATATACCAGATGTAACTATTGACTGCGGTAGATTTAGCCCAAAGATCAGTTGTTTAGCCCATCTGGCCATGGTCCGCCACAACCACTACAGGCCCAAATTGATGTAGTATATACCAAATTTTGGGGGCTGCCAGTCGTAACGATGTTGCCTAGAACGAATCAAGATTTTCCGGCGATGTGTTTCTATAAACTAGCTAGCATCCTATATATGGCATCTGATCAAGCATGGTGTGGTAATGCTAGCTTTCTTGCATGATTGATTTATCATCTTGTCTACTTGTCCATGCATGTTTGTCTTCTTCATCTAGCGCTCGCGGCCCAAGGATTCCCCCTAGTCGGTTATATACTCACATGCTAACATAAACTTGTAGGAATTTTCGAGAAAAACAAAGAGTAGATAACATCCTGAAATATTTAGACAAGAAACTATACTGAGTCGAGTCAGGAACCCTCACAAAAATTTTCATAAATTTTGGACTCTGTTTACTCAGTACAAAATTTCAGAAATCATTCAGCCAGAAAAAATTCAAACGCAAAATTGAATTTCCACCGGACTTTGGACCGAAACCCACCTCGGCCCATCTCCCCCTCGCGCTCACTCCAGCCCATGCTCCCTCTCCCTCTCACATGCTGGCCCCGTATGTTAGCAACTCACTTCCACCTCTCGCCCTCGCCTGCGCGTCAGCTCGCCCTCGCCAGCTCCACGCTCGCCCATTGGTTTCGACCGCCGCCCACTGTTTTACAAACTTACACAAAGACACAGGAGCGACGTATGTTCGGCTCAGATGATGAGGATACACCGGGTCAGCAAGTAGCCCGGACCGGATATCCACTTCACGGGGATATGGAGGTGAAGGGTCACCCGAGCCGGGCCACTCCTTCCATGTCAATCGATGGGCCCGTAGAACCCGCTACCCCTAGACTGGACCAAACATGGTGGAAATGACCCATGTTACCTCGGCCGGGTACAAAATGACAAGGAAACAACTATAACTTCTATTCCTCCTCACCCTAGCACCGTAAATAGGACTCTCTTGTAGGTTGGAGAGGGGATCCAACCTATTTGTAACTTTCTCTTCTGAAGCAATATATTTGAATCCATATTCGACCTTCTCAGCCTAGATTCCCCTAACGCATCCTCGGAGGTCATTGCGTTCTACTGGGGGTGCCCTAGGTTCATTGTCTAGTCCCCATAGCAACGATAGGATATATGACACTCTAAAACATGACACTTCGAGATATGCCATCTAGAATCCTAAAACTTTATATATGTCACTCTAAAACATGTTTGCTTTGATATGTGTTATTCTAGACACTTTTGCCCCTAGACTCTTATTCTTCCTCCCTTCCCCCACCACCGGCCTCCTTCTTACCCCTTCCCCACAACCAGCCTACTTCTTCCCCGCCAGCTATCTGATTGGAGCAACTGAGGGCTCAGATCAGTTTGAAATATCTGAGATGTCCATCCCCTAATTGAATGGCTCTAAGGACCCTCGCATGGTTCAGTACACAAAAATTAAACAAGATTGATAGGTTAATTAATTTGAACTACTGGAAAAAAAATTGCAGAGCAAAAAGAAGGATATGCTCGTACGTACATGCATCGCAGGGCGAGAAGCTAACAGACATGACGATCAAATGAGCCCTGATCGATGTACACGGTGCTCGTCACATTGCTCTTGAAAATTGCCACAGTGGTTTGACTACAGTGGTCTATGCTTTGACTACATTATTTTGATTACTTTATTTTGACCACTGTGTTTTGACCACACTGGTCTATAGTTTCGACTACATTGGTCTATGACTTCGACCACTTTATTTCGACTATATTATTTCGGCCATTGTGTTTCGACCACACTGGTCTATGGATTTGACCACATTATTTCGACCATACTGGTCTACGGTTTCGACCATTTTATTTCAATCACGATCTATGTTTCCGTAGACATGTGAGTCAAGGGGAGATCGCCACAAGGCCTTTAGAATGCATCCCCTAGCACTTGTTACACCCGCTAAGGTTTCACCTGAGAAGGGTTACGCTCACATAGACCCGTCAACCCTTACCCAGACCCCCTCTTGCGCCACACGACTTACGCTCCCATAGACCCGTAAGTCGTACACCCCGACCCATAACCACGAAGGCTTATGGCGTCGCGAGTCATCTGCCTGGTGCAACTCGTACTAACGGATACAAATTATTTAGTCAGGTCGACACCATTATAGACATGTGGTTGTACTGTTTTACATTGGGAGGTCATCACAGGATTAAGTCCTTAGGGACCATCTGGGCGGTTCATACCACATTCCATCCACAAACCAACATTCCTTGGGCTGCATTAGCACCCACCAACATACCATCCATCATACCATCCGCCCAGATGTGATAAGCAATTTTTAGGGTTTTTGAGAGGTATAAAATACACCAATACAACCATCTCAGTCATTTATACCCAATGACTGCCCAAAATCCATGTTCATTTTTAAAAGATGATGAATGGGGTAGATAATACCCCCGATACTTAAGCAAGGCTAGCATGACGCTTAAGTATAGCCTATAACTAGTATAATTACCATTTAATTACTAAGGTGACAAGGATTCAAGGCAATCAATTATCAAAGGATGGTGTAGTAGTATTTAAACATCAAATTGGCATTTAACTATCTTAGGGTTTTTAACATACATTTGCATAAGGAAGTTAAAACATGCAATTTGATAATTTAAAAGAACATAATTTGCATAAAATGTAGGTTCAACATGATCAAAGTGTTGACTCGCCTGGGTCTAGGTCGAGGTGATCGGGATACTCTTGAGCTTGATCGAAGTGCGGGTCTCCGGCTTCTCCGAACTCTACGCGATCGATCGTACCGGAAAAGAGACAAGCGAGCAAACAAAATAAATAAATAATAATATTCAACAAATGAACTCCAAATTGAACCAAACTAGCACCAAAAGAAAGAACTTGATTTTAGAAATTTTTAGAAACAAATTTCACAATTTTTGGAGTTGAAATGGGGGAGAAAAGAGATTTTAAAGCCTCTCTTTTGAATTTAAATAGAAAAGGGAAAAGAAAATAAAAATAAAATGGAAACCGGTGCCGGCCCACAATTTCGGCCTTCGGCCCAACGTGAATTGGGCCAGCGGCGCGCGCGGCCCACATGGCCCGCGGCTGAAGAAAAGAAAGGGGGGGCGAGGGGGTCTCGGCCCAGACGCGACTCGCGCGAGGGAGACGGCACGATGGAGTAGGGTTCCGGCTCGCTGCACAAGGCTGCACAAGACGAGGCTCGGGACGCAGCGGGCGCGGCCGGCCGGAGCGAGGCGACACGCGCCGAAGGAGAAGCTCGGGGAGGCACGGCTAAGGCGGCGGCAACGGGCTCACCGAGCGGCGGCGGCAGAGGTAAGTCTTCGGCTTCCTCCTCTTTTCTTCTTGATCTTCTTCCTCTTGCTCGGGTTTCTTGCTTGGGGAAGAAGGGGGTAAGGAAGGGGGTTCAGCTGGAGGGGGAAAGGGCACGACTCCTCTTATAGCCGAAGGGGAAGCTTTGGATCCGGGAGGCGATCGTGGACGACGAGCGGCGCAAGAACCGAGGACGGCAGGGCCTTGGCCGGATCAGGCGCGCGCTGGCGAGGCGGTGCACGGGAGCAGCCCGTGAGGAGGAGAGGGGCGACGGTGAGAGGGCGCGCCACCGGGCGGCACGGCGGCGGGGGTGGAAGACCGAGGCGGCGGAGCAGGGCATGGTGATGCCAGGCTAGGGGGGTAGGGGAGGAAGGGAAGGAGGGTTCGGCACTTTCGGGGAAAACCGAACCTTGAGCAAAGGGAATTTTTTTGGGGGGAGGGGTTGAAATCTAGCACCGATTGGGGAAGATTTGCAGTTGGGCAAAAGATCTTTGAAGATCTTGCCCAAAATTGGGTGTTACATCACATTGCTCTTGAAAATTGCCACAGTGGTTTGACTACAGTGGTCTATGCTTTGACTACATTATTTTGATTACTTTATTTTGACCACTGTGTTTTGACCACACTGGTCTATAGTTTCGACTACATTGGTCTATGACTTCGACCATTTTATTTCGACTATATTATTTCGGCCATTGTGTTTCGACCACACTGGTCTATGGATTTGACCACATTATTTCGACCATACTGGTCTATGGTTTCGACCATTTTATTTCAACCACGATCTATGGCTTCGACCACTTTATTTCAACCACGTTGGTCTATGGACCTGACTACTATTTTTTGACCACTGTGTTTCGACCATACCGGTCTATGGCTTGAACCAGATTATTTCGATTATTGTGTTTCAACTACTTTATTTCGACCTTAGTACTTCGACCACACTGGTCTATGCATTGCTTCAACAACATTGTTTCGACCACTGTGTTTTGACCACTGTGTTTTGACCACAATGTTTCGACCACACTGATCTATGGATTCGATCACTTTATTTTGATCACAGTGTTTCGACCACACTGGACTATGGTTTCGGCCATATTATTTCGACCACACTGGTTTATGGACTTGACCACTATTTTTTGACCATTGTATTTTGACAACTTTATTTCGACCACTGTCACAAGTAACACGATTGCCATGTGAATATACGCACATATGTGCGTACATATGTGTGACTTTAGTTATAGTCCTCCTTTTGTCATCCCATGTACACCAGCTACTTACCGTGCAACGAATGAGAATTTTTCTCTACCGAACTGCTTATTAGTATCTAGCTTATATAGTTAGTGCTTAGTGTCTTTTGGTACGTACGCTACTGGTCGCCAAAGTACTTATGTAAATATTGTCGCTTAACTTAGAGTACTCACTTTTGCCAACACAGCAGTACAAACGCTCTGTTGATCAGCTCTTGATGCCATGTTTTCTACGGTCACAGTATGCATAGTATATGTTCTGTTAGCTATGGAAAACCTCCTCTTATGTTTTATAGATACTTCAGTGCCAGCGCCAGCGCGGTTACCTTCTAGTTTGGTTTTAAATTTGGAGATGGTTGTAGCCCTGTGAGTAGTGTCGTCATAATTGAGATAGTACAATACTTTACTACATGTAGCTTAGTTCTTTGCCATTTTCCTTTTTGAGAAAGAGGACTCTGCATGTTTGTAATTAAATTGGAATAGACTTTACTCTGTAGTACTGGTACTCCACTAGGAGTACATCTCTTCAATTTCAATGCATGAAACCATCCCATGCGCTAAACTTTCAATGAAGGTGGCTGAACAGAAGCAAACTCGTCGACCAGAAATGGAAAAGGATTTGGACGTTACTTAATGAAGGTAGCTGAACAGAAGCAAACACGTACAGACTCAGACTCAGACAAGAGTGAATGCAACTACCAGGGACTAGGACTAGGGGTGAAAACGGATCGGATAGTTTCCGATCGATCCGGACAAAAACGGATTCGGATTGTCTCGGATAATTCTCGGATCGGAAACGAATTCGGATTTTTTTTTGTGTCGGAAACGGAAACGAATACGGTAGGCATGCTATCCGGCGGATACGGATACGGATTATCCGGATAACACAAAGGCCGGATATCCGGATTTCGGCCCAAAAGAGAAAAGGAGATTTTAATTGATTTCCATATTTCAGAAAATGCAACAAATCAAATAGCCTTTTAAAAAATAGCAAATAGAGCACAAAAATCGAGACGCGTCACGCGTCCTTGACAGGAAGCTGGGGATGGAACGGGAGGGTACCCATTTAGCCGGGCGCAGTATTAATCCGGCCCCTTTTAATCGCATCTTCATTTCGAAGGCTTATCCTAGGTGTGAACTTATCTACTCGCAGGTTTCCGTGTGAAAATTGGAAGGAAATTCTGTAATGGCTGCGCATTTCCGTGTGTCCTGTTTGAAACCATCAAAACACTTATAGCAGTAACTTTTTTAGGGGAAATGTTGGGGTGCAAATCCCGTAAAGGAGTTTTCTTTTTTCTGACAAAAGAGAACAGGGCCAGTACGATATCGGCAATCGAGCGTCCACCTTCGATCTGGTAATCATGCCAGAAGCGCGCGCACGAGCCGTCACCCAGCTGAATAATCGTGGCTGCCCTGAACATAGGCAGGATGTCCTAGTCTTCACCGGTATCAATTGGAGTATCGATTAATATTTTCTTCAATTTGAGTAGTGAGTTGGGGCTCATTGGCTTGGTGCGACGTAGTTCATTCAGCTGACCAATGCTCGAGCTGGGGCTTAGGCAGTGGTTTCTCAACCGGGTTTGTTTGAGGTTTGAGTTGGGAGGATTGTGCAGTGGGGCACAGTGGCATAGGGGAGCTTTACGCTTCTAGCCCGTTACGATTCGAGCGTTGCTCTGAGTATGGTGTTTCTTCTTCTTTAATATAGACTGGATAGGGTGAAATCCCGGACATCTAAAAAATTATATTTCCTTCAATTGTCTCAATCCTACCTTAATGTTTAGATACACTTTACTGCCTTATAGTTTAGATACACTTTATGCACCCATTAATTGAGGTAAATTAATACAATCTTTTTTACTGTATCTTGTGTATGGATAACTATTTTATTTTATTTATAACTGATCTCATCCATCCATTGCGATACTAAAGAAAGACAAACTTAACACAAGACACAAGAGCACACGTACATATCTCTCGTTCAAAGGCAACTTGATTCTTCATTAATTTGTAACGGTATATAGTTAACAAGTTTATTGAATCTGCAATAGCTAGCAGAACCCTTATCATTTCAACATGGCACATCTGCGCTTCGCATTCAGCGGACGTCAGGAAGCAAGCTGCAGACATGCCTGTGCACAATTAAAAACCGATGCATCACTAGTTAACTATGTTGGATAAAGGTTGAGAATATTTTTACGAAAGATCGATCAGACATGCTTCATTCTGTCCCTGCCCTGGCTTTTACTTTCTTGAGATCATCCAAGACTTGTGCCATGGTGGGTCTGTCATCCACATATTCCTCGAGACATTGAACTGCAATCGTGCCAATCTTCTCAAGATAATCTATGTCCGCGGCAGATGTAAAGTTCTCATCAAGCATCTCTCTTGCCCTACTCGTCTTGTAAGACTTTTTAAATTCTATTGGAAGGCTGTTGTTCCCATTGTACCTCACCTCCTTCCCGGTTATGAGCTCCAATAGCACAACTCCGAAGCTGTAAACATCGCTCTTCTCCGTGAGAAGTCCTGTCTTCATGTACACAGGATCCATGTAGGCTTTGTCACCTGTCACGAACCCGGCATACTTCTTCTCCCTCGATGACAAGAGCTTGGACAGCCCAAAGTCTGAGACTTTTGGTTGGAAGTTGTCATCGAGGAGAATATTGCCAGATTTGACGTCCCCATGAAGGATCTTGCGGCTAGCATGTTGGGAATGCATGTAGGCGAGGGCTTCTGCAGAGCCAATAGCGATGTCCAAGCGCTCCGATAGCGAAAGGGTACGTCTTTCGGCGGTGCCATGATCAACATGAAGCACATCGTAGAGGCTTCCGTTGGCGACGAACTCGAAGACTAGCCTGGGGACATTCGTCTCCAGGCAACACCCAAGGAGACGGACCAGATTCACATGACTGATCTGACATTGTATGATGATCTCGTTCACGAAATCATCATTGACGCGCCCTCAGTCTTGGAGACTTTAACTGCAACTTTTGGTTGTCGTCAGTGGTTCCCAAATAGACCTTGCCGAAGAAGCCGGTTCCAATGGTGTTGCTGTATTTGTTCGTAATCTTGTTCAGCTGCGCTTTTGTGAAGATGTTGATGTTGATGTTCTTCAGGATTTGGCCACCATTTCTGTCGAAAAATCGTCTCTTACGCTTCCATAGAATGAACCATAATCCGAGTAGCAAAACACCGAGGGCGACTAATATCACTGCAAACACAGATAGCATATATAGAATTCGTGGCGTCATTCGTTGCATTTTCATGCCAACGTGCATGCATGAAAGCATGTCATCCTGATTGCGTTACTTCAGCTAATAAATGCATGCGTGGAATAAACTGATCATAAATAATTTACTATGAATAAACTGATTAACGCATGCATGCTCACCTACTGTCGCAACTGCAGGCCCGGAAAATATGGTTCGACAACCCTTTTCGCTTTTACCATCCCCTCTTTTCCACCAATTGCATTTGCACTCATAATCACCATCTGTGTCACGGCATGTGCTACCGTTTTGGCAAGGATATTGCTTTTCGTATGTCGTAGGATCTGATTCCCGGAGTTTGCACTCATTAATATCTGTACAATAATTAACGACACATATTCCAAAACAACGAATGTTTGCTGATAGCGGAGACACGTAATGCTAGCGGAAAAACTAACTTGTGCATCCGCCGGGGACGTAGGGATTGCCGGAGTATCCCTTGGAGCAATTGCAGAGGTACCCCTGCCTTTCTGCGGAGTTGGTACAGTAGCTGTGCTTGCTGACACAGGCGGGAGCTGTTGGGTTTGCTGACGAGAGCGGGCACGTCCCATTACGCGTGATGGCCCAGTCGAGCACCAGCGGAATAGTTTTCCCGAGAACCCATGGGTCATAGCTCTTGTTGGCGATACGAGTGAGATCTTTCCGGCTAAAATTGTACCTAAAATATAAAAAAGTTCAGTGTTACTCCCTCATGTAGGGAAAAAAAGAATCTTGATAACTTCTTTACTTGCCATGGTCATAAAAAAAAAACTATCAATGGCAAATCTACTCATATTATTTTCGTGCAGGCTACAACAATCTAAATATTAAAGAAAGCATTATTAATCGCTCAAATTAGATACAAAATCCACCTATTTATTTGCTATTATATATATACTTTTCTTTTCACATAGGAGTGGAAAACAGTTTTTTTTTTTTAAAAAGGATAGGAGTGGAAAGGAGGCACGATGGATCGAACACCCTTTTATCATAGTGTATGTATGTACAGATTTACACGATAAACAGCGCGCGTGTACGTACCAGCCTTTCTCGGCCACGAAGGCGTGGCTGCAGGGGCTGAACTTCCACGCAGGTAGTAAGGTGTCGTTGCTAACAAGGTTCGTCTCTAGAGTGTCATCACCACCGCTTGACTCATCGTCTCGGGGACCCATTTTTGCCGCCGACGCTACCTTCCAGGCCATCGCTCGCCATCACCACCGTCTCTAGAGCCGAGCGCACCTCCTCCTCTCTGTATATTGCGCTCTCTCTCTCTCTCTCTCTCTCTTTGTCGATGACTACCATATCAGAGAAACCACTGCCGTAGCAGCGAATTTTGGTGACATAAGCGCTAACATGGCAAAACCGCTGCCACGTATGCAAAACCGCCCCTTCAAACCAGCATGAGGGGTTAAGTGGCCGGATTTCTCAAATTTAGGGGGTTAAATAATTGGTTTTGAAGTCCAGGAGGTAAACCACACACTTTTCTTTCAGAAGGGAATGGAAAGCTGTTTCAAAAAACAGATGGGAGTGGAAGGAGGCACGTATGTATTGAAGGAATTAGTCTTGTTAATAGCTTTTCGTTTTCGTATCCGGTTTGAACGATGAGTTCGAGTAGTATAATAGATGAAACCGTGTTGGTTTCAAAGTCCATATAACCGGCCTTTATAAGGGCTAGCAACGTCATGTAAATCGATTGAGTTAAGAAGCAATAGAAAAAGAAAGAAGAAAACGCTGCTTGCATCCCCAAAACACAATCCTCTCGTTTCCTCTGTTCGGCGAGTTCTAGCGATTCAGTTTCTCGTTTTTTTGCTTCGGTGATACTCTTCGACACAAACAGAGGAGCCAGGCGGGGCGATCAGACGGGTGCTTCACGTGAAGACACAAGAGGCAATGTTTCGAGCAGGGACACTGCTTGCGCACAGGAACCAGGATCGATACAGGCGGGTCACGTCGAGCGAAGCTTTGTCTGAGCAGCGAGTCTCACGGAGAAAAGAAGCGCGTTTCCCTGGACGGAGCAGTGACAGAACAAAAGACAAGAAAGGAAATTCCAACATGTATGTATAGTGTATGTACGTACCAGCCTTTCTCGGCCACGAAGGCGTAGCTGCAGGGGGTGTACCTCAGTCGTTGAAGACGGTGTCGTTGACGTTGTTACCCCAGTCGACCCAAATTGTGCTAAGGTTCCTCAGGATATATTTCATGTTTATCCTAGGACGTATTTCATGTTTGAAAAGGAGCAGCTACTAGCTAGTTAATTTGGTGATCCGATCGGGTTGTGCGTGTAAGCACAGGCTGCTCTCGGCATGGGTATATATAGGCGGGCCGCGGGCGCCCGTCTCATAGATCTACTCCCGTCAGGATTTTGTAGGCCCATCGGTATATATACCGCGCGCACTGCTCTTCCTTCTTGTGTTCCCGTCATCTTTTCTAATGTGATCAACATTAATTCTCTGTCTAATCCTGAAGTCCTAATGATGGAGAATGAGAAGCTCTTTGCACGATGCCAAACCAAAGGTAAATAAAATTGGCAGATACAAGCCGATGTCAAATCTCTTCGTTCTATAATTCAAAGGCTGAGAATGTGTAAATTTGCTAGCTCCCAATCCTATCTTTAAGAGAGAGATCTCAAATAAATTGCGCTACAATCTAACTAAGACTCTACAGTCGTATGCTCTGATACCAGCTCTGTCGGACCCGGATTTTCTAATCCGAATCCTCTGTGAAAATACTGTGCTATTCCCTGGATCAGTAGATATCACTAACAGACATTGCTGAATCATTCATACATGGCGTGAACTAAATACCAAATTTAATACAACCAACAGAGTAACATAGACCACGACGGGTCGAGTTTTACATAAAGGGCCGATCAGGCCAAATTTATTACATTACATGAAAGCAACGTAGACTACAGCGGAAGCAAAAGGGATAGAGCTCATCTCTTCACATGCAAGCGACTGGGGCAACCTGTGTACGACTGATATTAACCAAGGGACTGGATAATATCGTAGATTGTGGATTACTAGTATGGCAGATATTGGCAGAGCCAAAGACATAAAGGAATAGCCATTGCTGTGAAGAGTAGCTAGGTAGAGTTAAGAATCTAGGTTGGACGATTCACTATGGACACCTGCACTAGGGCGCCATGTCAGAGACTGGGGCGGCCGCCGGGGGTGGAGCCGGCATTGGTGACGGCGCCATGTCAGAGACTGGGGCGGCCGCCGGGGGTGGAGCCGACATTGGTGACGGCGCCATGTCAGAGACTGGGGCGGCCGCCGGCGCTGGCACCGGCTGGGCAAGTAGTAGGGCGGGAGTAAGGAGAAACCACAGCACTTGGGGCATGGCTACTAGGACGTATTTCATGTTTGAAAAGGAGCAGCTACTAGCTAGTTAATTTGGTGATCCGATCGGGTTGTGCGTGTAAGCACAGGCTGCTCTCGGCATGGGTATATATAGGCGGGAACGAAATATATACTACTTGGAACGAAAGGAGGCCCCGCGCGCACTGCTCTTCCTTCTTGTGTTCCCGTCATCTTTTCTAATGTGATCAACATTAATTCTCTGTCTAATCCTGAAGTCCTAATGATGGAGAATGAGAAGCTCTTTGCACGATGCCAAACCAAAGGTAAATAAAATCGGCAGATACATGCCGATGTCAAATCTCTTCGTTCTATAATTCAGAGGCAGAGAATGTGTAAATTTGCTAGCTCCCAATCCTATCTTTAAGAGAGAGATCTCAAATAAATTGCGCTAATTAAATATGAAACCAAATATCCAAAATATATTTTATTTTTGCAAAATAGGAATTTCAGCATTTCAAATTTGCAAAGTGTTTGATGAATTTTTGTGTGCGAAATTCATGAAATAAAGGGAGAATAAATAAATGAAATAAAGAGGCAGTGGCCCACATGTAAGTCAATATCCCTTGACACGTGACGTATTGCCTAAAATAAGACTATGATATGTGGGCCCTACACCTTCCAAAAAAACTGTGATAAAGGAGCATGTTCAATATTGGACTCCTTTTATTGTATTCATCGCATGGAGCGTGACAGTTTAAATGGATCGTAAGTCCGATACTCGGTTTAAGAGTTACGGTCTCTAGAAGAAATGACAGGTGTCGTCTACAACTTTCCCCTTTGTTCAGTTGGGAGCAGCTTCATCTGATTTGGCACGGACCGAGCCACCGTGTATGGTACAACCATCACAAGAAGAAGCCACAAATATTAGCTACCACCCACTGTGAGTTGCACCACTGGACAGTATCCCAACAGGCTCTCGCACGGCCTAAAAGAGTTACTTTCTGGGGTATCATTGTATGGCATGATTATCGCTTGTCAGCTTGGCCTATTTTATTTCTCTTCGATTCAGTAACAAATTAAACATTAATTCCTATTTTCAGGCCATCTTTGTAGTCAACCTGACGTGGCAACAAGAAATCTCTTCAAAGATTGTTCTCCTATACGCAGTAGATGAGTGATAAATTAATTGAGGCCAAGGACAAGTCCCATATACATTAATCCTGTTTTGTGAAATTATTTGAGATGAGCGGCACTTGCGACCCACTATTACAAAACTATTAGATGCAACCTACAAAACTCTATTCTAACTTTTGCCTTTAGAGTTCACTCATCCATATTTACTATATCATTATGTATCGTGCACCTATATTGGGTTCTATCTGCGTGTAATTCATGCTTTGGCTTAACAATTGCGACATGGCTCAAACGGTGCCCCTCTACATTAAGGTTGCTTGATGCCAACGTTCTATGACCTTTCATGTTTCATGCCGAGTTGTACAAGCGCACAGCGCACCACGCCTTCCTACCTATGATTATGTAAACCTTATATGATGTGGACCTCTGCTAGTCCATCTTGCCATACAACGGCCGTAGCTCATTATTGATCGTTAACCGAAACAATCAACCAACTGGTATAGATGTAACATCCTAATTTTCAGTCCTTTTTGAAAATTTTCAAAACAAAAATAACCAGTTGATTTTATTGAGTTGTTAAATCTTAAATTAAAATTTTGCAAATTAAAAACAACTTAATGTGAGTAAATCCAACTTCAATTAAATCAAAGGTTGGTTTATTTGAGTTTTATTGCTTTTCTGAATTTTAATTTGGTTTGTCCTTTTGTCCCAAAGTTAAAATCTATTTTGTTTGCAAAATTAAAAGCTAAAGTATAGTTAAAAGTATTTTTTATTAAGTTCCAAATAATTCAGGGAGTTTCTGTGCATTTTTATAGAATTTTTGGACTTTATTAGCTATTTTCTAAAAAGTCTTTTGGTTTTCTGATATTTATTTAAAACAAAATCTATTTTAAAAATCTTCGTTGGCCTTGTGCCAAATCCCCTCTCTGGCTCGTTAACCTCCCCCGCCTTCGGCCTAGCGCCCGCTGGCCCGCTCCGCCCGCACGTCCCGCTCCGCGCGCCCTCTCCTCCGCTCGCCCTTCCCTCCCCATCATCTTCCTCCCCGCGCCAGAACAGGGCCCCCTTGCCGAGCGCCCGCCCGACAGCGCCTGCGCGCGAATCCCGCCGGCTCCACCACATCGCCTTTCCACGTTCTGCTCCCAACCACTCCCCTGTCGCCATGCCCTGGCCGCCTACCCCGCACCGGGCGCTGCTGCTCCCGCGCGCTGCACGACGCTCGCCCATGCTGCCTCGCTCCCTCGGCCTTCGCCTATAAGAAGCACCCATTCCCCTCTTCTTCGCCCCTCCTTCCCCTCTGTCTCACCCCCCACTCTCCTCCATTCCCCCCTTGCCCCAGCTCCGCGCCGCCGCTGCATCCCATCTTCTCCAAACCCGGCGCCGCTGCCCATCATCCAATCCGCCGCTTAGGTGAGGTAAACGCCTGGCCAACCGCGTCACGCCGCGCCACAAGATCTTGCAAGCAAAAGCCCTCAAGCAATTTCGGGCTTGTGCCATCGGAGCATCACGCGCTGTCTTTCTTCCCCGTCCCTAGGCGAATCTGCCGCCACGACCTCCTCTTCTCGCTCGGTAGGTCCCCGGTCAATTCTTCCCTTCTAGAGCAACCCCTCACCGTCCTCTACCACCACCCCATCACCCACCGGGGCTCTACATCACCCGAGCATCGCCTCCACGGTGAAGCTCTCCACGCCGCCGCCAGCTCCCGCCGCCAAGCCGCTCCAGCCCTACTCAGCCTCCGACGACCACCCAGGTGGGATCCCCTGGGCCTCCTCATGCCCGTGCTCGCCCAAAATCCCTCTCTCCCTCGTCGGTGCGCTGTCGTCCCACTTCCTCTCCTAGCTCCGGCCGCCACTCGCCACTGCTCGGCCACCCCCAACCACCCTCAGCCGCGCCACCGCCGCCCTTGGAACCGCCTCAACACCCTGGTTCCATTTTGCCCACGCTCAGCCGACACCATCGCCTCCTCAGCCGGCGCCGCCCACGCCACCGAGCCGCTCTGCCCTCCCCCGCTCTGCCTTCCCCATCTTCTCAGCTCCCTCTCTATTTGGTTGTAACTTCCTGTGTGAGCTTGTATGTGTAGATGACAGTAAGCATTGGGCTAAATTTAGTGCTTCATTAGAGTATGATTGCTAGTAGCTCAATTGGATTATGTTAGTAGCAAAGTTAGCAAGATTGCAGGATAGATAGTCTTTAGATAATCTTTTGTCAGGTTGTATTTTCGAATGAATAGCAGTGGTGGTTTTGTTAAACAGTCGAAAAGGTAATTACATGCAAAGATTCTAGTTAGCATTCACAAGTTATATTTTCATATAACAACTTTCGGTGGCTAATTTGTGGTGGCTAGGTTAGATGATCAGATGACAGATTGTGGTTGCTTGTAGTAAACATTCGGTAGATAAATTGTTGAGTAATTGTGAGGACTAAATCAATTGCTTGGAGAATTCATAGTTAATGCATCTTTAACATAAGTATTCGAGGAGGTTGGCCAACTATCAGTGTATGATCAGAAGTTTTGTTGTCAGTATGATGCAGACAAGTGTTTGTCAGTATAATGCGAAGGCTAGTCGGATTAGGAGATCTTTTGTCCAGTTGGAAGACTTATGACCATCAGTAAATAATTGAAGTATGTCAACTATTGAAGGTTAGTTAGTAGGCTGATTAGCGAGGGAGTTTACTTAAATAGTTTACAATATAGTTTGTGTTAATCAGTGGTTAATTGGGGTAATTAGAGTGCTAATATCATTTAACTCAAGGGGATTGATTTTGACTGTATGATCATCGTGGATTTTTACAAAGAATGCCTGAATAGAGTGCTTGTGAGTGCTAGGTGGCCTATTAAGGAAAACAACATCATCATCAATGATTCTCCTACTGACCAGTTTCACCGGAGTACTTCAAGATGTCATTAGATATATTTACTCTCATTAGAAGTACTTCCTCTTTTTTGAGTGTATTTGGATTTATTGGATTTCATTTGAATGCTTTCAGATGTTCTTGGGTTCGATCGTATTTTGCGTAATTAGAACATGAAGCTACATTGGGACAGCGGTCAGCATAGTGAGTCTTATCAGAATATTGAGCAAGGCAAGTTGTAGACATTTGACCATGTCGTACCCATTTTATAAAATTATATTATTTGTTATAAACATGCATTGCTAATTTTATATTAAATGATTTTGGGAATAGTTAATTACTTAATTGCCATTATGCCTCATTGACAAACTGCAAATGACATGTATCCTTGAATGTCATAAACCCTTGGATACCTTAGGAGGGTTTATTCTAGTTGGACATATTGTAGAACCAACATAGGTATCGTACATGCTTAGCCAATGCGCTAGTTATCCGATAGATTCGTGATCACATGCTCATTCTACTCCCGTCAGGATTTTGTAGGCCCATCGGTATATATACTACTTGGAACGAAAGGAGGCCCCGCGCGCACTGCTCTTCCTTCTTGTGTTCCCGTCATCTTTTCTAATGTGATCAACATTAATTCTCTGTCTAATCCTAAAGTCCTAATGATGGAGAATGAGAAGCTCTTTGCACGATGCCAAACCAAAGGTAAATAAAATCGGCAGATACATGCCGATGTCAAATCTCTTCGTTCTATAATTCAAAGGCAGAGAATGTGTAAAATTGCTAGCTCCCAGTCCTATCTTTAAGAGAGAGATCTCAAATAAATTGCGCTAATTAAATATGAAACCAAATATCCTTTTTTTTTGCAAAATAGGAATTTCAGCATTTGGAATTTGCAAAGTGTTTGATGAATTTTTGTGTGTGAAATTCATGAAATAAATTAATTGAGGCCAAGGACAAGTCCCATATACATTAATCCTGTTTGTGAAATTATTTGAGATGAGCGGCACTTGCAACCCACTATTACAAAACTATTAGATGCAACCTACAAAACTCTATTCTAACTTTTGCCTTTAGAGTTCACTCATCCATATTTACTATATCATTATGTATCATGCACCTATATTGGGTTCTATCTGCGTGTAATTCATGCTTTGGCTTAACAATTGCGACATGGTCAAACGGTGCCCCTCTACATTAAGGTTGCTTGATGCCAACGTTCTATGACCTTTCATGTTTCATGCTGAGTTGTACAAGCGCACAGCGTACCACGCCTTCCTACCTATGACTATGTAAACCTTATATGATGTGGACTTCTGCTAGTCCATCTTGCCATACAACGACCGTAGCTCATTATTGGTCATTAACCGAAACAATCAACCAACCGGTATGGACTTCTTTATGCTCAAGTGTTCATGCATTCTCAGCACACACACAACGACAAATACGATGTGGATGCAAGAATAATACATGCCATCGTCCTACCATAGCCAACAGGGGCGCAGCGAAGCGTGCCTTTCGTAACGACGACTGCGCGGGGCTCGCCACGTTGGAGGGAGGACAATGTGGCAGACACCAGTAGCGGGAGGAGCAAGGAGTAGGCGGCGGCTTCTTCCCCACTTCGGAGCTCCAGATCCGACGATAGGAGGGAGGTGGGGAGGAGGCCAGCGGCGGGAGGAGAAAGGAGGAGGGAGGTGGGGAGGAGGCCAGCTGCGGGAGGAGGAAGGAGGAGGAGGCTAGCTTCGTCCCCACCTCCAATCTCCAAATCTGTTGGCAGGAGGGAGGTGGGGAGGAGGGAGGTTGGAAGGTGGCCGACGGTAGGAGGGAGGTGGGGGGACACTGGCGGCTGGAGGTGTGAGGTCAAGGAGCAGCTCTGCGGGTGGAGCCACGTTTTGAAGAAGAGAGGGAGAGGGAGAAGGATGAAGAAGAGGAAGATGGAATAATTTGAAAATCAAATCAAATGTAGTATAATCTGGAAAAAAAACATTAAAAAAACACTACAGGTTGTGTGGCTCTAATTTATTAATCCGGATTGATATGTTTTGCATACATCTGAACAACCAAATTAACCGAAGGCAAGGTGTGGTCATGAAGAAAAATCATGCATCATCCTTTCTCACACTACACAAGTCTTGTATCGGAGTTTCTCCTCTGTCTCTCTCTCGAGTGCAAATGTTGAACAGCCAATCAAAATTCCTTTGAGCTTCTTTGCAAGGAGAGCATATCTTGTTCTCTCGCCCTTAATCGTGCTACCATGCTTCTCCTCGAAAAATGGTCGAAATGGTCATAAAAAATTATGAATTATTTTTTAGATAGGGTATGATATATATATGTGTGTGTGTGTGTCAGCGATGCATTCAGCAGGCAATAAGCATGGAACTACGAGATAACCAAAATTAATTTTGTTTATGACCAAACTGGTTATTATATTCGAATAGTTTAAAATGTTTCCGAGAAAGTGACTTGCACTTGACTTATTCAACTACTGTCCCTTGCCATCATTATCTCCCTTGACAGACATAAAGTATGAAACTAACGGAGACAACGACTTGGAAGTTATTCCGACGCAAACAAACGGAGAAGAAGCAGCGAGGACGACTTGAAGTCTTTGGCATGTGGACAAAAAGGAATTAAGAAGCAGACGAAGACACCGGAGAAGATACAAGCATTGGTCCCTGTCTATTTGCAATCACAATGGGCAAATGAGAAAAATGAAAGGAGGGGTTTCAGTTTGTGATTCAGGAATATATCTGCCAGCCTCATTCTTGGTGAAACACAATTTGCAGTTGGTTACCATACTTTATGATTTTTAGGGTCCAATTAGCTTACTGGCTCAGTTCTTGCAGCAACCCAACGTTTGTGGCGCTCAGAGTTCTACTCAACAAGTAACTCATCTCAGCCTAGATATACAGACCTCACAAGGGCTCTGCCACCGCTGTCGTCCAACCCACCTAACCCGATGATGTGAATTTGCACGCAAGTGCTTGTGCAGCCATAACCCTAGCTAGTTGTAGAGTTGCAAATTGTGAAAATGTAAGTGCAACTATAATTTGGACAGTAAAAATAGTACTTAGAAGTTTGGAGGAATAGATTGAATCTGCCACACCGAGCCAGGGAATGACCTGCATGACCGAGTGGGCACCGAAGCATTTTGATTGATGATTGCTTAGGCACCTTAGCCTAATCACCGTGTTAGGATAGTTCTACATCGGTTTTGGAAAGAGAAGTATAGTTCACCATGCAAGCGTTGCAAACTATTGTAGTTCAAGCGGGTTGTTAAACCCGGTTAGACCCGTTTGTGCACCTTTACTACGTACTAGGATGGGAACTCAATCGCATACTCTAAGATTGTACCTTAAACATAAATAAGTTCACGTGTTACTCCTCATGTAGGAAAAAAAGAATCTTGATAACTTCTTTACTTGTCATGGTCATCGAAAAAACTATCAATGGCAAATCTCAATTTAACCCTTTTTCGTTAAAACTCCACATTTATACCTGCGTCTTATTTCCGATTTTGGACCCGGGGGTGGCCGCGACTCACGGCGAGATAAGACGACTCGGCGCCATGACTCATGGCGCCGAGGTACCGCACTGCCACCGTGGCGGCGGCGTGAGTCATGCTGCGTGGCGGTACCTCGGCGCCATGAGTCATGGCGCCGAGCTTCTTAGCTCGGCGCCGTGAGTCATCGCCACCCGGGTCCAAAATCGGAAATAAGACGAGCAGGGGTATAAATGTGGAGTTTTAACGAAAAAAGGGTTAAATTGAAAAAAATACGGGCAAATCTACTCATATTATTTTCGTGCGAGCTAGAACAATCTAAATATTAAAGAAATCATTATTAATAGCTCAAATTAGATACAAAATCCATCTATTTATTTGCTATTATATATATACTTTTCTTTTCAGATGGGATTGGAAAATTGTTTCAAAAAAGAAGAAGATGGGAGTGGAAAGGAGGCACGACGGATCGAACTCCCTTAGTGTATGTATGCATAGTGTATGTATGTACGTGTCTTTCTCGGCCACGAAGGCGTAGCTGCAGGGGCTGTACTTCCACGCAGGGTTGCTGAAGACGGTGTCGTTGGCGTTGTTACCCCAGTAGACAAATATTGTGCTAAGGTTGCTCAGGATGGGCCCCGCGCACTTGTCACTGTCGTTGGCAGCATTTTCCACGCTCTCGCACGTCGTGATGCAGCCGGTAAAGTAGCTCGAGTCATCCCTGCCCACAAGATACGCTTCTTATATACCACTTAAATCGTACGATGATATCTTTTTATTTATTTGAGCATACTTCAATAATGATTATAAGATACCCCAAATCAAGTTCCATTAAAAATTTCATTAAAATCTATTTTTATAGTAAAATTTGTGTATATACTTCTTTTATATATGAAAAAGGGTATATAGCAAAAAAACAAAGGGCTCCAATGGAAAATTTTCAATCAAGTCGCAATAAAGTATCTTATAATTAGTATTTAAGTATATTAAAAATGATAAAGAAGTATAATATGTGCGTTTAAGTAGTATATTAGAAGTGGGAGTACATACTCCCATGAGTACGATACATATATATATATACACACACACACACACACACATATACATATATATATACACACACATATACATATACACACACACATATACATATATACATATATATATATATATACATATATATATATATATATACATATATATATATATATATACATATATATATATATATATATATATACATATATACATACATATATATATACATACATACATATATATATACATATATATATATATATATATATATATATATATATATGCTACCGCACAAGATGCAACGTGAATTTTTGGCGCAAATAACATGTTTGCGAAGCGTAGTTACGAAAGTAGCGGCCATCGTGAAGGAATAGCAAAAATGGAGCCTCGTTTGAATGGTAACTGTGCGGACGCGCTGCCCACATGCAGGACACATCACCGCGTCCGGCCGATCACGGGCCGGACACCGTAATTTATCACTAACTAAATAGTTATCAGTAACTAACTATAAGTCACTGGCCGAGTCATTGCCACTAACTAAATAGTCACCACTAACTAACTATATATAGGTCATTACATATATACCAATAAATTAATTATGGTCACGTAGATTCAACCACTAATTTCGGACAAACGTAATCAACATGATTAATTCATTACAACCTAATTTATCGCTACTAACTATGAACACAAATTTAATAATGCCTAAATGATGGGACTAAATTAATTATGCCTAAAACCTACAAGTAATTAATTACAACTAATTAAATAATTAACTAACTACACATTTAATAAAGATAATACATAAAAATTACCTATTGATATGATGCTAATTGGTGTGGACTACTTTGTAGGCCATATTTATGAGTGGTTCATCGTCTTCAGGTCCAACAGTGTGTGTCGTACCAAAGCGCTGTGTTAGGGTTGGTATGACGGTAAAACACGTCGGGAGTGTCAATTATTGAGATGAAGTTTCGAAAAGGTTTTGTTGTGATTAGCTCTGATCCAGTTGATTGCATCTTATGGGCAAAGTGTACAACATCTGTAGAGTGTTAATCAATCTATTCGAATAGCTACATCTGCGGTCATGGACATGCCAAGGGTTTTTACACGAGGGTAGATTTTCATAAAATAATTAGGAAGCGACAGCTATGTGATTTAACTCATATGACTATGTGAAAGAAATTGTTTAGGCTTTGTATCCTTTGTGAAAATACTAGTTAAACTATTACTGTTTATTTGTTTTGAATTATGCTTCAATTTATTATTCATATTCAATTACAAATGCTGCTTTATTGCAAAATAACCACAGAAGTCATTTTCTTTGTAATAAGTTATCATCTATAATTACATTATGTGGTACAACTTATTGAGTACTTGGAGTACTCATTTTTGCTGCAATTATTCAGATAAAGTGGAGGAATTGTCGCCTACTTTCAAGGAGGAGCTTACGAGGATGGTCATCATCAAGTCTTGATCCCAGTCAATTGCCTGTGGGTATATGGATGGGTTTTACTGAAGTTATTACGTTACCTTTTGTTGCAGCTTATTGGAGTTCCTCGCCTTCTGAGACATTAACCGTAAGCTTTGACCTTAATGTTGTTGCTCTGATAATTATTGTTATTTGCCTATTTATTAGTCATCTTTGCATATAGAATGATATTTTATCGATGTTTCCACTTTGTGCACTAGCGTGATTCTGGGTTAGTGCAGTATACACAAAGGGTCTAGATTTGCATATCTGGGCCTAGACACGATTTCAACTTCATCTTCTACTCGGTAGCTATAGAAGCTATGAAGATTAGAACGCAATCACAACGGAAGTATTGCGTTGAAACCGACGAACCCCGAAGCAAAACACCAAATCACCTCACAAATGCCTAGAGTCCGGTCTAATCTCTTATTGTGGCCGATCTGAATGGAGCTCGGCAAGATCACAGAATGACATGACTTTTTGATCCGGTGATCCGAATTCCCTGAAACTTTAAACATAGCTCATCAAGAAGGTTATGAATCTATTCCAATCGACGATCGGGAAGATTGAAGCCAAGGTTATACAAATTTGTTGGATGAGGACAAGAGGCCATGAAAATTGAGGAAATTCAATCTTTTTTTTAAAGAAAAAAAAAACTTGCTCTTGGACGAGGGAAGGACAAAGTTTAGAAGTTCAACTGGACATGACGTTCCTGGTTGTTCAAAAATCTGAATATTTTGTTTTATGAAAAAAGAATCATATGATATCATCACAAAGTACGTAAGTTGCATGCATGAGACAAATTAAAGATTATAATTCGTCCAATCAATTGATTACTAGTATAGGACAGATGAAAATAATCTATCTATCTATTTATATACTAATTGGAGGCTCTCCTAGAAGCTCTCATATTAATCCTAAAAAGGTAAAACAGGGTAGAAATTCTCACATTAATCGAAAAGAAAGCTAGAAATTATCACATTAACCTACGTCTTAGATATATCTACTACTTGTGTCATGCATAGATAAAAAAATAAGAAGAGTTCTACTCAAACTGTAGATGTTGATATGCTGATTGCCTGCCTAATCCGTGTCCTGTTCGGTGAGGACGTGCAGGAACAAAGGATTTGTGTGTTGCAGCTAAGGGAGGCAGTATATAGGAAACAATGTGGCAGGTACTACGTGAGGAGACTGGCTAACTATGTGCGTGCGGTCAAAAAGAAAGAAAGAACGGGTCATTGGTCATTGGGGATTAATTGTAACGGGTCAATGGTCATTGGGGATTAATTGTTAACTGCTTAATTGATGGTTGCTGCTTGGTGATCCATATATATGTAGATTCATACACTAATAGTATTTGTACTTAGGATGCACGTAAATAATAATATTGGTTCTATATTGGGGCCATGAGGCAATAAATTAGAAATATATAACAATTAGAAAAAGTAAAAGAAATGAGAACCAAAGTTTGCCAATGGAATTTTTCTTATATTATCAATAACATAATATTGTTGAAACCACGTGGCCCGTGCGGATGCATGGGTTGATGACTAGTCATATTAATTACAAGAGAGTACAATTCAGCAGTCAAAGAAAGGATAAGTCACACGCATACTTACTAGTAGAGGTGTTCAAACTCCGAGCTGGGCCGGCTTGAAAAGCCCGATCGCAAACGGGCAGACCCGAGCCGGCCCTAAAATTTGTTTTTTATTTAAATATATTATTTTAATTATTTTTTAGATAAAAATTATTATTTAATTCATTTTTATGATTAATATATATATATATTCTTTTTTATTGTGTTTATTCAGGATTTTGGGCTATTCCAGGCTTTTTTCGGGCCAGAATTCCAGTCCCAAGCCTAGCCCGGATAGTGTCGGGCCTGGGCTGGGTCGGTGGGTCGGGTTGCTCGTGAATAGGTCTACTTACTAAATTGAGTTGATTATTATTCTACAGAAATACAAAACCACGTGTACATGCGTGGGCTCATGCACTATCTCAACTTTTAAAAGTATCTTAACATTCGTGCGATGGATATTCAATGATTAGAAGATGAGATGGTGGTTTGACTTTTAAAATTTTGCATCAATCTCTAGTCACATTTGATGGTGGTGATAGTACATGTATCTATGTGTGTGTGTGTATATATATATATATATATATATATATATATATATAATGGTATGGTACTCCTAGGAGTACGTACTCCCGCTTCTCATATACTACTTAAATTGTATAGTGATACCTCTTTATCTATTTGAGTATACTGCAATAATGATTATAAGATACCCCAAAGTGAGTTCTATGAAAAATTTCTTTAAAATCTACCTTTTATTAAAATATTTGTGTACATACTTCTTTTTATATATGAAAAAGGGTATATAGCAAAAATAAAGGACTCAAATAAAAAAAAAATCAACCAAGTCGCATTAGAGTATATTATAATTGGTATTTAAGTATGCTGAAAGTGATAAAGAAGTATAATACATTTGTTTAAATTGTATATTCAAAGTGGGAGTACATACTCCCGGGAATACGAAACGGATGTGTGTGTGTGTGTGTGTATATCAACGACACATTCATCACACAATAAGCATGAAATTGCGAGATAACCAAAATTAATTTTGTTTATGACCAAACTGGTTATTATATTCAAATAGTTTAGAATGTTTCCGAGAAAGTGACATTGCACTTGACTTATTCAACTACTGTTACTTGTCATAATTATCTACCTTGACAGACTTAAAGTCTGAAATTGATGGAGACGACGACTTGGAAGTTTTTCCGACTCAAACAAATGGGGCATACTTAAAGTCTGAACTGACGGAGACGATGACACGGAAGTATTTTCAATGCAAACAAACGAAAAAGAAGCAGCGAGCACTTGGAAGTTTTTCCGACGCAAATAGACGGGACAGATTTAAAGTCTGAAACTGATGGAGAGGATGACATGGAAGTTTTGCCGACGCAAACAAACGGAAAAGAAACATCAATGACGACAACAAACAATAAGCATGGAACTGCAAGATAACAAAAATTAATTGTGTTTATGACCAAACTGGTTATATATTCGAGTAGTTTAAAATGTTCCCAAAAAAGTGACCTTGCACTTGACTTATTCAACTATTGTCCCTTGTCGTAATTACCTCCTGTGGTAGACTTAAAGTCTGAAACTGATGGAGACGACGACTTGGAAGTTTTTCCAATGCAAACAAATGGAAAAAAGCAGCAAGGATGATAACAAGCAATAAGCATAGAACTGCGAGATAACCAAAATTAATTTTGTTTATGACCAAACTAGTTATTATATTCGAATAGTTTAAAATGTTTCCGAGTGACCTTGTACTTGACTTATTCAACTACTGTCCCTTGTCGTAATTACCTCCCTTGATAGACTTAAAGTCTGAAACTGATGGACATGGCGACTTGGAAGTTTTTCTAACACAAACAAACGGAACATACTTAAACTCTAAAATTGATGGAGATGACGACTCGGGAGTTTTTCCGACACAAACAAACATAAACGAGCAGCGAGCACTTGGAAGGTTTTCCAACACAAACAAAAGGGACAGACTTAAAGTCTGAAACTGATGGAGACAACGACTTGGAAGTTTTTCTGACATAAGCAAACGGAAGAGAGGCAGCAAGGACGACACCCAACAATAAGCATGGAACTACGAGATAACCAAAATTAATTTTGTTTATGACCAAACTCGTTATTATATTCGAGTAGTTTAAAATGTTCCTGAGAAAGTGACCTTGCACTTGACGTATTCAACTACTGTCCCTTGTCGTAATTACGTCCCTTGACAAACTTAAAGTCTGAAACCGATGGAGACAACGACTTGGAAGTTTTTTTGATGCAAACAAATGGAAAAAAGCAGCGAGGACGACAGAAAGCAATAAGTATGGAACTGCGAGATAACCAAAATTAATTTTGTTTATGACCAAACTGGTTATTATACTATAATAGTTTAAAATGTTTCCAAGAAAGTGATCTTGCACTTGACTTGTTCAACTACTGTTCCTTGTTGTAATTACCTCCCTTGACAGACTTAAAGTCTGAAATTGATGGAGACGACGACTTGGAAGTTTTTTTGACTCAAACAAACGGGACAGACTTAAAGTCTAAAACTGATGGAGACGATGACTTGGAAGTTTTTCCGACGCAAACAAACGGAAAAGAAGTAGCGAGGACGACAGCCAACAATAAGCATGGAACTGCGAGATAACCAAAATTAATTTTGTTTATGACCAAACTCGTTATTATATTCGAGTAGTTTAAAATGTTCCCAAGAAAGTGACCTTGCACTTGACTTATTGAACTATTTTCCCTTGTCGTAATTTCCTCCCTTGACAGACTTAAAGTCTGAAAGTCTGAAACTGGTGGAGATGACGACGTGGAAGTTTGTCCAACAGAAACAAACAAAAAAACAGCGAGGACGACAACAAGCAATATGCATGGAATGGCGAGATGACCAAAATTAATTTTTTTTTTATGACCAAACTGGTTATTATATTCAAATAGTTTAAAATGTTTCCGAGAAAGTGACCTTGCACTTGACTTATTCAACTACTGTCCCTTGTCGTAATTACCTCCCTTGACAGACTGAAACTGATGGAGACAATGACTTTGAAGTTTTCTGACTCAAACAAATGTGACAGACTTAAAGTCTGAAACTGATGAAGACAACATCTCGGAAGTTTTTCTGACGCAAACAAATGGAAAAGAAGCAGCGAGCACTTGGAAGGTTTTCCAACACAAACAAACGGGACGGACTTAAAGTCTGAAACTGATGGAGACGACGACTTGGAAGTTTTTCTGACATAAGCAAACGGAAAAGAGGCAGCGAGGACGACACCCAACAATAAGCATGGAACTACGAGATAACCAAAATTAATTTTGTTTATGACCAAACTCGTTATTATATTCGAGTAGTTTAAAATGTTCCCGAGAAAATGACCTTGCACTTGACTTATTCAACTACTGTCCCTTGTCGTAATTACTTCCCTTGACACGTAAGTCTGAAACTGGTGGAGACGACAACTTAGAAGTTTTTTTTGATGCAAACAAATTGAAAAAAGCAGTGAGGACGACAACAAGCAATAAGCATGGAACTGCGAGATAACCAAAATTAATTTTATTTATGACCAAACTGGTTATTATATTCGAATAGTTTAAAATATTTAGGAGAAAGTGACCTTTGCGCTTGACTTATTCAACTACTGTCCTTTGTCATCATTATCTCCCTTGACGGACTTAAAGTCTGAAACTAACGGAGACAACGACTTGGAAATTTTCCGACGCAAACAAACGGAAAAGAAGCAGTGAGGACGACTTGGAAGTCTTTGGCATGCGAAAAAAGGGAATTAAGGAGTGGAAGACACTGGAGAAGATACATGCAGCAGTCCCTGTCTATTCGCAATCACAATTTTCAAATGAGAAAAATGAAAGGAGGGGTTTCACTTTGCATTGCAGGAAGATATCTGCCAGCCTCATTCATCTTGAAACATAATTTACAGTTGGATACCATACTCGTATGATTTTTAGGTCCCAAACCCAATTAGCTTACTGGCCTAGTTCTTGCAGCAGCCCAACGTTTGCGGCCCGCAAAGTTGTACTCAACAAGTAACTCATCTCAGCCTAGATATACAGACCTCACAAGGACCCTGCCACCGCTGCCATCCAACCCACCAAACCCGACGATGTGAATTGGCACGCAAGTGTGTGTGTGACTGTCGGACCCCAGGCTTTGAATACCCAAAGCCCTCGTGTGTGTACCGTACTAGTCTCATGACCAATGGCTAGTACACACAACTCAAACAATGATAATCACATCCATACATTTATATGTACAAAGTAAAGCAAAAATGACAGATAACTTAAGCGATTTCAATAGAACAGAGAGATTGAAGCTCTCTGTTTCCGCTGCCACATCGCTAAGTTGCTCTGGTAAGCTCCGGCCGCCCCTGCCGTGCGCATGACCAAGTCTTGGCAGCTGCATCCTCACACCCACAACCCTCTCCCTTCTTCACAGCTGAGGCGCCAAAGACATCATCATCCACATGGCCAGTACACACCGCCCGGTAGGGCCACCACCCACACCGCACTATTTCCTGTTGATCCGTAGAAGTCCTCACCATCCCGTTCGTGTCATGTCGTGTTCTGGGCTTCAACAAAACTTTTCCCTTCGTCAATTTGGCCCTTCCTCGTCGGTAGCCTAGTCACGCTGTCTTCTTCCCTGGTTCTAGCCAAAACCTGCCCCATCGCCGCTAATTGCTACCCGGTGAGTCCCGCTTCAATTCCTCCCCACTAGAGCCCCTCATCACCTTCTCTGACCTCCTCCTACCACCCACATCTACTATCTTCTCCTCCGGCGCTTCCGCCACGAGCTACTGACAACCACCACGGTCCCTCCCGGTACTAATGACCACCTCGGTGAGATCCCATTACCTTGCCGGTGCTTTGCTCCACCTATCTTCCTCCTTTTCCTGCCTCCGGTGTTGCCGCCATAGTTGTCGTGCCGCCATCGCCGCCTATCTCCGTCGACCGACCGCTACCATCCACCCCCGATCGCACTGCCACCATCCACAAGATCGCCTCCTCGCTCTAGTTCCATTTCCCCCTCACCTATGGCCGCCGTAGCCCCCTCGCCGGTGTTGAACACCGCCCCGAGCCACCTTCGCCCTCCTCTGCTTCAGTTTGAGACATAGACCCCCTTGTAGCTCTCTCTCTCTCTATGTAGGTATGAATGACATGTGGGCCCACTTTGTTAAGAAGGTGATTTAGAGAATAGTTAGTACTAAAACCAGGATTAAAATTAGTTAAGTGATTAGTTGATGAGTAAGGGGATTAGCAAGAGTATGATTAAATCAGTTAGTTAGTAATTAAATCTTGGGTGGTTGGTTTAGGTAATTAGGAACGGTGTATAAAGAGTTGACTCAATGACAGTAGGCTCTAGTCCATTATAAGTAATAATAATGGATTAAGATAAATCAATTTATCATTATATAAAGATGTTAATAAATAATACCCCATGGTTAATGATCAGTAGACTATACCCAATAGGACCTAGGTTAAAATTGTTAACCCTGTCACTTGTCCAACAAGTGATTACTCAAACGCTACGACGGTGATTAAGTAGATCACATTTGGCTAAACAACTCCAATACAACTAGGACCTTCGATTAAGATGGTGTCAACCCAGCCATCAAATGGACACCTTGATAGGAAGTAGTCATATAAACAGTAAGGAATGTTTAGGTGGCTATTAACCTTAGTTCATTAACAATGAATAAAGTAAGGGGGTAGCTCATTCGATAAGCATAGCCAATGAAAACGTGATATGACAGGTATGCCTCACGCATAACTAGATTTTGCGGTCATGTAAAAGGCACCAAGGACCTAGGCAGTAAATGTTAATCATAATAATATAAACTCACATATACTTAGGACATAGAATAAGCAAGGAAATAAAAGTATATATATGTATAGACATGTATGTCAATTGACATATGAACCATGCTAGTAGTTAATTAAGCAACTGAGTGTGAACTCGATATTTAGAATAAAATGCCAAGTAAAATGTAGTAGTGATAAACCCTAATGAAGGTTAGCGGTAGCTATGGTCTAGCTACATGCTAGTGATAAGAATGAAGACAATAGGGTTGATTGCTAAGCGAAGACTAGTAGATAGGAGCCCATATACCTTATATCGTAGTTGTCCACTTAACTAGAGTAGTCTTTAGCAGGTGCGGGAGCTAAGGATCAACTTAGTATGATAGGTTACTTTAGTACATACCAAGCCACGCAAGTAATGAGACTTAGTATAGGTCACCTCAAATATGAAAACCAAAACCATAGACACCGCTGAGTGTATAAAACTGATGTCTAGCTAATGGTTGGGAAGTTTTAGCTAACACCCATGGAAATTCCTTGATAAATATAAAATAATAAAATAAATTATTAAGTGAACTAGACCCCATGTGTTGGTGAGACTCATGTCTGCCCTAAGCGAACCCCACACTTATGCATAGGTCTCACCTGACTATCATGAAACTTCCTCGATAAATAGGAAGTAATAACTAGAGGAATCATTAGATTAGCCATGCGCCGTGTGTGGATAGCGGTGATATATCCCAAAGTGGATGATAGTAGTACAACCATCAATCAACATCACATAGGTTCTATCTGTCACCCACCACTGTTCGCTTCCAGTAGAAGTACAATGAGTAACCCGAACATGTACTGGTAAATCATGCCGAATGGGGTAATCACCTTCATTCCAAATATCCCTGGACGTACTTCATTCCATTTGAGGTATTTCTTTCATCAACTTCCTTTAGTTATACTTCGTCTGAAGTATTTCCTTCATCAATTTCCTCTGGATGTACTTCGTCTAAAGTATTTCCTTCATAAACTCCAGATGAGTATGTTTGGTTTCATTTGGAGTACTCTCTTCTTTCAAGATCCCATTAGATATGTTTAGCTTCGTTTGAAGCATATCCTGCTTCAAATACTCTTAGTTTTATTTACTTTCATTTGAAGTGTTTCCTTTCTGTTTCCTTGCATTTGGATTTATTGGATTTCAATTGGTTGTCTTTCAAATGTTCTAGGATTCGATCAGATTATGTGTAGTTATAATCTGAAGCTGTGACATAGCAGCAGTCCGAGACAACAAGAGCTGCTATGTCAACACTTCGATCATATTGAACCTACTTTTGAAATGCAATTATATTGTTTTAAATTATAAAATTGCATTGCTATGATTCATAGAAATATGTTGACTTAGCTCATAGCTAATACCTGAATGATAATTGTGTATAACCTTCAATTCCCATCCTTGAACTTGCACACTGTCCTTTGTCACCCTAGAACTAATGGTATACATACTAGTTACTAAGTCTGTATCTAAGTGTCATGTTTAGCCTTGCTTAGATACATTGGCATGTGGGCAATGATTTGCCCTGACAACTTTTAAAACTCAAAAATGGTTTTGGGCAGTCGAGGCTGGAGCCTGGCTGGTATGTTGAAAAGAGAAAGAGATTTCAAAAGAGAAAAACCTGAAAACTTTTTTTAGACTTGGGCGGGTGGAAAGAATGGTGGATGAGCAAGAAAGTATGCCAGAATGGGTATGGGAAGAACCGCCAAGTCGATTAAGGACCAGTTCCTGTTATGATCCCTTGTGCACTAATAGTGCAACCATAAGTCTACCATGTGTATGACCTGGCTCATTAATTTTCCTCGCCTTGGCGTTGCTCCATCATCCCCAGAATGTGGCATGCATATCGGTCACCGAGTGTAAATCCACCTGAGGGTGGTACGACTACATGCATGTTGAAACCACTAAGGCGCAAGAGGGGCCTCCAGGGTTATCATCTTTGGTAGAGCAACCTTAGCGGGTGGGGTCACGTTGGGGTGGGGCATTGTAAAGGCCTTGGGAAGATTTTCTTAGGTCCCACGCCTATGGCAGTGTGATGACATTATAAGATAATCGGCTCTTGTGGGTAAAGTTGTGCGACATCTGCAAAGTGTAAAACTATCCGGATAGCCATGCCCACGGTCATGGGTGATGCCGAGAAATTTGTTGATTAGATTTTAAGTTTTGCAAAATGATTTGTGGATGGGATAAAAAGTCGGGTTGGAACTCGAGGATTTGAGTTGTATTGGTTGGAGCCAGTGGAAAGTATTGGATACATTCAGTAGCGGGATTCTCAAGGTGGGTGCGATTCGGGATTCGTGGATCGGTACAGCCTAAAAATTGGCTAGGGGATGCGCCCTGGGACTCGAGGGTGGTGCAGCTATGGGCTTCGAGGGTTTGGTTGCCTGGGATTCGAGGGTGGTCCAGTTTGCGGGAGTCAGGGGGATTGTGACCTAAGTTTCGTTGGATGGTGTAGCCGGACAGTCGCCAGAGGCATTCAGCCCGGAATTTTAGGGGTAGTCCAGCCGAAATTGCTAGGCGGTTGCAGCCTTGGGATCGCTGGGTAGATGTAGCTCTAGAAAATGATATAGCATGAGGTGAATGAAACTGATATCTATGTGTGAATGGATGGAACCTTCGGGGTACTATTCTCTACTAGAGGTCGATGGAACCAGCGTTTTGGATATCAAAAGTATTTTTAAACCTAGGGGGGCGGTAGGGCCGAAAATCGGAAAATTTCGGCCAAAATTTTCAAATCAAAATTTGAATTTTTTGGATTTTAAATTAAAAAAATCAATTCGAACAAAATTTAAGAAAATTTGATTTTTTGGACAAAATTCATCAAAACCGATTTTTTTAGGACCGGTTTGTATTCCTACCGACCCCACTGGTAAATCCGAAATTTCTGCATTTCAGCCGAAATTCTGAAAATTGGATGGAACATTCGCTACTATTGTACAAAAACATTGGGAATATGTGTTAGTTAAAATGCTAGGTCTCAGGATTTGCTACTACATAGTCTATTTTAATAAGTGGCTCTATGCAAACAAAAGAACCACAAGCAATTCCTTTGATTAGCCCTGCATATTATATAACTGCATTATGTGTGTTGGCTCGTGAGTACGGTTGTGTACTCATGCTCGCTCAATATTATTATTTAGTAAGTATAAAAGGAAAAGGTTATATGGACACTCATGCGCGTTCGTCAAGACAAGAAGACAAGAAGGCTAAAGACTAGGTAGCGGGCCCCAGTCGATTACTGTGGGTATATCGTGAGGGTTCCACGGGTTGTATTTCAACTCTGCTTCCGCTACTGATTCTTTAACGATATTTGGCTTGGTTGGCCAATCTGAAAGACAAAAGCCATAAGGCATATTTACGTTTTGTTTATTATTATGCAATAGCTTTACATTTTTGTGATATGCGTTTGGTATCTAATGATGTAACTATGAGCACTAGCTACTGATCCAGAGACCGATGCTATGAACACAGAAGATTCTAAATTTCAAATTTAGAGTCTAACAAGACAGGTGCAGCCATGCATGCATGGACGCATGGTGTTGTTAGACAAGAAGATATATTCATTACCGAGGCATCTTTGTTTTGGACCGGGAGCCCATCCCAATATGTTGGTGGGTGGGAAGTCATGTGAAGAGATAATCTTGCCTGCCGCAGCCTCACGACCTGGCCCCGTCCAAACCGTCGATTTTGTCTTCTAAGGGCATGTACAATGGTACAGACAGCTGCTGTCTATAGCAACTATCCATGTCACCTATAGACAGCACTAAAGACAGCTCATACAATGGGTTGTGATGATACAACCGGCTATAGGATTGCATACAACACACAATCTTTAATGCTTTTATTGGTTTTGATGCTACAGTCGGCTGCAGGATTATAGACAACAATATTCTCTCTCTTCATTCTCTTTCATCCACGTCAGCAAAATTCTTATGTGGCAGATGCTATAGATGGCTGACATAAGCCCATTGTACATGCTCTAAACTCCTACTGGACGTGTCTGACCCCCAATGCGTACGGATATTTCCTTCCTGTCTGACAGACAGGTGCTCGATGTCCCATCCTCCCTGTGCATGTGTGATGCATTGAAACCTACCTAGCTCCAGCCTTGGAGCTTGGGCATTAGCCCCCTTGCCTCGAAGGCCCGGTCAAGAAACCTGCTACAGCTGAAGGTTATAGTTCTACCAGGAGATTCATCAGGAAATCGCTCCACGTACGTGTATCACAAGATGACGCACGCATTCTATCCAACATGGATCTAGCCTTTGGAAAAAGTAGGGAAACATGAGCATATATGCTAGCTAAATGTGAACCGTTAGCATCACACTAATTCAATACTGCCTCGGCATCCAGCAGCCGTCAGCCCGTCGCGGCAAAGTCTATAGAGCGCGTGCAAGTGCGCGGTGCTCCCTTCCGCGTAAGCCTGGTAATGGATTGGGTTCATATGGTTTTAATGGTTTGGGTTTTGATTTGGGTTCTCATGGATTGGTTGAAACGGTTTTTATTTTGAATCGGGTTGGATTGGGGCGGATTGATTCAAATAAAGGGTTGGATTGGGGCGGGTTGGTTGCTGAGCCTACGGGTTGAACCCACGGGTTGTCTTCCTCCTCTGGAGACCAGGACGGCAAAAGCCGTAGAACCCTTGCTACCTCGCGTCTCGTGCGACATCGCCGCTGCCGGCACCATCCGCGCGTCGCCTCGCCGGCCACCCTCCCTCCCTCCCTCACGCCGTCGTCCTTGGCCACCATCCAGGTGTAGATTCTTCGGTAAAGTTGTTCTTCAGAAGCCTTTCCATGCGGTAGTAAAAAGAAAATCTTGCAGGTTGGAGGAAGACAAGAGGATTGCCGCGCCGTCGAGTCCCTCCTCCTCCCGTCCGGCACCTCGCCCCGATTCTTCTATCGTTGTCGACTTCCTCCTCCTCCCTCGATCTTCGTCGCCACCAGCCGCCGCGTGTCCCCCGCCCCCGGATCTTCTTTGCCCCCATAGCTAGGTGCACCTCTCTTTGAATTCTTTCTTGTGTGTTGCTTTTGTAGAATCCATGGATATAGACATACATGCCATTTCTCATCCTCATCCGGTCATCCTCGGATCCGTTTTTCCCTTTGTGCGTAAGGATCCATGGATCTAGATATTCATTTGTTGGTAAGAATCCATGGATCTAGACATTCACACATGCCATTTCTCATCCTCATCCAGACATCCTCGGATCTAATGCAACAGGATCCTTTTAATTTTTGTTATCACCTCAAGTGATTCATATGCATGTCATATCTCAATGAGGTGATTATATGCTGGCAGGGTTATAAAGCCAATGTCTGACCCGAATTTTCTAATCCCGAATCCTCTGTGAAAACACTGTGTTATTCCTTGGATCAGTAGATAGCACTCACAGGTACATTGCTGAATCATCCATACATGGCGTGAACTAAAGTATCAAATTTATTACAACCATCAGAGTGACATAGACCACGCCGGGTCGAGTTTTACAAAAGAGGCCGATCAGGCCAAATTAATTACATTGAATAAAAACAACGTAGACTACAGCGGAAGCAAAAGGGGTAGAGCTCATCTCTCCACAGGCAAGCGACTGGGGCAACCTGTGTACGACTGATATTAACAAAGGACCTGAATAATATCGGTTGTACACAAGTACCAACGAGTCCACTAGATTGGGACGAGGCCTAGAGTACAGAACTAGACTACTCTTCATAATTTCCTTACTCGTTGACATCTAGATCCTCATAGTACGCGTAGTCTCCTCCATCCATATTATCTGAAGGGTTTGGGGGAGAGCGAGAATGAGCACAACTTCCGTGCTCACGAGCCAATACACAATGCAATAATATACATGCAAGGCTTAACAAGGATGGCTCAATTCTTTTATTTGTGAAAGCAATATTTTCAATTATTATAATTACAAATTCCTATCACTTATCAGTTTTAACAAATTGCATTTTATTAAAGAGAGTATTTGTACAATATTTGTATCAGCAGAGGTTCCCTCCACCTTATGCTTAATTTGATTGGGGTTACCCCCACATATTAACATCACTGAGTCTGAAAACTCAGGGAAAATCCAAACTCAGGGCTAGGCGAGCCCGCTACAATTTTCATACCACCCACATAGGTTTTTGAAATAGAACTAACTCAAGTTAAGTTCCTATGTCCGCCTTTGACCGTAGGCACGGTTGTTTAAATAGTTTATAACTCTGCAGAGATTGTACACTTTACCCACAAGAGACGATTAACTCGTTGCCCTACATGATTCCTTGGTCATGTAGTCAAGAGGTCATCACAATAACCTTTCTAAATATCTTGTCCTTCCGTCATTTCACCCATATGGGGTTGCGCCCATACGTTGCACAGGATGCCCACCTCAGCGACTGGCGTAGCGTGGCTACACCTCAGCGACTGGCGAACTTTACCCTTGACTCGGTGTCCCATCACTGGCGAACTTTACCCTTGACTCAGTGTCCCATCAAGTCCGACATACCCAAAGCTTGTGCCCCTTTATTCCTCCAGTGAGACGACTTTCAGGATTTGATAAATTTACTAAGCTAAGTCATAGTTTGTTGCAGACTTGTGGTTGTACTTGTTATACACAGAAGGTCGTTACAAGATTAAGTCCTTAGGGTTATTTGGGCGGTTCTTCCACATACCAACTACAAAATAATATTCTTTGGGCTACATTAGCACCCATTGTTATACCATCCACCTCACCATCCGCCCAGACAGGGTAATAGCAATTTAGGGTTTTTGAGAAGTAAAATACAACAACTCAACCATCTCAGTCATTTACCCGTAATGACTGCCCAAATCATTTTATGTTTGAAGAGATGATGATTGGGACAGTTTAATGTCTCGGTACTTAAGCAAGTCTAGCATGTCGCTTAAGTACAACCTATAGCTAGTATTACCATATAGTTACTAGGGTGACAAAGATTAAGGGATTCAATTTGTCAAGGATGGTCTAATAATTAATTAATCATCAAATGGGTATTTAACTACCTTAAGCTTTGACATATATTTGATTAAAGAATTAAAGTATGCAATTTGTTATTTTAAAAGAACATAATTTGTATAAAATGTAGGCTCAGTATGATCAAAGTATTGACTCGCCTTGATTATAGGAAAGATAATCTGGGTGGTCTTGTTCTTGATCAACGTGGAGGTCTCTAGCGTCTTCGAACTCTACGCGGGCAGAGTACCAGAAAAATAAACAACAAGCACAAAGAGCAAATAAATACAAATAAAATAGCAAATAAACTTCAAATTAAACAAGACCTATGCCATTAGCAAGACCTTGAATTTACAAATTTTTACAAATTTATTTTATAATTTTTGGAGTTGAAATGAGGGAGATACGAATTTTTAAAGCCTCTCTTTTGAAATAAAAAAAGGAAAAGAAAATCAAAAAGAAAAAGAAAAGCAGCAGCGGCGACGTCATCAGCGGCGACGGCGATAGATTTTAGTACTTATTATATTAGAGTAATTAATTAAAGAATTAATTCAGAGGGAGGGGAGGCTCGGTGCGCGACGGCAGTAGATAAGAAGCGGTCGAGGTTAGAGATGTGTCCAAAACCCTAGCTATCCATATTTTTGCCGCCGCATCGTTTTCTCCTGCCCCGATCGCCAGCCGCCTTTGTCGCTCATCCAGCGCGTCGCTGTTTGATTGCCGGCCGACGCTCATCCGTCCGCGTGCGAAGCGCTGGCGCTACTGCCACCGCGTGGATGCCCGGTGCCGCTTGGTCAGCGCTACTACTCCAGCCGCGTTGTTAGGGATAGAGATTAGATAGTGGCTGGCTGCCCATTTCGGTGCCTGCTGCGTGTAGCGTCTGCCTGTGTAAGTGCTGCATGCACACGTCTACTCATTATTTGCACTGCTGCTTCTTCGCTAGAAATTGCCAGATTAGTGCTTTGATTATTTAATTGGGGTTGTTAGGGATAGAGATTAGATAGTGGCTGGCTGCATGCATTTTTTTACGGTGTTGTTGCATTTTTTGAAAGCCAATGCTCGTGAGAATTTTCGGAGGATGCTTTTTTCGATGCTTTGTTTTTTGATTTGTGATGTTGCAACCGTTGTGTTGTCCAGAGATATTGCAACCGTTGTCTGGGGATATTGCAACCGTGTCCAGAGAGATGTTGCATGCAACAACGTACTTCTTTGCGATGTTGCATCTATATAAAAAAAAATGTTACGGCCCGTTGAAAAAAATATTGCATCCATATGAAAAAAAATGTTGCGTACTGTTTACGGTGTTGTTGCATTTTTTCCAATGCGTTTTTTTCCAGATGCTTTGTTTTTTTAATTTGTGATGTTGCGACCGTTGTCTGAGAATGTTGCAACCGTGTGAAAAAATGTTTCATGCTGCATCTATATAAAAAAATTGTGTGGTCTGCATTGAAAAAATGTTGCAAGATTTTTTCAACGTGTTTTTTTTTTTGTCATATGCTTTGTTTTGATTTTATTGATCGAGTTTGTGCTGCGGGTGATGAGCGGAAAAAAAACGCCCAAAATTAAATTTTATTTACTTATTTTTTAGGCAGTCGCTCGATTTTTTGGATCTCGAAATGTGGACCGTGTGAGCTGAGCGGCCGGTGGGGGACACGGTCGCATGCATGCAGGCGGCTTAGAGCGGCTGGAGGGGGCTGAGGTGGAGACAGCATGTATGCATGCATGCTGAGAGCGGGTGGAGACGGCATGCATGCATGCAGCTGAGAGCGGCGAGCACTGGGTGTACGGGTGGAAGTTTCCACCCGTACGTCCGACCCTAACAGCTCCCTTTTTTTATTTGTAGCAGTGATAAGGGAGAGAGAACTAACTAGTGCATGGCCATTAATTAATTAATTAGGTGCATGGCTAGTTAGTGCATAAATCATTTAATTAGGTTGGTCACGTTTCTGCATGGTTTGTGATGCAACTTTTGCATTCAAACTTGTAGATTGAACAGTAAGGTAGAGAGGTTAACTAGATAGTGTTGCATCTGTTGCCATTAGTAATTAACAATAGTACTACATGCTTCGCATATATGTGTTTCGTTTAGTCGATAAAGGAGAGAGAGGAGCTAGCATGTTTTGTTGGATCAGTAAGAAAAAATATTAGCATGTTTCTAGTCGGAGAGATATCGAACAGTAGGTTGGTTTTAGTCTGCTGTTCTGTTGTGCGATTTATTTAGATACCTAAATGGCGAATTTTGGGAATGTTATCTACTAGTTAATTGTAGATAATTTCAGTATCTTTCCATAGAGTATTTAATCATGTCGAGTGGACAAGTAATTTTCAAGCTATGATTTAAGTAAGGCTCGTTATCCAGAAGATAACAGATCGATCTTCTGGAATAAAAATAGGGGTTAGATGATTTAATTAGAAGTCATAGTAATCTAAGAGCAATATCTAGGTTGAGGGCCACAAGGCCACTCTTCCCACGCTTCCCAAACAGCATGTCGGGCTTCACGACCAACTTTGTGGTTGCTAGCCATGGTTGCTGGTTCACAAGCTCCGTGAAGTCCGTTGATTGTGTAACCTTTCAATATGCAAGTTACAAAATCAGTCAAACCAATATTGTCAAACATCAAACAACAGGGCTCTATGTCAAATCAGAACTATTATTAAGATTGAAATCACCCTGAGTAAAATCTATATCATTCAAACTGGTCAATTTGGGCTGTGCCTACCCTTGATGATTCCAAAAGTAACAAAAGAAATGATTTTTTTTTGTTCCTAACCCAAGTACTGTTATTTATTTCAGATGAACTCACACTGCATCAGGACAAGATTCTACCTTAGGGTTACTTAATTACTCCAATCCCCATGAAACAATAAGCTTAGTGTCACTGTCATCGCCCTACGGATCCAGGTGATGAAATTACTAAATGATTTACACATACCTGAACAAACAAATTACACAATACAACAAAACTTCGGATCTAACTAAGCAAGCAACAGTTTTTCAAGATTCCTACCTAATACAACTGCCAGTATCGAACTGCCGCAACCATTACAAGTTACTCCTAAAATACCGAACCAAGAACATTTCCATTCGTAAACCTAGCACTCGATAAATTGAATCTTAGCACGATCTCTAGCCAGATCCCCATTCTCATACTAACAACAAAAACAAGAAACCATTTGGTCCTAAAATTTACAACTGCCAGCGCATCACTGGCAAGCCGCTCATAAAAATCGGACCTTTACGCTCTTCCAGGCCGAACCACACCCGCCCAGATCAAGCACGGCCGCCAAAAATGTAAAGATCCACCCAAAAAAAAGTTTGAGAAGAAGAACTGACCTGGGCGGAGAGGATCTGGAGATCGATGCCGGCGAGGCGCTTGAGGTGCTCCTTGAGGAGGCGCTTGGAGTCGTACTCCCGGATCTTCTTGCGCGCCATGGCGGCGGCTAGTCGGGGATTCTGGAAGCTTGGGCGACGGCGAGCGCGGCGTGAGGTCGACTCGAAGGTAGGTGTTGGGTGTGTTGGGTGCACGCAGGGTAGGAGAACGAGGAGATCTCGAAAAATGAATATATAGAGAGGACTTGTGTTAGATGGGATCTAAGTAACCAAATTAGAAAGAAACATTAAACTAAAAACATTGGTAATATTCAGCTATTCATGGAATCAACATACATTTGGTTAGGTTGCACTGACACTCCACCATGAACCAATATTTCACTCTCTAAGGCTGCTCTCAGTGCTCCACCGTGGCTGGTATCTTAAGCCTGCTACGTAAGCAAAATGATGATGTGGCACTATAATTAATGAAGAAAGAGGGTATTCTAGTATCTAATTTGAATACCGGTTTAGCTCAAAATCCAACACAAAGCAACCTAGGATACTACATACATGTAATTAAATGAAACAGCTTAAGATACTACACCATAAGAAACCATATATTGGGAAGATAGTATCTTAACACTCCTCATGCAGTAAGAAACTGCACTAAGATACTGCTCATTGAGAGCAGCCTAAACAATGGGAGAGAGAAACAGTCCGCTGAAAAAAATCTACATTTTTTTTATTAAAAATAGTAGCTGTGACGGTATTTAAGACGGGATTAATACGGATCAATAGTAACATAGCTATACAAGTCATATGTGCATTTATGCGCAAACTTTGACTCACAAGTCTCGCCATCACCTTGTTAATTTGCGACTAGCTAGCGCGAATGCAGGCAGTCAGGCACCGTGTATTTTGATGCTGCTGCTGCTGCCATCAGACATTGACACAAAAACATTTGTGCTTAACTTCTTAGGCGTTTGTACAGTTAACTTCTTTGTTTCTTTCTTAATGGAATGATATGCACAAATCTTTTACGTGCTTCTGAATGAAAAAAAACATTTAACCATGTGCTGTTTGCAAAGAAATCTATGGGCATGATTGTAAATAGTAGTACTAGCATGGAAGAGCACATCCGGTCCTTAAGTTTTTGTGCTTACTGCATGATCTTTATGGGATTGATCATTCTTACAATTTACGCCCCCTAAATTTGATGGGCCAGGTGGCTTGGTTTGCTGTTTTTGCAACCAAACAGAGAGTTTGGTGACTGGTGACAGGTGGTGGATGGATGCTGGTAGTGGTAGACTGGTTGGTGGTAGGTAGGAGGAGAGCCGCTCTTTTGGCCGCACACGCAACCGAACCCAACGCAGTGGCAAAATTGGCACCCTGCTTCATTGTTCCCCCCAGACAGCAACCCACACAGACAGCAGCAGCAGCATCTGTCAAACTCCTTTCTGTCATTAGAACATCACCCACCCTTTCTAGTTGGGCCATTAATTTTCTTCTATTTTGAAACTTAGTTGGGCCTCTAATGGTTTAGCAAGTTGGGCAGGAGTTTTTTTAGCACTTCTTGATGAAACACGTGTTGGTGTTTCGGCCCAATTTTGGAACACCTGAATCTGATCAAATCCAAGTGTCAGGTGGGTTGCAAATATAAACTATGAAAATTTGTGTTTTTCACTTCTGGCGGCGATGGAATTTCGGAACACTTGTCTCGAATCGAATCGATTTGTGCTTAGTCAAGGATCAGATAAAATCTTAGTTATCCGGATTATTTTGTACTACTAATCTCTCTCAAGAAAGGATAATTTTGTACTAGCACTAAGCTAAAACTGTCTTACACATCTACGAGCATCACTCTCCAGTATTGTGATCTTGTCTAGTGGTCTTGTGTTTGTGTTCAGTAGCACTAGCAGAAATGTTTCCCGCCACTCCCTCCCGCGCGTATTCCTTCCCTTCCCTCCACTCCAATTGCTTGGTCTTGGACTCTTGGTCTCGATACATTTGAAAGGGTAGCGAACAGTGCCATAACGTTATGATAATCTGAATAGTCCGATTTAGAAAGAATGGCTAAATCAACTGCCATAGTTACACCACAGTGCCTATGGCTAAGATAATTAAAAACATAAAGTTTATTGCTCTCCATTGTTTATTCCTTTTGAGAACTCCCTATTGTTATTTTTTTGGCGTGCTCTGTTCAAATGGCATAATACTCATTATTTAACATTTCAACTCACTAGAGAATACTTCATATGCCTGTATCAACTTCTATCCTCATTGGTATGCATGTACCAACTTCTACTCGAGTTCCATACTAATCTATTTTAGTTAAATTCATTGATGATACAAATTTAACACATTAATATAATAATATTTTGATAAACCGGATATTTATTTCCTAACTGTGTTATCTTACAGTATTTCTTGAACCCAAAAGTTGCAAACGAGCCTATTCCGGAACAGTTGGAGCACATCGCAGCTGAGATTCTTGTACCACTGCTAGTTTCATTCCATCACTTTGCTGACAAGGTTTTGTGTCAATGCACTATGATTTTCTCTAAATATTATATACATCTTGATTCATTTCTGTAACCCATTTTGCAGTTCCTGACTGAGAAGAAAGATTTGACGGTTACATTGATCAGGAACCGGATTCTTCCATTGTATTATTTGGATCCATGCAGTTCATATTTGATTTCTACAGCAAATTGGATTATTAGACAGCTTGCGTTGTGCCTACCAGAGGTTACATCCTTTACTTGCTTTCATAATTTCATCATGTCATAGGACATGCTAGGTCAAAGCAAAAGGCTTCATCTATTCTGTATATTTCATTTTATTATATATTTTAGTTTCTACTTCATGTTTGCTTATCTGTAGGCCATGAGCACAAATATTTATAATTCCTTAATGAAGGCATTGACCATGGATGATGCTGAGGACTTAACTTGTTATCCGGTTCGTGCTTCTGCGTCTGGTGCTATTGCAGAACTCATTGAGGTAAGAGTCGACGTGGTATTGTCAATGGACTCTACTTGCCACTTGTAAATATGGCACTCAGATATTTCTTTGTGCCTTCTGCAGAACGGTTATGCTTCACCTGACTGGTTTGCCCTTTTGCAAGTAGTTGTGAAAAGGATAAGCGCTGAAGATGAAAATGAGTCTGCTCTTTTGTTTCAGCTTCTGGGCACAATAGTTGAGGTTGGCCAAGAACAAGTTCTGCGTCATATTCCTGAAATTGTGTCTAACATTGCCAATACCATAGCAAAGCTACTGCCCCCTATACCAGATCCATGGCCTCAGGTAATAGTGCATCAGTCTTCTCTATGGTCAATACTTTCATTCTGTCTGCAAACAGGACAAGTCACCATTGCATGTATTTAATTATACCATCAATTATCACTTTCATAATCAATAATTTCCTTGCCACCTTTGGGGAACTAAGAACTACGATACAACTGGTTTCCTTGTCGTTTTGAAAAGACTTCTTAAAATATTGTGAATGTTTTTAGATGGAGGCAGTGTATCGATATACTCGTTCAAAGTGAAGCTCAAGAATTAGAATCCGAGTCCACCCAGTGGACTTATTTCAATAGAATGTAACTAAGACTCTAAACCCCTCTTGTGGAATTACTGAAGGGATTTTTTTTTAGGAAATACATGTTGCCGTAGAGGTCTGTTCTTTTAACCCCCCTGCATTGTGTCCCAATATCCCTAATGTATCTAATTCCTAGAGGAAAAATCCTAATCACACTAACTGGGTTTAAATGTATATGTAATTTTAGGTTGTTGAACGAGGTTTTGCTGCACTGGTAGCGATGGTTGAAGCTTGGGAGAGCTCTGCACCAGATGAAAACAAGAAACACGAAAAGAGGGTGTGGCAATCAGGCCAGTCTGCAATTGCTCAAACTTTTTCAACAGTGTTACAAAAAGCTTGGTTGTTGCCAATTGAACAGATGGTATGTTGTCAAAGAGGATGCCAAGTTTGCTCTTTGCTGTTGTCTTGAGGTACTCATGCAATGAAATCTGCTTGACTGTTTGTTGACATTCATTTCAGAAGTTGACGTTAAAATCTGCATTGCTGCCTCCGTCGTGTAAATGATGCTTCTGTGTTGGTCGAATTCATCATGAGGTCTGTTACTTCTATGGAAGAAACCACAGATATGAAGGTCTTTGAGCTAGTAGCTAGATGGGCTGACACCATTGCCTATTGGGACTCTTGGGAGGAGATGGAGGATCAGGGAGTTTTCAACGCAATCAAAGAAGCTGTCAATTTCCATCAAAGATTTGACTCTTCCGGTTTCTTTGTGAAAATGCTTCCTTCCCAGTCTGCAAATGGTTCACAAAGTTCAGTCATTGGCCGGGTTTCTAATTTTGTGACCAGGGCCATCGCAGCTTACCCATCTGCAACATGCAGGGCATGCTCATGCATCCATACACTGCTGCATGCTCCAAAATTCTCCTTTGGAACAGAAGACGCTAGAATGACACTTGCTGTAACCTTCGCACAAGCAACATTTTCCTATTTCAAGGGTTATCTGACAGCCCTGCTGGAATATGGAAACCACTACTATTGACCATTTCTTCGTGCTACATTTGCTATCCAGATGCTGAGCAAGTCTTATGCAAGGAGGATGGTAACGGTTATACAGTCTGGGCATCTGCACTGGCACAAGTCTCAAGTAGCGCATTTACTCCCGGACTGTCATTTGAATCTGAGATCAAACTGGCTGGTAAGTAACTATGTATTGATCACTGCGATGTTTAGTCTTGTTGATGTTTGCTTTGTTGTCTTCGAAAGATGTGTCATCTTATTACTGTTTGCTATCATCATGCAGTGCTAACATTAGCAAATGTGATTGAGCGATTGTTGGCCCTATCCATGGGTGGCACCAAGGTGTTGCAAGACTGCTATGTATCATTGATGGAGTCCTGCATCCATCTGAAGGAAGTTCAAGAGGATGGGGACGATGATGATGGTGATGGTGCAGAAGATCTAGATGATGATGAAGAGGAGGAAGACACTGATGAAGATGATGAGGTAATGGAACATAGAATCATGCCTTTTGTCTTTTTCTCTTCATGCTCAAGCGCATTACTGAAGATCACAAACCAGCAATCAGGATTCGGAGGACGACGATGTGCGAGAAGAGACAGAAGAGGAATTCCTTGAAAGATATGCAGCGGCTGCTGCTGGTGAGTCAATCAATATTATCGAGGAAGGAGACAGATGATGAAACCCAAGACATTGAACTGGGTGAACTTCTTGAATTGTTTTCTCTATCTGATATTTGCCTCAAAAACGGAATTGTTTTTATCAACATTTGCCTCTGCGGGCAAATGCAGGATCCCTGGACGAAGTGGACGTAAAACAGGTGGTTCTTTCACTGATGCAGAACCATAATGCGCTCCTCCAGGTGCAAAAGTTGCGGGATGGCCTAATCGAGATAATTGCAGAAACATTTCCTGAATATGAACAGATGTTTCACGTTCACCGACAAGCTTAGGTGACAGACTTACGTGTGCATATTTTCTTGTCTGGTATGTTTTTTCTTGTCGTCGAAACCGCCGCTGTTAGCTATGGAGGAAGGAACAACGGTTAGCTCTAATATCAAGATGTCAGACGATGAACGTTAGAAGCGAAGGCGGAAGGGAAGAACTAGTTCGGGGGATAAGGGTTGCGTCGAGGCGCCCTGGTGAGGAGCGGCTAGGAGGAACCCTAGCCGCCGGCAGGGAACAGGGGAAGCTGGCGCAAGGGAACAGGGGGTATGGCGCAAGGGAATTAGGGAAACTGTTAAGAAACTATGGGCTCGGCCCAGAAGCCAGCCCATGTATGGGCTCCTCATCTCAAACTCTAGCAGGGTCTCTAGTCTATAAATAGGGGGTGCTATTCATTGTAAAGGATTGATGGTTGCATGAAGGAATAAAATGAAGCAAGAAGTCTCCCTACCTCTCTGTGTTCAATCTCTTATTCTGCTATTGTGATTCATGCATTGTTTTTTACGATTCTACGCTTGTCTACGAGGTAATCGCTCGGACTGGACTCGCTAGCGACGGTTCCTTAACACGTTATCAGCACGATCGACTCTCCTCGCATCCAAAAGGTAACTGTCGATGAACGACACTCGTAGATTGAATCGTTTTTTAGATCGCTTTCAATTCTGCAATTGTTGCTTTCTAGATTGGTTTTCTACGGTGCAAATCCGCTCTAATCTACCGCGAGCTGGCTTGATCGGTGGGTTGCATGAAAGAGTAGATGATGATTGCACTGCAGTTTGTAGATGCGATAGTACAAAGGCACCATGTGCATGGCACCGCCTGCAAGCGGTTGTCACCACCTCCGCGATACGTTACCGGTCGGCATAGTCCGCCATCACGCATAGCCACGGAGGCAACGACAGAGTCACACCGCTAGCACGCGGCAAGCATGCACACACCGGCTTGAAGCCGCGCCACCAATGCAGTCTCGACGTTGCATGTCTAGCATTACATTGCGTCACATATGCATGTATGAACAATAAACAAAAAATCCGACGCCCCCGCACGGGCTCCCCCCGGCTTGAAGCCGGGACATCGCCGACCATGGTGTCGTACCCCGCCTGGAGCTGGGCCTGGCCACCACACTGTCGGCACGCACACAAAGCTGTGTCGGCCCAAAGCCGTCCCCGTGCCCGCATGCACAACCAGTCGGAACCGACACCAGTGCACCCCCACGCATGGTCGGCCCGTGCGCCTGAACACGCCTCGTAGCGCCGGCCTACGAATTATGAGAAGGCTAATCAAATGGGTAAAATGATTTGATATTAATAATCATCAGTATGCACTTTGAATAAATTCATAGAACAATACTCCAACCTGAGGATAAAGTAAAACTGCTAATTTTGTTAGTGCCCTGTTAATGGCAATAATTTTTGCGTACAAACTCCGAATGAGATGAATTTTTTTCTTTCTAAATTCATTTAAATCATGCTCTACCTGAATATGCAAAAATATTTGGATTTGTTTCTGTTGAAATTATTTTATTATATTTAATTTCTTTTGGCTTTTTTGACTAGATGTCGATTATTCGGATGATTTTTACGACGATATTCCATCTTTATATTCAGAGCAAGGCAAGCACCCCCTTTGACCATGTTGATCTTACTATTTTAATTATTGTACTTCTTTTGCAAAATCTATTATCCATGCATGTATGTTTGATATAAAAATTCTATGTTTGGGATGACGGTAGTTATAAATCCTATTCGATGCATGAACCTCCTTGAAATATTAATACCTGTACTATTGTAACCATTAGTTTATGGTTCAGACAAGAAATAATGTCAACTTGGTTTTTTTTCAAATAATCTGGCATAATTGCTTAGTCGGGCCATAGTCTCTCTAAAAAATGTATAAAGGATGACATGATAAAAATGAATTTGGGAGTTTTGAAAAGAAAGTACAGAGAGATGTACCTATGTTATTTTGTATAAAAATAAAAGTGAACAACCTAGTTTTCGATAGGGGAGATTATCGCTCGGGTCAATTAAAGACCAAACGCCAGTAACTCCAATCCGAGCCTAAGCATACAAAATACAACCACATGTCGGTATGGGATAATATTAGTTAATTAAGTCATTGAAAACTAGCCTTGCACGTTGATAGGCTGTAGTAGTGCGAGCATGTGTGATTGCTCGAAGAGGCTCCCTTCACCACGGTGTTGGGTATAAAGCTTGCTGACACAACGGTGAATGCCTCACTTAACCTGGGGGGGTTACCCAGGTGAAGTGAGGGCGATCATTCACTAGGCTAGTGCAAGGATAGTACTAGATGATGTAAAGGCTTCGACACGTGCTCTAGACTGTTTATCGAAGGTAGTGAGCAGTGGTATCGACGGATGCCAAATAAACTAGAGAATTCGTGTGTTGTGGGTAAAGTTATACACCTTTGCATAGTATAAATATATTTAAATAGTTGTGCTCGCGGTCATGAGCATGAGTGCAGACTTAATGGGTATAGTCTTGATTTTCGTAAAAACAATTTCGTTGAAAAATATGGAAAATGATGTGTTGGTTTATATTTTAGTTGAGTGCCATGTATATGGCTAAAAATGAGATGCTACTCGTAGCCGAGGAGGGTTGCGAGTTGTTATTTATTCAGTTACTTACTTGTTGTCCTTTACTTATTTAACTGCTATTTAAACTTCCGTTGCAAAATACTACATATTGATATTGCAAACAAAACTTACTTAATGCTAAAAATAACTTGTAGCATAGAACCTTACCGCTTGTAAGCCTTGCATTTGTACAAATTTTGCGATACACTACAAGTCTTGCTGAGTACACAATGTACTCAATCTTGCTTAAATTGTTGTTCAGAGTTAGAGGACGATTCCACGCCGGACGACAACTTCTTTACACCCAGAACTGGTGGGTTCGGTGACAAGTCTTTTTAGGACTTGTCTCTAGTCAGTTGCATGAGGGTTTAGATGAGCATGCCGCTGGAATTTTGGACTTATTACCTATTTTGCTGACGCTGTTACTTTGCTACTTCAGTCACTTAAGCTTTTATTTGGCCGGTCGGCCCTTGGGATGTAAATAATGTAATCGTTTAAGTTATGTATCACATTTAGCTTTATTCTGTATGTATGAATGTATGGATGTGATTATCAATGTTGTGGATGTGTGTACTAGCCACTGATCATAGGACTAGTACGATACATACACGAGGGCTTCGGGTATTGAAAGCCTGGGGTCCAACAGCAATACCCTTCCACATTTAGATGTTGGTTCTTCCTGAACCAAAGAACTTTCCTATGGCTACTCTTCAAATACCGCATGATTCGATATATAATATCTATGCGTCCTGTTCTAGGATCATGCATGTATCGACTAACTACACTCACTGCATATGAAATATCAGGTTTTGTATGATAGAAATAGATGAGATGCCCAATAAGCATTTGATAAGTTTTCTTGTCAACTGGATCTCCCGACACATCATATAACTTATGATTCCTATCAATAGGTGAAGCAATAGAGCGACACCCAAGCATACATGTTTCTGTCAGCCGATCAAGGACATACTTCCTCTGAGAGAGACTATACCATTCGAAGAACAGACAATCTTAATCCTAAGAAAGTATCAAAGAGGTCAAGGATCTTTAACCTCTAACGCCTCTCCTAGATTTTTCACCTCATACGACTTTGTAACATTTATTTTATTTGTGCAAAAAGAAATTACTAAATAATTTCAGATATATTTTTTTCACAAGGGCCATCCGGGCCCCTATAGCGTGGACAAGGGTGGTTTGGGCCCTTGGCGTGCGGACGAGAGGGTGGTCTGGCCGTGGACAAGGGTGGTTTGGGCCCTTGGCGTGCGGACGAGAGGGTGGTCTGGCCCCCTGGTGCGCGGACGAGAGGGTTCAGGCCCCTAGCGTGTAGACAAGGACACATGTCGTCTGTCAGCGAATCCGTGGTGCTATTTTTAGCTTTGATCTCCGAAAGGGACTAGATTTGCTATTTTAAGCGCAAATAGTGTCATTTTTTGCTTTGAACTGTTAGTTTGTATTGAACTTTGCTTTCCTTTGGTATCTATCCTATCCTTTCCTGTAAGACTTTTGCTTTGGTTCATAAAGCTGGGGAGAATGACTTTTGTCTAAAAATTCAGCGGAAGATTCCGCTGCATGTTTTCATTCGTGAATTATAAACATCAGCTGGTAAATGTTGTACCCCACTGAATAACATAACTCCATGGATACTGTGATCTGTTGATGCAGTATGTACGTACTCTAAAATGTTTACTGCCCTTTTTCCCTCTCATTTTGCCATGGCTTTCGAACTTTTCTTTTTCTCCTATTTTATTTTATTTATAACTGATCACATCCATCCATTGCGATACAAAAGAAAGACAAACTTAACACAAGACACAAGACACAAGAGCACATGTACATATCTCTCGTTCAAGGGCAACTTGATTATTCGTTAATTTATAACGGTATATAGTTAACAAGTTTATTGAATCTGGAATTTGAGTATCCTTATCATTTCAACATCGATCGTATGTTGGGGCAGCAGCAGCTGAACCTATCGCTGCAATAGGCTCTTTCCCAGTCTGTATAATGGGCTTTCGTTCGGCAGGTTTCCAGGCACCCCTTCGCTTCGCATTCTTCGGTAAGCTCGAAGCACACTGCAGGCAATGCATGTGCACAATTAAAAACCGATGCAGCACTAGTTCAGGCCAATTATATATATACTGTATGTCTTACTTGGTACTCCAACTCCAGGATGAGCATAATCATCGGTAGAAGCTATTGCGTCACATGACGAGAGAAGAGTAGCCATGATCATGAGAGCCGCCAAGCAGAGGGCCATCGTGTTCTTCTTGAAAACAATTGCCATGAGGATCGATCCAGAGGCCAGCCCTCGGATTCTTTTTCTTCTTCTTTCCCTCAACTTGTTCTTCTGAGTTGATGTGCTATTGTGAATTTCACTCTCTTGCCGGTGTTTATATAGAAGCACATGCAAGGTATTGGGGTATCAGATTAATATTTCCTTTAATTTTCTCAATCCTACCTTAATGTTTGGATACACTCTATATATGCACCCATTAATTGTGGTACATTAATACAGTCTTTTTTTGACTGTATCTTGTGTATGGACTACTATTGCGGGCTAAGATTAGACAATAGATAATTGAGGTAAATCAATGCAATGTTACGATCGACTCTATATAGTATCTTTTGTATGGCTAATTACTGCTCGCAAAACTTTTATTCAAACATTGATGTTTTGACCACGTCAAGGCTCAAGGTTCATGCAAATATACCAGATGTAACTATTGACTGAGGTAAATTTAGCCCAAAGATCTGTTGTTTAGCCTATCTAGCCCAGGCCCAAATTGATGTACGTAGTATATACGAGATTTTGGGGGCTGCCAGTCGTAACGATCTTGCCTACAACGAATCAAGATTTTCCGGCGACGTGCTTCTATAAACTAGCTAGCATCCATCACGTCTACAAAATGGACACTACTACTACTGTTTCTTCTTTAATTTCCCTATATATGGCATACGTGTGTATGTGACTTTAGTTATAATCCTCCTCATGTCACCCATGTACACCAGCTACTTACCAGACAACGAATTAGAATTTTTCTCTACCGAACTGCTTATTAGTATCTAGCTTATATAGTTAGTGCTTAATTAGTGTCTTTTGGTACGCACGCTATTGGTCGCCAAAGTACTTACGTAAATATTGTCGCTTAACTTAGAGTACTCACTTTTGCCAACACAGCAATACAACCGCTCTGTTGATCAGCTCTTGATGCCATGTTTTCTATGGCCACAATATGCATAGTCACTACTACAGAAAAGATCTTCACAGACGGTTCAAAAATGTTATCACAGATTGTTTTGTGAGCCGTCTGAGTTTATAGGTCTGTAATGACATAAGTTCATCACAGACGGTTTTGACGGTTTTTTAACCGTCTGTGATACATACTATCACAGACGGTTATTAACTCAAAACCGTCTGTGTTAGTTACATATCACAGACGGTTTATAGCTGAAACCGTCTGTGATGATATTTCTCTATAAAGTCTCCAAGCAGTGCCTGTTTGTACTTTTAAAACCAGTATTATATATATTGTTCGTAGTCCCTTAGCCACTTTCGAGGGGTCGTCGACGCAGTATGAGGAGGATGAGACAGCAGCCACGGGCAACTTCATCGAGCCTTGTTAGGCTATGTGATTAGGTCTAGTACATTTTAGTTGATGAATAATTAACAATGTTGGATACTGATGTTATTTGAGGCGCGTGACGCGTGTGTGAACTAATGTTGGTCAAGTTGGGAAGAACTTGTGCTGAGAAAAATGGTGTTTTGGTCTTTGCATGTGCAGAGTAACTCGGAGGCGGTCGTAGTCTACGGTGGTGACCAGGAGATGGCTTAGTGAGAAGTCATGGTCCAGAGGGTCGAGAATGCTGGAGGAGACGGTTGGGCTCGAGTTAGGGCGCGTAGAGATCAAAAATAGATGATGCGTGTTGGAACTACGGAGGTGCAATTCGTAGGCTATGACACGTGATAATTTAGGGTGTTCAAAATTGAAAAGCTGATATTACAGATTTTGGGATGCGGCAAGGCTTGGTGCTGTGGAATTATGTGATCATGTATTTCACGTATGTCCTAGGGTTATTTATACTGGATGTAATTAGGGCCGACAGCTGTGTGTTTTTGGCTGCAGCGTGATCTCTAAAAGAATCGCCAGGGGATGTGCTGGCGGCGGCTGTAGTTGGCGGCTTGTGCGCGATCGAGAGAAAATAGAAAAAGTTTTGGAGCAAGCGGATTCTTGATGTGCTAGCAGGACTACAGAAGATTGATTGAGGTGTTCTCTGAGGCCTTTGTACGTGTGGTCTTTTTTTTTTTGGCCGAACTGATTGCTAGCGGCTGCACATGCTGATGAAGTTGATTTGCTAGCTTCTTTTTAAATACATGTTGATGAAGCTGATGTGCTAGCTTGTTTTTATATACATGCATATGTGCAATGGCTTTGTTTCCCCCCGTGAGTTATCACGTGGAGATGTGTGCTGGTGGTGGCAATAGATTGGTTAGGTCAGGTGCTGTTTTGTTGGCTTTGCTTTGGCGCAGAGCATATGTGAGGCTTTAGGATCGCAGCAGGAAGGTTTTTAATTTGCTACAGTAATGTAGACTATTGCTACAGTAGCTACAGCACCAAAAGTTGTTTGCTGCTTTTTTTTGTTTGTTTTTAATGTGTTGTCAGGTTGCACAATAAAAAAACAGCAGGATTTTGAGAGAAAACTTGCACTACGAATTACAATCATTCATCCTTCTCTGATTGTTATTAACGATCCTACAAGCCTATACAAGTTTAAGAAGTATGGTTACCAAGAGAGCGTCAGGACATTCAATTACATGAATGTCGTCGATAAGTAATTGCACATTATTATGTTCAGAAAATGACATAGATAGGTAGGTACTTTAACTGGAAAGTGGCTTCATTGCATGCATGTCCCATTGCATTCAGAAATCAGATCACTTGCCATTCAATATCTTCCTGCACAATGCATAGGGAAATTAGTACGGTCAAAACAGGGTGCGTGTGTGTGTCAGTCACTACTACAAAACAGGCAATAGCAGACACCTCATCACAGACGGTTCCAAAGGAGCCGTCATGTTTAACTTTATATCTGAGCGGTTCCCTTTGGAACCGCTCGGGAACTGCTCATGATATGTCCTCATCACAGACGGTTCTTATTACCAACCGTTTGTGATACTTCACAGACGGTTCGTAATATGAACCGTCTGTGATGAGGACATATCACAGACGGTTCATATTTCGAACCGTCTGTGAAGTATCACAGACGGTTGGTAATATGAACCGTCTGTGAGGAGGACGCCTTATCACAGACGGTTTGGAAATAAAACCGTCTGTGAAATATCACAGACGGTTCAATTTGAGAACTGTCTGTAATATACTAGTATCACAGACGGCTCTATTAAATAACCGTCGGTGATATTATTATCACAGACGGTTCCCATATAGAGCCGTCTGTGATATCCCGCGCGATGTGTCTCTTCACCATCGCACAACCGTCTCTTCGTCTCGCACGCCGACGATACATGCGTCTCTTCGTCTCACGTGCCAGTTACTCCTAATTCTTGATATAAGACGGAATAATCACCGAAGATTAAACTCCTCCCATCGCTCTTCGTCTCACGGTTTTGAGTACGTCAATCGCCAAGGTTAGCATGCAGAGCGATCAAAGCAAAGACCAAGGCGAGGAGGTCGGTGATCGCCGCTCTTTCTCACGATGTCGTCGTCGACATCGTCGGCCGTGTGGCCGCGAGCTCTCCTCAGCCCATGGAGGACCTATGCAGCCTACGATTAACGTACGTACATCTTTATGTCTACAATATACGTACGTACATACTACTATTTATTCTAACATCTTGAATGTATGTACGTATAGTTGCAAGGCCTTGTACAAGGTGTCAAAGAACGCGTGGGGGGCGCGTGGTGCCGAGCGAGAGGAGGCGATGAAGTGGCAGGACAACGAGCGCTACTCGCCGTCGTCAACCACCCTGCGCCACGCAACCCGGGCTTGTTTCATCGCCGGCCTCGGGCTTGTCTTCGCGCCCAAGACATACAGCGCCTCATGTTCCTTGAACGGCGGCCGTGGCGGCCCAAGGCGCGCGCCTCGTGCTCGGTCTCCTCCTCTACACGCCGACGAGGCGCGGCGTTGGGAAGCACTACATCAGCCGTGTCGAGGACGAGCCGACCGGCGGCGGGTGCGAGACGGCCAAGACCAACCGGGAGTGCAGGCGGTGCCAGAGGCTCGCCGCGGACATGGTCCAGCGGGCCCGGGTGTGGGCGCTGTCGGAGGATGGCCACCGGTGCACGAGCATTGGCTGCGGTGTGGAAGGGTGGGATGACTACGCTGTCTTCTGCGATGGCGATCGCAGATTAAGCATGAGTATACCGGTTTCTTTGCAAAGGTGTTAGACTATTTGCCATAAAATTTTAGTTTTTTAGGTTTCTAGAAAGGTGGTGCAGCTGGACTATTTTCCAAATGAAATGAATTTTTAATGCACCAAAATATACGGTCCACAAGGACAGGAGCGATTACAATTCCACGTTGACATCAAAATATACGTACGACATATTACAAGTTCATAACACATGATGTTATGGAATAAATTAATTACAATGGAGTAATTTCTTAATTAAAATATAGTCCTTCACGATGATCGACGCGCATATAGCTAGCTTCCTCATTGGTTCTTCCTCGAGCCCGATGTCGTCTCGAAAGGAGGCAACTCGTCAAATTGATTGTATTCTTCCTCGTCCACTACATTCTCAACTCCGACAATCCTTCTTTTTCCATAAAGAACTACGTGGCGCTTCTTATTTGCCGGTCGGTTACATAGAAGACTTGAACAACTTGGTTGCTTGATGACGAATGGTTCGTGTTTGTATCCGACACGATCGAGGTCCACGGTAGTGACGCCGTGCTTGTCGACCTTCACATGTGGGAGATGGACCCAACGGCACCGAAATAGGGGATCTTGAAAAGCACGTAGTCGAGCTCCCATATCTCCTCTATTTGCCCATAGTACGAGCTCCTCACCATCGATCTTGAATGCATCTATGCGGACACCATCGCTTCGGGTCGTGCTCTTCCTATCCCGAGCCGTATAAAATGTGTACCCATTTATGTCGTATCCTTGCCATGTGACAATTGTAAATTGTGGCCCTTTGCCAACCATAGCAGCGTATCATCACTTGATGACCTCCTACCATGATTCGCACCTTTACCCATTCGTTGAACCGACGGTTGTGCTCTCGTGATCCAAACCTCCGACCGGTTTGGATTCTCATGTGTACCATGTCTTTGTGCTCGCCGATGTACGGGGACAGTTGGGTCATGTGTTGCAAGACCGTGAAATGGGCTTGAGCGTGCGTATCCGGATCGGGGTGATTGATTTCCTTCCGATGGTCCCGATACCATCCACCTTCCCTCATGACGAGATAGAGGCACACCTATCGGTTCCACGAGCCATGTAGTCGACGCAGAACTCAATGACCTCTTCGTTGCATAACCTTCGATGATGCTGCCCTCGGTCGAGATCGATTCCGCACGTAGGACTTGAGAATTCCCATATACCTCTCGAACGGGTACATATGACGAGGAACACAGGACCGCATATCTTTATCTCTTTCACAAGATGAACAATGAGATGGACCATAATATCGAAAAATGACGGAGGGAAATACATCTCAAGTTGACATAGAGTCGTCACCACCTCGGCTGTAGAGCATCTAGTCCTTCGGATCGATGACCTTCGAGCAATTAAGTTGAAGAAATAACACAACCTCAAGATTGCCACTCGGACCTTGTTCAACAAGATACCCTAATTGCAACAGAAGTATTTGTGTCATCAAGACATGACAATCATGAGACTTCATACTAATTAATTTCAAATCTTGCATAGAAACAAGTTTCTTAATGTTAGCGGAGTAACCAGACGGACTTTGACACCATGCAAGCTTTGGCACAATTCATTTCTCGGCCTTGGACATAGTGTAGCAAGTCGGTGGAAGGTATGTTCGTCCTTTATCGGTCTTTTTCGTGCTAACTCGGTCCTTATGTTCATATCAACCAAGTCGCGTCGTGCGTTAACACCATCCTTTGTTTTGCCACTAATGTTCAGTAAGAGACCAATCAAGCTTTCACATACATTCTTCTCCACGCATGACGTCGATGCAGTTGACGAACTTCTAAGTGCTCCCAATAAGGCAAGTCCCAAAAAATTGACCGCTTCTTCCAGATGTTCTTCTGACGGGTTTTTAATTTACATCCCTTCCCAAGCACAACATGGATATCCTTAACCATATCATAGACCTCTTTCCCTCTAAAAGCCCTTGGAGCTGAACTGTCCTCCTTATTTCCGTCGAATTGTTTTTTCATCTTGCGGTATGGGTGACTCCTGGGAAAGAACCTACGGTGACGCATATACACAGTTTTGCGCGAGTTGTTCAGCCATACACTCTCCGTAGCATCTAAGCAGTGCGGACATGCTTTGGCTCCTTTCGTACTGAAGCCCGACAGGTTACCAAGGGCAGGAAAATCATTGATAGTGCAGAACAACATGACGCGTAAAGAGAAGTTCTCTCGTTTGTACGCATCCCATACTTGTACCGTCTGGGATATCCTTTTTATCACAGACGGTTCTATTTACGAACCGTCTGGGATATGTGTATATCACAGATGGTTCGTAAATAGAGCCGTCTGTGATATGCGTCTATAACAGACGGTTCTTGAATAGAGCCGTCTGTGATAATTAGATATCACAGACGGTTATATAATTAGAACCGTCTGTGTTGTGACTTATCACAGACGGATGTTTAACCGTCTGTGATAACCGCCAGCTTATCACAGACGTACAAAAACACAGACGGTTCGGAACCGTCTGTGATGACTGTTCGGAACCGTCTGTGATGAGGCTGTGTGTAGTAGTGAGTGCACATGCGCCACGGCTTCAGAAAGGGACTCTTGATAGCTAGCCACCTAGCCCATGCAGTACGTGTTGGAAATAATCTTGTATTAAGTTTTTTGAAGTCTGTTTCAGTTTTCTAGATGGAGTCTGAGTCTGTACGTATCCTTATGTGGCTGAGTCCTACTAGTATGTAAGAACGTGAGAGGTGAGCGAGCAATGTGAGGAGAAGAAAAGCAATAGAGAAAAAGCTGCCTGCGGCAACACCAAAATTTCAGAGCCTTCGTGATTGTTTTTTTTATCTTCGATTGGTTTGCTTGCCACCAGCGCATGTGCGTGTGTTCCAGCGACATTCAGAGCGCCATCGTGATTACATGCATAGGAATCATTGAGCTAGACCGAGCGCATAGTTTTCTCATGGAGCTGTTCCAGCAGTACGTATCCGCTGTGTCGGCTTGTTCGAGTCACTCATGGAGCTGGGGATGGAACGGGAGGGGGTACCCATTTAGCTGGCCGCAGTATTAATCCCCTTTTAATCGCATCTTCATTTCGAAGGCTTATCGATCCTAGGTGTGAACTTATCTATTCGCAAGTTTCCGTGTGAAAATTGGAAGGAAATTCTGTAATGGCCGCGCATTTCCGTGTGTCCTGTTTGAGACCATCAAAACACTGATAGCAGTAACTTTTTAGGGAAATTTTGGGGTGCAAATCCCCTAGAGGAGTTGTTCTTTTTTTTTTCTGACAAAGGAAAACAAGGCCGGCACGACATCAGCGACCGAGCGTTTACCTTCGATCTAGTGATTATGTCAGAAGTGCACGCACGAGCCGTCACCCAGTTGAATAGTCGTGGCTGTCCTGAACATGGATAGAATGTCCGCATCTTCGCCGGTATTAATTGGAGTATCGATTAATATTTCCTTCAATTTGATAAGTGAGTTGGGGCTCACTGGCTTGGGGCGACGTAGTTCACCCAGCTGACCAATGCTTGAGCTGGGGCTTAGGCAGTGGTTTCTCACCCGAGTTTGTTTGAGGTTTGAGTTGAGAGGACTGTGCAGTGGGGCATAGAGGCACAGGGAGTTTTAGGTTTCTAACTCGCCACGGTTTGAGTGCAGCTCCTGTAGACGTCTCGTGAGTATGGTGTTTCTTTTTCTTTAATATGGACCGGATGAGGTAAAATCCTGGACATCTAAAAAAATATATTTCCTTCAATTTTCTCAATCCTACCTTAATGTTTAGATACACTTTACTACCTTATAGTTTAGATACTCTTTATGCACCCATTAATTAGGTAAATTAATACAATATTTTTTACTGCATCTTGTGTATGGATAACTATTTTATTTTATTTATAACTGATCTCATCCATCCATTGCGATACTAAAGAAAGACAAACTTAACACAAGACACAAGAGCACACGTACATATCTCTCGTTCAAAGGCAACTTGATTCTTCATTAATTTGTAACGGTATATAGTTAACAAGTTTATTGAATCTGCAATAGCTAGCAGAACCCTTATCATTTCAACATCGATCGATCCTATGGTGGGCAGCAGCATTTGAACCTTTCGCTGCAATAGGCTCCTTTCCATGATTTAAATAGTTGGGTTCGGCAGGTTTCCTGGCACATCTGCGCTTCGCATTCAGCGGACGACAGGAAGCAAGCTGCAGGCATGCCTGTGCACAATTAAAAACAGATGCGTCACTAGTTCAGGCCAATTATATATAATTAATAAACTTGTTAACTATATGCGACTTCGCAAACGCGAACCAAAGCGTATTACCCAAAAGCAAAATAACCCATATGCAATGCAAATTATATTACAATCGCACCAATACGAGCATATGACATTAAATAATATCAACAAGCAAAAATAAAGGTAGGACATCCATAAATACCTCATTAATGAAGCTTAATTAACAACTTGCGAATTAGTCGCAAGTCAACTCAAATCAAGTTCTAAGAGCATGTTTTTTACTTTGGAGAGCCAGTTTAGAAGGTAGGAATTTTGCAGGAAACTGTGTGTGCTTCCTGCTGATTCCTTATGCAAAATTGCAAATCCTTACATAATACAAACAACATAGGTTATAATTAGTCGGAATTCGTACTACTTTCTACTACTATCCATCAAACCATGCAATTTTTTTTACGGAATCAAATCATGCATATGGAGCACAAGATTGCATGCAGCACTTACCAGGGAACTGTGGGCCCTCACCAGAGAGGAGCTCGCAGAGGCAGACGGGGTTGGAGTCCACCAGCCCGGCCAGCTCCGGGCAGCACGGCTTGTCCGGCCGTCGCGACGCGATCCCGCCCGCCGGCGCAGGCGCAGCCGCCGGAGACACCACCTGCCCCCGCGCCGTGGACGCCGCCGCCACCAGCACCATCACCGCCACTGCCGCCGTCCATCGCCGCTGCACCGCCGCCATGGCTGAGGTGTTTCTCGGCTAGCTCTGGCTTTGATAGCGTCTGGTTTGTTAGGAAGTAGTGGCAGTAGGAGCCTAGGAGGAGTCAATAAATATGGAGGTGCGCCCGAAGGGTGGGTCCGCCCCTGACAAGATTGATAGGTTAATTAATTTGAACATTGCTAGAAAAAATTGCAGAGTAAAAAGAAGGATGCTCCTACGTACATGCATCGCAGCTCGCAGGGCGAGAAGCTAACAGGCATGACGATCAAATGAGCCATGAAAACAACAGCCATGATGTACACGATGCTCGTCGCATTGCTCTTGAAAATTGGCACGGTGTTTTGACCACAGTGATCTATGATTTCGACCATATTATTTTTATCATTATCACTACTACAGAAACAGTCATCACAGACAGTTCGGAACAGTGGCGGACTCAGGATTTTTAGGATGGGTGTTCAGATTTTGGAGCTAGGTTGTACAGATAAGCCGATATCAATACGCTGATACCGTGGGATGTCATTTCCCTCCAAAAACACTGATACGACGATACACACATATACATATATATAATAAAATACAAAAAATATAGAAATTAATGATTTCATGTGAGGAATTGGGCGATATAAGGCAAGCATAATGGCATGAATTAAGCAACAAATTATAGATATCCTCCTCTAGGCCGACCTCCTCTAGGCGCTCAGTCTCGCACTCCCGCAGTCCCAGTCCTCCTCTGGGCTCGGTCCTCCCTTGCTCCGGTCGTCCTCCTCCGAGCTCCGGTTGATAGCTGCTCCTCCGGTCCTCCCGCAGCTCCCTGGCCCCCGCTACACCTCCAGGCTCCGGTCCTCCCTTGCTCCCACAGTCCCCAACCTTCGACGTGGTCTTCCTCCCCAACAGCTGAGAGTCGACGCCGACACCAACGCTGACCTCCTCTAGTCCTCCTCTGACGCCGACGCCGACGCCGAGCTCCTCCAGTCCTCCTCTGACGCCGACGCCGACGCCGAGCTCCTCCAGTCCTCCTCCGACGTCGATGTCTCTGTTATATGAGGTTCTATTGGTACTTTTGTATATGAGGTTCTATTAGATTCAGATCCAGATTTGTATGTACGAGCTTGTGGTACTTGTGTTAGATTCATATCCAGATTTCTGTTAGATTTTTCTCCAGATTCTACTTCTGTTGTTACTTGTATATGATCGAGTGTATGCGTGTATCCATGAATCCATGGCTTGAGAAATTTATTAGGAGGCTTAGCAGTTGTGAATCTATGTATGTGTATCAATGAATCCATGTTTAGGAGGAATCCATATCTTCCTGCACAATGCATCGGGAAATTAGTACGGTCAAAACAGGGGGTGTGCGTGTCAGTGCACATGTGCCATGGCTTCAGAAAGGGGACTCTTGATAGCTAGCCACCTAGCCCATGCAGTACGTGTTGGAAATAATTTCAGTTTTCTAGATGGAGTCTGAGTCTGGACGTATCCTTATGTTTGGCTGAGTCCTGCTAGTATATAAAGCAATGTAAGAACATCACTACCGGACTCAGCTTCTTTGCCGAGTGCAAAACTCTTTGCCGAGTGCCAACTATCGGACACTCGGCAAAGAGCTATTTTGCCGAGTGCCGCACTCGGCAAAGAACTGCACTCGGCAAATTAAGATTTGCCGAGTGCCATGCACTCGGCAAAGGATAACACTCGGTAAACGCACGCTTTGCCGAGTGCCAGGCACTCGGCAAAGGAGGGCACTCGGCAAAGGCGGCCTGAGGTAACGGCTCCCGCCCGACGTCAAATTTTGCCGAGCGCCGGCCGTTTGGCACTCGGCAAAATAAATCTTTGCCGAGTGCCAGCTGTGTGGCACTCGGCAAAGACACCCTTTGCCGAGTGCCGTGCCCTGGCACTCGGCAAACGTTTCTTTTTTGGCCTCCAAATTTTTTGTGCAGCCCTCCTACAGTACCAGGTGCTCTATGTTAGGATTTGGTACATTTTTGTGGCTTTTTGTTATATTTAGTTAATTTATTTTATTTACTATAATTATTTCGGAAAATGCAAATTTGAACTGCACGTGCATCGAATAATGGAATTTAATGATTCAAAAAATGATAGTCATGTTATTGAGTGTAGTGTGAGGCCGTATCCAGGAACGGACCCGAAATTTCGGACATCTTGTTGACGAAACATGACCGTGAACTTGCGGGCGAAGTGTTTTTAAATTCTATAAAAAGCAAACAAAGTCCAAAAATTATGAAACTTGTGGAGATGTCATGATATCATATGTGGAGGCTGTGAAAAAAATTTGAGAAGGTTTCGTGCACATTGTCACGTACGATGCTTTCAAACCAGGACATCTCCATCTGGGAGTATCACATGTGGAGATGCTTTCAAACCGCGCCATCGCCTCGCCCCCGCGCCTATTGTTGGCCGACGCCCTCCCGATCCGAGCTGCCCTGCCTGCCTAAGTGCCTATTGTTGGCCCGCTTGGCCTGAGTCGCCCGACGCCCTCCCGATCCCGACTGCCACTGCCAGTGCACAAACGAAACCGCCGCCGCCGCCTAACCCTAACCGCCGCCGCCGTCGCCGTCGCCGCGTTCCTTCTCCCTCGCCGCCGCCGCCGCCTCCCTTCCCCTCTCGCGGCCTCCGACTCCGACTCCACCTCCCTCGCCGCAGCTCCCTTCCTCCCGCGCCTCCGCTTCGCCTCCTCCTCCCTTGCGCGCGCGCCTCCCTCCTCCTCACCGCCGCCTCGCCTCCTCCTCCTCGCGGCGCCGCCGCCTCTCCCTCCTCCCTCGCCGCAGCTCCCCTTCCCCTCCCGCGGCATCCGACTTCGCCTCCCTCCTCCCTTGCAGCCGCCGCCGCCTCCCTCCTCCCTCACCGCCTCCTCCACCTCCCTCCTCCCTCGCGGCCGCCGCCGTCGCCTCCCTCCTCCCTCGCCGCTGCAGCCACCGCCTCCCTCCTCCTGCCGCTGCCTCCCCTCCCTCCCTCAGCTCTCCTTGGTTCTAGACTTGCACTCTTCCAGTACTTCAGCAAATTGGTAAAGCGTCACAACTCACAAGGAACGAAGAACTATCGAGCAGTATATGAAGGATTTTCCTGACAAGATTTCTCCCAAGCAGGTAATGTTTGTACTATCTCATGATTCTTGTAGTTTCCGTATAACTTGGTGAACAAGTGGGTTACTGGATTATTGTAGTTTCCGAGGGTATCAAACAATATTTGGTGAACAATTGTATTGATGTATTTCATGCAAAATGCAGAAGCTTCAAGCTTCAACTGACTGCAAGTATAGGCATTGCTCTTCTTCCTCAACCTACAAGAAGAATTCAACTGTAAGTTTTCAAATTCTCAAAAGGACAATAGCAAAATAAGTAATCTTAGTTTGTTTAAAATGGTTGATAACAATGAATATAAGCTAAACTGCCAAATGGAGAAAACTATGGAGAAAACAAATGCCACTCAATGCCTCATTGAGATGTGGGCTGAGGGGTCAGAACTTATTAGAGGATATTTCGAACAGTGCTTATGCTTGAAGCTCCAATCCTGAACAAGCACAGAAAATAGGACACCTAAAGTCATTTGATAATAACAGCTCATTTGATCAATAGAGTGAATCAGGTTTACATTTTGCATCTGGAGGCTATGGCGGCAAAATCAGTTAGGAGCAAGCTGCTCATTTTCCCATTTTTTTCTCCTTTTTGAGGAGTGCTTCTATATTCCCCTAAAAGAATTGCCTTACTCTTTGTTTTATGTAGATCAGTCCTTCAACTCATTTACTTTAGGATATGTGTAGTTTTGTTTTAGGGGAGCATAGAAGCACTTTCTTCGTCTTTATCTATCATTTTGGCTACCATACGAGGACTCCAGAGGAACTGATTTCAAAGGCAGTTCAAATCAGAAGTTTACCTGATCAGAAGTTCAGATCACACACAAGCAGTGGTGCTGTGCTGCCCAACAATCCTTCTAACTTACCTAGATTTGTTCACTTTGTGCTTGAGCTTCAGCATTGGTGTGGCTTGTGTAAACACTCAAAGTTTGTTAATTTTCTTTGAATGAATTGAGTTTTCCTTAAATTGTTGACTGCAGTTCTTTATTAAACATCCATTTGCATATTGCAGGAAAGATTGTGCTTGAAGCGTTAATATTGATCTCAGCTGTGGACCTGTGGTTGCCTCTTTGACTGGATATACTTTCTGGGCTTCAAAGAAGGGCAAGGAATTCGGTTATCTCGGACCATTTCTGTTCTCTGGTCTTATTCTCCTTGTCTTGACAAGCTTTATCCAGGTACTGTGTACGATAAAGTTCGAAAATAATTTACCTATTCACAGTAAAATGTTCTCACTGAGCATTCCTTTACTTGTAATAAGCATTGTGTTGAGGGTACATTTACTCATTTAGTTACATGTCTGTTGGAGTTGATATTGTACTTGGCTATGGCTTTGTTGCTATTTGTAGACTATTGAGAATTTGGGATGACTGCTGCAAGTTTAGATTGTAGTCTCATGTTGAATGCAGTAATTGAAGCTGAATGCAACATAAACAGGATCAAGCCGCCATCGTATATTAGCTTTTGTAGTTGCTCATCTACCGATTAACATGCTCCTTTCCAATGTCCAAAGAATATCCCAGAATAGGTCTATCTTGATAAATATGCAACATTTTTTCATTGAAGATAATTAAAGCCTTTTATCATGTCTCAGAGTGCTAATTTGCTATATCACTCTAAGAGTGCTAATTCATCCTATCTTTTATATTTCTATGTTATCGTGTGATATATTTTTTTTTTGTTAAGCTACTAATATAGTTGCATTTTGGACACGTAGTATGATTGATTGATCTTTATTTGTGTGATATATATGGTTTATGTTTTCGCGCAATATCCGAATAAGTATCCGTGACCGAGACAATCCGTATTCGGTTCGGCATATATTTACTCTGTATTCGTGTCCGGGACTCCGTATGCTTCTATGGTCATGCGAGGTTGTTGTGATTGACCATGTCCTATTGTGTTCGAAGCAGCAACCAGCTGACCACACTTGTCTTGAGCATTAGCAGAAAAGTCTTTCCTTTATATTTTTAGGGTGTGTGCAAAGGGATGATTTGGATCCAAATCCTTATCAAAATTCCTAGAGCAATCAATTTTTGATTAAATCTGAAATAGGGTAACAAAGTTTGATATCTTTAATTATGAATGCCAATAACTTGGTTATGTGAATTAACAGCTGAATTCAAAAGCAACGCTACTACATTAAGGATGGATGACCGTCATTGGATGTACACGGGCCGGAGAAGTCAGAGTGATTACACCACGGAATGGATGAACAAGACCGATGCTTTCTTGAACCGTGCATTTGGCAAGGCTGCTAAAGGACATTGTCTAGTTTTGTGTCCCTGCAGCAAATGTGGAAACAGGAGAAGGGTAAACAAGGTGGACATGGGTAAACATCTTTTGAAGAATGGATTTACGCCGGACTACACCCGGTGGGTCCACCATGGTGAAGCCCATCGTATGAGAGAGGAGGTGGTGAGACCACGTGTCGAGGCTTATGATGCGATGCCGGGTAGCGACATGTTAGATGACTTTCACCAGGACGATTCGATGAAGGACGTGAGAAGGAGGAGATGGAGGCAGCCGCACAAAGCGTTCTACGACATGATGGACTCGGCACGAAACCCCTTCACGATCGGTCAACGGTGTCTCAACCGGATGCCATTGGACGCTTAATGGGGTTGAAGTCCGAGTTAAACTCGAGTCGAGAAGGCTTCGATAAGATGTTGGCCGTGATTGGCACCTCGCTCCGGAGCCACATTCGCCAAAGAGCATGTACGAGTCACGAAACTCCTTCGTGCACTTAAGATGCCGTATGAGCGATACATGCTTGTTCGAAGGTGCGTCCTATTTAGGAAAGAACACAATGATGCAAAGTACTGTCCAAGTGTAAATCCTCCGGTACACGGAGGTAGACTCGTGATGGCCGAAGAGGCGACTACGATCCCGTGAAAATCCTACGGTACCTTCCGTTCCTACCGAGGATCCAACGGCTATACATGACCGAGGAATCGCGAAGCAGATGACATGGCACAAAAATGGCAAACGGTACAATCCTGACAAGATGGTACATCCATCCGATGGTGAAGCATGGACTCGCTTTGATGACAAACATCGTGAGAAAGCAGATGAGGCTCGCAATGTACGTGTCGCGCTGGCAACAGATGGGTTCAATCCTTATGGACTGATGGCTGCCCCATACACATGTTGGCCCGTGTTCGTTATCCCCCTCAATCTCCCCCCCGGCGTCTCCTTTCAACGACATAACGTATTCTTGTCGTTGATAATTCCTGGACACCCGGGGAGTAATATGGGTGTGTTCATGGAGCCCGTGTTTGATGAATTGGTCCGTGCTTGGGACGAAGGGGTATGGACATACGACCGAGCTACAAAGACAACCTTCAAAATGCACGTTTGGTACCACTACTCCCTGCATGACTTCCTGGCGTATGGGTTATTCTACGCCTGGTGTGTTCACGGGAAGTTCCCATGCCCAATATGCAAGGAAGGTGTGAGGTTCAATTGGTTGCACAAGGGTGGCAAGTACTGCGTCGCTCGACGGACATCGCCAATTCCTCCTCTTGACCATCCATTCGACAAGACATCAAGAACTTTACGAAAGGTGTCGTAGTGACAGACCCTGCACCGCGGATGATGACTGGTGCCGAGGTTCATGCTCACATAGATGCTCTCGTGCCCAATCAAGAAGGTGGTTTTGTGGGATATGGTGAGCAACATATGTGGACTCATAAGTTGGGCTTGACGAGGCTCCCCTATTTCGATGGCATTCTTCTGCCACATAACATTGATGTAATGCACACTGAAAAGAATGTCGCCGAGGCACTTTGGGCAACACTCATGGACACTGAAAAGTCTAAGGACAACCCTAAGGCTAGAGTGGACCTGGCAACGTTATGCAATAGACCAAATCAAGAGATGCAGCCTCCTAGTCGCGGCAAGACATGGAGAAGGCCTAAGGCCGATTTCGTCTTGAAAAAGGACCAAAGGAGGGAAGTACTTGAATGGATCCAGACACTAATGTTCCCTGATGGGTATGCAGCGAATCTGAAGAGGGGAGTGAACTTAGGCACTCTGCAAATCAACAGGATGAAGAGTCATGACTACCACATATGGATTGAGCGGCTTCTTCCGGCGATGGTTCGAGGCTATGTCCCTGAGCATGTCTGGCAAGTGCTGGCAGAGTTGAGCTATTTCTTCCGCCAGCTTTGTGCCAAGGAGCTATCTCGGACCGTCATTGATGACTTGGAAAAAGTGGCACCCGTGTTGCTCTGTAAGTTGGAGAAGATCTTTCCATCCGGCTTTTTCTTGGCGATGCAGCATTTGATTCTGCACCTCCCGTATGAGGCACGTATGGGGGGGGGGCCGTGCAGGCCCGTTGGTGCTATCCAATCGAGAGATGTCTGAAGACTCTTCGCAAAAAATGTAGAAATAAAGCCAAAATTGAGGCTTCCATTGCAGAGGCATACATTCTGGAGGAGGTGTCAAACTTCACGAAAAATACTACACCGAGAACCTTCCTAGCGTTTATAATCCACCCTCGTTACAATGTCGCGAAAATGAATCGAACCTCGCCTTTTCCAAGGGCAACTCGAAGCGCAAGTGCATCGACCACTAAGCAATTGAAAAATGAAGAGTGGCGCAGTATCATGCTATATGTGTTGACCAACCTTATCGAGGTGCAGCCGTTCATTGGGTAAGTTCTCAACGAACTTGTTTCAATACGCCGTCACTCCTTGTTTCTTCGCCCAACCCCTTGTTTCTCGTTGGTACAGGAATTTCTTCGTCAATCCCGCATGAATCAAGGGATCCTACCCGCAGAAACCGATACCCTTCTTTCACGGTGTGTGGGACGAGGAGCCCGATTTCATTTCTTGGTTCAAACGAAGGTATCGTCCAATTTAGCTCGTGATTTAGTTCGACATTCCAAGTTGATCGACGCGTCGAATAATATAACGATCTATCCCGCTTGAGCTTGCGAGCCCAAACCGATCGTCTATAAGTGACGAGTTGAGATAGGTTGCAAACGGCCGTGTCGTTAGGGTCAAGTCATTTACGGTTATGATGTGAATGGATATCGTTTTCACACGACAAGCTACGAGCGAGTCGCCCAATCGAAAAACCACAAACAATGGAGTTTTTACGCCCAAGACCGATGGCCTCGACTATTATGGAAGAATTGAAGAAATCTACGAACTTCCATTTTATGGTTCCAAACCTCTTAATCTGTCATATTCAAATGCCATCGGTTTCATCCTCGGAGTAACGAGACGAACCCTAAGCTTGGGCTAGTCGAGATTCGACAGATTCCGTCTATCCAGAAAAGATGTCTACATTGTGGCTCAACAGCCGTCCCAGTTTATTATACGCCATACGCGTGCCAAGACAAAGAGCATCTTAAGGGTTGGGCTATTGTGCACAAGGTATCGCCACACGGTAAACTACCTGTCCCAAACGATGAAGATTACAACTTCAACCCAAACACATATGATGGAGAGTTCTTTCAAGAAGAGGGGCTACAAGGAGGTTTGAGATAGACTTAACCAAGCGATAGGAATGGAAGTAGACAATGATAGGGTTGATGACGAGGACGCTGAGACGAGGTGGGAAATGTGAAGGACTTACAAATGCTTGAGCGATTACGTTTAGGCAATGACAATGAAGACAACATTCCTCCTTCGGATAGTGTTGATGATTTGGACAATGTTGATAGTGATGGCGAGACCTATGATCCACTAATCCCAATCATGAAGATTATTTCTAATACATGTAATACTATGTTTTTTGTAATTATGTTTTGTTCATTTTGCATCTATTTCTAATACATGTATTACTATGTTTTTTGTAATTATGTTATGTTCATTTTGCATCTATTTCTAATTACGTCTTGCTTATTCTTTTTAATTGCAGGTGAGTGAACAAAGATGGCGGGGAACCGTCGTAACGTGTCCTCGCTTTACCAGAGACCACGCACTGCGGAGGAGGAGGCGGAGGGGTCGGACAGGAGGAGGAGGAAGAGGACCGCCGGCCGCAGGAGGGGGCCGTCTCCTCCCACGCCGCGTGAGGAGGTGCTGGAGGAGGAGGTGGCGCCCGTGGACGAGTTGGACGAGGAGCTGGTTCGGCAGACGGGCGAGGAGGAGGGGGCGGACGAGGACGACGACGAGGCGGTAGGCACGGGTTCCGCTTCCTCCTCTGCCTCTTCGGGTGTCTACTTGCGAGGTCCCGCGAGCCTCCCTCAGGTTCCGCATCCTCACCGACGCCCAGTGATTCGCCCCGAAGGGCAAAAGTAAGTAACTTTAGATGTTGTCACCACTACTTCATATGATATGTTGAAAAAAAAGAGAAACTAATAATTTTTCTTAATCACTTGTGCAGGAACTGGGTGGTTGTGTCAGGTGGTGGCGCACGCTCCGCCAATGGCATCCTGGGTCTTCTGTGCAGGCAACACTACCCCGGCATTGTCATGTACGCCGGGAAGACGGAGCCGGCCTACTCGTTTGACCACTACGCCGTCGGCCCCGATGCGGAGTACCCCAACAAGGCGGCGCGGGTGAAGGCGGAGTTTTGGGTAAGTCTCCCTCGCACAACATTGCTCAATACATCGCATTCATTGGACTTTTCTTGAAATAATGAATGGATACATCGCGTTTGTATGCAGACTTATTTCAGATGCGATGAGGGATTTGAGGCCAGGGCGGACCAGGTGGCTACCAAAGCCTGTAAAAAACTCATCACCGACATGCATCACGAGGTGCGCATCCAGGCCATCGTAACCTACCACGGGTCGAAGCTTGGAGAGAAGGTCACCAAGAAAGACGCAAGAAACATGACGCTGACCCGGGACCAGTACCTTGAGGTAGATGAAGAACATTAATATTGATTCGTTTTGAGATTAAGTACGTTTAATTTGATCTTCTTATATGTCAAATACTTGATGACGTGTAGATGATTCCCTGGTGGTGCCAATCGTATCCCGAGTGCTGGGCGATGATCGTGGACAAGTGGTTCACGGAGGAGTATCTCCAGATGCACAGTGATGCCCGGGACCGTCGTTTGATGATGCAAGGTCTAGCACACCATCAAGGCAACCGCAGCCTCTCCGCATACAAACAAGCATGGGTACACGAATTCATTTATCTATTGTGACGCTCAATTCTGCCTGATTTCTAATTATCTTGCTGTCTTTCTCGCAGTCGGCCAAAATTGTAAAAACTTTGCCGAGTGCCATACATCCGACTCTCGGCAAAGAAATTTTCAAAAAAAAAAATTAAAAAATCTTTGCCGAGTGTCGGCGGGTTGGCACTCGCAAGCGCCGTCAACGGGCCGGCGCGCGGATCGTGCCTTTCTTTGCCGAGTCTTGACTCGGCACTCGGCAAAGCCTTTGCCGAGTGCCCGACAAAAGGCACTCGGCAAAGGATGCTTTGCCGATAATTTTTTTTCCGAGTGCCTTTTGCCGAGTGTCGCACTCGGCAAAGCTTTTACCGAGTGCAAAGGAGCCTTTGCCCAGTGCCTAAGGCACTCGGCAAAGAGCCAGAATCCAGTAGTGCATGAGAGGTGAGCAAGCAATGTAACGTGAGGAGAAGAAAAGCAATAGAGAGAAAAAAAAGCTGCATGCGGCAGCACCAAAATTTCAGAGGGTTCGTGTTTGTTTTTTTTTATCTTCGATTGGTTTGTCTGCCACCAGCGCATGTGCGTGTGTTCCAGCGACATCCAAAGAGCCATCGTAATTACATGCTTGGTGCTTGTCCTTGGTGCGTAGGAGTCATTGAAGGTGTGCTGATCCATTGCTAGACCTAGAGGTGCTGTGAAGCCTCACGTGGAGAAAAGGACCGAGCGCATAGTTTTTTCATGGAGCTGTTCCAACAGTACGTATCCGCTGTGTTCGAGTCACTCATAAGACAGGAAGCTGGGGATGGAACGGGAGTATTAATCCCCTTTTAATCGCATCTTCATTTATCCTAGGTGTGAACTTATCTACTCGCAGGTTTTCGTGTGAAAATTGGAAGGAAATTCTGTAATGGCTGAGCATTTCCGTGTGTTCTGTTTGAGACCATCAAAACACTGATAGCAGTAACTTTTTTAGGGGAAATTTTGGGATGCACGGAGTGCTTGTATTGCACAGAGTGTACATATATATACAAGAGCAACTAGTTGAAGAGCCCGACGTTGTGGGAAGGCCGGACTGCGCGGGACAGTAAAGTACAATACTTTACTACATGTAACTTGGTTCATTTGATGGAGATGCATGCATGAAAGGTGAGCTCTTTGCCATTTTCCTTTTTGAGAAAGAGGACTCTGCATGTTAGTAATTAAATTGGAATAGACTTTACTCTGTAGTACTGGTACTCCACTAGGAGTACATGTCTTCAATTTCAATGCATGAAACCATCCCATGTGTAGTCCTTATCAATCGAGACGCGTCCTTGACAGGGAAGGGTGGAGAGGAAGCTGGGGATGGAACGTACGGGAGGGCCCGTGTGTCCGACTCTCTGCATGCACTGGTACTTTCTCTGTGTGGCCAGTATGGCTGATATTGCCAAGAGCCAAAGACTCAAATGAATAGCTATCTATCTCTGTGAAGAGTATGTCGGTAGATGAATGCCTGTGTCGTATTCTAGGTTGGAAGATACACCTTGAGCACCTGCACTAGTAAAAAGCGAACTCAATCCGCATGCTCCAATCAATCTAGATTGAAAACGGCACAAAATATGAACATTTAGCTAGATTGGACAGATGTATTATAAAATAATACGTGCATGTTTTTTTTGAAAAGTTGCTCGTAATATTGTAGATTTATTGTGTTTTATAAATATATTATAGTAAAAATTAGTGGTCAAAATTATGTTTAAGGACCGTACCGCCAAGATCCAAAACGTCACTTTTTTTTATATCTCAAGTGAGTATATACGGAGTGAGTCGTTGGTTCTGGGAAACAACGACACGTGTGAATCCACCACCTAGGTAGAATAGAAATGGTGAGGTGGAATGGTGTGATCACTGCTGTGACGTTGGAAAGCTGAGACGTACGGTATCTAGCCCTAGCACTATGGCACTGTTTGGACGCTGTTGAAAGTTGATCATATGTAACGGACTCACGGCCACATCACTCATAGAACATCACCCTGCTGGTTGTAACTTAATTGTAACACATACACTAGCTCCACATGGAGTACTGTCCTGTCCTGTCCTGACTAAACACAACGCATGCAGTCGAATTTCATGTTACCACGAGAACCAAACTTTACTTGGGTGGCTAGTGGAGGTGGTTATACCTTCAGCCCACCAGGATTTCAAACCCCAGGTTTGACTCTGCGTGTCTCATTTAGGAAATTACGTGCCCGTCGCAAGCGAGACGTCGGTGGTGACTTCGTTATTTTTTCGTCAAGTTCCGCCCGTCCAGTCTTCCGTAGGTGTTATGTGTGTGAGTGTGTGCGTGTGTGTGGGCGCCGGTGGTGAATCCTTAAGTATATATAGTATAACTAAAAACTACAGGGGAAGTATAACTAAATCTTTGGAAACGCTTGATTCCAGTGTACAGTACGAGGGTTTCTTAATTTCTAATGAATATATGTTACTGCCTAATAGTCTTATATTGTGTGTGCAGTTTTATACATATAGAAGCATGTGAGGAATTTTTTTCTAAATAATCTAGTTTTTATTCCAAATACAAAAATAATACTATATTTTTAAATTTTACAGGAATAATCATCTGTCGCTCAGCCGTTGAACGACTAGCCCAAGTAGCTCAACGGTTGAGCGATTTGGATATTTGTCGCTTAACGGTTGGTCTTAGTGTATAGGTTGGTCAGCTAGCAGGCTATGCATTGTACACCGTTGGACGACAAGTGTCTAAGTCGTTCAACGGTTGAGCGATTTGGGCTAGTTGTCCAACGGTTGAGCGATAGATAATTATTTCTATAAAATTAAAAAATATAGTATTATTTATGCATTTTGAAATAAAAATTAGGTTATTTTTAAAAAAAATCAGCACGGGAGAAAGTATCAGATCAAAGGAGTGAAGATGCTGCTGCTAATGTAAACCTATGCTTGATGACGTCGTAGTCATCTTATCCTTGGTGGGCCCGGCCATGTTCCCTATTGTACGATCGGTGCATGCAAGATTTGGTTGCTACATGATGGGCCAGTCACATTTGTTGCGTGGAACATGACCAACCGAGCGACACCGACGTGCCATGCACACAGCCTGGAGTTTTACGTGCAGGAGTTGGCTGACCGAAGTAGCTAAGGAGATTAATTACATTAGAAAAATATTGTTTGCGTGTTTTTCTTTTTGGAGCTCGACTTTGTAAGTCGTGTAGGAGTCCGATTTGATCCAGTGGTACTTACTCATGTATGTCACTATAGTCATTAAACTTAAGTTTGTGCTGCGTATAAAGTACAAATGAAATTTGTATAGCAAGTAGTGAAGCACTAACTTCTGATTGTAGGGAACTATTATGTAGTCCGTGTCGTCCTGAGCAAGCAATCCCGTCCGATTTGACCCTTAAGGCTGAACAAGGAATGCCATCGGCCTATTTATTCTGCTACGCATTATTGTAATGGCAGACCACGGAGAATCGATATATTATTTTCAGAGAGAGCTATACGCTTGTTCCTTCTGAGTTTGACATACAGTTACAACCTAGAGGGGAATTGGACGTTTTCAACCCCGTAGTTCTTATGATTCCTTGTGTTTCGCAGGAGCGACGACATGTCTATTTGTGTGGTCGGGTAGACGGGATCACGAGCATGTGGTTAGGCGAATTCTTTTGTCGCGTGTACAGCATCTCCGATGTCATTTCGACATCAGTGTACAGCATCTCCGATGTCATTTCGACATCAGTGTACACAGGATGATGGTGGGAGAGCAATTACAGCATGACATTCAAGCATAAACCACGCCACGTCTCTAGCACTCACTCTTGCACCTACCGGTCGAGCAGGCTGGGTCATCGAAACACGCGGCTGGATGAAGATGAACTCCACGATGCGTTCCAGCATCTACAGTCACACACAAATTAAACAAGATTGATAGGTTAATTAATTTGAACATTACTGGGAAAAAATGCAGAGTAAAAAGAAGGATGCTCCTACGTACATGCATCGCTGGGCGAGAAGCTAACTAGACATGACGATCAAATGAGCCATGAAGTACACGATGCTCGCCGCATTGCTCTTGACGGGTGCCATGAGGAGAGGCCAGTCCTTTCTTTTGCTACGCTGTTGCAATCAATTCCTAGTTGTATCGCACCTCCAGGAATTGAATTGATTCACACATTTGCTACGCTGGTACACAAATGAATACTCATATTGTGTATACATAACTGTTGCTGACTAAGATTGATTCACACATTAATGCTCCCTCCCGATGCAACGTAGCAGTGAGTGTGACCAAATGTAGAATCTATTCTCCGTCCCAGGCTGCAGCCGAGCAACCGCACCCCTGTCTGCAGGTGAGCTCAGGGCCGAAGCCTAAGTCCCAAACCTTCAACGGACGTGCATCCTCCGATTTCAAGAAGGAATGTCATGATGAACAGTGATATAACATTGTTTTGTAGCGATTGAATTGAAAAACAACGGACGATATTAAGATCTGCCACTGCAGTGTGAATACTGTAGCAAAAACAATGTGCCTTTTTCGGTGCTATTCACAAACACTGTAGTAATCGATCTCATCCGTTATTTTCGATACGATGGCTCAGATCTTAGAGATGTCATGCCACTGTTCACCCAAAACATTCATAGTAAAAATGTCAGAGGATACAAACCCACCTTCAACCTCACCTCCACAACCATCCGCTTCACGATCCTCTCTTGCCATCCGCTCTTGCCAGACCACCAACCTGACACGAAACGTGTTGCTTGGAATTGATCCCCTAGTACTCTAGCAAAACTTTGGGGGAAGAAAGGAACACATGCTCAGTCTATTCGGTGGCTTTGGAAATTGGAAGGAACAACCAAAGCGGTAAATTAGTTGCCCTCCTAATTGTGAGGTGAGGTAATTAAGTTGGAATTGTTGACGTGGCATAATTTTCCTCATAGGAAAAGAAACAGTGGTACGGATTCAGTGAAATCCTGTCGGACCCGGATTTTCTAATCCAGAATCCTCTGTGAAATATTGTGCTATTCCCTGGATCAGTAGCTAGCACTCACAGATACATCACTGAATCAATTCATACATGGCGTAAAACCATACCATTCATTAATTAACACAACAGAGTTTACATAGACCACGTTGGGTCGAGTTTTACAATTGGGCCGAACAGGCCAAATTGATTACATTACAAAAGCGGAAGCGACAACGGAAGCAAAAGGGGTGAGAGCACATCTCTCCACAGGCAAGCGACTGGGGAAACTCGTGTGCGTCCGATATTACCTAAAGACTCAGATAATATAAGATGCACGTAAGAACCAACGGAGTCAGCTGGACTGGGGCGAGACTAGAACAGCTAATGACTACACTACGCTTCATCATCTCTTGGGCCTCCAACTTCTGAATCCTCGTAGTAGTCGTAGTCTCCAGGATTTCCTGCTTCTGAGGGTTTTGGGGGAAAGAGCGAGAATGAGCACAACTTCCGTGCTCGCGAGCCAATACACAATGCAATAATATACATGCAAGGCTTAACAAGGATGGCTCGGGTTCTTTTATTTGCTAAAGCAATATTTTCAATTATCATAATTACAAAGTCCTATTACTTAGCATTTTTAACAAATTGCATTTTTGTTAAATAGAGTAATTGTGCAATAATTTATAACAGCAGAGGTTCCCTCCGTCGGAAACTCCACCTTATGCGTACTTTTGATTGGGTCCGTCCCCAATTATCGACATCACTGAGTTCGAGCACTCAGGCAAAATCCAATCTCAGAGCTAGGTGAGCCCACCATATTTTTCATCCCAACCACAAGGTTTTTTTTTTTGAAATAGAACTAACTCGAGTAAAGATTCCCATGTCCGCCTTTGACCGTAGGCGCGACTATTTAAACAGTTTAGACTCTGCAGAGGTTGTACACTTTACCCACAAGAGATAGTCATACTCGTTACCCCACATGATTCCTTGGTCATGTAGTTGAGCGACCATCACAGTAACCTTTCAAAATATCTCGCCCCTTCCGTCATCTCACCTATATGGGGTTATGCCCATATGTTGGTGCGGGATGTCACCTCCTACGTCTTGCTGTAGAAGGCACTTCACCATCGGTGTCCCATTCAAACGTGATCAAGCTCACACTTGCACCCTTTATTGTTCCTTTCGTGAGACTGACTTTCAAGGTTCAATAAATCTACTAAGCCAAGTTGCAGTTTGCAGACTTGTGGTTGTAGTTGTTTTACACGAGAGGTCATGACAAGATTAAGTCCTTAGGGTTGTCTAGGCGGATCATTTCACACATCAACATTCTTTGGGCTGCATTAGCACCCATCAACATACGACCCATCACACAGTCCGCCCAGACAGTAACAGCAATATCAGGGTTTTGAGGAGTAAAACCAAATCACCACCTTTATCTCAGTCATAGACCACCAATGACTGCCCAAATCATTTTTATGTTTAAAGAGATGATGATTGGAACATTTTAATGTCTCGGTACTTAAGCAAGACTAGCATGTCGCTTAAGTACAACCTATAGCTAGTATTACCACATAATTACTAGGGTGGCAAAGATTAAGGGATTCAAATTGTCAAGGATGGCATAATAATTAATTAATCATCAAATGGGTATTTAACTACCTTAAGCTTTAACATATATTTGATTAAGGAATTAAAGCATGCAATTTGCTATTTTAAAAGAATATAATTTGCATAAAATGTAGGCTCAATATGATCAAAGTATTGACTCGCCTGGGATATAGGCTAGAGGATCTTGATAATCTTGGGCTTGATCAACTTGGGGATCTCCGGCGTCTTCAAATCCTAGTCGGACGAACGTACCGGAAAAAGGCACAGACAGGCAAAAAGAGCAATTAAATACAAATGAACAACAAATAAACTCCAAATTAAACAAGACCTATGCCATTAGCAAGATCTTGAATTTACAAATTTTTAAAAATTTACTTTACAATTTTTGGAGTTGAAATGAGGGAGTTATAAATACTTGAAGCCTCTCTTTTGAAATTAAAATAGAAAAGAGAAAAGAAAAACAAACAAAAAAAAAGAAAATCGTCGGCGGCCCAAGGACAGGAAATCGGCCCGGCCCACGGCGCGGGCTGAAACGGTGCGGGGCGAGCGCGCGGCCCACGCGGCGCGAAGCGGCCCAGCGGTGCGGCCTAGAAAGGGGGGGCGCTCGGCTCAGGAGCAGAAGAGGGGAGGGGAGCGGGGGGGGAGAGGAGCGGGAGCTCGGGGGGGAGAAGAAGCGGCGGCGGCCGGAGGGGAGGGCTCGGGGCGCGGCGACGGCGACCGGAGGGGAGGGCTCGGGGCTCACGGCGGTGATGCGATGGGGACGAGGAGGAGGAGGAGGCGCGGCCAGGGGTGGTGGCGACGGAAGCGACCGGAGGTGAATCGGAGGTAAGTGCTCCTTCGACTTCTTGCTTTTTCTTCCTCCTCTGGTCGTCTTCTTGCTCGGGAATGAGGGAGATGTGGGGTAGAGCAAGGGAGGTGCCGGGGGAGGGGCTTTAATAGCCGGAGGGGGAGGGGGACAAGGGGGATCGGGGAGAGCGTGGGGCACCGGCGGAGGCGGAGCCGGGGTAGCCGGGACGACACGGTGACGGGCGACGGGTGACGGGAAGAGGAGACGTGCACTCGCGAGTGGGAGCAGGTGGGGAGAGGTGACAGCGTGGCAGGGGCGGTCGCGGGAGAGGCACGGCGCTGGAGCGACGCGAGCGGCGAGGACGGAGCACTAGCGCAGTGGGACCCGGCGAGGACGAGCAGCTGGGGAGGTGATGGCGCCACTCTGGTTGGTCGGTGCCGGCGTCAACGCTGGTCGGGGAGGGGGAGAGAGAAGAGGGGGGAAGAGGGTGTTACAAATCCACACCCGAAATGGTGATATGACTAGCAGTAGTTATTTTATCCGAAATGCTAGCTATAGAACACTCCAGATGTTTTTTGAATTTTCAGCCGAATCTATCGCCATTGGATATGCTAGCTCAAGCTCCTCGACTCCTGAGGCCTTATATTAACACTTTTTTTATATTTGCCTCTTTGTTTCTGGCAAGTTGGATGCACAGGTAGTGGAGATCGATTTTTTGGCTCATATGGCACTATTGATAGCGCTAATAGCAATTTTGGTCTCCTACCGACGTCAATGCCAAAATGGCACTATGGAGCTACCGACAGCTGATCGTAGTCAAGTCCGGTCCCTAGGAAGTCCAATGTGCCCTAGTGGGGCAGATTTCCCCGCACACCACGTGTGAAATCCGGATCCATGGGGTACAGACTAGGGACAGCCGAGCGAATGTCGTGCCTTAATGCACGGCAGTTGACTAGCCGGCGTGCGAGAGGTTAGAAATCGAGTTAAAAATGATTTTTTACACTATTTGATAATTTTAAAAATATTTTTTCCAATTTTCTTCTTCTTGTTTTTTTACTAGCACTCGCAGCTTCAAATGTGTTATCACATGTACCAGAAAAATATTTTCATAAATTTTTTCACATGAAATCACGGCACAGCACAACACAACACACGTAGCTTCAAACATGGGTGTCAACCGTCGCCATCGCCATCCTTCGCTGCCCTCGGTGGCTCGGTGAGTCAATGACCGGTGGTGGCTTGGTGCGCGGACGAGGGTGGTCTAGCCCCCTGGTGCACGAACGAGGACACATGTCACCTGTCGACGAGTCCGTGATGCTATTTTTAGCTTTAATCTCCGAAGGGGAATAGATTTGCTATTCCAAACACAAACAGTGTCATTTTTGGCTTTGAACCGTTAGTTTGTATTGAACTTTACTTTGCTTTGTTTCTATCCAATCCTGTCATGTAAGACTTTGGCTTTGGTTAATAAAGCTAGGGAGAATGCCTTTTGTCTAAAAATTCAGCAGAAGATTCCGCTGCATGTTTTCATTCGTGAATTATAAACTTCAGGTAAATGTTTTGTACTCCACTGAGTAACATAACTCCATGGATCTGTGTTGTCACCGTGATCTGTTGATGCAGTAAGTATGTACGTACTCTATAATGTTTACTACCCTTTTTCCCTCTCATTTTGCCATGGCTTTCAAACTTTTCTTTTTCTACTATTTTATTTTATTTTATTTATAACTGATCTCATCCATCCATTGCGATACTAAAGAGAGACAAACTTAACACAAGACACAAGAGCACACGTACATATCTCTCGTTCAAAGGCAACTTGATTCTTCATTAATTTGTAACGGTATATAGTTAACAAGTTTATAGAATCTGCAATAGCTAGCAGAACCCTTATCATTTCAACATCGATCCTATGGTGGGCAGCAGCATTTGAACCTATCGCTGCAATAGGCTCCTTTCCATGATTTAAATTTTGTCATTAATTTTCTCAATCCTACCTTAATGTTTGGATACACTCTATATATGCACCCGTTAATTGTGGTCAATTAATACAATCTTTTTTTTTACTGTATCTTGTGTATGAATAACCATCACGGGCTAAGAGTAGGCAATAGATAATTGAGGTAAATCAATGCAATGTTATGTTTTACTCTTTATAGTATCTTTTGTATGGCTAATTACTGCTCGCAAAACTTTTATTCAGACATTGACGTTTTGACCGCCTCAAGGCTCAAAGTTCATGCAAATATACCAGATATATGTAACTATTGACTGCTGTAAATTTAGCTCAAAGAGTTGTTTATGAAGGCGAATAGAAGATGGCGCTTGAATTGATTCCTGGCAGCCTCCCTGTTTATAGAAAACAGGGAGCAATTAGCTCTACCTATCAAGAGAGCAATTAGCTCTACCTACCAAAATCCGGGTGTGCATTGCATGCGCAGGACAGGAGCTCATTCATGCGCAGGACTGATTTCAACAGGCGGCGGCGGCAACTCCATAGGCCATCCGGGGCGGCGACTCCAAGGCGGAAAGGGCGGCCGCGTGCGGGCAGTGGCGGCCGAGCACCGGAGCTGCGTGCTGGCGACGGCGGGGGCCGGTGCGTGGTGCCGCCGCCGATACGGGCGGAGGCGAAGAGGCGCAGCTTCGGACCGGCGGCAATCAGGCCCGTGTGCGAGTCAGATTGTAATATTTAGTACTATAAATAAAGGGTGTGCGCTACTAAACGACACACATAGCTATTTCTCGAAATTCTACATGGTATCAGAGCCAAATTGTAACATCCAAAAAATCCTAATTTTGGGAAAGTATAATGAAAATAAGTGGGAGAATAATTCTGCACATGTTTTTGCACAGAAAACTATTTTAGCATGAATTTTTGAGCTTTTGCATAAATAAAATAGTAAAATCACATGCAAACAGAAACTTGTAGAAATTTTCGAGAAAAACACAGAGTAGATAAAATTCTGAAATATTCAGATAAGAAATTATACTGGGTTAGAAATCCTCACAAAAAATTTCATGAATTTTTGACTCTATTTTCTTAGTACAAACAATCGGGAATCATTCAGCCAGTTTTGGAAAAATTCAAATGCAAAATTGAATTTCCACTGAACTTTGGACCAAAACCCACCTCAGCCCATCTCCCCATCGCGCTTGCTCCAGCCCATGCTCCCTCTCCCTCTGACATGCCGGCCCGCATGTTAGCAATTCTCTTCCACCTCTCGCCCTCGCTTGCACATCAGCTCGTCCTCGCCAACTCCGCCGCTCGCCCATTGGTTTCGACCGCCGCCCACTGTTTTACAAACTTACACAAAGACACAGGAGTGGCATATATCCGGCCTGGATGATGAGGATACCCCGGGTCAGCGAGTAGCCCGGACCGGATCTCCAATTCACGGGGATCCGACCTTCTGTTTCACTCGGGCCGAGTACATGTCCCTCTTCTGTTTCATTGTGCTTATTGCCGTGATCCGGCCTTTGCAGGTGTTTATATAAAGGCATAATCAAATCTTATGCATGGATTGATTCCTGCATTTATGTTCCATCATACATTAATGTTTTGACATCACAATGCTAAGATATGATATTGTGTTCTGTTGCAAATAAATGATATCCGATTTTGCACCTAGCTCCATGTATACTATGTATTTATTTCTCTTTTTCCTTGTGTCGTGTTTATTAATTTCATTTGTTGATATGGGAATTTTTTTGCTTTTGGTTCACTTCAACATCCAACTAATTGAAATGATGTTGAGAAAAGTCTCCGTGTTCGCTCTAAGAAGCTATAAATTCTCACATTAATTCAGAAAAAGAAATAGATCTACACTGTTTATTTTGGTGGGGTCTATATCACAATGGTGCATATTAATCTGATATACATTAGAGTTATCATTGCGATATAAAAAATGCAATTATATTTTTAGGTGGGGATGCTACGTTATGACTTGGCAGATCAACTAGATCTAGATATCATTGTTGTTACAATTTCACTACGTACTGTTTCAGGCAGGACAGAGTCATTTCAAGCGCAGCTGATGGCAGAGAGAGAGGCCGAGTTACATAGCCTTTTTAAGTTTGTAAAGCATTTCATTCGGACTCGCATGTTTGTTGAATCTGTTGCGTGATCAATTACCTAGATCGACGCAATAATACACTTATTCGACTTAGATGTATGATTACACGCAAAGAGCTAGCCGTTGTACCGGCAGCAGCAGTAGGTATTATCACCAGGAACGACTTTGCAATAGGCATAGCCTCCAGGCCCATTGTTGTCGTGTCCGTCGTAGCAGTAGTCTTTGCACATCCACAGCATGCAGTCTTTCACCCAAATCCAGCATATCTCTCTAACTGCACGCGCACAGGGTACACAGGTCAAACCACTTGTTGGATACCTGTATAGTTAACTAATAATGCAGTTTCATTTGGAAATTAATTGCAAAAATACACACAGATATAGTCTTTTTCCCCTACTTCTAAATGCATTCATGCAGATTAATTGTAGAGAAGAAAGGGATTAACATTGGTACAGCTTAACTCAGACTACACACACATGGCAGGAAACACATGTAAATATAAGGAGCAAGCTCTTACTTGCTGCGTTGCAAGTTGGGAAAGCCATAGCCATAGCCACAAGAGCCGCCAAGAAGAAGACAACTCTAGTATCCTTCATGAGAAATGCCATGAGGGAGTAGTACGTACTGGCTGCTATGCCTGCTTATTTATAGGCACAGTGCAGGGCAGGATCAAATCTGAGCTAACGTACACAGATTAGCTGGCTTGTATTTTTGAGAGTAACAATTAAGTAATGTTTGAAATCTTGGTTTAATTTATACTACCTTTAAACCATGGAGTACCTATCTTTCCAAGTCATTTATTAGCCCTTGTAAAAAAAAGTCATTTATTAGCTTCCTATATATTCTTCTCCTTGTATCGAACTCTTTTTGTTTCATGTGACAGATAGCTAATTAGGTAAAAAGGGCTAATGAGGCCAATTAGTGCCGTGTATGAAGCTCAATCTTCAAAGCGATAATAACGCCCCTAAACCTGTCAGATTGGAGCAATCGATGGCTTCGATTAGGGGTGCAAGTGGGGCGGGCCGGCCCGCTAAGCCACCGGCCCGCCCTGCAAAACAAGCCCACATAAATTTCCGCCAAAACCGCATAAGCAGGGCAGAGTGTAGCAGTCCGGCCCGCCTACGACGCTAGGTCGCCGCAATGCCCGCATTGCCCGCGCCGCGCTCACTCACTCCTCCTCGCGACCTCGCCCCTTGCTGAACCCTAGCCGCCTGCCGTCCTCCTCGCCCCTCGCGGCCTCACGCCTTCCTCCGCCTCGCGGCGTTGGCAGTAGCGGCCGCTCCCTCCCAATTCGTTCAATCCTCTCGAGGTACGCGAGATCTGCTCCACACCGAGTCAATTGCTGCGATTTGTCGTCGCTTCTCTGCGGTTCTTGCTTATGATTTTGTTTTGTTGCCAGGGTAATGAGGGATCTATTGCCCCGTGGGGTGGTAGGTCATCTCCCCTCTTGATTTATCTGTGTTTTTTTAGCATTATGCGCGCTTTGATCTGTGCGGTTGGAGCTGGTTTGGGGAGTGTAAAGGGGGATCTTGGGGGGGGGGGTGGCATTTGAGCTTAATCATTTTTCCCTTGCTAAATTATTGCGGTTTTTGGAACCTCCTCCATGGACAATGCGGGCACAATTTAGCAAGGTTTAATCAGGAAATTTGGTGTTAATTTCTGATTTTGAGCTACTCTGTTGTTCAATGACCTCTTTACTAGTTTTTGTTTGATCTCTGCAATTTTTGCAGCTTATCCTTGTGGATTCTTTTGCACGGAGGAGCTACTTTGCTGTTCAGTGACCTCGGAAATGGCTACACCGGGGAGCACTAGTGGTGGTGGCGGTAGCAGCACCAGGCCGGCGAATGGCGCAGATGCCATCAATGCTGCCGCAACGACGGCCAGCTCGGTCGACACCAGATTCCACTCCCAACCACCAGGTCCACCACAGCAGGATAGGGTATATACACTACTTGTTCTTGTGTATGCAATTAGTTAAGCTATAGCTATTCTTCTGTATTGCTTGCTTTACATATGCTGACGAGTGCCTGTAATTGCTAGACCTTGACGACCTAGATGCATGGAAGAAGATGGCAGACGACATGAAAAATATATAGTACTGCACATCCTGTCTTATCTCTCTTTGGCTGTCACTATATTTTTGTCATGATTTTGCAACAGCTGGTGTGTTTGAGTAGCTAATGTGTCGGATTCATGGATTGATTAAGCATGCATGGGTCCTAATATGTTAGTATCTAGCAATAGCATATATGCCTTGCGAGATGTGCCAATCAGTTTAAGTAGCATTCATTTTGTTAATCGTAGCATTCATGTTATGTCAAGTAATTTATGTTGTTGTTGCTTGTCCTATTTAGTAGTAGTTTTGCGACAATTTTTGCTTACTTGTCATGACTGAGGTTTTGTGCCACTACAGGTGTTGTCTATGGAGGCTCAAGAGGGAGGGCTAGGAGTTGGCCAATAAGTTGGAGTTTCTTCGAGCAGCTTAACGGTGGCGA